>CM065777.1:154437982-155045205 GCA_033296515.1 Macrochelys suwanniensis | reverse complement strand
CTGTTTGGCAAGGCAAAAGTACATGATTGCACAGTGTCTTGTGTCCAAAAATATCTTCCAGGTAAGGTGAGCTAATACCAAAGCTGAGCTGGCTTTCTTTTAAGTGAGGGAAATTATGGCTAATCTCATTTAAACCACATCTAAAAATGACCTAAAATAGCTTTTCTGTTTAAATATATCATGTCTTAAAACTGCAGTGTTTCAGCACATTCCAAGGCTAGGAGCAAGTGCTGGCTGTCCCTCTGGAAAGTTAGAAATCACTGCTTTCCAGTGGTATAAATCTCTCATTTCTAGTTCCAGGAGGTATGCCATATGTCTGGCTACATCTTACCTATAACTGTGTTTTATCTTTTACTAGAGAGGCTGTGCTTTTGCTCCTCTTTCTTAGCTGATGCTGCTTGGGCTGAGGCCAAAAAAACAAAGAGAAACCAACCTGTAAACAAACTAACAAATTTACTGTTGACTAGCTCAGAGTGAAGCCAAAATGCCAATACGAAACCTAGGTACTCAAAGCTCTAGCCCTTGGTTTAAAAATGTATTTAAAAGAATTAAACCTGACACCACTGTTGAAAATAATCTAGAAATAAACTGTCTGCTAAAACATTTAAAATTAGACACAGAGTGCGATATATAAAAATCAGCAGTAACATTTTACAAGCGTAACAATAACATGTTGTCGGCAGGCAAGTGATTCTGTAAATATTCCTTGTGAATGCATGTAGCCTTTGGCCTGATACCTCATAAGGCTTCTGAGGAGATATTACCTGTCAGCTGTTATGTAATTATTTCCCTAACTTTGGATTATTTTTATTATTGTTCTTTCCCATTATTCACTTAAGACTCCTTAATGTATGTGTTACAGGGAGAACAGTGAAAGTGGGATCAATGCAATGTTTTTAATAAAGAGATTGTTTTCATCCAAAAAACACAAACAAGACAACAATATAATTGTTCCCAGTCCCCCATGCATTTGCTGGTTAAGGTATTAAGATAAATTGATTGAAATATATTATTTTCCTTTTATGATTAATTCAGACAGGAAGAGTTGTAAATTATAGCTGGACTTTGGAAAAAAATTCTTCTCTGCTCAGGAACCCATCTAGAAATAGATTGTTTCCAGACATGCTACTCCTAATGATGGGAAGCCAGGGTGTGGATATACAGACACAGTTGCTGGTAGGGGGCCAGGACTTCCACCAGGTGGTGAGAAAGATGTAGAAGCTTATGGGGAGAAGGCAGTAGAAGGAGGTGTGACCATATAGATCATTGTTGCAACCAGGGTCCTACAGTTACACCAGGTCTTGTACAGAGGAGGTCAAGTGTGGGGTGTCTATGGAAAGGTTGTAGTTTGCTGGTTATGATTATGCTGTCTGTATGTGTGTATCATTTTTGTATTTGAAGTTATGACTATTGGCTATGTACTTGTATTTCAATGTGTTTGATTCTAAGTACCCTCAGTGAAGCATTTGGTCAGCTTCTTGAGAAAGGACTATTCTCAGTAAGTGTCCAATCAAGAAACACTTAACTGACAATGGACTTTGGGAGATGCCAATCCACATCTGAGATTTCCTGGAAACGTTGAAACTAACGTGTAAACAATGGTGTCAGCCTGCAAAGAGCTGAATCATTCATGGACATGTGACTTGCCCAGGTGGCTACAAACTCCATCTTGTTGCTGTGATTTTGCACAGAAGAACAAAGGGGTTTCCGCCCACAAGAGAGAATATAAAAGGCTCTGGAAACCCCTCCATTTTGTCTTCAGCTGGACAAAGAGATGGCTTCTCCACCCCAGGAGATGCCTGAAAGAAACTGGAACAAAGGACAGTAACTACGGGGGTGTGAGTGATTGCTGGACCCAGACTAGGAAGGAGTCCAATCTGTGAAAGAAGCTTATTGGACATCTCTGGGGGTGAGATTTTATCTGTAATCAGTTGCTTAATCTATTAGGCTTAGACTTGCGTGTTTTGTTTTATTTTGCTTGGTAACTTACTGTGTTCTGTCTGTTATTACTTGGAACCATTTAAATCCTACTTTTATACTTAATAAAATCACCTTTGCTTATTAATTAACCCAGGGTAAGTAATTAATACCTGGGGGAGCAAACAGCTGTGCATATCTCTCTATCAGTGTTACAGAGGGTGACAATTTATGAGTTTACCCTGTATAAGCTTTATACAGAGTAAAACGAATTCATTTGGGGTTTGGATTCCATTGGGAACTGGGGGTCTGGGTGGCTAGAGAAAGGAGCACTTGCTAAGCCATTTTCAGCTAAGTCTGCAGCTTTGGGGGCATGGGTCAGACCCTGGGTCTGTGTTTGCAGCAGGCTAGTGTGTCTGGCTCAACAAGACAGGGTTCTGAAGGCCCAAACTGGCAGAGAAAATGGGCTCAGAGGTCATCTCAGCACATCAGGTGACAGTCCCAAGGCGGTTTCTGTGATCGAACCCATCACAGGAGGTTGAGAAAATAAGAAGGGAGAATGGTAATCTGTGACATAGGGAAATATTATTTCCCCTGTAGTATAGGTAGGGCAGCTAAAATAGAGAGGTTACATGATTTGCCCAAAGTGATATGGCAAGTCAGTGGTAAAGTCAGAAAAAGAACCCAAATCTCCTGACTCCCAGTCTCCTGTTCTAACCACTAAATCATAGAAGACTATAGTATAGTCCATTTAATTTAGTATTAAAAATAAGCAAGAGTTTTGGATGGGATACAGAGACTCTTGTTTCACAGCATAAGCCCAGCCCATAACTATTGGGAGTTAGGAAGAACATTCCCTCGGGATAGGCTATCCCGCAACTACCTTCTCCAGGGTTTTTTGATATTCCGTTGCAGCATAGCACTTGCTACTATTGTAGACAGGATTTTGGTCTAGTTGGACTATTGGTCTGTTCCAGTTTGACAATTCCTACGTTCTTATGTTCCATGGTTTAGATCGGGGATCTCAAACTCAAATCACCACGAGGGCCACATGAGAACTAGTACATTGGCCCGAGGGCTGTATCACTGCACCTTTTCATACAAAGATACAAAAGCCCCCACCTCTGCCCTGCCCCCACTCCACCCCTTCCATGAGGCCCCACCCCTACCCCGCCTCTTCCAATCCCTTCCCCGCCCCCATTACAACCCGTTCCCCAAAGTCCCCACCCCAACTCTTCCCCCCTCCCTGTCCCTATTCCAACCCCTTCCCCAACTCCCCACCTCTTCTCTGCCTACTCCCCTGAGCGCATGGCTCCCCACTCCTCCCCCTCCCTCCTGGAAAGCGCTAAGTGTCGCCAAACAGCTGTTTCATGGTGGGAAGCACCTGTAGGTAGGCAGAGATGTGGGGACACGGCACTCTGGGACGGTGGTGGGGAGGGGGGCTTAGCAGCCACATGAAATAACCCCGAGTGGGGTGGGGGGTGAGGGGAGCTTGGTGACCGCAGGAAATAACTCCGGGGGGCAGGGAGCTTGGCGGGCTGCAGCAATACAGACAGAATCTGTACAAGACCTGGTGCAACCATAGAACCCTGGTTGCAACAATGATCTATATGGTCACACCCTCCTCCTGAACTTACTCCCAGAGTCTTGGACACTGTCCATGGAAGAGGCATTACATGTAAAATCCCTGTTTGTCTCTGGTCACACACCCTCCCAGTAGCTTTAAACCCTATGGTGTCATTCACAGGTGTTCTAGCAAGGTTTGGGGTTCCTGGTCCCCGATTGCCTGAAAACATATTGGGGTGTAGTATTGCTAACAGTATGCAGATAGCAATATCTGTTAAAGTGTAGGCGTCTTGACATTTAGCCACCAATGCCATGAGGTGGTGTGCCTCAGTTTCCCCTTCCACACAGCAGTGTAGGCCTGTTATGCTTTTGCTGCTGTGCCAAGCTTCCAGCCTGTTTACAGGTATAAGCTGAAAAGCAACATGCTTGTGGGACTGTCTTGTCACCATCCCTAGCATGTACAAAAGTTTTTTCCACAAATCAGGTATGTTACACATCTTTAAAGGATTTGCCATTAGTATTAACTTCTTTGTCTTAACCCCCTAGATGAAGTAGCAAAAGACACAAGATTAACAGCAAATCTACAGTGGGCAGGCTCTGTTTACACAATTTAGCTTGTTTAGTGTCTATTGCATTTTCCAGTTCCTTTGTGTACCATGATAGGTGCTCTGATACAAATTCTTCTGCCCCTTTGGAGAAGGCTCTCAATTCAGGCATGTGTGTGAGGCTTTGTCAAGGAAAGGGTGTACTGCAACCATGCCTGACCTCAGCCCCTCCCTCTGGAATTTCTTTGGGTTGGACCCCACCCCCTTGTGAAGCTTCCCAAATGCAAAGTTTTATTCCCCCAGCCTTGAAGAGCCAGTGTTATCTCTCACAAGGGTAGCAGGAACAACATTCTTTAATGGAGTGCTTTGGATTAGTAAGATCCCCTCGGTTACCCCACTCTTTGTTCCCAACAGGTCAGCTGGGTGGACTCTCCCCTTCAGGAGATCTGACCCCCGGTCTTCCCTCAAAACCTGATTCATAGGTGAGGGGTCTGGCATTTTAGATGCAGATTCTTCACCCTCCTCCTGGGGAATGGCCTTCCCACAAAAGGTGGGCAGACCCTCCTGTCCCCCCTCACCTTCCGTCTGGACTTTCCTCTCTGGGCTCCCCTCTGGGTCAGACACTCCAGTGTCCCCCAAAAGGGAAGGTGACCCTGATCCAGCTGTGGGCTCACGTCTGCCAGCTATGACAGACCCTTCACTGGCCAGCAAAAGCCCCTCCCCCTTTCACTCAGGTTGGGCTTGCTTCTAGCTACAGAGTCCTTGGGGTCTGTTCCCACCGCAGTGGTCACCAGGACCCCAACTTCCATCTTTGGGATACATGTGTCTGTGCTCCCTCAGGTATTAATTACTTACTCTGGGTTAATTAATAAGCACAAAGTGATTTTATTAAGTATAAAAGTGGGATTTAAGTGGTTCCAAGTAATAACAGACAGAACCTGCGGCGTGTTTGAGACCCCTGCTTTAGATCATGTATTTTCTTTTCTTTTTAAATTTGTACTTCCTACTTGTTCTGCTGCAGAGATAACATATTGAGACGTGGTGGGCATCATTTTAGTTTACATGAGTTTGCTTACTAGTTAAGCACTATTTCTTTGTACAAATAGGAAAACATATTCAATGAATCTTGTATTATGTCTTTAAAGTACAGTAGTGGAAAGTCACATCACACAGCAGCTGCTGCCCACGCTCACTAGCTAGACCCATAATAGCATATGTTAATGTAAACTATCTAATGGACTTTTAATTTCCTTATAATTTGGGGAGTTGTAAAGAGTAAGAAAAAAACTGTGGCAGAAGAATAATAAGATATCACTATTCAGCAAGAATGCATTAATATTTTTAAAGATTTCATTGAAAGAAAAAGTGGATTTACAGTCATGACAGATGAGTGTTATCAGCTAATTTTCTTTTAAAATTTTCAGTGTTTTAATATGGATTTTTAGTTTTTGTAGTAGAGAATTTCCTCTTTCTAAAGTGGCTCTTGGCTTTAAAAATACAGTGGTTTAGCCTGATAGAGAACATATCTTACTCATTACTGACCCCACTAGGGTCAATGGGATGGCTTATGAGAGTTAGGAGAACATAACTGGGCCATCATGGAAGAAAAAAACAGGAATCTTGCACACAATGGAGCACAAGACAGTTTGAATCTGATTATCCTGTCTTACACACCAGTTTTACACCCGTGTTAATTGAGTTACTCCTGATTTACATCCATGAAAGAGAGTGAAGAATCAAGCCCTTTGTATTGAACTACATTTTATTTTACTACATTATTTGGGAAAGGAAATGTGAACGATCTTATAGATGGTTATTGCGCTCATAAATATCTTCCAGGAGAGCAGAGCTAATATCAGAACTTTGCTGGTTTTAAATTAGGAAAATTATAACTCAGTCATTTAAATCACCTCTAAAGATGATCTGAGGTAGCATTTCTGTTTAAATATATCATGATTTTAAACCCCAGTGTCTCTGAACATTCCGGAACTAGTCGCAAGAGGGTGTTTGTCCCACTGGAAAGCAAACAAGTAACAAAAACACAGTGGGGAAAATTCATCATAGGTACAATTGCTTTGATTTCAGGAATGAATTTAGCCTAATGAATGTAAATAATTGCCCGATATTGTGCCTGCACATTTGATCAAGATTCAAAGCAATTTATAAGATTTTCATTTTATCTCATGGAACAAAATGCTAAGAAATATTCCCCTTGTAAGTTTGTGTGAACTATACCCTTAAATGTTTTGGAAGCTAGCTGGTAGTGCATGAAAGATATTAGTCAAAATCCCTGTATGCCTAAATCAGCTGTATCTAACATTTATATCAAATCAGTTATATAGTTAAGATGTCAATTATTATTGTGACATAAAATATCAACCTCTAATACAAATGAACCTGAAATTATTTTGAGTATTATTGTGCCTGACCTTGTGAGGCAGAGGAGACTGTGGATGGAACATGCTCAAACCCTTGAATTCCTGTGCAGGGGCTGGGCACAATCCTATTAGGGAGCTCAGGCATGACGTTCTTCCAGCATCCCTGTGGCTGCTAGCTATCTGAATGGCGGGGGTGAGAGGGAATCTGGGTCATCTCACACTCCTCTGACCCCATTGACCTGTAGAGCTAGCTGTCTACAAATAAGACCATAGATGCACCCCTTAAAAGAGTATAATTTGTACCTCCCCGATTCAGCTGGTAATCCTCTATGAGCCCTCCCCTAGGAGAAAGGAGTAAGAATCATGATGAGATGGGTAGTCTAAGGCAGTGGTTCTCAACCAGGGATACGTGTACCCTAGGGGTACTCAGAGATCCTCAAGGGGTACATCAACTCATCTAGATGAGTATTTCATGCAGCCCCCAGGGGGTCATGGGACGAGTTTAGTGAAGATGCAAGTGCAGGACCGGCATTAGGGGGTTGCAAGCAAGGCAGTTGCCTGTGGCCCCATACCCCAGGAGGCCCCACGAAGCTAAGTTACGTGGTTCAGCCCCAGGTGGCGGGGCTTTGGCTTCAGACAAGACTCATAAGTGAAAAATAGGCTCAAGTATCACACTGAAATGTACATACAGTATTTATATTCCAATCAATTAATTTTATAATTATATGGTAGAAATGAGAGTCAGCAATGTTTCAGTAATAGTGTTCTGTGACACTTGTATTTTTATGTCTGACTTGGTAAGCAAGTAGTTTTTAAGTGAGGTGAAGCTTGGGGCATGCAAGACAAATCACATTTCTGAAAGGGGTATAGTAGTCTGGAAAGGTTGAGAACCACTGGTCTTAAGGGATGCATTGCATCGGAAACATTGATTTGAATCCAGCAAAGCATTTAAGGACATGCTTAACGTTAAGCATGTAAATAGCACCAGTGACTTTAGTGTACAACTCAGACGCTTAAAGTTAAGCATGTTCTTAACTACTTTGCTAGATTGGGGCCATTGTGATTATTATACATAAAAGTATTAGTTCAGATTATTATTTGCATTTAGCGGTTTAAAGTAATTCTGCCTATTCAGGTCAAGTAAAATAAATGAAAAAGCAAGTGTGTTAGTAGCAGGGTAAATGACCTTTCAAAGTCCTAAAAAATATATACATTCTTGCAGTCCATAGTCCAACATTTATTAATGCTGAACTTGATAAGGGCTCTCAGAACCTGAAAAAGGAGATCTGAAAGGCACCTTTGTAAAAAACAATTGATTTGCTTCATTTCATTGAAATGGCTAATGCTTTGATGGTTCATATTTACAATAGCTTGTCCTGTTCTTCAGTGGAGTTGATATGTTGAAGTCTTTAACACCATAAACTTGATCAAAACTTCCTGGGTAATAAACAGAGCGGATTTAAGATGTGAGCCCCCTCCTCATCATACTACTGCAGCCCATCTGCGTGCCAATTTGTAGCTAAAGACATCAAGAAATGTGTTCTTCATGCTTAAATGCCTTTGGTAGTAGAAAATAGTCCTGGGAAGCTCAATATGCAAACGGGGTTCAGATCTTGAAAGACTTTAGAGTGAAAAATGTGACCTTCCGTAGCAAAGGCTGTAGCTTGGCTAAATCCGTTACTGAGAAGAGATGTTTTACAGTGCTCATAGTGCAGTGCATGTCTTTTCCCCAGTTTTGCAAATAACTCTTTACCTAACTTTTGGCATGAAAGACTGAGGCACTAGCTGAGGGGTAAAGTTCTTCTCTAAAGTCAAACATTTACACAAAAAGGTAAAATTTGTGAGTCAAATGGTAGACCTATTTGGGCAGAGATGATCCATGCCTGCTGAAGTGTGGGGGGGCGGGCAGAGTGAGGGCAGTTGGCTTCAGCAGTGTTACTTGAGCACGCTCAGTACAAGCCAAAGAGCAAATCAAGGGGGGGGCACGTGACCCCGCATGCCTCCCCACCACGGTCACCTCTGTACTTGGGCAAGTGGGATTTTCAAAAGCACCTCAGTGCCCAACTTCATTGAAATCAACACCTTTAAAAATCAGAGGGGTAGCCATGTTAGTCTGGATCTGTAGAAGCGACAAAGAGTCCTGTGGCACTTTATAGACTAACAGATGTATTGGAGCATAAGCTTTCATGGGTGAATACCCACTTCATCGGAGGGTATTCACCCACGAAAGCTTATGTTCCAATACGTTTGTTAGTCTATAAGGTGCCACAAGACTCTTTGTCACCTTTAAAAATGTCGCCGTAAGACTCTGAGCCTGCAGCCATTTCAGCACGTGTATAACTGTTCATGCAAGTACCTACTTTATTAAATTATCTGGGTAAAATCCTCGCTACAGTGAAGTTGACGAGAGTTTTGCCATTGACTTCAATGGATTTCACCCTTTGTATGTTGTTTACATCCCCCTGCCCACCTTGAATTATGTTCCAAGAACTCAAAATAAAGAGTGAAAAACCAAAACATAATTGTCATGGCTCAGGGCAACTGCATCTGTATTTCCCCTCAGTGGCCCAGCAGGCCACACACTCTCAGGCTTCCAGTTCCCCAGCTGTTGCCTCTCCTGGATGGAGACATGTATCTGTCTCCCTTTTGACTGGGGTATTTCCCGGTCTTCACTGTGTTATTCCCAGCACATAATGGTTTCCCAAAAGACGCCTGCTCGCTTTCTCCTCAGAGATGGCTAACAGGTGTCATTGCTACAGTTATAAGGTACCACACAGCACTTCCAGTGCAGGTCTCCTTTGTTCTGAAGGTAAAAAGGATTACAGAGAAAACATTAAAAATAATTTTAAAAAAACCCTACATGTATGCTAATAAGCTTACCAGAATTCTCCCCAACTTTCTGGCAGACCCTGTCCTTCCTACCTTACCCTGAGGATAGAGCCCTCTGTGAACCAGGCATCCCGTCCATTTGCTGGATCAGAAAGAAGGCCATGAGCAAGTTTAAAACAAAGCTATTTAACCAAAAACACTTTCTTTGTCTCTTGGTCCCTGGAGAAATCAGTCTGAACTAGTATTTGCCAACCTCTCCAGGGGGACGTCTTCAGAGGGTTAATAATGGAGGAAATACATTAGCATCCCCACCCATGCTACTAGAGAAGGTGCATACAGTGCTACGATAACGCATACACAGTTGCATTTTTAATACAACGTACCCAAAGGTGCAAATGAGCTTTAACTTAATTCATTAAAGATGATCTTCATTCCAGAAGGTTTGTTCAGGATATTGCCAGTCTGTCACAATAGTAATGCAACAAATTGCAAACAGTTGCTCTACA
The DNA here is from genome assembly GCA_033296515.1 of Macrochelys suwanniensis. NCBI lineage: Eukaryota > Metazoa > Chordata > Testudines > Chelydridae > Macrochelys > Macrochelys suwanniensis. The sequence goes on along the minus strand of CM065777.1, from coordinate 155,035,464 downwards.
TTCAATCTACAATGTCTTTGGAGGGCCAGCAGTGTGCCACAGAAACTGCCTTCTTCCTCATCCAGATGACCCCAGTGAACTCTGCCCTCCCGCATTGTGGCTTTTAGTATATGCTGCATCTTTTCAGAACATTTTGCCTGATTATGGATTGCAGAACTATGATTTTATAATATAATCCTTTGTCTTAAAGGCAGGCTGATGCATTGGTGGGGATACGCCAAACTTATTTGCTAATAATGGCAACTCTGTATGACTGGTGTTTAAGTACTATCAGATTCTTAATCTGCTATTATCCAGGGCTATGAAAAAATCCAGTGATTTTTATTAGACAGTTAGTAAATGACAAGTTTTCACCAGTTAGAAAAACATGGGTTAAGTACAGACCATAATTATAGCTACAAAACTACCACCAATCCAGAGAAAAAATCTAATTCACTTGGGTAGAAAGAAGGGTTAAAAATATTGCGAGAAGTCAGAAAGCTTAGATGACTTTGGAAACACCGATCAAAAACAAAGAGACTGGAAGTATAATTAACTCCATTACTGCTCAGTCAAATGAAAACAGCCATGACACCCCTTCTTATTTATGACAGCAGCAAATAGCTCTATTCCCTTGCTGGTTATTGCTGCAGGACAGCATTGGTTCTACAGCAGGTGAAATAGAAACAAGCTGCTAATATTTATGTCACTAGATCAGGTTATAGGTACAAGATTTATGCAAAAGTTCTATAAAAAATGTCTAAGTAGCTTTTATGTCTTCATACAGCAATCCTTTTCCAATGGTAAACAAAACGGCTCTCCATTCAATAAGATGCAGTTTTCTGAGCGCTGTTGTGGAGCAATGCCGTAGGTAAGGTTAGAGCAGCGTTTCCATTCTAAGGCCACTTTTGGTCACCCTCTGAAACTCACAAATAATGGCATGTAGGTATCAAAATGGGTACATTCCTTTTAGGGCCAAGATAGAACTTTTCTACCAAATTTAAACTGAGCGCAGAATAGGACAAGAGGGGTCCTGAATTATGACATCCTGATCATAGAAGTGTTCACCAGCATTCAAAAAGTTTTGGACATTGAAAATAAAGCAAATACAGAAAGCAGGAGAGCACTTTGCTGCCTCTGTAGGCCAAGGTCACTGCACACACCCGGGCAGGAGTGGTGGAAGTGCCCTAAAGGTGACGGGGGAGCCCACAGGCACCTGAACTATGACCCTGCCCCCCGAGGCCCTGCCTTCACACCACCGCTTCCCCTGAGGCTCCACTCCCATACCGCCTCTTCCCCCCAAGACCCTGCCCCGCTTTGCTCCTCTCTGCCCCCTCTCCACCCCAGTCGCTCGCACTTGTGGCCAGAGAGTATGGCCATGGCCCCCCTGGCTCCCTCTGTTCTGGCGCCCCTGCACCAGGGGCTCCTTGCGGCCCTCCATCCTCCCCCACAAGTGCCTTGTGGCTACTCTTCCATCCCATCCCTCATGCCTATGACTCTCTCTGTCCCAGAAGTGGTGGAATCACCCTAAAGGTGGGGGGCCATGTGCCCCCCCGAGGCCATACTGCCCCTTCTCCCTGAGCTCCTGCCCTCGCACCATCCATTCCCCCGAGGCCCCACCCTCATTCCACCCGTTCCCCCAAGCCCTCGCCCTCGTGCCACCCTTCCCCAAGGTCCCGCCGCTCCTGTGCCACCTCTTCCCCCCAAGGCACTGCCTCCTGTTCGCTCCTCTCTGCCCCCCTACCCCGTCACTCACACTTATGGCCGGTAAAAAGTGAGAGGGTGAAGTTAGTACTGATCAAAGCTTTTTATTTTGTGTTGAAGTCTGCTGTTTATCTGCAGCACAAGTATAACGTGGGCAGTGGCAATGCAAGCTTCCCCCATTGCTCCACCATTACACCATAATCCTAGCCTAGAGGAAACCACCTCCATGAGTGAATGGGTGAATGTGTATTCTCCATACACAGTCAGGCCTGGATCATTTCTGTTACCATGCAAATTGGCCCTTAGGAGTAGAGCTGTGCGAAATTTTTCAGCCAAAAATTTTTTCAGCAAAAAATATAGATTTGGCAACACAAAAGCATTTCACAAATCCGCATTGGCTTCACCAAATTGTTTCAGTCAAAAAACCCCTGAAACAAATTCAGAAAAAGTTTTCTAAATGAAACATTTCAATTTTTTTGTTTCAAATGACTTTTTTTCACAGATTTCTTGTAATGTAATTTCTTTTAAATCAAAAACTTTCTAAAATAGTCAAAATCAAAATGAAATGCTTGAATTGTGTTGAAACAAATAGTTTTGTTTAACCCAAAACATTTTTTTAACTTTTTGATTTGCCAAAAAATATGAAAAATCTCATTTTCATTTTGACCCAAGATGATTTTTTTCAGACTTGTCAGCAAACCAAAAAAATCTGTTGTTTGCACAGTTCTAATTAGTAGTGTTACTTATGCTAATTTTTTTAGTGATGTACATACTTGTCCATATGAAACTGGACACCATATCCTTTCATGTAGTACTCTGAGCCACTGTCAGCTGGCAATAAGTTTTGTTACCAACTGTGTTTTTTAAAACATTTTTCACTCAGTTTCCCCAATCATTTTCAAATCCCTTGCTGCAAGTTAAATGGAAAAATGATTGTTTTCAGATATGTAAAACTTGCAGATATCAGATAGAATGGTTAAACATTTACAAAATCACGAAGTTCAAGTGACTTCAATAGAGCCAGAATTGTACCCCAGATGCTTACATCTGAGGCTGCTAAATTGCACGATTATATATTTGAAATCTGAGGGCCAGATCATCAAGTGGTGTAAATTGCAGTAGCTCCACCGAAGTTAATTCAGCAGTCTCTGCAGGTCTAAGATGCATATAATCTATAAGAAAGTCTACAGTATCTGGCAACAAATGTACTCATGATTTGATTCACAGCAGGAAATATGTGCAGGACTTAATTCACAAAGGTGGAAAAATTTCCCAGTGTTTACATGCTCTTCTACAAGGAAGCAAGACTATACAGAAACTGCTTTCTGTCCCAAACAACAAGTGAAAGGTGTATAGCAATTGCACTGTCTATTATGATACTTTATTCAGTGGGTGAAATCCCTCCCCAGTGCAGAGATCCACACAAGACCTTCTATACCATTCACGTTTGAAGTGGAGCTTAAAGGATTCATAAAGCCTGGTGTAGACCCATCTGTACTGTGATAAATTTCACTGCCTATTGGCCTGACATATGATTTTGAAGCAAACAGAGTCTATTTTTACTGCTCCTTCATTTAATATTACATTATTTTACTATTATTATGACTATTAGACTTGGTCAGAAAACGGGGGGGAATTGTGAGATTGCCTTTCTGTTTTTCCGTAGGAAAATTCCATTCTTGTAGAAATTTTGCCACCAGCTCTAATTATTATTAATTGTTCATATTGGGGTAGTGTGCAAAGGCCCCAGTCAAGACTGGGTTTCAGTTGTGCTGGGTGCACATACAGAAATAGAATCCCAACCTAAAAAGCTTACCAAAAACAGATAAAGGGTGGGTTAAATGGATACAGCATACAAGCACAATGCTCGTTGTGGTGGCGGGCACATGGCATATTAACGTCATGTGGGCTTTTTAAGCATATATGTTTATATATTTGTTGTCTTTCTATTACAAACCCTTAGTTTTAGGGGAGCTTTTGTTTTATTAGCGGGGAGGCACTTGAGGCTGTAGTACAGCAGAGGAAAGGATTGTTGGACTAAGACAAGGGGAGGGGGAAATAGTGAAGGAAGGAGGCTCAAAGGGACCGGAGGATGGGGAGAGGAGGGTGAGAAGCACAGTAGATAGGGACCATGAAGATGGGCAGCTGATGGGTTGCAGTGGTAAGAGAAGAGCCAGATGAAAGGGGTCCAGCCAATGGCAGGCAGTTAGTGAACATGCATGCCAGCAAACCCATGGCCAGGAGTTGGAGAGTGAGACTGATGCTGGCAGCCTTGATTCTGGCCCCCTTAGGTCCTCAGAGAGATGCCTTTCCTCTACAACGGAAATGGGTATAATGGTGTGTGTTCTGCATGCAGCATCCCAGGCAAATTGAGACAGGAGCCCTCCTCCCCCCCCATGCAGATTATTCCTGTTCTAGGAATAGATTGGCGTGAGGGAATGGGCAAATGGCTGAGACTGCTAACACCTGCAGCATAGGCACACACTAAAGCTGATTTTGTAACATTTATATAGGCCCATCTGGGTAGTGTGTACTCTGCTTTCATCACACTCACCAGAATCTGGCACAGAGCCTAACAAAAGAAGATGCTTAAAAATACAGAGTCAAGAAATACAGGCTACATTGGCACAACCTTATTGACATGAATGGCATTTCAGCCATGTAATCAAGAGCAGAATTTGGTCTACAATGTAATGTATTGTTTATATATATGTTTACATGTTGCTATACCTGTATTAAGGTAAACATGGTGTGATTCCATATGATACATCAGGACAGTGGAAATAAAATACTCCCACATATCAGATGACAGGAATGAGAATAAGAGTCATATTAGCTCAGCGATACTGTATATTACCTAAAACAACAGGTACATGTCAGCTTATATAGCTGTACTGTAGCATTATTGACCCGTGTATTACTGCTGCATAAAACTACAGTAGGATATTTTGATCTTATGATAGTATAGCCATATTGACTCCCTTATTTGTCTTTACTGAGATGATAATTAAAAATCAGATAAGCTGTACAAAGCAAATCTGATATTTAGTACATTTGAAGGGGGCTATGTGTGTGTACAGAAATTGTTTTTAAAAAACCCATCAAACTCTATTTCTAAGCTGAGACCTCATATGCCAAGTTTCAGAGAGTGATTTTTTTGAAGACCCCTAAAACTGGGATTTCATGGAGACACTATAATTTACAATACTTCTGCAGTTTTCAATTATTCAGATGCGTATAGCCCAACAAATTGAATAATGAATAGAGTAATGAACTGAATCCTGACAAGATGATAACAGAAAATACTATGAGTAGACAATACACAGAAAGATCCCTGAAAGAAATAAACTTGTTTGAAGGACACACTTTCTCTTCCAAGTCAAAACACTTGCAGCAGGATAATCTGTGTAGGAGTTGCCACTAACAAATAACTGTTAAAGGCATAAACCTGTAGAACAATATATTTCTGGTGACCAAACAGTGAATCATAATCATAAATAGGCCAGTTATATTTTCTTAGGATATAGGTTATGCATTTCATTATTGCTTTTTTTTTCTCTTTAGTGCCACAAAGAGAGAAAAAGAATGGCCATATAAATTCTTAAACACTTTAACTTCAGGCTTAGCCTTGGAGGTGTGATGATATTCCACAGATGCTAAAGCTCACAGGTCTTAACAGTATTTAATACATTTGCATCAGCACTGCAAGCCAGAAACATAAATAATAAAAATGATAAACACACCATTCAAAACCTGTGATAGGTAATTCATGTTTGTATCTCCAAGCTAACACTTTAAAGGAACAGTGTCTGCAGTCAGCAAAACCCATATTGAAAAATACATTTTAGCAGTGCTCTGTGCCAGCAAGGAAAAAAATAAATAAAAGTACATTTTATAAAGCAATGCCGAGATTTTGATGAGAGATGAACCATTGATTCAGGCACTGGTTTTATTCTCCCCCCAAGAAAAACCAGAGCCTTCATTGAAATCTCAAAATGATCCTTTTGTGGAAGTTTGAAAAAGGTTTGGTTAGCTTTCAGAAAAATAAAATTCTCATTTTCATTTGAACAAATCTGAACTCCCATCAATTTGTGATGAGTTTACTTCTGAATCAGTTTTCATATTGGAGTCCAAAAAAAGGCATCCAAAAAGCTGCAAACAATGGGAAAATGCAGAGTGGATCTGCAACTGGGAACTTTGTGGCTCAGGACCATTGTCATGTACTTTTGCACTTTCTGCTTCCAGCCAGCACCTCAGAAACCTCACAAGTTCTGACTGTCTTCATGTGATTTCCCAGACAATTTTGCAGATTCCAGGTGTTTGCATACCGAGATTTTAGATGTTTATTCAAAGTGAACGTCTGGGTCTTGTGAGCTTTACCCATTCCTAATCTTGGATAAACATTTAGGTCCAGATATATATAGGTCCACTGATTTCCCACTGCAAATAACAATTTTATTTTGAATATCATACTTCATTTCCAGATGCTCTGATGACAAAAACTTTTTAAAAAATGTAATTGGTTTTGAAATTTCTACTTCTAGTAAAATGACATTAATAGTACTTAAAGCTAAAAACCATTTTAGTTCTTGTTTTACCATTTTCAGGTAACTGTTATCTTACTAGATGCAAATATATATATTTGTATGTATCCAAGAGCAGTGTGGGATGTGATTGCTGGCAACTGACTGCTATGTTTCATTTGCTGCTTTATCTTTTTCTTCAGAAAGTCCTTTTCCGGCAGATAGGACACTGTTCCCTTTCAGTGACTTTTTTTTTTAGCATTAATTCATTCAGTTGGAGTGGAGTTACATTGCTTAACAAATCTAATATTTATTATTAAGATCATGATTTAGTAGTAAGAATGCAGTGATTCATGTTTACAGCTTAAAGCACAGTTTTCTAGTCAGAATTATGATCTCCTGCTCAGTTCCTTCACCCCAATGCCTATGAACCCATGAAGCTAATGGGATTATTTGCATAATAAGGTACTACTCAGTGAGTAAGGGTAGCAAGATTTGGTTCTCAATTAAAAGAGCAACTTTTGAAAAAATGTAAAATAAATAAATCCTGCCAGCCTTAGGCTGCCATTGAAGGCAGCGGGGGTTCTCTCTGACTAAGAACATAGGGATTTGGCCCGTTGCTAGCAATTATTTTCATACATCCAGTTCATACAAAGGGTTAGAATAAGACTTTATGCTCCCCCTGTGTGAGGAGTGAATACAGCTACATAGCCCCCAAAATGGCCAAGAGAGGAACTGAAGCACTCTGGCAGAAGTGCAGAACAGGCCAGGAGCTGGTCCTGCAATGGAAATTGAGTCCGGTAATGGGACACGGTAAAGCTGCTTGCTGAGAATGACTTGGACCTGAGATTCCTTTTTACCTCATTCGAAGATGTCTAAAGCTCCTCAGTGTGTGACTGACCAAAGAGGTCCAAGTTCTTCAACAGCGTTTCACCAGGATAACTCTGGAGACCGTAGAAGTCTGCTCGTTAACTTCAACAGGTGTTGGAGGGCACATCCAATGGCAGAATGAGGCAAGTGAGATGGAGGCTGATCCAAAGCCTATTGAAGTCAATGGGATTCTTTTTATTTGGAACAGGCCCATAGCTTTTTGGCCAGGAATTCATGTGGCAGGATTGTAAAGGTTAAGAAAAGCCTGTGAGAGATTGTAAAGGAACATTTTAGTGTAACTTTTGTTAAAAGAAAAATAGCTTTAATATATATAGATATAGATAGATAGATTTAACGTACAGCAATTGTTCAGACTTTTTAAAAAAAATTGTTCTTCAATGTATAGGTTTTCTTTGATAGTCCCTTCAAGGATGTTTGGACTAGACTACCTTTTTCCTCTGGGAGCTCTGACTAGGAAAAAAGCATCACTATTTTTTCCTTGGCTGTTTTAGAATGCTCATCTTTTTTTAGTCTGGTATTTTTTTTCAGAAATGCATTTCTTTTCTGAAAAATAAGAAAAGCCATTTCCCTTAAGTTAACGATCCTCATTCACACCTGTGTGTCAACTGTCTATTATGGCCATCCTGTTTATCACTTCAAAGGTTTTTCTTCCCCTGCTGTTATGGTTCCTCTCAATTAATTAGCCTCTTAGGGTTGGTATACGCACTTCCACCTTATCATGTTTCTCTGACTGTATAAATATCTGTCTACTGTATGTTTCATTCCATGCATCCGATGAAGTGGGTTCTAGCCCACAAAAGCTTATGCTGAAATAAATTTGTTAGTCTCTGAGGTGCCACAAGCATTTCTTTCTTTCTTGTTTTCTTTTTGCTGACACAGACTAACACGGCTACTACACTGTAAAGTTTCAATGGTTATTTAAGCCCCATTTTCTTACTGTTCCTGAGTTAATGACCCGTGTAGAGATATTAGCTTCCTGGAAAAGGGTTACTTAGGTGATTTGGGGGCAGGGGGAGAGTGCACAAGGGTTTTTGCGTTTGCTGAATTTTTCCTTCAGAGTAAATTATTTTGTATTCCCTTTTGCCTAAAAGGTGTTGTGGCTTGATGCAGTCTTACTCAGACAAAACATCCGCTAAATTCTAGATAAGAACACTTACAGGCAAATCACTTATCTCTATATGTCAGTTTACTCACCTGTAAAATAGGGATAATATATACCTTTCTCACAGGTGTGCTATGAATCTTAATTAATTAATGTTCCTAAAGCATAGTGGGATCCTCAGAGGAAAGGTTCTATATAAGTGGAAAGCACTGTCATGGTATGGCAAATGCAATTAGCTTCATTCAGTGGATATCTGTCATGCGGGCTTGTAAAGTACTCTCAGCTTTTTTTCATATTAGTACTTTCTTCTGCTGGAAGTTTAGGATGTGTATCCCATGGCAGGAAACTGGCTTTTACTTCAAGGGTGCTAGCCTCCACACGCTGAACAGGGAATATATGCAAGCAGTTCCTATAGATGCCAATGTGGATTACTTGTGTAAATCCCCTGCACAATGTGGGGTGAATTTTTAATGTACACCTTTGTCTTTTAAAATCAGATCTGATTCTGTGACGAAGCTCAAAAGAGAGGCTTCCTTCCGCAACTTTTGTCCTAATTAGCAGTTATGCCTGTCTTAAGCCAAACAGACAGAAATGAACCTCCCTGCAGGTCAGCTTTGGCTAGTGTCTTTGCTAAGTCCTGCTGCCTACCATGCTGCCTACTTAAAATTAAATGCCTGCTATCCCAGCAGTTTCAGGTAGACACACTATTGTTCTTCACATCCTGTCCCAAACAGTTGTGTACTGGAGCTGTGTACTGTTAAACAGATGCTGCATTTCACCCCCAGTGAAAGGAGGTGAAAGGATTCCTCTCCCTATTTAACTCTCAAATGCTGCAAAGTGTATTGGATCCTTCAGGATGAAAGGCATGATGTAAATGTCAGAGATTATTTAAAATACCTTTCAAGGGGTTGATTTTTCATATTTCTGTGAAGAGCAGCAGAAACACGATGAGTACACACAGATGGGGCAAATTTTAAATTGAGATGATTCCTTTTTGAGCCAGGATAACCCAGGGCTGTGGTGGAGGGAGTCGCAAAGGAATTTGGATGGTTTTGCTGCCTTTGATGGAGCTCAGCCCAACTCTGGATACTGTTAAATCATCCCTGTCAGAGATGACTTTTATCCCAAGGGCTCATAAAAATAATCTGAAGAGGCTTTTTTTTAACCTGTGGAGCAAATCAGATAACAAGTGGCAGCAGTTTTAAAAAATATTTCAGAGGGAGAGGATTTCCCCACACCATCCACACATACTCTCACTACCAGTCCTCCTCCTCACCTTGGCCCACTCCTTCAAGTCACAAATATCACCCACTGAATTACAGTATCAATAAACTTAGTATATTTTTCAGGAATGGAGTATAAATATTCAGGGCCGGCTCTAGCCTTTTTGTCGCCCCAAGCAGCAAACAAACAAACAAACAAACAAAAAACCGGCCCTTGAAATTTGCCTCCCCAGGAATGGCCGGAATGCCGCCCCTTCACATGTGCCACCCCAAGCACCTGCTTCCTTTGCTGGTGCCTGGAGCCAGCCCTGTAAATATTTCAAGCAAAGTGCACTTAATATAAATTTGTTTACTAAAGGATATTGTCTCTGTTCTTGGGGATCGTTAAAAGAAAACTTTTTTCTTTACATAGAAACAATAATTAAGGCTCTGAGCCTTCAAAGAGAGATTCATCAGAATGGATGCTTACTCCTGCGTGAAGTCCTAGTGGGATTCTGCATGGTGGTTAGGGTTCAAGAGAGCAGATCACTTTGCAGGATCAGGATTTAATAGATTTTCAGGCCCTCTCCTCTGTATGAGGGTGAAATTCACCCCTGTGCACAGGGTTAGCACCAGGCCTGTGTACCAATTAAGGCCCTAGGCTTCGTTGAGACATAAGTGACAGAAAGACTGGTGCTAACTTCTGCACAGGGATGAATTTCGTCCTGTGAGCACCACACACCTGGGTACATATGGTATATCACAAGCTAAATGATAATGTTCTTGTGGGAGCCTCTTGCTTGAATATTGTCAGCACATCACTGGTAAAATCACCAATGAAAAGTAAATATACAAACCATGATTAACTGCATACTATAGTTCAATAACAAAACTTCTGAATACAGAAATAGCGTGGTCATTTAAAAGGGCAATACTAATTATAAACTTTGCATTACCAATTATAATCCCAGGTGAACTTTTCCAGTAATTGCTGAAATGATAAATGCCAAAAATGCTTTATAAAACCTTTGATTCTAATATGGGATGATATGTTAAGAATGCCCTCCAATCAGACTGTATCATGTTTAATGCTTAAATTTTTAAGGGGTTAATTACTAAATCTGTAAATTAGGGCAGGACCAAATATTAAAATGTGATCAGGATTTGTAAATTGGAAGTTCAGAATAGGATTGACAAATCTAGGTACAATTGTATGACTTCAAAACCTGATTATAAGGCAGTCATTTCTATCTAAGGTGCAAACAAGGAGTAGATCATTGGACACTTCTATCTGTTGACCTGATTTGCTGAATGGAGAGATGACTGGTGAAAATCCATTGTTGAATGGATGCATCTATTTTAGAATATGTGAGTCCACATCCTGACTTAATCCCTGATTCGGTTTAACTCTTAAACAAATGTGTAACTTCAGGCATGTGCATAGTCCTATTGAAGTTACATGCTGAAATGTATGCACCTGCCTAAGTGTTTAGCTGGATTGGAGCCTTATAGAACACTTGGATACCTTAGCTAAACCCTACAGCATATTTCCAAAACTTTAGGCCTGGTTCTAATATAGGTAAGCATCCATATACAACTGTGTAACCTGAAAAATCCCCTATGGTGAATGCATGTCCAGTCCAACAGTAGACAGTGAGATTCACTGTATTATGCACCTGTATATTTCAAAGTAGAATTAAGTCTTTATTGGCAGGTTTTATACTTCAAAACACAGACAAGATATTCAGGAGGATTCCAACATTAAGAAATGCGGCTTTATAAAATAACAATACCTTATGCTTAACATAGTACGTCTCATTTATGGATCTCATTATAATCATTTATTTGTACTACAGTATCAATAGGGAAGACAGAGGAATGATGGGAAGGGAAATGGAGGCACAGAGAGATGAACTGATTTATCCAAGATCACACAGCAGGTCAGTGACAGGGTTTAGAGCCTAGGACTCCTGATTCCCACTCCAGTGACCTATCCATTGGACCATCCTGCCACAAAAGGCCAGTTTCCTTACATGGTGAAATTTCTCAGCTAAAACTTTGTGTGTGTGTGTGTGTGTGAAAAATGCAGATTTGGTGACAACAAACATTTGGTGAATTTGTTTCGGTGCTAAAATCCCCTCAACCTCTCAAAAAAATTCCAAAACAGTCAGAGCGCTTCATTTTCTAAATAAAACATTCCAGTTTCTTGGTTTGAAATGTCAAGGTTTCCTTCGATTTGTTTAAATTAAAAATGTAAAACAATGCTCAAAATCAAAATGAAGCATTTCATTTTGGGGTGAACGAAACATTTTGTTCAATCCAGAACAATTTTTTTTTTACTTTTAAATTTCCTGAACAGTTTTTTTAAAAAATTCATTTTTGATTCTACCTGAAATGACTTTTTTTTAATTGCCAGCAAACTAAGAAATACCCCATTATTCTCACACAGCTCCATTCCCCACATTTTGGATATCAGCGTAAGGGAGAAAGGAAGAGCTACATGTCTGGCACTCCCCTCCCTGGGCATACCACCAACATTCTGGCCAGCTAAGCAGGCATGAGGAAAGTCATCTGTGCATGGCAAAAGACTGTAGCAGATTACTTCTCCAGGGAGCAGGAAATGAATGGTGACTCTTTGAGCTTATCATGGGGTGGTGCAGCTACACAAGCCACTGAGCAATGGTTTAATTGGCCCAAAGTAGTTTACAGATATTAATGAATTAAGTTTCACAACACTCCTCTGAGTTAGGTAAGTATTATTATGACCATTATACAGATGGGCACACATCAGCACAGACTTATTATGGGCCAGGTCTTGTGGGAGCTTAGGTTGCTCAGCACTTTCCAGGGTACACAGCAGGTTTCAGGATTGGAGCTGTAGTGATTTACCAAAAGTCACAGTCAGTCAGCAGCAGCAGAACTTGGAACAGTACCAAGGAGTTCTGAGTCTGTCACCTGCCCTCCCAAATCAAATGTGCATGCCGGTCAAGCGAAAAGCATAATGTTTCTCACTAAACCTGGTTTAAAAATGATGCCCAGTAACGGTGCTTTAGTTTTTGGCTAATTAGAATCAGTTTAAAAAAACCCCCAGAGTTTATCTGATGTGATTTTAGATGCAACACTTCTGTGTTCTATAGTCTGAGCTCAGTTATGCTGAATACACTTATTACTGCATCTCTCTTTGGAAAAACATTGCAACAAATAAAATTTCCTTTTTGGAGGTCTAAAAATTACTTTCTTCCATTTGCTAACACTGTACCATGCCTGGGAACCATAGGCACCAGGCTTTTCAATATCAGTTTTCTCTTTACTAACATGCGGTCACTATATTCACTTATCCAATACAAGGCCCTGATCCTGCAATGGGATCCATGCACAGATAGACCATTGTGTCCTACATGGAGACTCTTCAACTTGAACTGGGAAAGGCCTCATTTGACTTCAGCATTTTGGAGTGAGCCTCGCAGCTTGAGTCAGCTTGGGCTTGCGGGGCTCATGCTAGTGTTCTGGAAATAGCTAGATAGACAGCGCTTTGTGGTTGCAGCTCGGGCTGGAGCTCAGGCTCTGAAGACTAGGGATGAGGCTGGATTTCAGAGCTTGGTCTGGAGCCCCGATAACCCAAGTCTGCCAACCCAGGCTGGGAGGCTCACTCCGAAATGCCGTGTAGACATACACAGCGGGACGCTGCATGGGCCTAAGTGTCTACCCACATGGATCTCATAGAAGATCATGGCCTAAGATTGATAAATACGCAGCAGCATGCACACTGTGCATTCTAGCCATGCTTCGAATACACACTCAAACCCTTTGTTTTTGAATAGTAAAGTAAACAAGAAAAGGGGGAAAGAGCCGCAAAATCTTGTCTCTGATCATTCATGTAAACCAAGTCCTTTGCACATTACAGAAAATTAGTAGCTTTTTAGAAAGGGCTTTTAATTGCTTAATCTAAGTAATGTGGACAATGGCATACGTGTTTTATTTTAGGGTCTATCTAGCCCACTCAGAAAATGTAATGGACCTAATTTTCATTTAGCATAGGTCTGTGCAGTTCCTAAAACATCTAAATGGCTATTAATTTAATCAGGTAATTTAACTATAGCTCTAGAAAAGGCCACCAGCTAGTTGTCACGCAATGATTATGAGGATGACATTTCTATCCCATGATGCCAGAGGCAGACTTTGATACATCATTTTCTTTTTGAAGGTTAAACTCAGATAACCTGCCTTTGGCATTTAATTAGCTACATATTAAACACTCTTTTAATAATAAAATGATTAAAAATTTTATTGCTTCTCAAATGAGGCCCTTTTAGATAGATTTAATGACTTGGTTAGAGCACTGTAGTTTGTGAACCAAACCTTAGTTAGACCAGTATGTAGTATAATGATATGCTTTACAGCTTGCAAAATCTGTATTTTATTCAAATGACGGCCATAATCATTTTGGATAAAACTTATAATGCTTTCATCTGTATTTTTAAGTCTAACTGTTAAATGTCATTGAAAAGTAACTGAGACCCTATTGATTTCAGGATTTTCAAAAATGATCAAATTCAAGCCTAATAACATGAAAATGCTGTAGGATTAATGTACTATATTTTATACACTAATTGTTTACCCTTTAAAAAGTCATTTTTCACAGTCCAATACCTGTAACAATCCCATTTGTCTAGCAACGATGAAACGTGTGAAGTGGCTGACAATCTTGGCTCTTTATTTGGTATAAAAATATTAGCACTTTAATGAAAACTGACACAAAAAAGACAATATTTTTCCCATGCCTGCATTACAATAACTGTGTAATGGCTGCAAAACAGCTGTAAAGACAAAATGGCAATAATTGGTATGGGTCATGCTGACGGATTCAGTACCAGTTCACATTGATGTGTGCCATGCATTTATGGAAAAATATCATAGAATTTCTCTGGATGTTTAAGCCAAACTATTATCTACATATTCTCTAAATATTATAATAATTATTGAAAGCTCAGCTGCTGGTAGACAAAAACCTATGTCACAAAAAACCAACAAATATACAAAAATAAGCAGCAAAAACAACAACAACCTACCACCTCTACAACTGGCACTAATGCGTATCCTTGTAGGCAAACTCAGCAGAGTGGCCAAGTATAGGGACTAACTTATATTCTCACCCCCTATAAGCAGTCCCTTGGGAAGGCCATCAGCAGATCAACTGGGAAGAGAGGACTTCATTTTCCAAGCTTGTCAATCTAGCATCTTTCATGAGTACATCAGTTGAAAAAGGGAAATAAATAAATCAATGAATTGAACTACCTCCTAAAATGTATTGATTCCCCCCGCCCCCAATTCTTTGAATAAATTTTAATCAACATGAACCACGCTAAGGAGGAAAGACTTTTGTCTATATCCAGTCAACCCCAGTGATGGCAAATTAATAAGATATAACCTTCTAAACCACACTTCTTACTACAGACATCTGGGCCAGATTTTCTTCCTGTGCCAAGATCCATTTGGTGCAGGAGAAAGGGGAGGCCATCAAGAAGTTGGTTATGGCCCCCTAATTCTCAAGCTGCATTGGTCCCAGCCCTAATGTAAATTAGAGCAGCCTAGAAGCTGTTCCCAGTTATCCCCCAGCTATGGTCCCAGCTGAGAAATACCTCTCCTCATCTTTGTTATGTCCACTGTGCCAAGGTGGGGTGAAGAGGGGACATTGGGCATAGGAAGCGGTTCCATCAGTTCTAAAGCAGATAATAATTCCTCTCCACCAGAGCAATTATCAGCTTGCAATCTGTGATGCAGATTGTGTCCCCTTTGCACAGCTCAGCCAGTGAGAAGAGGACAGAACTGGAGAACTTAAACCCTTTTGACCTGATTTTCAGAAGCACTGAGCATCCACAAACTCCACTGCAGTCAGTGGGCGCACCCACAAACTCCACTGCAATCAAGTGCTCAGCACCTTTGCAAATCTGGCTTTTTATAAATGCTAGAAAGAGACACATAATGATGCTATTATGTGAAATATATATAGGGTTCTTTCCAACACAGACAAGCACCCTGGCTTTATCTTGCTGCATTTCAGATTGTAAATCTCATGTTTGGAACTAGAAAAACACATGTCAAAAAGTCAGGGAAGGGGGGTCACTGATGGGACAAAAAGCTTTCATTTCTAAATGGCTAATTTAAATCTAGTCCAGGGCAGTAGTGCCCAAAGGTGTTGATCACCTGATGGCTCTTTGGCAGGCTGCATGAAATGAGTTTGGTTCCGTTCCTAGCAGAGAAGTGTCAACATCACAAAAGAGCACAGCCACAATTAACTCAAGTGGGAATCTTCGTGACATTCTCAGGAGAGAGACCAAAAGCCATGCTTCATTGCGCTGCACCTTGTGCAGTTATCTACACCAGCACAAAGGGAGTGTAAAGTCGATTAAAATGTGTGTATTCTGATTTGGTAGCATTTTACACTGACTTTGCAGTGGTGTAAATGGCTGCAGCCTTCCAGGCAACCGAAAATCAGGCCCCAAGAACTGCAAAGATGTAGAGACTGAGATGCCCCCTCATACCTAGAGACGGTTCCTTCCGGAGAGAGCTGTGGCACATAGGTGGGGAAGCCTGCATTGTAGTGTCTCCCCAATACTTTTCCTAATGGGTGGAAAAACAAACTTCATTCCTCAGGGCTATCCATCGACAAGCACTGAAGTCACACATGAACTCAACATTTTAAAAAACATACATACCACAGAGAGAGAGAAAGTTTGAGTGTCAGGGAATGAGCGAGTGAGAGTGTATCAGGGAATTTCACAGATACGAGAGCTACCAACAATTCATTATTCCAAATAGTTAGAGCCTCACAATATGATGGACTCCATCTTTAAAACATGCCTTATCACCTGCTCAGCCTTTCTGATTCCTGGGAAAGCTGAACTCTTCCTTCCCGGTTGTACAATTCTGCAAACTATTTCTCTGCTCTTAACGTAACAATAAAGTGAGCCACAAATCCCAGTGCAAACTCCCTACATCTATGATGTGTGAGCGTGCCTACCATCTGCAGAAATGCTTAGGCATAGACAGCTTTTTATATACTCGTTTTCCTTTGCGAGTGGTGACTCTGTGCAAGTCAGGAATTTCCCTCCGTGTGGTTTAGTTTTAGTGTTAGGCATGTCAGCAGGAGACTGCATATTATTTTCTGGGGAGGCTGACTCATATTTATGAGGCCCAGTTTTTGGCAGGTGCTGTTCATAAGTGGGCAACAGGGGAAGCGTGGGCAGAAATTATCTGCTTTCCCTTAAGAATCATGGGCAAGGCACTCTGCAGCATTAGGAACCATAAAGAGCGCTCTGCAGAGGTGTCTGTGGGACACGAGGTCAGGGTGCATGGGATGCATGCTTACGGACCTGTGCACACTGCCCTGACAACAGACTTTGTGCACAGCTCTACATATAAATTATTCTTGGTTCTGTAAGAATAATCTGCATCAGTGACTGTGCAGGGAGCATCATCAACCAGTATCTACTCGCTTCACCACTCTGTGCCTCTGTTTTTCCCTCCCACCTTTTGACTGCATTGTCTGTTTAGCTGGTAAGCTACTGGGCGGGGGGAAGGGACTGTTCAGTGCTTAGCATAGCGGGGCCCTGATATCATAGGAGGCCTCATTGCACTACTGTCGTGCAAACACTAAACCCAGTTGTAAAGACCCACATGCATTAAGGCTGCTTTTGCAGTGTCCAGTTGAACCCATTTGCTCAGTCATTTTAGGCAAATTTAACATGTGGTTCATGGTATGCAACCTTGTTATGTGTAGTTTGGTTCTGGATTCTGCTTTTTACTTTACACCAGCGGTTCTCAAACTTTAGCAACCCGAGGCCCCCCATTTTGATTTAAACATTTTCACGGACCCCCAAGCGGGCTTCTAATTTTCCCTGGAGGTGCTCAACCCCTGCTCAGTCCCAGGCCCCACCCCCACTCCACCCCTTCCCCAAGGTCCCATCCCCACCCCACCTCTTCCCACCCCTACCCCTCCTCTTCCCCACCTCTTTCCACCCCCTTCCCTGAACGTGCCCAGTTCCCGCTCCTCCCCCTCCCTTCTAGCGTGTCTGGTGCTCCATAATCCAAATGCAGCAACCGACCGAGCCCTTCACCATTTCGTGCCTGCAGTGCTGCTAGCGTTCAGCAGCATAAACTAATTGCAGCAGAAAGTGAGCATGCTCCCGCCACGCTTCTTAAAGCATTCTCTCTGCATCTGCCCCAGGCTAACAAAATGCCTGAGACCAACTTGGCTCGGCTGCCTCAGCTCTGCACTTCCCGCCCAAGCCAAAATGTGATACTCCGTTTGCAAAATAATAGTGCTGTATTTTATCCTCAAGGAAGGTCTGCTTCTTATAACAGGGACCACAAAGCCCATGTCACCTTTTCTGTATTAATTTAAAATCCTATTGCCTTAGCAGTCAATTCAAGGCAGAAAAAATACAATAAATAAAAATGATTTGGGGTTCATTTTAAAAGAGAGAAATGAAGTTAGTGTGGGTAAAAGAGGCCATATTGTATCTAGTGAACAGGTACAATACAGGCAGCAGCTGTGTCAACTTCCCCTCTACTCTGACCTGGAGAAGATGTCTCAGTGGTTGAAAAGGGAATTCTATTTCCTTATTTGTCTATTCCTTGGCCCTCCTGACATTATCCGTTAGGACAGTGGTTTTCAACCTGTGGACTGTGAACCCTGGGGGTCCGCAGACTATGTCTAAGATTTCCAAAGGGGGCCGCACCTCCATTCGAAATTTTTTAGGGGTCTGCAAATGAAAAAAGGTTGAAAACCACTAGGCTAGGATGCCAAATAATACCACCAGTGGTAGTGGTTTTGTGAAATGGACTCTTGTCCACTAGGAACACTGGACTGAATCATTCTACATAACCATAGGCCAGACATCAGGGGTGAAATCCTGACTTCACTGAAGTCAATGGCAAAACTCCCATTAACTACAACGGGGCCAGGATTTTACCTCAGATATTAAAATCTTTCAACTGCTACTGATCTGAGCCAGATTGTAAATGGCAACCTATATGTGAAAGGCTCTTTATTCCATTCCCAATATAAATACAAATGGCAGTTTTTAGTTACAAAACAAGTGAGACAGCTCAGCATAGGTTAAAGGCAAATTAAACAGTGAAACCCTTTGTTATCCTGCATCATGATATGTTACCACATATTTTAACTCTGCAGCTATGTGCAGAGGGGAACAAACTTTCTGGAAATTAATACATCCAGGAAGCAGAAGCCACAGGTATTTTGGGGTTGCTCAAAAAAAACCAAAAAAAACACCCCAGTCCATCTCCAGTAGAAATCAAAGGCTTGGTAAAGATGCTGTGCCCTCATCACAGGGTTGAGATGTGAAAGTGGCAACTACTGGTAGAGGAAAACCTCACTTCAAGTTTGTTGCTCTATTGCAGGGGTAGGCAACCTATGGCACACATGCCAAAGTCAGCACACGAGCTGATTTTTCAGTGGCACTCACACTGCCCAGGTCCTGGCCACCGGCCTGGGGGGCTCTGCATTTTAATTTAATTTTAAATGAAGCTTCTTAAACATTTTAAAAACCTTATTTACTTTACATACAACAATAGTTTAGTTATATATTAAAGACTTCTAGAAAGAGACATTCTAAAAACATTAAAATGTATTACTGGCACGCGAAACCTTACATTAGAGTGAATAAATGAAAACTCGGCACACTGCTTCTGAAAGGTTGCTGACCCCTGCTCTATTGAATGCTTTGGATCAGGTCCTAAATTTGGAGTAACATCACTGGAGTCAGTAGAGTGCTTCAGATTCCTGTTGATGTGATAACTGACAGAAAAAACTGGCCCAGAGTCAGCAGGGTCCATCAATTGGAGTTGAACTTTGCTCAATTCCCATTGACTACAACAGGGGCAGCATTTTGCCTATGATTTTTTTTTATCCACTTGGAAATGCTCCTGGGAGTTAAGGAACTGCTCAGATTTCAGTGGTTGGTGAATTGAATGGAAATGAGCAAAGGAAATAATACAGTCATAAAGAACTTATTACTTAGATAGTTTACTTTTGATCTTTCATCTTTTGGGGAGTAACCTTGTTGTCACCAGCAGGCAGCAAATGGAATGTCCCAGGCAACCTATTCCACCTGCCTCAAGGAAACACACTGTTTAAAACATATTTTCCTTTAAAATACTTGTATTTTTATGGTATCCTTTACACAATAAAATCTGTTTTCCCACTGAATTTTCTATTAATAGTAAGATACTCCTCCTCCTCTCCCCAATAATACCTTGCACTTACTGTATACAACGCCTTTCATTCAAGGATCATAAAGCACTTTACAAATAGCAATCATTTAAGACTCACAGTAGCCCTCGTCCTGCAGTCCGATCCGTGCAGATGGACACGTGCAGATATGATTGTAACATAAGTGCTTATAGACCTGATTCAGAGCCCACTAAAGTCAATGGAAACACCCATTGATTTGAGTGGGCTTGGAACAGTGCTTCCATGAGATGGGCAGGCATCCATTTTATAAATGGGCAAACTAAGTGCAAGAAGCTTTTGGTTTAGTTACACAAAGCCCCATGGAAATGTAGATCCAAGTCTAATTTTTAAAATAATTCTTTTTATTAAGTTTTAAGAAATACAGTTCAGTAAAACACACAGAATTATAACCCAAGACATACAATGAAGGATGATTGTCTTACATAGCAGAGGTATTCAGGGTTTCATGAAGCTAATAAGTGTAAAGATATGCTACTGGGAACTTATTATTGTGAGAGTAAATGCTAATTTATTTCAAGATCCAAAGTCTCTGATAACTTCTGTCAGTCCAGTAACAATTCCCAGTGCCTTGATTTGCTGTAGAAGGAGAGTCAGAAAATAAATTAGAAAGAGCAATGCGCTGACTTTGTTATCTGCTCTGGAGCTGATGTAGCCCAGTGCCAGCAGTTGCGGCAACTTCTAACCTCTCACCTTTCACTCCACTAGAAGAATCAGCATTACTGTTTGGGATGTTTTGGCAAATAATTTTACACATTGATACTGCACTTATGGTGATTTTCATTTGATGGAATTGGTCTAAGGGTAGGGCCCATGCAGTTAGAAAGAAATGTAACAAGAGTCCAGTGATAAGAAGAAAAAACCCTCTTGGAGGTTTCACGTTTATTTACAGTGGAGTGTTGTTTCTAGAACAGTCAAAATAAAAACCAACAAGCACAGTCTCAGTCATTTTCCTAGCATGTAGCTTAGCATCTTTAAACTGCAACAGGACAGCCCTTGTGAGTCTCTAGGGCCACCTGAAAAAAAAGACCAGCCCCTTTGTATGAATCTGAGCCTTATCGGTTCAGTTACCTGTGCTTGCCTCATGAGTTTGCATATAGCTAGGGCTTCCACCAGCCACCCCAGCTCAGTGAGGCACGTGGGACTCTGAAAACCTAGTGCAGAACCTCTGCTGCAGTTTAACTTCAAAACCCCAATACTGACTGCAGGGCTTCCACTGCTGGCACATCAGAGGACCTGTTTGCCCTGTCAGCAGGCCCCCCAGTTGTTTGAGTGAGGTGAGGCCATACACTCAACTTGAAGGCATGTCACTGTTTGTATGTAATAAGTTAACTTTTGAATGCCACATCCAATGAATTCCAAAATTTCAGGGAATGAGCTGGGCATCAATGGGCAGAACCCTATAAATTTGGGGAGCGGGGGCTCAGAAAACCAGAAGGAGAACATAATGGACACACAGAGCTCTTTGCATCTGCTTAGTAACGTTAACCAGCTCTGTAGTTATCTGCAGATCAAAGAACTGGTTCACGGCAGCCATTAACACCTCCCAGCATAACACCTTCACCTCAGCTCTGCCCAGGTCCCAATGATGTTTAAAATGCTGACACCCTGAATGACTTATCTCCCAGAAAGAAAGAAATGAAATAATAGCAGGAGGAGCCAGAAGGAGCGGAAAGTGAAGGACGCTTCATTCCTTCTTGCCTCCCCAAAGCCTGCTTCATGGTAGGGGAGAGAGAGAGACAGAGAAACAAAGAACCAATCATCCACCCATCCCTTCCAGTCAAGGGGGAAGAAAGGTACTTTGGAGCCGGACTGGTGTGTGGTGGTGGTAGAGGGGTCACAGTGGTGGTTTCCTCCTGCAGAAGGGGATGTGATTCAGTCCCTGAAACCCACAGACCTCTGGAGATCTGCTAGATACCAGGCACGTTCACAGAGGCGCCCTGTGACTTTGCACAGCGTCCTGTTCCCGATGGCAGCACGGCTCTTGCAAAAGCCATGCTGAAGTAGTGTCCCCAGGTGCTTCTCACTCTGACGCCTACCCTCAGTGGAGGGAAAGGTTGCACAGTGTGATGGAGAATTTGCATGTATTAATGCTGATTGGGTCAGAACTAATTTTGTCTGGGAATTTGCATGGAACTGAGTGGGGGATGATGCCAGAAAGAATGGACATCCTTTCAGCTGCACCCGACAGTGGCTCATCCCTGATTCTTGTGGAGGACCTCCTACAGAGTCAGCGAAATGGCAACTCCTGCCTCTGTCTGGGACACCACCTGCTTCTCTTTCATTTCAATCCAGAACTGTAAGCAGAGGGAAGCATTTATCCCACCCTCCTATGTAACCTACAAAACCTGCCTTGACCTCAAAACACCCATGAGACCTGTAGATGCTACCCTCAATGGCTTCCATGAGAGCTGTGCACAAGTATCTGACGGAATTAATTCTGGGACTTTCTCCCAGGAGTAATATAAAGTGTAAATAATGTGCTAGGGTAAAATTCTGGCCCTGTAAAAGTTAGAGAGTTTTGCCATTGACTACAACGGGGTCAGGATTTCATCTCTAGTCTCTGAACCAAGTGTTTTTCAGAGATTTTTAAATCAGATTATTATAGAGTTATTGACATTCTGACCATTTCTCACTGTTTTGATTTGTTCTTTGAGTTCAATTTAGTGGGAATTCTGAGAGATGAATTTTTAAAATTTGGAAGCTAAAGCTCACCAGATGTTGGAACACTGTTTTCCTTTGAGATCCCACTGTTAGGCTGGTGTCTGTAAGCACGAATCGCATAGGAAGTGGTGGTTTTGTCCTAATACGTCTGCGCTCGTTGTTTTCTTGATTCCTACTGACCAATAACTGGAAGTGCCTGACAAGGGGTGGATGAGATAAGAAGCCGGCTGTCTTTTTAAACATTTTTCATTTGTCTCATTTACAAGTGACAGTTTGTCAACCATGCTAAAATAAAAGTGGAACCTCAACAATAGATTTCCAAACAATAAAAGATGTTTCATGATAGCAATAACCCACAAACATTGCCATGTGGGGAATTTGTCAAACCAGCTCTCATGAAATAAGAGGGAAGGTTGTTGTCTCATGGATCAGTAACTGTTTAAAAGATAGAAAACAAAGGGTAGGAATAAATGGTCAATTTTCAGAATGGCGAGAGGTAAATAGTGGTGTCCCCCAGGGATCTGTACTGGGACCAGTGCTGTTCAACATATTCATAAATGATATGGAAAAAGGGGTAAACAGTGAGGTGGCAAAATTTGCAGATGATACAAAACTACTCAAGATAGTTAAGTCCAAAGCAGACTTCAAAGTGTGACAAAGGGATCTCACAAAACTGGGCAACAAAATGGCAGATAAAATTCAATGTTGGTAAATGCAAAGTAATGCATATTGGAAAACATAATCCCACCTATTTATATAAAACGATGGGGTCTGAATTAGCTGTTACCACTCAAGAAAGAGATCTTGGAGTCATTGTGGATAGTTCTCAGAAAACATCCACTCAATGTGCAGCGGAAGTCAAGAAAGCAAACAGAATGTTGGGAATCATTAAGAAAAGGATAGATAATATGACAAAAAATATCATATTGCCTCTATATCAATCCATAGTACGCCCACATCTTAAATACTGTGTGCAGATGTGGTCGCCCCATCTCAGAAAAGATATATTGGAATTGGAAAAGGTTCAGAAAAAGGCGACAAAAATTATTAGGGGTATGGAACAGCTTCCGTGTGAGCGATTAATTAGATCGGGACTTTTCAGCTTGTAAAAGAGACAACTAAGGGGTGGATATGATAGAGATCTATACAATTATGACTGGTGTGGAGAGAGTAAATAAGTACATAACACAAGAACTAGGGGTCACCAAATGAAATTAATAGGCAGCAGGTTTAAAACAAGCAAAAGGAATTATTTTTTCACAGAACGCACAATCAACCTGTGGAACTCTTTGTCAGATGATGTTGTGAAGGCCAAGACTATAACAGGACTCAAAAAAGAACTAAATAAATTCATGGAGGATAGGTCCATCAATGTCTGTTAGCCAGGATGGGCAGGGATGGTGTCCCTAGCCTCTGTTTGCCAGAAGCTGGGAATGGGCGATGGGGAAGGATCGCTTGATGATTACCTGTTCCATTCATTCCCTCTGGGGCACCTGGCATTGGCCACTGTTGGAAAACAGGATACTGGACTAGATGGACATTTGATCTGACACAGTATGGCCATTCTTATGTTCTTGTATTCTGCCCATTGGAAGTAGTTTTCCCATATGGCATGAATCAATTACATTCACTGCACCTGCCTATTAAATTTTTTCCAAGAAAATGGTCAGGATAATCCCCAGAAAGAAGACCAAGGTGATGACTTTTGTGGTCAACACTGAATTAGCTTTGAACTTAGCTGCTGTATACACTCAAGCAACAGTGATTGAATGCCATTCAGCTTTCACTTCTGGGTCAAGGTGGTGACCATTATTTTTCTCCTTTAAAGACTATTTCTATATTGTCAAAGCAAGTCCTTACCAGAGTGTATCCAAGATGACCAAAGATGTGTATAATTGTAATAATAACTAATAATATCCATGCTAATTGTCAATGGATGGGAACTACTAACCCTCCTTCAGTATATATTTCCATATCATTTTTCAATGCCAGCTATCATCATATTGCCAATATTAGTTTGGATATGGAATATGTCTTCCATCCAGAACTCAGTGGTAGGAGCTATTCCTGTGGTATAAAGAACTAATATAAAATTGCCAAGTTTGATGATGAATTGGGTACCTAGAAGAACAAAAGTATCAACTTCCCAGAGACTTTGGAGGTCAAAATCTACACGATTCATTTGGATGTTAAACTTTTTTCTCAATGGATATGCTGGGACTCGAGGCCCAGCTTTCAGCACACAGATCTTCATGTAGTGATCCCAGCTCCTGTATGATCTGGTCTGAAGAGATTGCCAGGAAATGTCCTGGTGCAGAGCTTCAGTACAGAACAGAACAGGGATCTCCCAGTGTCTCCTTGCCTGGTAGGAGCTCTCAGGGAAGTTTTTGCAAAGTATCAGTTTTTTATTATTGCTATATATGGTGAAAACTGTGTTGACACACAGAAAACTGGGACAGAGCAACAGAGCATATGATCTTTCCATATGATCTTGCATCTCAGTGAGAAGATGCATTTGTGGCAGTAACAGCTTAGCTATGGCAGGGAAGTGATCAGTGTTCTATCAAAGCAGGGTATTTGCTGATAACCCCAATCCCTGTGCCTAAATATCCCTTCCACCTTCAACACAGTAATTCTGAAGAGGAAACCCTTCAGCATAGGTTTGATATTCTCACTACTACCATATATGGCATTCTGTAACACACACAAGGTTAGCAACACATTTTCATAATTGATAATGCTTTGCCTGTACCAGCCAGTGTTACATAAAAATACGTTAAATGTCTGATGAAAAGGAACCTTGTTCTGCTCACTGAAGAATAAATTACCTGTGCAAAAGTTCAGAATTTAAAAAAAATACCCGCCTCCCCAAAAATCCTCATCTGTATCCAGCAACTGATTTGTATGCAAAGCTTCCATTGACATCAATTGGAGTTGAATATGCAGAAATTATTAAGTATGGCATTAAGTGAAGTTTTCAAGAGTTTAATGAGATATATCTAAAATACATTTTCAGTTGAACAACTCTTGCCTTGCATAGTCTACATTGTAAAATACAGAAAATATTATCACATTCCTTTCTCCATGAGATGTACACAAAATACATATTCCTAAACAAACTATACAATCCTAGTTTCTTTCCACACTTGCTGCTCCCCTATCTCCACTCCAGTACAATATCCAGGCCTGTCATGTAATTTGTATGAAAATGTAATGCTTTGTGGCTCTTTCATTCCCTTTGTGCAAAGTCAGCATTCTCCTCTCTGGAATTTAGAGCACATCCTGTGAAACTTGACAGGTATATTGAAGATAGGTGGAGGAAGGTCTAAGAGGTCTACGGAAGCAACTATAGTTTACAATGCCTAAAATCATAAAATCTCATTAAATATGTAAAGCAAGCAGTGCTACCAGCAGAGAGAACTAGGCAGGGCTGGCCCTAAGCTCTTGAAATGACCCTCAATGGAACTATGGATCAAAGAAGGTGCATTTTTACTCTCCTGTTGCAGGAGTGCCTCTTTTTCAATGTTTTGGAGAGTGTTTGGGACACTGTTCCATCCTCCTCTCCCCACCCCAAAGCCTTTGTTACAATGGACAGATATTTGAATTCAGCACTTCAATACACCATTTCTCTGCATTGGGTTGTCATGCATTTTTAGGGTCTCTCCCCCTCCCCCCAAATATGGTGTATCAAATGGCCTAGTCCTGTGGCTTCAGTGGCAGTTGAGCACTTTGCTGTTTAAGGGTCCAAAGCTCCCAATGCCCTTTACACGGAGCAGGCATTTACCAGACACAAAATGCATATGATTTAATAGTATACGCTCTTCTCTTTTCTCTCTTTCTCGACTCCTTTTCCCATTTACATGGGTTGGAGGTGCTCACTATTTTTTGCCACTCCTTCCAGTCCATAGCACAGGTTTGTAGGTCTTGGAGTGCCGGTCCTTTTCTCTTCAAACTTGTCTTGATAGAGTCTTTCCATCGTATCTCAGTCTTCCATGTGCTTTCCTGCTATCCTCTTCCTCCCATGTTTTCTTTGCTGGTCATTCTTCTCCCATTCTCATCACTTCTCTGATCCACCTCAAATGTGCACTGTCCAGCCTATCTAGCATGGACAGCCTGAAGTCCATCTAACCCCTAATTTCTTCCATGCGCACTCTGTCTACCCTCTGCTTGCCTGCCATTCTCCTCAATGTATTATTTTCTATTATCGTCTTTTTCTTCCATCTCTGTAAGACCCACTATTTCCAAACCGTCGAGCAGGCAGGGACAAACACATGCAGAATACATTTTTTCTTTCAGGTTGTTACTTAAGTGCTAGTCTCACAGTACTCCTGCCACCTTTTTCACAGCCGCACATGCACACTGGGTTCTTCTATTTTAGTTCTCCAGGCCTCTCCGATGGCACTAAGTGTATTTCCCAAGTACACAAATTCTTTCTTCTGATTCAAAGTCTCTCGTGAAACTTAAATCAATGTCTCTTCTTCCACCTTTCCTACATGCATACCTTCAGATTTATTTGTGTTTACCTTCCAACTATGGTCTTCAAACAGAAATGCCCATTTTGATACCATATTTACCAGTTCCTCTTTGCTGTCAGCTAAAAGGGCCAGATTGTCAGCATACGTTAGTTTTCTCGGTGTCTTCACAGGCTTGGTTCTTCTACTAATTAGCTCCATAACTAGGATGAAGAGAAGTCGACTCAGCACACTGCCTTGTGTCAATGCCACCATCAAGTCAAAGCTCTCCGACATTCCATGTATTGTTACTGCCTTAGCTCTTGCCCTCAATACTTCTCCTCTATCATCTCAACTTCTTGATGTCCCCCTCCCATGCATTTCAATACTCCAAACACCAGCTCCCATGAACCAAGTCATATGCTTTCTCAAGATCAAGAAATGCTAAATAGCAGTTATCAGAGGGGTAGCCGTGTTAGTCTGGATCTATAGAAGCGACAAAGGGTCCTGTGGCACCTTATAGACTAACGGAGGTATTGAAGCATAAGCTTTCGTGGGTGAATACCCACTTCCGAAGAAGTGGGTATTCACCCACGAAAGCTTATGCTTCAATACCTCTGTTAGTCTATAAGGTGCCACAGGACCCTTTGTCGCTTAAATAGCAGTTATGCACTCCAATTTATCATTCTTTCAAACCTCCATGTCATTGCAAATATTGTGTCTATAGCATTCCTTTCCTTCCTAAAGCCATGTTACTCCTCTCCTATATTTTCCTCCACCTTGCACCTCAACCTTGCCTCCAAAACTGTCTCAAGGACTGTGAGAGGCTGACTTAAGAAGGTGATGCCCTGATAAGTGTTTGGATCATTTGCATCACCCTTACCCTTCCAAACAGGCACAATCATTCTCCTTCTCAGTCATCTGGTATCCTCACTTGATCCCAGCAAACACATAGTAATCTATGAAGCCACAGTTCCAGTGTTTCCAACTGCCTTGGTCATATCAACAGTTTCTCATCTTCACCAGCTGCTTTACCATTCTTGATCTTATTCAGCGTACTTCTACCTCCTCTATAGAGATCGATACCTTTTGAGGCTTCCCAAATTTAATAGTATGCACAATACATTCAATTCCTATGCTTTACATTTCTTGCTATATTTACCTCTTCTTTTTCCTTAACTTTTCACAAATATAAATTTGTAATCTATTGTTCAGGCAAGGGAAAATATTCAATCTTAACTGTAGTGTTCAGCTTCCCGTCTCTGATTGGATTTGAAAAGCAAATGTTCAATAGAGATGCATGCAGCCTTATGTTATTCACTGAAAAATAAGACACAATTCAAGGGTTATTACAAGTCTTACTATAAGTACATTTTTCAGTGTGTGCATGTTTCACTTCCAATCAACTGAAGATGTGACAGTATTACTAGTAAACCTTGTTTTCCAGTATAGAAAGGCCTGATGTTCAAACATTTTTGAGTGATAATTCAATAGGATTAAATTACACTCATGTGACAGTTCAACCTCACTAATGAGGTACATTTCAGTAAACTGTTGACAGAACTGTCTGGAAGATTTCTTTAATTTACCAACATGTAACAACATGGGAAAAGCATTAGTCAACTAGATGAAGATGAATAAGCGGTGGGGTCTGGGGGCATTTTACATTAACACATGACAACCTGAAAGTGTTTTTGTCACTTGCTCTACTTAGCCCAAGGCAGTCGTGGAATAAGTGGTACCTGTTACCGTGATTGACTTACCAAGCAACAGAAGGGATTATATTTAAGAATGCCTGTGTGGAAAACATGTCAAAGAAATTTCTTTCTCTTTTTCTTATAAGAGAAAGCTTGTTTTGTGCGAGGATCTCTTATAGCTACAGTACAGTTGAAAGAATTCTTAAACAACTTCAAACACACTGCTGCATTGACTCTTTCATTTTAAAAGCTCTTTGGGATTGCATTAAAAGACTAGATAATGTAAGCCTGTATATATTTCAGTAAAAATGTTGACAAGCAATAATGAAACCTTTTACTAAATGGAATACATTTGTCTAAAAGGAACAGGTGAGAGGGGGGAGCAAGAGAGATGGACAGAATTTGTGCCTTCTGATAAGAGGTCCAAGCAATTTACTTTCTTTCCATTTATATTTCTTGGTTTCTGTTATCTGTCTATCTGATTTAGCACATTTAACTGGAGGCTGCTAGGTATTTAAGGCACTATTGATATAATTACATATGGGCATGTGAGCTGGTAAAGATCACCAGAAAATTGAAAACACCCTAATAAATTCAGGGGGCAAAGATGTAATGATAGCTTTGAACCTGCAACTTCATGCAGGTGCAACTTAACCTGCAAGTTAATGTAGGTAATTCTGTAGGTGTGATGAAAGGTCTCTCACCATAATGCAGTCAACTAAAGATTGCATTTAACTATAGGATCTTCTATGACTTTGAAAATGCTCTAACTAGAAATTTTTCAATATGTGTGCATAGCTTAAGGCATATCCTGAACAGACACATGCCCCTGGCTCCATACTTCAGGTGGCACTATGATTCGGGAGGGTGGGGTTCCACTGAAGGGAGAGGCAGCCTGTCAATGATACTGCTCTCATACTCAGAAAATGCACTGCAGGAAGAGGAAGCCAACCAGCCAGAAGACAAGCCTTCCAATGCAGTGGAAATGGATGGATGGAATGAGAAAAATGTAGGTGGGGGGGAGATTTTGGGGGTAACCGAGGGAGGTAGGATGGACTCACTTTGCTAGAATAATTAGGACCAGCCCTGAAAACATGTATGCAGGCCTGGGGACTTTTGGATCCTAATATAACAAGTACTAAGGATGACCGGAGAAGTGCTGAGCGCTCCGAAGATGGGGGTGCTCAGCACTTCACAGGATCAACTTCCTTCATATGGAAAGGAGCTGAACTTCTGGCACCATAAGTGACATTAACAAAATCACTCTCATCCACTTAACTAGTCTCTCACCTGAGGTTACTTTTGAGACTCTTCTTTTGGTGGGTGTGTTGGGTGTATTGTGGGGGTGGGGGTGCGCTCCTCTATGGCGGGTGTCAGGAAGCCAAGCATTTTACTATACTGAAATTCCATGTATTGGTAAAACCGTTTTCCAAATGTACTGAGAAGTGTCTCAGATGAGGAGTAACCTGGAATGAGGAGAAGGTAAGGGGAAAGGAAGCTTTAATATATAGAACAGCTCATTCCAAATTGTTTTTGAAGACCCCTGCACCTTGTAATCCCAGTGATGGCTGATGCACTGCTGATAATGTATCTTTTTGAACAGCCTGTGTCTCTTGGGTGAAGAAAGGCTGGTGCGTGACTTCCTGTCTCCTTCCATTTTTTTTCTTTAGCTTAGATGCAAACCTATTTATTTTGCACCGAACAGAGAACTCTTTAGTTATAAAAGGAAGCTAATTACCTGATCATGTTTTATTTTATTATTTTTATTTCCTAGCAGCTGAGCATCTCAGAGTCTTTAATGAATTTATCCTCATGATCTCCCTGCGAGGCCGGGGACCGCTATTATCCCCATTGTACAGATGGTGGAAATGAGGCTCAGAGAGGCTAAATGATTTACCCAGTCACCCAGCTGGAGCCGGGTCTTGAACCCAGGTAACCCCAGTCTTAGGCAGTGCCTGAACCACTGGAGCAGCCTGCATTCTCTTGCCAGTACTGAGGCCAATTGGTAATCAAGGGGTCTAATATGTTTTAGTCAAGGCACAGTTTTAAAAATGACTCAGCTTTCACTTCTACCAACATCTGCAGCTGTAAGATGAGACATTCATTGACCTTCAAAAAACAGGGCTGACCATATTAATAAGTTTGTTGCTGGATTTTCCTGCAACATTTTCCTGTTCGGTTATTTTCGTAGTAGTTTTCTAACTACCTGTCACCAGTAAAACAGACTGACAGTGTTCACAGGGCTCATCCAGCCAGGAAAGGACTAAAACAATAAAATAAAGTTGCCAAAGTCATTCAAAGTAATTTGTCTAGTGTTCTGAAAACAAACTTTCCTGCTAATTTTTTTAAAGTTTTGTAATTGCCTGAACAATCATCACCTTTCCGAAATGTAGTAATTATTCTAATACGAATTGAAAAATACCCCCACATTCAATATGAATTTTTAAAGGGGAGGATTGTATTCTGTGTTTTTATGCCATATATGTATTAATGCATTCATAAAGTCATACATTGTTCTGGATCCAGATTGAATTGAATTTATAAATCTACATGGTTGGCCACTGTACCATATGCAATATTGTTTTGATAGTTGGTATAACTTTTTGTATATTGCTGTGACTTCAAATGAGTTATCCAGTCTTGGCTTTGATCCATTATAAAATATGGTAGCTTCTAAGATTTAGCCACGGATGTGGTACTTAAATCTGTCTTAGGCTAGGATGGGGTTTGAAGATGAATTAGGTTTAAGGTCTGTAGTCAATGACACCAAAATCTTGAGATCTGTTCCGCTAGATTCCAGACCAAAATAGCAGAAATATTTTAAGAATAGTTGTTCACATGAAATTTTTGCCACCTGTGAATAGGTGAGACCTAATCTGGAACCAAATATGTAAGGGCAGGTTTAGATCTGGAAACTGGAATCTGACCCACTCCACAAAATTTAAAGATGTTAGCGTTTCAGGAGCCAGTTTGAGCCCATGTCTCATGAATTGCTGTGGTAATCTGCAATGGGACCAACAGAGGTGATGCTAGCCTGGTGGGGGCCCTCAGCTGGAATATTTTGGGGGGCTTCCCCACACAACATATAATAAAAAGCAAATAGGGGGCCCCCTTGAGGTGCTTGGGGCCCTCAAGAAATTGCTTAGTCTGCTTATGCCTAGTGCCGGCTCTGGGGACCAATCTTCAATAATTCCTAAGTGAGTTCCAGAACTCCCCACAAGTAAACTGATTTTACTTTTGAATTAAAAAACCCGGAGTATTCAGATCTGATCATTCAAAGGAAAGGGCTCTTTCATAGAGTCATTCGACGTATTGCCAAAAAGATATAAAAATGAGGAAGATTTCCAATTAACATGTTGATTGCTTATTTATTTATTGGTGAGACAGAGAGAGCACTAACATCATACACTGGTCACTTCTGTTCCTTGACAAGACATCCAAGCAGAGCCACACAACAGTGGATTATACCACGCGTAGCCTTCGGACCTGAACTGAGGAGCACATTGGGATGCTGCTGGGGAAAGGGAGTGCAGAGGTGCCACGTAGCGTGTTCTGAGTTGGACTGGCTGTAACTCCGTCACATCCAATCCAGCAGCACATTAATCAGCAGACAAGGTTTCTACTCTTGCACTTGGGCAGTGACAGCTGTGACTTAATTCAGGCCCCCTTGGCTTCCATTCTTGCCTACACATGAGGAACACCAGCAGCATTTAGGGGAGGGCGATTGAAACCCCTAACCTTGAGTGCACCTCCCCCAGTACAGCCAGCACCAGCTACAGCTCAGTGAGCACGGTTTAAATCAAGGCCTTCCAGCCCTCTACCACCTCACCAGAGTTAGAGGGGAACTCTAAAGGCACTGGGTCTAGTGCCCCTTCCTTTGCCTTCTCCACATGGGGAAAAAACAGCAGCAGCCAGGAAGCCTTCACAGCCTTCTGACATCATCATCACTCGATTCTGAAGGTTGGACTCCAGATGGTTTTTTTTTCTCTTTTTCTGTCTTGCCCCTGATGGCTGGTCGCCCTTCATCCCGCCCTCTTCTACTACTGCAGCAACCCATCTGCTCCCAGCTTCACTCTGCCTACCTATTATGTGCCTTCTCTTCCCTGCCCCTTTTCCTTTCCCTTTGTACTTCCCTCCCCCTCCATTTCCCTCTTCCTTTACCTAGGCCTCTCTTTTACTCAACACTCACTCCATCTTCCCGACTTCAACCCTGAGTGCCCCTCAAAAAACAAACCTAAAATTATGTTTGCAAAATAAATAAAAATAACTGTAAAAAACCCACCCTCTCGAACAACATGGCGACAGTGGTGTTAGCGTGTGCCTGCTGTTACCGTGATCACTTCGCTTGTGTGCTGTATCCTTTTACCCCGCTTGTTTTCTGCTTTATTTATTTTTAATACTATCAGAAGTTTAGAGCAGAGACTGGACTCTGTATGTGTTTGTTCAGCACCTGGCAAAATGGGATCCCAACCCTGACTGGGGCTTTCAGGCACTACCCCAGTATAAATAACAACAATTATAATAGTTAAAATCAACATTTTCCTTTCAGAGCTACAGCCCTCTCTTCCAACATTGTGCATTCCCTTACACTCTGAGAATATTCAAGTAGGGAGAGCAGGATATTAAGTTCCATCTTTCAGATCCAAGAGGAAAATTACCCTAAGCCATTATTGTCCTGTTGTACCAGCTTGGAAAGCTGACAATTCTAAGGCTGCTGCCCTTACCTTTTACAAGATCTGCCTGCCAAAAGATGACACACATGCCTTGTGACAAATTGCTTAATTACAAGTTTGGCAATGCAGAATACTTTGTATTTGCTATTATCATCAAAGCAGAAGAAAACGAAAAATACATCCATTACCCCGGGGGGAAAAGAAGTCGATTGTTACCATAAATTTCTGATAAAGAAATGAAGTAGGTTCAAGTTTAATCACACCAGCAGTAAATCAAATATCAAATTTAAAACAACGAATTACAAAGGGCCTCCTTGCAGTCACTTAGCATTGATAAATTAGTAATGTAATATTAAATTATTCATATCTTTTTTTCCTTAGGACTATAATGATATACTGTACACAGCACTGATAATTTACTTAGGCTGAGTCCATTCATTTAATTATGCTGCTAAACTTGGTAGGCCAATTGGTCATCATGAGAGTTTCCAGGCAAGCTAATCACAAATATATAGAACATGTCCCTTATTGTCCCCAGCGGCTAAGTGCTAAAATGCTATTTAGTGCTCGGAAGGTTAATGTCCTGCTTATGTAAATTGTCCAATTTAACATTCAGCAGCAGTATCATAAATTCTGGCTCCAGGATTTCATTAAACGTATGTTCAAACTAGTTGACCTTAAAGGTTAACAAGCACAAGTTAAACAGGACAATTATTTAACTCGCTTCTTATCAAGAGACTGAAGCGTTCTAGCCATTTAATAGTTATGCATACTTCACAATTAGAATTCTTAAAAGGTCCCTGATAAAGCTGCAGGTCATGAATTTTCATAAGGATGTCAGATAATAACTATTTATCTGCGCTTGTTTTTCTTTCTTATAAACTTAAACTTTGATCTTAACATTCAATTAGAAATGATTCCACAGAGAAGGACTAGGGGACTCAAAGAACTTGCCTTGACATTAATTTGAATCTAAATTAAGCTTTAAAAACTTTGCATCCATGTTGTCGCCAGCAGAAATTAATTCTCAAGTTAGAGACCTATTCTTCACGTAAAAAACACCTGAGCCTTTGAGCTGTACCCAATCAAAAAACATTGGCTGCAAAATTATCTCAGGCTGACATTTTTATTTTGATATAAATTACAGAAAAAAAAGACCATCTCCCTATTGCAAAGTAATTTGTATTATATCCAGCAGAGCTAGCAACATGTGCATCTTAATATGGTAAAAAAAATAACCACTACTTTTTTTTAGGTGCTCTATTTTCCTCACTGCTTTTCTTTAGGCTTTGTGAACTATGAACAACAACAGCTTCTGGAAGAAGCTGCCACAGCCACTGCTACCTTTGGCAGCAGTGATGAATCGAGAGCAACCCTTGTGCTGACATTTCAAATCCCAGCCTCACAATGTCTAAATGCAACAGGATCAAGTCATAGCTTCAGGCATGCATTAACACAATAAACATGTACCAGAAATCTCAGGAGCAGACAGTAGCTATACTCCAGGAAAGTCATAAGAAACATTTTCTTCTTTTACGCTTAACTGCATAAAGTATATTTTATTTATCAGATAAAACAGGAAGTATAAGCAAACAGTTTCATACTAATAAATCGTGCACTGCGTTCCTGTTGCATTCTAGAGATGGGAAAAGCATAGGGTGGTTGTGGTTTTTGCAAACATTCTTAGTTGATTTTCACTTCCGTAAAACCAGAACTGGACTTTCTAGAATCCATTTTCTAACTTTCTCAAAACTCACAACGTGGTTTTGGTTTTGCAAAACTTTGCTGATCAGTGTTGTTTTGAAAACCCAAATCTAAGGGTGCTTTGGATCTGGATCCAATTTTATCATAACCCATGAACTCTGAGTAGATAGCAGGTTTTTGGTATCTCTAATATGTAATCATTTTATGAAAAAATTAAGTACTCTAATAGTTAATCATTTGATGAAAAAAGTAAGTACATCCTGCAAATGCTTATGCACAGAAGTGCACGTTATTTGTCCCATTGCAGTTAATGGAAATATTCAAGAGTAAAGTTACATCACCTGTGTGCTTGCAGTATTAAGGTCTGTGACTGCATAATTATATATATATATATATATAATAAAATAAAATAAAAAAACCCCTCAAAATCTGGCAATAACTTTCAGGAGAAAAGGAGCTATATATATATAGCTGGTGGAAGCACAATGTACTATATGTATTCACAGCATATGTGATTAGCAGATTACTTTGGCTTGGTTTGTCTGAGTTGTGTTTCTTAAAGACATTTTAGTTTAATGATGGTAAGTACTCACTTTTTCTCCTGAAAGTTATTGCCAGATTTTGAGGGGTGTTTTTTTTAAGGATTCTGTTGCATAAAGAATGTGACAGTGTTTTATAACCTCATGTGTTGCTCTTTTTCCAAACTTCATCTTTTGAATTCTGGCTTCAAATCCTTCCTGAAAGAGGACATAAATAAAACTGAATGGCTAATGGACTAAAAACACTTATGATCAGGTTTTCATAACTAACATTATTGATAGCTTCCTTTGCACATGCACTCACATAGAGTGCAATATTCATTTCTAAAGTATGATTTAGAGCCCTATTTGCAATAAAAAGACTAACACATGCAAATAAAAAAATGAGAAATTCCATTACATAGCTACATGCAATGGATACTGTTAAGGGTATACAGAAACTTTCTATTCTATAGGCTAAAAGGGCCTCTGTAGAGGTTCCATTAGGGTTTCATGCATGTCACCATCCTCACAGATATTCATGGGCACATTTTCCTTATCCCCCCAACTGTGCTGAAAACATAGGGACTGATTTTTAGAGGGGTTGAGCACCTGCATTTCCATTGACTTCAGCTAGACTTATGAATGCTCAGGACCTCTGGAAAAATCAGCTGTGAGATTAAAGATACTCTGCAGGAGATTTTAAAAAAAAAGCTTGTGCCCTTTTTTCTTTCTTATGGTGTATAAAGAAGAAAGGAAAGATTTATACCTAGGAATGAAGCCATACAATCCTAAAAAGCTCTAGCTGATTCTAAATGCAACAGTCCTTCTGTTTAGTAACAGACGTGACCATGAGCATTGTGCTCTCTCTGCTCTAGCTCTTCACTGAATACAGAGACCATTTTGATGTCTCTCTCCTGATATTCCAAGCTCCCCATGCAGTTGGCTTTAGCTATTTATGACATTTTCTCTCCCTCCCCTGCCATGACAAGTGCAATCCTACAGGACAATGAACTGTCTACCATTATGGGGAGCCTCGTAAGAGCAGAAGACAGGACGTTCTTAGGAGCTGGAGTATGGAGCTGCACCTGGTCTACACTTAAAACTTACACCTGGATAGCTATGTTGGTCAGGCATGTGAAAAAACACAACCCCCCTCCCTCTGCACCACCACCAGCAACACAACTATGCTGACCAAACCGCCAGTGTAGATGTAGCTATGCTGACAAGAGAGTGCATTGGGGAAGGTGTCTATTCCTACACTGGCAGTTGAACTCCTTCTCTTGGCGTATGTTGAGATAGCTATGCCGACATACAATCTGTAGTGTAGACGTAGGCTCACTCCTACAAAAAAATTAAGAGTAACCATGGAACGAACCACCTTCAGAATGCAAAACTAAGGGCTGGTCTACACGAGAAAATTAAGTGACCCAGCTACGTTGCTCAGGGGTGTGAAAAATCCATGCCCCAAGTGACCTAGTTAAGATGACCTAAGTCCCTGTATAGACAGCACTAGGTCGATGGAAGAATTCTTCTGTTGAACTAGCTACTGTCTCTCAGGGAAATGGATTTACTACAGAGCCAGGAGAACCCCTGCCATCACTGTAATACGTGTCTACAAGTGTCACTGTAGCATTTTAAGTGTAGACATAGCCTAATTTATTTGATTTAGCTTTCACTCAGTAAGTTCTTCCCACTCTAGTCAAAACATCCAGTCACTCAAAACTTAAACAGGCAAACAAACAAAACAAAAATAAAAACTAGTAACTATTATTCTACAGCAGGCCTGCACAACTCATAAAGCGGCGAGGGCCATATTACTCAAAAAAAAAAAAACAGCTGAGGGCCAAAACCCCCTGGCCCTGTGAAAACACACACCCCCAGCGCCGCCCGCCTCAGGGAAACAACCCCTCCTTCCCCAGCGCTGGGGTGTGGAAGCCTGTAGAGGGGGAAAGAAACAGCGCGCATAGGGTGACCAGATCACAGCAGTAAAATAGGACCCACCCCTCCCCGCTCAGCCCCACCATCACACCACTCTTCATCCCCCCAGGGGTCACTATATTACTGCACACAACAGTCAATCAATGCAGTTGTAGATAAATCTCTGCATTATGCATTTTTGTATAACTTTTATATGACTTTGTATTGAACCTTGGTAATACGTTATAGCGGGCCCCTAAGGTAGTATAATTAAGGTAAAAGAAAAATGTCTTTTTGCTAGAAGTAGAATAAGATCTTCCCCCCACTTTGTATTCAGTTCCCCTGTTGAATGAATGAGGTGTGAATGAGGAAGGCGTGGAAGGCAGGCTCCTCCAGACAGCTGCAACCCTTGGAGAGGGGATGGGAACCAGACCAAGGACAATCAAACTTGTCAAGTGTGCTGACTAGAGAAGAGCAGACATACTGACGGCCTCAGGGGTTAGAAGCAAGCACCTTCCTTTGGGAACACCCTCTTTGCAGCATTGGGACAACCCCCAGCCCAGAGACAAGTAGCAAAAAGGACCAGCGGACACAGTCCCAGATTTTGAATCTGGGAGATTTGCCCCCCTCCAGCCACCGACTCGCCGCTCGCCTCCTCACCCGCCCCCCCAGTATAAAGTCTCACCGCCACTGCCCGCCCGCTCGGCTCATCATCCCCCACCCCGCCCGGCTCGCCTACTCACCCCCTGCCGCCCACTTGCCTCCTCAGCACCGCCACCAGCTCGCCAGCTCCTCCCGGCGCCAGCTCACCTGCCTGCCCGCTGCTGGCCTCTTACCTTCTCCTGCTGCTCCCGCCCCCTGCTGCTGGCTCACCC
This sequence comes from Macrochelys suwanniensis, assembly GCA_033296515.1. NCBI lineage: Eukaryota > Metazoa > Chordata > Testudines > Chelydridae > Macrochelys > Macrochelys suwanniensis. Next base: position 154,997,288 of record CM065777.1, on the reverse strand, counting down.
TCACTCCCCAGCCTGCCACTGGCCTCTTCACAAGTCCGCCCACCCGCCGGTCGGCCAGCCAGCTGGCCGCTGGCTTGCCCCACCCCGCCGCTTGCCTACTCACCCCACCGCGGGCTGCACAGTGAGCCCACGCGGGCCGCACAGTGAGCCCACGCGGGCCGCATGCAGCCCCCGGGCCGCATGTTGTGCAGGCCTGTTCTACAGGCTGGGGTGAAGATATATACTGCTATTGGTATTAGTTTTTAAATACTTTGGAGGCACACTGTTACTATAGCCAGGGACTCAAATAAGAACCTAGATAAATGGACAGAGCTCCAGGAATTGAACCTCTGTGGTTTCCTGGCCTCTCTGTGAGTTTTTACTATACAGAGAATGATATATCCTGAAAAGCTCTATTTTGCAGAAATTATTAGGGCTGGTTGAAATTACCATAGAAACTGTTTTTGATGGGAAATTGGGGTTCAACTAAATACATTTTCTCGTGAAAAGTGTCTGCTATCCACAGAAAATTTTGACTTTTAGTTGAAAATCCAAACACCAAAAAAATATACATTTTTTTTTTGCCAACAATTGGGAAAAATTTATTTGGAAATGCTGCCATGGTGTCTCAAGGGAATTGTAGTACAGGTATCTCATGCCTCATTCTCCTCTTGGACCAGGTTCCCCTGCTGAACTAAATCTTCCATGATGCATTTCAAGAAGGGAGACCGTAGGCATCATGGGAGGTTTTACACAAAGCCACCTTTCTGACACAAACCACACTCTAGAGAATTATGGGAAATTAAGATGATCAGTCTCCAATCACAATTGCAATCTGGAGTACTCCTCTTTGGGTGGTACAATTCTTGATGAAATGGTCAGTCAGATTCAAAATGGGTTGTAGAAAATATTGGTGATGGCCACATAGGTATGACTAAGCCATGGTTCCAGTCAGTAACTCAATGCCTTTTCAAGAAAACTGCACCTTGCTTTCTCAGTGAATTATTCTGAAAGTTCATGTGGGTGATGATCATTTCTGTAGGGAGCTGAGGAGGAAGAGGGGAAGAACTTACTTGAAGATTTGTGATTCAGGTTTGGTTAAGTTTTGCATTTAGATGAAGGTTTGAACTGGTAATTTTATCAGAATTGGTATGTCCATTAATCACTCCATCATCATGGGAAATGCATAACTTTAGTTCTCAAAGTTTTTAAGCAAGGAAATGAAAATGAAGACTCTTACTAATGATAGTTCTTGGGTAAACAATAAAATCCTGGCTCCATGGAAGCAAGTGGGAGATTTGTTATTGCCTTCAATGGAGCCAGAATTTCACCCATTGCTGTTGGTCTTTGACTTAAAAAAAGAGTCCCCTCAAACTATATGAAAAATAGCCATATAGCTTCCTTTGAGGATGCATGTTGCATGAGTGCAGGGCAAAGAAGACTTAATCACCTTTATTTCTGTTTGCTGTACAGGTAAGTATTAATGCGAGATACAATTCAAATACATAGCACACTGCATGCTGCTGCGTAGATTTAGTAGTATAATAAAATGAAGTCACCTTTGCAGGGAGATAGACTGGATGATTTGATGGGTCATACCTTAAATGATCCTATGATGCATAAATGTCATTTTCCATCCACATATGTCTAATGATAGAATGCACTTGAGTTACGTCCTCATGCTTAAACAAGTTTTTACTACTATTAGTCCCAGAGATCCCATTCAGCTAAGGGAGAGTGAGCTGGATTCCATTCTATTTACACATATTCGCTATTATGATGATGATGAAAGAGGCAGCTGTGACGGGTTGGGATCACAGAAACCTGCTTAGTGCTGCCACCTGGTGTGCCAAGGCTACTTCTGCCTCTGCTTCCCAGCCTTTTCCAGCTTGGGACTCCCGAATCCTGTCTGTTTTGAGCCAGATTCCACTGATCTGCTGCAAACACAGACCCAGGTCCGAACCAAGGCCCCTAACAACTGTAAGGCTCCTGGAAGCACTCTTGCCTTTGACACCCAGGTGCCCAACTCCCAATGAGTTTCAAACCCTTAATAAATCCGTTTTACCCTGTATAAAGCTTATACAGGGTAAACTCATAAATAGTTCGCCTTCTATTTCAAAGACAGAAAGATATGCACAGCTGTTTGCCCCCCCAGGTACCAACTCGCACTCCAGGTAACATAATAAGTAAAAAGTGATTTTAATAAGTACAGAAAGTAGGATTTAAGTGATTCCAAGTAGTGACAGACAGAACAAAGTGAATTACTAAGTAAAATAAAATAAAACATGCACATCTAGGACTAATTCAACTTAACACAGATAAAAGCCTCACCAGTTTTCCTTTTACAGGCTGTAGAACTAGCCTGGGTCCAGCAATCGCTCACACCCCCTATTGTCTTTGTTCTTTGTTCAGTCTCTCTCAGGTATGTCCTTGGGGGGTGGAGAGCCTCTCTCTTTAGCCAGCTGAAGACCAAATGGAAGGGTCTTTCAAGGGCTTTTATAGCCTTTCCCCCACGTCCTGTATAGCATCATGTTGCCCTGGAGTTTTGGGATCACATGGGCAAGTCACCTGTCCATGCACCCTAACCAGTCCAACCAGTTGCATTCCTGACCAGGCCCAGATGTGGATTGGGGTCTGCACCTTCTTTTGTCTAAGTGCTTGCATTTAACTTGCACAGTCTTTTCTCCAGACCTGATCCCATGCTCTTACAAAGGCTATGTATAAAACCAGCAAATATAAAACCAGTATTGATAACTTCAACTACAACAATGATACATGCATACAAACAGGAGGAATAAATTCAGTAGGTCATAACTTTCACAGAGATATGTTACATGGCACTTGTAGCATAAAACATATTCCAGTTACATATATACATTTATAAGCATCTCCCCATAAAGTCTTATGGGGTACACCGTCACAGTAGCAATGATATAATTTGATTTTCAGAAATAAAGGAAGTTGCTCCAGTATTGCTAAGCACAGAATTAAACTTCATATGTTGAATCGTAAGTGGCACTTCCGACGTTACTGCTGGCAAACTTCATCTTTCTAAAAAAAGTGATACAATTTGGAAGACTGATAGTAGGAGGCCAATAGTAGCCAGTTCCCATCATGCTTTAGTCATTGGAAGAAAAACTTTAGACCGAATTTTTCTACAAAACCTTACAAATACCTTACAATATGGTAGGTATCAGAAATTAAATGCAGGTGCAAAATTCCAGGCATAACTAATTATTCACCTATTCAAGCCCCAATTCAGCAAGATACTTGAGCCTGTGCTTAACTTTAATCACACAAGTAGTCCCATAGGCCTCAATAGAACTACTCATGCTTAAAGTTAATAAGCACTTACTCTACCTTGATGTTTCAGGCTTAAGAAGCCTGACTATGGACCAGTCTGACACTGAGCCCAAAGAGACCACTCATGCAGCCAGGTGCTACTCAAAGTAAGAATGTCAGTATCTGGCCTTAAGTGGGTTGTATACATAAGTGCAATTACTAGTATAATTCGCTTTTGTCTCTGGAAGCAAAGTTCAGGTTCAGTTATAAATCAGGGCTGTCATATCTCATAGTTGAACAGAATGTGTAATTTTTTAAAAACATTTAAGTTATTTTAATAGTTATTCTCGACTTAAAGCAAAATATAAGTTACCCGGCAACCTCTTATCTACTACCACAAAGGGATATTTTTTTCACCTTCCAATACCAATTCTTGCTCTGTAGCTACGGTAGCATTTTGGCTAAACCTTCTGCATCTGTAGTTAATAATGATGTTAATGGTCTGTGCAAAGCAACTGCAGTGAGGCTTTACCAGGTTTTATGAGGATGGCAGTAATTGCTAACAATGTTGATTCAGGAAGATTTTATAATTGAAGATAATAATTGGGCATATCTAGGAAGGGTTCCCATAACAAATAAACGTGTTAATACAAATGTATATGAATCCTGTTAGATCTGGGACTTTAATTCCCTTGCAGCTGTTCTGAAACACTAAATAACTCATCCTTCATAAAATCACTTTCTGGTGATGATCTTTTTCCTGGAGTTTGTTAAGGTTGCCACATAACCACTGAGATGTGAGCATTGTTGGAATGACACAAATCTGTGTAGAATTTACAGGAATTGTCCTTGCAGCATCTTCCTTGCATACAAACCACACCACTATCCTGTGACTCTTATTTCCTTGATTGTACACTTCCTTCCTTGATTGTACACTTCCTTCTGATCTGATCATTAAGTATTCAGCTGGCCTGGTGCTAAGGAGGTATTTGAGCTGTATTTGTCATACAGTCTCTTTCCAATTTCCGGAGAGCATGACAGGACTTTCTAAATCTAGCTAAGCCTCAAAATCTTTCCGTGAGATCTTATTTGCAACCAGAAGTACACGAAGCTGACTCTTACACTACAGCTTAGGTTGATATAATTTATATCGCTCAGGGGTGTGAATAAGCTCCCCTCCCAAGCGGCATAAGTTACACCAACCTAAGCGCTGGCGTGGACAGTGCCATGTTGGTGGGAGAGCTTCTCCTGTCGACATAGCTACCTCTGCTCTTTTGGGGTAGGGTAATTAAGTCGACGGGAGAGCTTTCTCCCATCGGCTTAGAGCGTCTCCCATCTGCACTAACACTGCTACAGTGAAGCTGCGCCTCTGTAAGCTCTCTAATGTAGCCATATCCACAGCCTTCACTTGGTAACACTGATGTAAATCTGGCATACTCCACTGACATCGGTAAACTCGATGTAGTTACTCTAGTTTTACATCAGGGTAAATGAGAAAAGAATTTGGCCTGTGGCAACCTTCTATACAGTACTATTAATTCACCTTTTGTGATGTAAATTTAGGTCTTTACTTTTTCCCCAAAATTGTCCTAAGAATGTTTGGCTGGTTTCAGGTATACTAGTGTGTAAATCAGAAGTAATTCCAGCCACTGACTATAATTATGCCAGTGGAAGTGAGAGCAGAATCTGACCTGCTGTCTCCTAAAGCAAGTCAGAAACTGGATTATCAGCAGCAGCATAAGGAACAGAAACAGCAGGAGTTTCAGAGTCAGGCTATGATGTGGCTTTTTTTAAAGAGGGCCATGTTTACAGTGTGTTCTGGTATCTTTCTCACATCTGCATACATGTTGCACAATAAGAACGAGTGAATATTACACAAATGAAGTTATACAGATACCTGACAAGTGACTTAAGATCACGGAAGTGATTAAACCACTAGACTTGAGCAAGGAATTGGCTGATATGATTATATGGTTTTTTGGTTCGGTCGTTGAACCAAAAAACCACGAAAAGCATTTGTTTGTTTGACCCAAAATTGAAATTTTTTTTCTTTTTCTCACTGAAATGAAAAAAAAAGAAAAGACAATTGTTTTGTGTTGAACTAAACATTTTGTTCACAAAACACAAAACAACTTTTGTTGGTTTTTTTTTCATTTTGTTTGTGTTTTTTTAATTTTGTTACTGTTCTTTAAATTTAAAAGTCGCTAAATTTCAAAATGAAACATTGTTTTGAAATGAAAAGTCAAAACATTTAATTTGAAAATGTGGAAATGAAACGCTGCAACTTTTTGAATATTTATTTTCACCAAAACTATTCGCCAAATATGACCCAAATTTGCAAATAATTTTAGTTGACCCAAAACTGCATTTGTTGGCAAATAAACTATTCATCAGAAAAATTTCACCCAGTTCTATTCGCCACTTTTTGGCATAGGAGTGAAAAATGCCCCCTCTGTAAGAGTGAGAATTCTCCCATACGGGAGGGCAGGTGGAGTTTGGACTGCTAGTTGGTGCTAGACATTGTTCATTGGGGCTGGGACTGTCTTACATCATGTATCCCCTCTCTCGGAGTGAGGTGCCTAAACCAATTCCTGTGAGAAACGATTACATGCCTGCCTCAGTCCATACTAAATGGCCAGAGGAGGAGGTGCTGCCACCTCCCTCAACACTTCTACCTGGTTGATGGAGCACTCAGATATGGGAATCCCAGGTTCGGTTCTACCCACTGCTTTGTGGGGGGAGGGGATTTAAATAGGGATCTCCCACATCTCAGATGAGTGCATTAACCAGTGGGCTATGAGATAGTCTGATATGGGTTTCTCTCAGTCTCTTCTGTTGAAGCTGTTCCATTTTGGATAACTTATTAGTCATTGGAGCGGGGGCACTGGACCCTTTGTCTCCCATGGGGGTGCCTAAATGACCAGGCTAGAGAGTCATTCTCTTGCTCTGGCCTAATGACTCTAAGTAGTTATACAAAGTGGAACAGCTTCAACAGGAGAGATAGAGACCCACCCGGTGGAAAAAATAATATATGTTCATGTAATTAACAACTTTATCATAATACATCCATTATGGATTTTGTTCATCCGTAATGCACAGGCAATCTGAATTCTGGCACTTCCTAACTTTTGAATGCTTGATTTTGCAACCTTAACAATGTTCTTTTAATTTAGTACTTTGGGATGTGATTTCCGAATTTTTTTAAAAACCCTGAAAACAGAAATTTCATTATGTGGACCCACACTGACCCCCAATTTGGGTCACCAGCAGGTTTGGTATCCACAACACAGACCTCTACCACTTGAGCTAATGGAGTAACCAATAGCACTGGAAGACTACTGTTATCTATATGGACCAGCCACTAGCGGGTGATGAGACACATACTTTGCCAGTAGGTTTCACAGATACATGCAGACCTCAGAGGAATGTAGAGACTCAGGACTTCTTTCCTCCATCCATTCCAGCTTTGGGGTGTGAGAGGGAGTGTGCTCTAGTGATTATAAACACTTCTTCTCCCAGCCTGTCTCTGTTCCCCTCTTCTCCCATCCGCCCCCTGCCACCTCCCTTTCAGTAGCTAAAATGTTTGTAAAGGAATATATAGGCTTTTATTGTTATTTATTAATAAAAGATTGGGCAAGTATTGCTAGAACATTGTCTATTGGATGTAGGTGCTATATAGTTAACTGACTTGCTCACTGCTGGTTCCTCTCTCTTCATTGGTAAATGATCTGAAATGCTTAGGGATAACTTGGGACCAGGTAACCTACAGAAATGAAAATGGAAACAAACATGTTGAAGTTTAAGGCCAATGGAGAGCTTTAGCACGCTCATCTTCTATCTGCTGTTATTGATCTTTTGTAGTATGGGAATCAGGCCGTGAATATGACTTATGAAGGTGGCAAACATTTTGAACTTTCTTATATTGGCCTGGGATTCAGCCTTCATTGGAACTGAAAGGGCAATTGTTCTGGGGATATGTGTGATTCAAGGCAATTTGTTCACAAAGTGAAGGAGAGGCGAGTGGTAGAAGTAATAGGGGAAAGTGAGGAGAAAAAGAAACAAACACCCACAACAAAACACCGCTGTTTATTTTGGATAACGTTCAAGTCTTCTACATACTGTAAATGTATTATAATACCATAGAAGCCTATGGGGAATGTCCTCATGCTAATTTCTGATGGATATCAGTAAGAATTCTTCTAACAGAACAAGGGACTATATATCCTTATATATGTTGTCTTAATTATTTATAAATTGTGTTAAATTTCTCATCTTATGAAAATTCAGGCTAAAGGGTCTGATCCAAAGCCCATAAAGGAGCTGATTTCAATGGGCTTTGGATCAGACACAAAAACATAGGACTTCATAGCTGTGGCCATGTTACACCCCGTTGGGACACCATCATTAAACTTGTGTTCTGTTTTGCACTTAAAGAGGAAGTCCATCCTGTTTTTTAACATGAAAAAAAAAAGGGTAGATCTGTCCCAATTTTTCAGTACATAATCTCTGAGAATAGCGTGGATTTTTCTTGGGAGCTTAATGAAAATTGGCTCATTAATTTGAGTTCTAAAGTTCACATTCTGAGTCTCATGATTTTTGCGGGACCTTCCAATGTAAACTACAAACTGTAGAAAGTTGTTGGGTTTTTTAAATGTACATAGTGAGCATTTGATGGGCTTGCTGGGGCTATGTAATATTGTTATTTAACAAAAAGAATTTCAAACAATTACTGTTATTGACCATAAATGAATCCTTATGCACCACAGCTAGCCAGCAGAGAACAAGGCTTATGATGACTAGGGTCCTCTGCAGCAATGGCTGCTGGTTCAGCAAAGTCTAGGAGCTCTATGAAACTTCATTAGCTAAACGGTTTCACAGAGAACAGCACCAAAGCAAAACATTAGGAAAGCATCAACAGGAAAACAGAACAAAAGCAACTGTGTCGATGATCCTGTTCTTCATGAAACTACATAGCTCCTGCTCTTAGTGAAGAAAATGACTACCAGCGTCAAAGATCCTGTTCTTCATCACACTGTTAAGCCAGTTTAGGAGCAGAGTAAACTAACAGGGTCTGTGACGAGGCAACTGCTACTTTGATAAATACTAGGACACACCCAACTGGTAGAGAAGCAGCTCTCGTCCTTTGTGAAAGGAACCACTGCTGTGTCCAAGGTCCCTTCTTAATGCGTTAGCATTATGTGTAATACTGCATCCCTCGTACAATGACAAGCTAATTAACATGAAAAAGTTTCATTTTCACAAAGGAAAGCAAAAAGTGTTGGTTTAGCAAAATATTTATTACTTTAGGGGAGCAGTACAATATTGCCGCTTCTCATATGCCCTGAGTAAAATGCCCTCCATCCAACACTGGGGCCTATCCCAGCAGAGGAGAAGTGGGGTTTTCAAGCCCAGCAGCATTAAAGTTGTGTTGTAGAGGAAAATCTTTGATAAAGCAGTGGCTGCTTCCACAAAGAAAAGGATCTTCATGAAAGTGGAGCTCCTGAGCCAACTGGACACTTTCACAACAGGATTTTTGTGAAAAAAGCTATTGCTGTGTTAAAGCCTTTCTTAAGATAGAATAATTAGGGGAAATTAATACACACAAACACTGCTGAAGTTGTGTGCATAAGACACCTAACCCAAAACCACCAAAGACAATGAAAAGTTAATTTTGGATTGTGGATTTCATTTTCATATATATATTTTGTTCCTGACATAAACTGTGGATTAATCCTTATAGTTACAAAAAATAAGGATTTCATACCAGCTGGTCTCTGACCACACAAGGAATCTTAATCTCTGTGTTGTATCCTTGGGGCAGCAGGTTTAGGAAGAAATCACTTGACACAGAGAGCTGTGAGCCATGAAAGCAGCCATTTATTTTCACACACTGAACACACCAAACCATTTATTTTCACATGCCAAACCAGCCAAAACTGGCTGGGCTATCCCCATATAATCTAACTCAGTTGCCATAGCAACAACAAGGTGCTATTACCACAACAACCAAATACACAATGCTCTGTATTATCTGGAAAAACAATCATAGAAATGTAGGGCTAGAAGGAACCTTAAGAAGTCATCTTGTCCATCCGCCTGTGCTGTAGCAGGATTACACATCTGTGCTTGTATTGCCAAAAAGTAAAGAAAAACAAAAGGAGCATACTACACAATTTTCAGGTTACTTCCAGTCCGAAGAGACCAGTCACTTACCCCAGATCAGTTGGTACCCTAGATCTTACAGCAAAGACAACGCATGTAGCCAATCCTGAAATGAACTATTTAAAAGTTTAGTAACTAGGAAAGAGAAATAAGAGAGTTATTTAAAGGTTAAAGCAAGTGAACATACGCACAGATTAGTTGCAATCTATATCCTAAGAGTGACAGAGTTGTAATGATCTGTCAATTCAAAGTGTCTTTCAGGGCGGACCTAGGAGATAACTTCTGGGGATATCTGGCTTCAATTTGGTGTCTCTGGCCCTGAGAGAGTTCAAACAACAAAGAGATGGAAAATTTTCCTGTGTCTGCTCTATTTCCGTCATTTAGCCTTCAAGTCCATAGGATGAGCTTCCTTGCATGTAGTATTTCCAAGGTGTGATACAACCATTAACCAATCTTTTGTATTGCCATGTTCCTTGATGGCCCATCTGACTTTGATAGTTCTTCTGGACTGGCGGGGAGGGAGAAACACTCCCCCTATTTGGGTTCACAAGTTTGGAGCAAACATTTTCAAAGTTATACAGCAAAACTTACATATTTCCTTATAGCATGAAATATAGACATTACCAATAAGATTAATGCATGCAGCAATTTACAGACATTCTATAGAGTCTAAACACTAAATACATTCGTATAAGACTAATACCTATCCCTGCCTCTTTGGAAGAGAAGCAGGAGAGAGCCCTACCACCACCACTCCAAGTGGGGGAAGGGCCATGCCATGGTGACAGGACCATGCTATGGAACGTCTACGTCCCCAGACTGATTTAATCCAGCCCTGGTACAGCTGTGTCATACTTATGGGTTTATATAACTATTCCATGGTGCTCTCTATTTGAGCAAACAGGGCCAATATTTTACTTTAAGACAGAAAATCACTCACTAAAAATAATAAAAACAGTTCCCTTGTCATCCTAAATATAAGCTACAGTAAGAAAAGGTGAGTTAATGATGGAGATTCAGCTTGAAACGCTGAATTTTTCACAATTTAAATCAAACCCTCACCATCACTTGTGTGTATTTCATTGTTTGTGACCATTACCATGTACGGTACTTTGGCCATTGCTGCCCATTTCTTGTAGCTGCCGACTCTTCTATTGTCCTTTTCTTTGCAGACAGCATTTGGGAGTTTCCTTGAGATGTCAGCTCCACTGCACACACCGATCGAAGCTGCATGCCCTGTCTCATCAGCCATGGCCTTACCGCAGGCCTGTGGAGGTAGAATGACCGCTTGTGCCTGAGCTGTTGTGCAGCCACTGCTGACATGGGGATGAACAGAACGGTGACTGTTGCTCTGTTTGAGATTGCAAGGAGTGTGGGGTGTGGGGTGTGGCTCCAGCTTCAGCATCCCTCACACCACAATTCCTACACATGGAAAATCGTGGCCAGTGACAACCGTCCCTTGCCATTAGGTGTGGGATCCAATTGGCTGGCATTGCTGATACTTCTAGATGTTGGGGTGCTATCAAAGATGTGACATGTTAGTTCAATTGGCAGTGGGGAGGTTCAGATCTATCAGTCTTTTATAACCCATCAGATGACATAGACTGAAGCTTTTGATGTTGTGATAAATGAAGGGGGGTGGGGTAGCTCCCTTTTATGGACACCCAGCCAGCCAGTTAGCTATAAAGTCCCTCTTGATGGCTGTTCTCTGCTTGCTTTACCTGTAAAGGGTTAAAAAAGTCTCCCGGTAAAGGAAAGGGTGTGGGCACCTGACCAAAAAAGCCAATGGGAAGGCTAGAACTTTTTAAATTGGGGGGAAAAAACTTCCCTTTGTCTGTTGTTGTTGTTCTCCAGAGAGAAGGGACAGAGCAGGACAGGGCTGGAGTTATGCTATAAAAAGCTTTAAAACCAGGTATGAAAAAGCATCAAATCATACCTCAACGCTACTTATCTGAAACCCCAAATATGTAAGTAATCGGAATATCTAGGAAGACACGATTACGGTTATTTCTTTTATTTCTTATTGGCTTGTGAACTCCTCTGTGTTAACCCCAGATGCTTTTGTTTTGCTTGTAACCTTTAAGCTGAACCTCAAGAGGGCTATCTTGATGCTTAATTTTTGTAATGGTTTCTTCTAGCAAAAAGCCTAAGTTCCATATGTATTTCCTTTCTTTTTTGTTTTTAATAAAATTTACCTTTTTTAAGAACAGGATTGGATTTTTGGTGTCCTAAGAGGTTTGTGCATATTAGCTGGTGGCAACAGCTAATTTCCTTTGTTTTCTTTCTCAGCTCTTCCCCGGGGGTTGGGGTGGGGGTGTGTGTGAAAAGGCTGGAGGGTACCCCACAGGAAGGAATTCCCAAGTGCAACTTCCTGGGTTCCAAAAAGGGGGCTTTCATTTGGGTGGTGGCAGCGTTTACCAAGCCAAGGTCAGAGAAAAGCTGCAACCTTGGGAGTTTAATACAAGCCTGGAGTGGCAAGTATTAATTTTTTTAATCCTTGCAGCCCCCCACCTTCTGCACTCGAAGTGCCAGAGTGGGGACTCAGCCTTGGCAGACGAATTTCCTATAAAAAGCACACAGACCTCCAACCCAAAGTTCTGCGTGTAGCACTTACAAGAGTGCATGAGCATTGGGTGGCAGAATACATAATATGTGCCATACTAGAGCAGAGTATTTGTCTAGACAGTGTCCCGCTTCTGGCAGTGACCTCCTCCCTGATGTTTCAGAGATGAAAGATGCTAAATAAATGCTGAGCATCTTTATTCTCCCATAACAGACTTCACCAACGGGTCAGTGCTTCTTACTAGCAAATACATCCCTTTTGAGCCCTGCAGATGATCCCCTTAAGCCCTAACACAAGGGCTGATGTCTCCTGTGAAACTTGGGCCTAGCTTTCTACCTCCTGTTGCTGTTTGGGTTACGTTTATAAAATTCTACTAAAGTATTTGGGCCAAATCTTGTTCCTGCTGAAGCCAATAGCAATGCTCCAGCTGACTTCAGTAGGGCAGGGTTTGTCTTTGCCTGTTCATTCTTGTAACAGTGAATGAGACTGCAAGTCTTCTCACGCAGCTCAGCCAATGGCCTTTTAGCTTCAAGTGCAGCACATTGTACTGGTTCTGTCTAGGGTCCCCGCTGAGCCACAATGATATGTGGGCTATCCAGTGGTCCATGAGGGCCTAGGTGGGTAAGGACTAATTGCAGGATTGACCCCTCACATCCTTTATACCACCCCACAATAAGGCTCTAGCTCTGTATGGGGATCAAACCCTGTGAACTCCTATGCCTGAACGGAGTCCCATAAAATTCCACACCGCTCTAAGGTATGGACAAGTTGATCCTTTTTGCAGGATCAGGACCTAATGCTTCATTATTGGTATTTACCTCCTTCCAAAATTTATAGAGAATTATGATAGGTGTCATGCAAACAGTTCTGAGTGTAGCACTTACTTTCAGAAGTAGGACCGTTTGCAGTAGAAGCCATAAGCCCAGTAATGTTTGCACTTACTTGGCACTGAACCAAGTGGTACATATTTAGCTCTTTTAATCTTTCTTCATAAATCAATCTCTCCATCCCCATAATCACATCTGTTGCTCTCTTCTGAACTCCCTCCAATTTATCAATTTCTTTCTGATATTGAGGTGCCCAAACTGAATTTGCTCTCGGGGGCAACCCACATGATTGGGGGGGGGGGGGGGAAGGAATGATAAAACATCATCTATGCAGAGCAAAGCATAAAATAATAGAAGTAGAAAATTAGCAGAAACTAAAAAGTCTCATTTATAAAATACATAGTGTAATAATTAGTTAAAAACTCAAACTATTAACATTGTTCAAAATGTAACATTGGTAGACCTATCTACTGCTATTTCTAAGGCAACCAACAGCATGATGGATGTTTAAGAACAGGTTAGACAAACACCTGACAGGATGGTCTAGCTGTTGTTTTGTCTTGCCTTGAGTGCAGGAGACTGGATTAGATGACCTATTGAGGTCCCTTCCAGTCCTATGCTTCTATGATTCTATGATATTTGAGCTTTACCGTCTTAAAATCAATCTTCCAGTCTGAGATCAGTAACACCCACATGAAACTAGGTCTTGCTGAAAATCTGCTCTCGTGAATCCATAACCCACACTGAGTCCCATTTAAGTCAATGAGGAGCCACACTGGGGAATGGGTTCACCCCATGTTCAAGCTGTAGGATTAGGACCATAGCTTGTAAGCTTTTCAAGCAGAGACCATGTCTTGACGAGTGTTTGCATAGCACGTATGGGACTCCAATACCTACAGGGGCCTCTGGCTACCACTATAATAGTAACAATTAATAATAACAAGCCTTCATGTGTTTTGTTTAGGGCACATTTTAGGAGAAAGTTACTCGGGAACCTTTTTTAATTTGACATGTTTTAATTGGTACTCTTTATGTCCCTCCTCTTGCAAAGCCAAGTCACCATAGTTCCTGTATTCTATGGGCTGCGTTAGGCAGGAGGTCAGCCTAGAGTACATGATCATAACAGTCCCCTCTAGCCTTAACTCTATGAATTGATATGCTGGCCTTGGAATGATTGAAAGTACTAATAAACTAATGTGACCCTCTAAAAATGATATAGGAATAGCATTTTATGTCAGCTCAATCATGAACCACCAGAACGAAAAGCAAATGCCTATTACTATTAAAAGGAAGGGATCCCAGTCCTTCTGCCAAACAAAGGCCCCATTTCTAGTCTGCCAGATATTGTATATTAAAACTGTTACTGATCCAGGACTAAAATGTATCCATCCTAAATCTGAGACCAGTGTAATTTGGGGATGCGAAGAGGATATTTCTCATTTGGGAAGAAATTTTTGTGACAGGTTCCTTTTATTAAAAAGGGCAGATGTTTGAAAGCCTTTAAGATATTTGGAATGTCATAATAACCCAGGAGGATGGTGAAAGTACAGGTGAGGGGGGGAGGGATAGCTCAGTGGTTTGAGCACTGGCCTGCTAAACCCAGGGTTGTGAGTTCAATCCTTGAGGGGGCCATTTAGGGATCTGGGGCAAACATTGGGGATTGGTCCTGCTTTGAGCAGGACTAAATGACCTCCTAAGGTCCCTTCCAACCCTGATATTCTATGATTCTATGATATGGCTTTCTGCCACTCTTCACACCGCCTCCTCAATCCTGTTTCAGTCCCCAGCCCAAGTTGGAGTAGCCTCAGGACTGCTCTAGTTTGTGTCAGTAACACAGCTCCCCAAGGGGCTATTCTGCCAGCCCAGGCTAGCCAGAGTACAGTGTGTTCTGGTCACGCTTCCTCCCTGCCCTCTGCGATGTGGGGGAGCAGGCAGGAGCAAGAGGGAAAGACTTGACTACACTGGTTCTATGCTACCCCTTTATAAAGGGAATCCTCCGCTGGTTGTTTAGGCCAGATTTCTTGTCCTTTTGCACTGCTGGAGTGGGACAAAGGAATTGGAGTGGGGCTAGAGATCTGTCCAATATCCCCGTATCTATTCCTTTTCTGATTTAACTTTCTATAACACCGAGGCCTATTTTCTTTTTGCAGGATATTTCTGATGTAAGTAGGAAAAAAAACCTCTTCAAAATAGCACATGGACACATCATGACTAAAATGGTACATTTTTATCTTGTGAAGAGGACGCACTAAATGTTTTATTCATCTTTTTATAGTTGATTCTCTGAGTGAAGAGCAAACAGAATAATAATTTCAATTTCTCATTCTTTCCCATGCAATGGATGCCTTTTAAATGGAAGTGAGCGTAACTCAGGGCTAAAGTCATCTCTAGTGGAACACCACAGACTTCTATGTATTTACACCAAAGAGGACTTTGGCCCATGATGTTTTTGCATAGTGAATATGGAATTTAGCATGCAGTGCACTATGGCATGTTAGTATTATATTTATTGCATTTGTGGCATAGCAGCCTCTTGAAAATGTAAGTACAGTACGCTGTGACCCTGAAGTCACATTTCCCAATAATCTGCTGTATAAGATAAATGGTTTCCTGGCTAAATTGGCTTGTTTTGCAATTAAGAAATATAATATTAATTAAAAAAATACCCTACTATTTTAGTAGCTATCTGGAAGGTATAAAATGCAGAGGTGATGCCACAAAAATAATCTGATGCAAAGCTGCAAATCAGATTAGAGGCCCAGATCCTCAGACAGTGTAAATTGCCATAGCTTTATTGACGTCAGTGGAGCGGCACCAATATACATCAGCTGAGGATCTGGCCCAGAAACCTGAATCACCCTTTACATTCTGTATGTAACTAGAACTATGAATATGTTTTCAAGTATCTCAGCTAACTTCTGTCTTGTTACTGGGGCTTGAAAGAATGCATGAAGCTGTGTTTAAGCCTTGTAGGGTGCATCTGCAATGGAAAAATTGGGACCCAGGATTTTCTCTGGGTGCAGCTAAACTAGTTATTGCAACAGTGGAGGCCATAGTGTAGACAGGGGGCAGGCATTGTTACCAATATAACTTCCACCATAGCTAGCACTGGTGGGGGTTGTATGGGTGGTGAATAATGGTTTGAATTTTTGCAATGCAGATGCACCTATATTGCTTAGATTAAGACATGTTCCTTGTCTCAGTGGCTCTATCTACATTAGGAAAACTGGAACCCAAAATTCATGACTAGGGCAGCTTCAGCAATGGTAGCACCAGTGGAGGTTGTAATGTACTCAGGGATCAAGTCTTTTTACTACTGTGTCATAGGATCCTGATGCAGTGGGTAGTGGTTTCTGATATGTTCACAGCATACACACAGAGAAATCAGATTAAAAACATAAATACTCTTGCTGGAAGGTTGCAATGTAACACTATATTTTCTTAGAATTCAGAATCACACTCAAGAACCCCAAAACAGAGAGAGACAAAGCAGGCTGCTCCCTAAAACAGAGCCACAGTTCAAACCATCTTACTCTAGGCAAGATGTCTGACGGCTGGTAGGCCCAGATTGCACACTTTACTAAAGATCCCACCAGCCTGCATGCAGGGCCACAGAACCCCTCCCACTCTTAAAGCTTTTCTAGCTGGAATTAAAATATAGTCCTTACACCATGTTCCACACAGAGAACTTGCAGAACCCCCAGAACCAGAAGGAGGCCAGGGAAAACCCACACAGAGCGCTTTGACTATGATAGCTTTGCTTAAGTTTCCCTTAGCTGCTGCCTTTGGGAGGGAAGGTTTTTCTAATGCAGAGGGTGTCATGGCATAGTTATTACATCCTCAGGCTGCAATAACTTTCTGTTGTTGTCTGAGGAGGCCAGTGTACACCCCACTGGTCCTGGTTGAGCTCTTTCTTCAGCCATGGCTCCACTACTGAGAGTGGGGTGGACCCTTCCCTTTCCTCCCCTCCACACTGGAAATAATGGGAGAATGACTGGGCTCTGTGTTTCTAGATGGAAATGCTAGGCTGCAAGGTGGCATTTTGATTTCATCAGAAAGATAGTGAGTTTGGTGTTCTGAGCATCAACCCCTGCTGGTTAATCAGGAATGGTGCACAGTTCAGCTTCCTGGATCAAACTGACATGAGACTTGTATAAAGACAGGGAAGATCCGATAAATTGGCTGAATTACGAAAGAAATATTAGATCACCAATGACCATAATATTTTTGGCTTTAACCTTCTCTGCTAAAAGGCAAACAGCAAATACCATGGTAAAGTCAAATGCTGTGGTACAGTAAATGTTGATTGTCTTATTCCTTGCAGTGTACAGGGAAACCTAAGGTTTTCGTGACAGTGACATTTAAACATGGATCCCCAGCTGCCATGTATTTCAAGAATGGGCCAGATTATTTTACCCTGGACCAGATTGTCTGAACCTGCTAGGTCTGAATCTTTTCCCACAGCTAGATGGGAGCTGTATAGGGCTGGA
This sequence comes from Macrochelys suwanniensis, assembly GCA_033296515.1. NCBI lineage: Eukaryota > Metazoa > Chordata > Testudines > Chelydridae > Macrochelys > Macrochelys suwanniensis. Next base: position 154,979,985 of record CM065777.1, on the reverse strand, counting down.
ACGCCTGCCTTTGGATGGAGGTACTCCAAAACAAAGAATAAAAAATATTGTCTAATATGGGAACAAGAGAGCAGCAATTCTAAGATGATCACTCTACTGATCACTATCACAGTGTTTGCTTAGTATTTCTCAGGAGCCTAAAGTATTGATTTTTTTTTGAGCCACTGAACACAACACTTTAAATGTGTCTGTTTTTGTAGCTCAGAATTGATTCCTGAAGAAATTCACAAGGTCTGTGGGGATCAGAGTACTAAGTGGAAGCATACACTTCCTGCGCAGGAGATACTGACTGGGAAAAGAGCCTAAACTGAGAGATTCAGATCTGCAAGACTACGGAAGTTTTAAAACAATGCCTGATCCTAATATCATCATCACAGCAAAGCCAAAGGGTCATGGTCTCCTTGCAGATGGAATTGCATCCGGATTTTTTGGACACTGAAATGGTCCTTTTGCAAGTTTTCATTGGTCATTTTTGCCTCAGTGGCAGAAAAACTCCTGGCTGTTTTAGCTACCAGACTGAGGGAGCTGGTCAATTTCAGTATAAACACCCTCAAGGGACACAAATATACTGACCCCAGAGATCCCAGATCTTAAATGTCATAAATGTGGAAAAAGAGGCCTGTGGATCGACAGTGTAGCTGCCGCGAAGGTGCAATTGCATGGGCTTGAAGAGTTGTTCTCAGTACCATAAAAAGTATTCTGCTATGATAAGTAACTCCCCATTTTTTTCCTCTCTCTTGCCTGGTCCCTCAAAACATCTTGGCAAATCTTGTCAGCCTTGATGAATTCTGTGTAAGAGGCTGCAACTCCTATGGGGAGGTGAGGATTCTTAATGGAAAGGTTTTATGCAAGGTGGAATATATCTCCTTGATGCATGACAGTAGCCATCTCACTAATGTAGGCTTTGAGCCCGGGAGTCCAAGTATAATTTGTTCAAATCAAATAAAATGTATTCGTCTTGCCAACATTCACATTGCTCAATATCAACCAGATCATGTAATCTAGCCCTCTCTTGTTTACTAGAATGTTTCTTGTTTCAAGGCGGCCATGGAAATTAGATGCTACTTTTAATACAAAGAACACAGTCAGAACAGAAATAATATGATTACCAATATCACACAGCTTATGGCAGAGTAGCCTGCAAGCAAGGGCTGCAGGTTTTTAGGAGGAAAAGAAAAGTTGCTGCCTGGAATGTAATTCAAAAGAATTTTATTAAGGAATCAAACTCTAGCTCCATACAAACCTGGATTAGTCCCATTAAGGATCCCAAATACTCGTAGGGTGGGAGTTCCTAGCTTTTGCTATGTCTTTTGCGGAGGAATATTTCCTTTAGAGAAAGACATACTGTAGTGGATCTGACCTGGAAGCCTTATTAAAACTAGGGCTGTAAAGCGATTAAAAAAATTAATTGCGATTAATCGTGCGATTAAGTGCACTGTTAAACAATAATAGAATACCATTTATTTTAATATTTTTGGATGTTTTCTACATTTTCAAATATACTGATTTCAATTACAACACAGAATACAAAATGTACAGTCCTCACTTTATATTTATTTTTGGTTACAAATATTTGCACTGTAGAAAAACAAAAGAAATAGTATTTTCCAATTCCCCCATTACAAGTACTGTAGTGCAGTCTCTTTATCATGAAAGTTGAACTTACAAATGTAGAATTATGTACAAAAATACTGCATTCAAAAATAAAACAATGAAATACATTAGAACCTACAAGTCCACTCAGTTCTACTTCTTGTTCAGCCAATTGCTCAGACAAACAAGTTTGTTTACATTTGCAGGAGATAATGCTGCCCGCTTCTTGTTTACAATGTCACAAAGTGTGAACAGGTGTTCGCATGGCACTGTCGTACCAATGTTGCAAGATATTTACATGCCAGATTGCTAAAGATTCATATGTCCCTTCATGCTTCAACAACTATTCCAGAGGTCATGGGTCCATGCTGATGATGGGTTCTACTCGATAACGATCCAAAACAATGCAGACCAATGTATGTTCATTTTCATCATATGAGTCAGATGCCACCAGCAGAAGACTGATTTCTTTTTTGGTGGTTCAGGTTATGCAGTTTCTGCATCGGAGTGTTGCTCTTTTAAGACTTCTGAAAGCGTGCTCCCCATCTTGTCCCTCTCAGATTTTGGGAGGCACTTCAGATTCTTAAACCTTGGATCCAGTGCTGTATCTATCTTTAGAAATCTCACATTGGTACTTTCTTTGCATTTTGTCAAATCTGCAGGGAAAGTGTTCTTAAAACGAACAACATGTGCTGGGTCATCATCTGAGACTGCCATAACATGAAATATATAGCAGAATGTGGGTAAAACAGAGCAGGAGGAATGCAATTCTCCCCCAAGGGGTTCAGTCACAAATTTAATTAACGCATTATTTTTTTAATGAGCATCATCATCATGGAATCATGTCCTCTGGAATGGTGGCCAAAGCATGAAGGGGCATATGAATGTTTAGCATATCTGGCATGTAAATACCTTGCAGTGCTGGCTACAAAAGTGCCATGCGAACATCTGTGCTCACTTTCAGGTGACATTGTAAATAAGAAGTGGGCAGCATTATCTCCTGTAAATGTAAACAAACTTGTTTGTCTTAGCAGTTGCCTGAACAAAAAGTAGGACTGAGTGTACTTGCAGGCTCTGAAGTTTTACATTGTTTTGTTTTTGAATGCAGTTGTGTAACCAAAAAAAGTTGCACTTTCACAATAAAGAGATTGCACTAATGTACTTGTATGAGGTGAATTGAAAAATACTATTTCTTTTATCGTTTTTACAGTGCAAATATTTGTAATAAAAATAATAATATAAAGTGAGCACTGTACACTTTGTATTCTGTGTTGTAATTGAAGTCAATATATTTGAAAATGTAGGACATCCAAAAATATTTAATAAATTTCAATAGGGATTCTATTGTTTAACAGTGCAATTAAAACTGTGATTAATTCTTTTAATTGCAATTAATTTTTTTTAGTTAATCATGTGAGTTAACTATGATTAATCGAGAGCCCTAACTAAAAGATATTTCAAATATTTAAAGCTGGATGAGCTATTTGAATGCACCAGTTTATTCAACAAATCTAGCACTTTTCTTTGTTTCTGGATTGTTCAGTAACAGCTCACTGTTTTGGCAGATTTGTTCCCGCGCTGTACTTTTTGAACAAACTTTAAATTAAATAAGTGTGCTTGGTAACATTGTGAGACTGTACTATGTGTTTATGTTATATATATATTGTGTGTGTATATATATAGATAGATAGATAGTGTTTATTTAGTATATGTATATACCACCTTTTCTCCCAAAGGATCCAATATCTTTAATTTCTCCCAAAGGATCCTTTATATCTCAGACCCGTAAAGCAGCACAGAACACATTAAGCTCTAAGGCGGAGGGCAGCAGTCAGTATGATGACAAGGGCCTCATATAAGAATGCAGATGAGGGTCAGCTTTGGACAAGATACCAGAGAAAAGCTCCGACTCTTACAAAATGGACCTAGAGCATTTTAATGTTCATACAAGCTCAGAGGACTTACAGAGCTACTTTGTGTCACACATCTTGCATTCCCTTTTGATTTCATCCTCTCTTGCATAGGTGATACCGAAGGCTACAATTCTTTCTCAGAGGTCGCGGAATTTATGGAATCCATGGCTTCAGCCCATGGCGGCCAAGAGCTGCAGGGTGCCCCCGCCGCCTTGTGTGGGAATCCTGCAGTTCCCAGCCGCCATGGGCACCCCGGAGCTCCTGGTCGCCGGATCCCATCTGCAATGTGAGCCCCCAGCGATCCTGTCCTTACCACTACACCCACTCGTGGTACTGTCCTGCCCATCTGACACTGCTGTTCCTGCCTCCCAGCCCCTAACTCCCCCAGTCCTGCCGCCCCCCACCTGTGTTCCTGCCTCCCAGCCCCTAACTCCCCTGGTCCTTCTGCCCCCCACCTGTGTTCCTGCCCCCCCCGTGTTCCTGCCCCCCCAGCCCCTAGCTCCCTCGGTCCTGCTGCCCCCCACGTGTGTTCCTGCCCCTCCCCAAGTCCTGCTGCCCCCCCACCTGTGTTCCTGCCCCCCAGCCCCGATTTTTCCCCTTCAGTCCTTCTTCTGCCGCTACCTAGAGTAGCTTTATCACCCCTGGCCAGTAAATTTCTGCCCCCTGCTCAGACCCTGACACCCCCCCCGCTGCAATGTGCCCCCCTTAATCCTTTTAAACCCCTCCAAAGAGGAGGCAGCAAATTGTAAGTAGAAGTAAGGGCAGTGGCAACAGCGAAGGTTACTGCGCATGCTCAGTATAATCAAAGTTGCTACTTTGGAGAGGCAGCTACTTGTGTCGCTGCACCCCCCACCTGTGTTCCTGCAGCCCCCTAGCTCCCCCGGTCCTGCTGCCCCCCACCTGTGTTCCTGCAGCCCCCAGCCCCTAGCTCCCCCAGTCCTGCTGCCCCCCTCCTGTGTTCCTGCCCCCCCCAGCCCTGCTGCCCCCCTCCTGTGTTCCTGCCCCCCCCAGCCCCTAGCTCCCCCAGTCCTGCTGCCCCCCTCCTGTGTTCCTGTCCCCCCCAGCCCCTAGCTCCCCCGGTCCTGCTGCCCCCCCTCCTGTGTTCCTGCCCCCCCAGCCCCTAGCTCCCCCAGTCCTGCTGCCCCCCCTCCTGTGTTCCTGCCCCCCCAGCCCCTAACTCCCCCGGTCCTGCTGCCCCCCTCCTGTGTTCCTGCCCCCCCAGCCCCTAGCTCCCCCAGTCCTGCTGCCCCCCTCCTGTGTTCCTGCCCCCCCAGCCCCTAACTCCCCCGGTCCTGCTGCCCCCCTCCTGTGTTCCTGCCCCCCCAGCCCCTAACTCCCCCGGTCCTGCTGCCCCCCTCCTGTGTTCCTGCCCCCCCAGCCCCTAGCTCCCCCAGTCCTGCTGCCCCCCTCCTGTGTTCCTGCCCCCCCAGCCCCTAACTCCCCCGGTCCTGCTGCCCCCCTCCTGTGTTCCTGCCCCCCCAGCCCCTAACTCCCCCGGTCCTGCTGCCCCCCACCTGTGTTCCTGCCCCCCCAGCCCCTAGCTCCCCCAGTCCTGCTGCCCCCCACCTGTGTTCCTGCCCCCCCCAGCCCCTAACTCCCCCGGTCCTGCTCCCCCCGTGTTCCTGCCCCTAGCTTCCCCGGTGCTGCTGCTCCCCGCCCCCAGGCCCTAACTCCCCCATGTTCCTGCCCCACCCCCTTTGAAACGCCGACACCGCGCCCCACAGGAGCATGAACCCAACACCGCCGCAGGGGGAAGCGGGTGTCCCCCTTTTTATAGTCCCCCCCGGGGAAGGCGGCGCTTCTCACCCTGGGCCCCTGGAGCCGGCTTCTCCCAGCGAAGGCAGCTTCAGGAAGTGGGTCGGCGGAACCCGCGTTCACAGCGCCAGCGGGGCCACCCGGGCGGGATTAGTGGGACACACGGCGGTCAAGATGGCGGCCGCCACGGAGGGCCCACGTGGGGTCGGTGGTGCAGCCGCCGCCGACTCGGCAGAGGAGAGCGGTAAAGGGCTGGTGGCTCCTGACTTTGGGAGCTGCGGGGGGCACCGGGTAGAGTCCTGGGCTTGGGGCGGGGGGGATGTAGTAAAATAAACTGCGGCTTCGCTGCGGCCTGGTGAGGGTGCGGGCACCCCGCGGGCCGGTCAGGGGCTCTGTGCGGTGGGGTCCGGGCATCTGCAAACCCGCCGGTGTCTTCTCCCCGAACCACCTCTCGGTGCCCCTCCCCCACCTTTCGTTCCTCGCTGCTGCAGGCTCCTAATGTTCCCACTTCCAGGCTCCTCCCCCCCCCCCCCCCCCCGGCCCGTCGGTTTTTCATAACCTCCATTTGTCCCTCCCCATCCTCTGACCCTCTTCTGTTTCTGCTCCTCAACCTTCCCGTGCTCTGATCCTCCCAGAGCCTCCGCTCCAGCCTGCCCTGTCCCCGTTCTCTTCTCCCTGCCCTGTCCCCAATCCCCGCTGCTGCCCCTAAAGCTGTCTCCGTTTTCGGCTCCCTGCTGCCCAGGAGAGCAGCACGAAAAGGCAACAGGGTGCATGGGGAGACCGGTAGTAACTGATCTACAGGGGTAGGGGGGTTGTTGTGCATCTCCTTGTGGAATAACAGTTACTTATTTTCCCTACATGCTCCCCCAAGGCGGGTGAATAGGCTTAGCCTGTGGTGGAGAAGGCCTGCCACAGCCTGTATGTACCCAAGGCTCAGGGAAGGCCACATGTGAGAGCTTAGGGACTTCTTTTCATGTGAGAAATATCCCTTGTGGAGTTGCAGGAACCTTGGTATTTGATATGGAGCATGGTGTGGGATAGGGAGCGCAACACTTTTTTTGGGGGGGGGGGGGGGGGCGGAGTCCACATGAGGTGTAGTGCTTTAGTGTGGACACTATGCTGACGGGAGTGGTTCTCCACTACCCTCAGAAGCGGTAACTAGGAAGAATTGTTCCATCGACCTAGTGTTATCTACACTAGAAAATTAAGTTGGCTTAACTACATTGCTTAGGGGTGTGAATTTTCCACATCCCTGAGTGATATAGTGAAGCCGACTTAATTTGTCTAGTGTAGATCAGGCCTAGATAGGGCCCAAATACCATTTGAGACCTTGTCCTACCCTGGAACTTACTTCAGCATAACTTACGTCACACCCAGAGTGATGTAAGTTATACTGACCTAAGGGCCGGAGTAGACGGTGCTATGTTGGCAGGAGAACTTCTCGCGTTGACATAGCTTCCGCACCTCATGGGAGGCAGAGTAATACGATGGGAGAGCTCTCTCCAGTAGGCTTAGAGCGTCTTCACCAGAAACACTACAGTTGCGCTGCTTGTAGCGCTTCTAGTGTAGATGTAGCCTGAGATCCTCCATTTAGGCTTTGTGGCTGCCTCTTGCTGCTCTTGTATGGGCTTTTGTGTGGTCCCTCCCTCATCTTCTCCTCACCTAATTTTAAGAGAGGCAAAACTAGATCCTGAGAGGGTTTGATTCCTGTTTAAAGCCTGTGCATATGTGGTTACCATGGTTTTGAAATTGTGCCAGGATAGAGTTCTTGTAGTTCAAGATAGAGCCCCAAATACCTCTCTCAATAGAATTCAGTTGCTAAAACTAAGCATTCCACTTTAATTTAGTCAGAGCTACCTATGCTTTATCCTGCATTTTTAAGAGATGTTTCAAGATGCACACAATTAATAATATGCTTGGTTGAAAAAATTTGTTTAGTATGCAAAACCTGTTTGGTAAGTAGGACTAGCCTCTCTAGTTACTACTGTGGGCAATGGGAATGTCTCTAAATTATCTAAAGAAGAAACTTCACTTGGACTTTCATGGTATCATGTGATTTGTAGCTATACCATTCCCTTTGGCAATTTACAATTTCTTTAGTAAAGTCTTTGGTTATGCCTGTACCATGGAGCCTGTGTTGGACTAGCCTGCTCATGTCCATGCTGAAGGAGTTTTTCTGTCAGTGTAGGAACACCACCTCCCTGAAAGACATTAGCTATGTTGACAGAAGCACTTATCCATTGGCACTGCTGCATTTACACTGGGGGTTTTGTTGGCATAGCTGTGTTGGTCAGGGGTGGGTTTTTTTTTCCTTCACATCCTTGAATGATATAGCTATGCCTATAAAACTTTTAAGTATAGACCAAGGGCTTGTCTACACTACTGGCCGGATTGACGGGCAGCGATCGATCCAGCGGGGGGTGTCAATTTATCGTGTCTAGTATAAATGTGATAAATCGACCGCTGATCGCTGTAGCGTCACCTCCGGTACTCCACCTCAATGAAAAGCTCAAGGGGAATCTACGGGAGGGCGTCTCCTGTTGACACACTGCAGTGAAGACACTGTGGTAAGTAGATCTAAGTACATCGACTTCAGCTACCTTATTCACGTAGCTGAAGTTGCGTAACTTAGATCGATTTCCCCCCGCCCTCCCCCCACCCTTCCGGTAGTGTAGACCAGCCCCAAGACTGTAACTTCATGATTGGGAGCAAAGGGAAATGTCACTAAATCAGCAGTTTCCTAACTTTATTGGTTCGTGTACAACAGGGGTCTCAAACACGCAGCCCGCGTGTCTGGCGGTGGAACTTCAGAACATAACTCGGGGGTGCAGGTCGCAGGGAAGTGCTCTGCCGGGCTCCCTGCGGGGGCCTTCTTCCCCCCCCCCCCCCCCCCCCCGGAGTTACGTTCTGAAGTTCCGCTGCCAGAACAGCTGTCTGGCAGCTTCGCGGTTTCTGGGAGGGAGGGGGGAGAAGCAGGAAGCACGCACACAGGGGATGGGGGAGAAGAGGCGGGCTGCCAGGCTCCCCTGCCCCCCCTCCTAGTTACGTCCTATGGCCGCCAACTCCCCTCAACCCCCTCCCCCCACCGTTTTGTTCTGTGGCTGCCAACTCCCCTCACCCCTGCCCCCAGTTACGTTCTGTGGCTGCTAAGATCGCTAAGATCCCTGTTCCCTCCGCGCTGCTCCAAGGTTCTATTTTTACCCCCAGGCAGTTCCTGCTGCCAGAACAGCTGCCTGGCGGCTTCGCGGTTTCTGGGAGGGAGGGGGGAGGAGTGGGGAGCCACGCGCTCAGGGGAGGAGGCGGAGAAGGGGCGGGGCCTAATGGAAGGGGTGGAGTGGGGGCAGGGCCGGGGGCAGCGAGGGGGTGGGGTCAGTGATGCGGCCGTCGGGCCAATGTATTAGTCCTCATGCGGCCCTCGTGGTAATTTGAGTTTGAGACCCCTGCCTTATGGTGAGAGAGTTAAAGAGCACAGTCTGTTTAGTTTTTCAGAAGGAATTTTGAAAAGTGGCTTAATTAGTGTGTAAGTAGGACCCGGTATTTCCCCATGAAGGTAAAGCATTCTTTAATCTAGCAGGGAAAGGCATAACAAGAACCAAGGACTGGCAGCTGAAGCCAGACAAATTTGAATTTTTAACCTTGAGGATGATTAACTACTGGAAAAAGCTACCCAGGGAAGTGGCTTATTCTCAATAGCTTAAAGAGCGAGGAGTTCTTGTGGCACCTTAGAGACTAACACATTTATTTGGGCATAAGCTTTCGTGGGGTAGAACACACTTCATAAATGTGTTAGTCTCTAAGGTGCCACAAGTACTCCTCGTTCTTTTTGCGGATACAGACTAACACGGCTACCACTCTGAAACCTCTCAGTAGCTTGATATCTTTTAGTCAAGACTGGATGACTCTCCGCAAGTTGTGCTTTAGCCAAACACAAGTTATCGGGCTCAGAACAGGGCTAAGTGGATGAAATTCAATTGCCTGTGATATACAGGAGGTCAGGCTTGATGAGCTAATTGTTCCTTCTGGCCTTAAACTTTATAAATCTGTGAAACAATGCCCCTGTACAATAGCGAGGTATTGTCTCAGTTGTACAGATGGAGAACTGAGGCACAGAGAGAGACCTTTACTCCTACTAGGTAGTGCCTTATTCCTCAAATAGTCCCATTAACTTTATTGAGTTGCTACCTAACATGAGTAAGGGTAACAAGTATCTGGCCCTAAGTGACTTGCCCACGGTCATGCAGAAAGTTTGTCAGAGAGGAATTAGTTCAAGCCTTCCTGAGTTGCAGATGAGTTCATTTACCACAAGGCAGTCCTTTTTCTGAGGGGTCAAGCATGATACGAGAACTAGAGTGCCTAAGCAGCTGTTACCAGAGTCAGTGCAAAAGGTGAAGGGGTTGCCTAGCTATGCTGGGAAAGATCTTTCCTTGTTCCCAGGTCAAGCTTCAAATCGGATTGCATCTGGGGAGAATTGAAACCCATTAAGGGCAGCCCAAGAGGTAGCTAATAGAGCTGCTGCCCCACCTGATGCCCTCAAAGGAGGCTTCATCAGTCTGCTTTGGGGGTTGAGGGGTGTATGTGGGGGGTGGGGAGGGCTGGTGGTCCTTTCTCTCTCTCCCCGCTTCTCACATACTGCTGCTGTTTGTTTTCAAAATCCCGTGTTACTTTGGGGAAAAAGAAAGAAGTAGGTGTTTCCCCATATGTCTCAGGGGAGACCTGAGCATCTCTTTGTGACATAGGAGCTCAATGTTCTGGGAAAGTTTGAGCAAGCGTTTTGCATCCTAGAGCCACAAATCATAGCCCTCCGGATACTTTCTATCTGCCTAGGAAATTGTGCTTTGAGAGTCTTTTACTTTAATGTGGCTTGTGCGCTAATCTGAATTAGCTGTGTGTATTTGTGGGTAAATGTCGCACAACCATTAGGCTAATCTGCCTGGTTCTATTTATTTAAACACTAGGTGTCAGTGTTGCGGTTTTAATATTTTACCAGAAAAGCTTTTTCTCAGAAATCTGCCGCTTTTAATCATTAAAATGTTCATTAATCCCATAATAAATTATCGCGGCTCTCTTCTCTTCCCTCCCACCCCAACTTCTTAAATCATCACTCAGAGGAGCAAATGCTTACACAATGTACTTTGTAATAAATTCATTATAGTGATGTATGTCCCATTGGACGTCTTCTTGAGGAATTAGTTGTAACAGGAAATGGTGCGTGGTCTTGAACTCTTGTAACATTTCAGCTTGAGAGAAATTCTCTTAGTGGTAGGGTATTCAGAAGCAGGGAATCTGACATCTTCCCTCTTTCTTCAGGTTCTGAGTGGAGTTCAGAGCTCCCAGAAGACAGCTTCTCTTCAGAGGACGAAGTGTTAGACGGTGACGATGAGGATGAGATGACAGCCCACGGCAACGTGGATGAAAATGAAGCAGAATCCCAGGCTGGCCCAAGTGCGGGTTGGGCAGAGGCCATGGCGAAAGTGCTTAACAAAAAGATTCCCAAAAGTAAATCCACCATATTGGTTAAAAGTAAAGAGCTGGAGAAGGAAAGAGAGAGAGAAAAACAAGAGAAGCTAGAGAAAAAGAGGCAGGTGAGAAAGAGAGAGTCCATGATATCTCCGTGCAGTATTGCCACACCAGCACTTCATGGGGGTTCCTGTGCTGGAGCACCCTGGTAGAGATGGGGAAGCTGCTGGTAGAGTGTTCTCCGTGAGAACTCCTCAACTCAGAGCCATAACAAGGGCATATTTGCACTTAGGGTGAGCAAGCATATTTGCATCCCCTACTGTTCCCCCCCCCCACACACACACACTTCATTTCTCCGCTCCTGTGGCTATGTGCCCTGGGTGGCTTCCCCGCTTACCCTGCTCTGGTTATGGCCCTGCCTCACCTTCAGGATGCATTCACTCATTCGATCTGAAATTGCCTGAATCTGCTGACCTTCAGGGCATGCTGAAGGGCCTGTCTCTTTACCCACACTGGCTTTTGGGTCACAATAAGGTCTGGTGTTTGGCAATGGGAGTATTGTGGTTGGATTTTGCTCTCATTTTGGATTAAGTATGTGTTGTGGGGGTGAAAAGCATCTGCTGGTTCACTTTTCTTAAGTCTATTTTTAATATATGGTATAGGTGTGTTTTGGAGTGTTACAAACGGAATTAAATGTAAAGTTCCAATGTCTTAGTATCATAGAAGCTAGAGACAAAAAAGTTGCCTTGGGCTAAATTCTGCTGTGACTTACAACACCATTTAATTTCTGGGGGTAAATCAGAGTGGAGCTTGATTACTTGGTCTAGTGGATCACACTGCCAATTCAGTTTCTTGCCAATTAGTATTTTTTCTCATGTTCTGTCTATGGTCGTTTTGTGTAGCTGATTAAGTAGATTAGCTGTTTTTCCTATGAAGAATTGTAATAAAAATAGAAAATTGATTTACCTTGATATTAAAAGTACAGAATAGAAACACTTTAAATGCTTTGGCCTAACAATACTGTTTTAATGGGATGACCCAGTCAGCGGTTTGGTTAGCTGGGACATACCGTGGTGGCTACAGCCCACCTTTTGAATACAGAGCATTGTAGTAAGGAATCTTATCAGTTACTGTTCTCGCTGAATACCTGGTTTTATCCAGTAAATACGTGGGGTACCACAAATTAGTGGTGGGCTATGAGGCTGTAAACTGATTTGTTCACCCCTCGATAAACTTGAAAACAGTCTGCCTTTTATTAATTCCATGCTGATGGAAGCTGGAAAAAGGTAATTCTTTTGATCAAAGGCCAGAGCATGGTCATAAACTCATGAATTCATAGTAGTCTGCCTGGAATGATAGAGATAAGGATTCTGTAATTTCATGAAAGAGTTTTTTGTATGACGCAGATTTAATGTAAGATCCCTATGACTAGAACACTGTTACTTTGCTTTAAAAAAAATGCTGCTGACTTGTTCCTGGAATAGGGGTGGGGAATCTAACTTTCCACTATCATAGTGGAAATAAAAACACCATTTACTGCGGCTGATGATGATGGCAGAAAATATGTTTAGGTTGGATTTTTAAAACAGCGAGCTTCAAAAGAAAACTGAAATGTTTTATATCTCAGCTCTTTTCCAGTAGACACAATGTTCTCCCTCTTTGGTCCAAATTCTTTCCTTTATAGCTTTCTTCTTGCTGTGTCATTGCTCATCACAACATACAGTGCATTGTATGATAGTCTGTTCATTGGAGAACTTCAAGTAGTGTAGGCCCAAATGTGACACATCTTTATTGGCAGGCCCTGAATATTTAACTTAAACTTTTTGACTACTATGCTGTCCCTACACTAGGTGATGAAGAATATGATTTATTCTTTTGGGGGGGGGGGGGAGAGGGGGCGTAGTGGGAGAAGGATTCCTTTTTGAATAATTTTCTCCTAGTTGGTCACTCTCTTGCTGAAAAGGGGTGGGCTGAGTTTCCTCCCAGACTCCATTAATCCTTCTGGGTCACCCAAAAGATTTTCTGCAGAGGGACTCTCAAGGGCTTTTTACCTCCTGTGGGGACAAGAGGCTGTTTGAGAATCTGATTGGCATCCTTGTGTGAGTGTGGCAAACTCACCCCAGGACCTGTTGTCCAGCCCTGTAAAAGTAATATTTAGAAGTTCCCCTTACCCTCATCCAAACCGAGTCTAAATGATTTATCATCTTTGCCGTCTTACAGAATATCCTATCAAAGTATGCTACATTTTAAAATGCCTAATGTTTTTTCACATAACAATATTTATAACCCAGCTTGATAAAAAGCGGGAGTGGGAAATGATGTGCAGAGTGAAGCCAGATGTTGCCAAAGACAGAGAAACGGAGAGAAATTTTCAGAGAATCGCCACGAGGTAAGAAAGTGTTTTTGTCTTTTTTTTTTTTTTAAACTGATATAAAAGCATGTGTGGGTAATCTGTTTCCAATCAGACTGAACTCTTAAGAAGTGACTATTGGAAGCCAAGTGATTTATACCCAGTTTTGCCTTGTACAGTATTGAGTTCAACAAAAGATTTCAGAAGTCTTATAAGAGCGTAAGAATTTAGATAAGAATACGTGTTAAATGTTTGCCCAGCATGAGTGCTGTGCCTGAGCTCATCGTTTTGTTAATTCTGTACTTAAAAATATATAGATCAATCACATCTACCACTTTCTTTTTTTCCCCCTCTACAGAGAGTTCACCAAATTCATTGTTCTTGTGGTGAGATTCGCATTATCCTAGTGCGGAACCACGTTTCATTGGCATAACGCATTGCTGGTGTTCTCTCTCTAGTTACTTTTATTTTGCTGGGGTCACTCTGATGCTCCTTCCCCTTTCCATCGTGATAGTTGGGAGTGGCAGGTGATAGATTTTGGAGGGGGAGAGAGCATTGTCCCGTGGTTGACGGGAGGGAGCATTGTCCCGTGGCTGACTCCAGCAGTTTGTACCATCCTTCAGCAACTTGATGTGGCTGCTGAATAACCTGTTAAGAACTCTGGCTCTAGTTCAGTTATGCATGTGAGTACCCCCATTGATTTCACTGGGACTGTCCATGTGCTTAAGTATCTTGCTGAATTGGGTCCTATAGCAGTAGATGTCTGTGGTTCGTAGCAGGAGGTGTGAAGAAAGAGTCGAATGCTGGAAGTCTGAGGTGCATTGTGATTACTTACTCTTTAGCTGTGCGAGAGCCTGAAGTCGCTGTTTTTGAGAACAGTAGGCTGATGGTCTTTTTAGCATTTGCACCAGCACAATGTTGTGTTGTGTGTGTGGTTCTATAATGACAACCTGATGCGAAATGCAATATCTTCTTTCTCTTTAACCCTAGAGGTGTTGTGCAGTTATTTAACGCTGTCCGGAAACACCAAAAGAATGTCGATGAGAAAGTGAAAGAAGCAGGGAATTCCAATAGGAAACGTGCTAAACTGATGTCGTCTGTTTCGAAGAAAGACTTCATCAATATGCTCAGAGGGAGTGAAGGAGCTAAAAGAGAACAAAGTACTTCTGGGAAGACCCTGAAAAGCAAACAGGTAAGCATGGTCTTGCTGAATTTACATGAGGGGTTCTCTTAGTGTAGTTGTTTATCCTGGTTTTATTTGATGGTGCGTAAATACTTCTGCCCTTTAGCACAGTGGTTCTTCAAGTCTGATTTTTTTGTGTGGACTACTTAGAGAGTGAGCCTCTCTAGACCCATCTCCCGTCCCATCCTAATCTTTAGTCCATTCTGTGAAGCTCAAGGTAGACTTTGGTGATCCATTGATCACAGAGAGCACATTTTGCTTCAGTGATATGTAAAAGTTGGACTCGTGCTTGGTACATAATCAGAGACAGTGATAGAAACCATTGGATTTTAATGGCTTGATTTGAAGTCTCATACAGTGGTAAATGGCTGGGACTTTCCTGTGATAACATGTGGCACAGTGACCTATTCAACTTATGCATTCACACAGTGAGTCTCTTTGTGCTCTCTTGCTCTGAAATGATTATCGAACCTGAAATTGAAGGGCTTTGACACAGGTGTGAGGGTGATTATTATTATGGAAAGATATTGCCTGCCAATATGAATATAGTATAATAAGGGTATTTAGAGACTTTATTAAAGATCGGATGTGGGGGTTTTGTTCACTTAATTGTGTGCACACTTGCCAGGTTGCAGAGTTGCTTAGCACATTATGCATTTCTCGTTCCAAGAGTTATCAAACAAAATCACATGGTCATTACAAACAGATACTGGAGTGACAGATTTTTTTGGATCTGCCAACCCTTGGACCAGTCCTGTGAACCCTTTAAGTATCTAGGGTTTAGTAACAAGTTGCTCAGACGTTTC
Organism: Macrochelys suwanniensis; assembly: GCA_033296515.1. NCBI lineage: Eukaryota > Metazoa > Chordata > Testudines > Chelydridae > Macrochelys > Macrochelys suwanniensis. Next base: position 154,964,928 of record CM065777.1, on the reverse strand, counting down.
TCTTGCTCTCTGAAATTTCAGAAGCTGCCCCATTTTTAAGAATATTTGTGCTTGTGTTTGAACTTTATGCTTGGTAGTGGGTGGAATACTTCTCTTGGCCCAGATCCATACGAGCTAACTAAGTGCTTTTGTGTGCCAGGAAGAAGTACTTTAATCAGTTGGGAGACAACAGTTTGTCATATGTTTTTTGTTTGTGTGCGTTTAGGGAGCATGTTGAAACACTCCATGGCATGAAGAGCACTTACAAATTTCACTCAAGTGTAGTATTAAAGTATTTTTAAAACTCTTTGGGTAATTAGAGCAAGTTAGCTTGGTGCTGACGCTTTATTTTTCTTAAAATCTCTGTAGCTTGCTTGATTTCAAATTGCAAAAAAAAGAAGCTGGTATAACAGCAACGCCCATTAGTGCTGCTGTGGTTAAGAGTCTGACAGTATTATAACTCCGTAGTCAGGGGAAATTGTACATCACCTGCAAAAATATGGCAGGCTGAGATTGAGCTAATAGTTGAGGAACTATTGAGGTTGTTTTTTATATCTATCAAATTGCGGAGCGGCAGTTTTGTTCTAGTGACAAGGTCACAAAATGTAGGTTTCAAGCGCCTCTTTGTGTCATTATATACATAGAATGACTGATTTTGGAGGAGTCAGCATGGCCGTGTTCGTTTTCTGGTGCTTTGGAAAATCAAATACAACTCTTTGGATGCTGAATGGTGTCTTCTTTTCCTCCATCCGAACAAATTTACAAAGTCCAGGACTTCCTGAGGTGGGGCATGACATTTGGAGATTGTGCAGCTTGGATTTGGGGCCAAATTTGCCCTTTTATAACAGCCATATCTTCTCTGTAGATACCCCAGCTCTTCTCTTCCCATCATTTCCTTTTGTCACCGTGGTCCTCCAGCCAGGACTGAACCAAGTCAGGAATTTTGTTCAAGCTGTGCTTTATCAAGGCTTGTTTGCTCTTGGTAACATGTCTCACTAGTTATGGACGCTCCCAGCTTGTACCTTAATGAGAGACTGAGGCAGGTATCTAAACCTCGGTTTTCTCCTTAGTATAACACAAACATTCTGCCACTGAACAGGACTTGTATTTTTTCTCACATCATACCTTGCTGTCTGGAGTGGATCTTTTGGGGAATTTTGTGTTGTATATTGGAAAGAACAGGAGATGTTTAAGATCTGAAGGCAGCAGATCTTTGGTAGCAAGTTGGTGTGCATTTCAGCATTGGAGCCTATGGTCTTTACTGTTTAAGAAATGTGAATGTGTTTATTTCAACATAATCTAAAAGATGCCAATCCCATGCTATGGGCACCCTGCCATCAAGTAGAATACAGTCCATAACAATTCACCACCACTACCACCCCACCCACCTAAAACAAGAAGTCAGCAAGAAGAACATAGCAGAACAAAATCTCCCCGTGAAAGCGAACCTTTCTTAAACCAGTCCTTTTGCTAGGCAGATAGGCAGGCTACACTTAGGAGTGTATCTGCCGAAAGTTGCAAATGCAGCGAACCGTGCACTCATGAACTGCCATGTCTTGAGGGGATGCTAATTTTTCTCCTCCCCTCCAATATCCTGGTAGCTGATCTTTGGAAAGGCACTGATGGGAACTTTCAGGGACCATTAGTATCCGCTTTTTGCTGTGATTTGCTTATTAAGGCATCTGTGCATGTGAACATTTTGGGGACACATAGAAGTCCACCTGTGGAATTGAGATTTATTTCAGTAGCATAAGCACCCTTCTAATAGGGTTTGCGGTGTTCCTTCTTTACCCTTTCAACTTGGTATCTTAGAGGAGGGATTACTTGTAGCTTTCCTAGAACTGTATTTGTTATATATGGTCTTTGTATACTTGCTTTATATCTATGAGCCTAAAATCTTTTCAGTGTTTTTTCCCCCCCCCAATACAACTACAAAAGGAGGATCCATGGGCTTCTGTTAAATATTTGCTCATACAATTTAAAACTGTAGCCCTTTTGCAGGTTGTGTGTGCCCAGATGGGAGTAATTACTTTTCTGAATTGAAGCCAAGGGCTTTGCCTTTCATATCATTAACTGTTTATCAAGGTATTTCTTAATCCTGGCTGAGCCAGCTAGCTTGTGGAATATTTTTCCCTGTTTTTTTCCAAGGTACTGTGTACAATACCTGTTTCTGGGCAAGATCCCCTACCTTATCTGAAAGCCTTTCTATGTGGCAGAAGAATGTAGTGGTTGAAAAGTACTCCAGTTTTTTGAGAATTTCTTTTTCAGTGAGATATGTTTTGTTTTAAAGTCCTTCTAGAACAGCTTTTCAGTACAGTGCATTTCTTCTCTTTCTCTTCCGCCCCTCTTCCTTCCCTCCTGACCCCACAAAAATAATAATATAGTCTGCAGTATCTACAATCTTTTTTTTTTTATTATTATTATTTTTTTTCTTCAAAAATAGTGCCTGTGAAAGGTGCCATATTGCAGCTCTGGGGACAGAAATCCTCTGTGAATCCACAGAACAGATACAACATGGATAGTGGCAGTGCAGGGAAGCGTGCTCTGCTCTCCAGATATGCCTCAACCGTAAATTGGAAGGACAGCCCCTAGGGTGGGAAAAGTAACTTGTCTTTCATGCCCATTCAGTCCTTGACCTCTGAGATTGACCTCAAGCGAGTCAATTTAGGTAGTGAACAAGTGTCTGTCATAAAACTACTCACATGTGCTCTGAGACTACAGACGCATTTCCCAGAGGCCTCCAGACCACAAATGTGGTAATTTTGCTTATTAGAGGCCTGGCCAGATTAGAAGTGATGATCTGGAGGTGAATGGTAATGGGATACAGAATCCGCATAGTTCTTTCTTAGGAAACTTTGTCTTGCTTTCCAAGGCCCTTAAGGTAAAATGTAAGAAACCCGCTTTGTCTACCAAAGACCTCTTAGTTCTTACTTTTTAAGGATACATTTCAGAATGTGGTTATTGAGACACTAACGTGGACCATCGTGCCTAATTTGATGCAGGTTGAATTAAAATAGAGTCCAGTCCATCTTTTGTGAAAGTTTAGTGCAAAAACTTCAATGAGATTTGGATCAGATTCTTGACAAGTAAGCTAAATGCCCGGTGTCCTTAACACATTTGTTATGAACTGCTGATATAAGGGACTCAGTTTATTGCTGTTTCCAGGACTAGTTGAGGCTTCCAGTACTATTTTAGACTGGTAGAGTCGTGTGGTCAGTAAGGTACATCAGTCAACATGAAGGCATGAAAGCAAGGAAATTCAAAGTTAATATTCCCAGGACAATCCCAGCTCTGTCCCTTTACCAGTTACAAAAGAGTCTTTCATTATATGATTGCAGCAGAAGCATTAGGGTCTCTGGAACAAATGATTAAACAATCAATTGGTAAGCATAGAAGATAATAAGGTTCGAAGGAATAGCCAGCACGGATTTGTCAAGAACAAATCATGCCAAATTAACCTACTTTCATTCTTTGACAGGGTTACTGTCCTAGTGGATATGGAGGAAGCAGTAGACGTGATATATCTTGATTTTAGTAAGGCTTTTGACAGTCCCACATGATATTCTCATAAGCAAATTAGAGAAATGAAATTATGGTAAGGTGAGTGCACAACTGCTTTAAACACCTTACTCAGACTTGTTATCAATGAGTTCGCTGTTGTGCCCTCCCAGTTTATCTGGCGGGATTTTGCAGGGGTCAGTCCTCGGTCCAGTGCTCTTCAATATCCTCATTAATGACTTGGATAATGAAGTGGAGAGTACGCTTATAAAATTTTCAGATGATGCCAGGCTGGGAGGAGTTGCAAGCACTTTGGAGGACAATATTAGAATTCAAAATGACCTTGACAAATTAGAGAATTGGTCTGAAATCAGGAGGGGAATTCAATAAAGAAGTGCAAAGTACTACACTTAGGAAGGAAAAATCAAATGCACAACTACAAAATGGAGAATAATTGGCTAGGTGATAGTACTGCTGAAAAGGGTCTGGGAGTTGTAGTGGATCACAAATTGAATACGAGTCAGTGGTGTGGTGCAGTTGTAAAAAAGGTTAATGTTCTTGGGTCTGTTAACAGGAGTGTTGTATGTAAGACAAGGGAGATAAATGTCTAGCTCTACTCTGCACTGGTGAGGCCTCATCTGGAATACTACGTCCAGTTCTGGACACCACACTTTAGGAAAGATATGCACAAATTAGAGAGAGTCCAGAGGAGAGCAATAAAAATGACAAAGGTTTAGGGCTTGTCTACACTGGCAAGTTTCTGCGCAGTAAAGCAGCTTTTTGCGCTCAAACTGCAGATGTGTACACACTGCCAAGCCATTTTGTGCGCAGAAACTTCTCAGTTGCAGTGCTGCAAAAAAACCACCTCGACGAGAGTCGTAAGGCTATTTGCACAGAGGCTCCAGCACTCTATTGCCAGTGCAGACACTTGATTGCTTTCTGCGCTGTAATTGGCCTCCAGAGCCGTCCCATAATGCCTCAAGTGACCGCTCTGCTCATTGTTTTGAACTTGGCTGCCCTGGAGACATGTGTCCCTCCCTTTTCAAAACACCATTTCTGACAGCCATTGCATGCTGTGCTGAGCTGAGCTGAGCTGATCTGCTCTGGGACACAAAGCAAACCATTAATGTGGAATGCTTGTACTGTTGAACACAGAGGCGTGTGTGTGTGTGTGTGTGTGTGTGTGTGTGTGAGGGAGCAAGCACCCAGGGAAGGAGGCGGGGGCTGATGTTCTGAGTTTCCCCTCCCCTTGCCTCAGGACTGGTTGCTTCCTGCCACTGTCTGAACTTACAAGACAGCATGCTTACACACCCTCTGTCCCCTAAAACACACTGTCTCTCACCACCCCATACACACACACTCTCTCTGTCAGTCTCCTCTCCTCCTCCTCCCCCCCCCCCCCCCGCCACACACACACACTTGAGTTGAAAAGCAACTGGCAATGTAGTAGGATGCCCATGGAACAATGGGATTGGGAAACCTGCATCGTGATGCTGCGCCTGCCCCAGGAGGCATTGCAAACCTTTCCCAAAGCACCCTGCGGCTAGTAGCGCAGTGGGATAGCGACCACAATGCACTGCTGTCTTTGGCGTTGCAGGAGCTGCAAATGTCACAAGGAGCACAGTGTGGACACACAACAGCAGTTGAATTCAAGCATTTTAATAAAAGTGGTATAACTTGTGGCGCAGAAACTTGCCAGTGTAGACATACCCTTTGAAAACCTGACCTAGGAGGAAAGGTTTTCAAAAACAAACCTGGGCATGTTTAGTCTTGAGAAAAGAAGACTGCAGGGAAAGCTGATACATCTTAAAATATGATTGGGGTGTTCTAAAGATAATGGTGATCAATTGTTCTCTATGTCCACTGAAGGTAGGACAAGAAGTAATGGGCTCAATCTGCAGCAAGGGAGATTTAGTTTAGTTGAAACATAAAGGTTAACAAGTAAACATTCTATAAGTACATTGAAAGCAAGAGGAAGATCAAGGACAGGGTAGGCCTATTACTCAATGCGGGGGGAAACAATAACAGAAAATGTGTAAATGGCAGAATTGCTAAATAACCTTTTTGTTTTAGTTTTCATCAAAAGGTTTAATAGCACTTGGACATCTAACTTAATGAATGCTGGTGAAAATGAGGTAGGATCAGAGGCTAAAATAGGAAAAGAACAAGTTAAAAATTACTTACACAAGTTAGATGCCTTCAGGTTACTAGGACCTGATAAAATACATCCTAGAATACTCAAGGAGCTGATCGAGGAAGTATCTGAGCCATTCGTGATTACCTTTGAAAAGTCATGGAAAACTGAAGAGAGTCCAGAGGACTGGAAAAGGGCAAATATAACGCCAATCTATAAAAAGGGTAATAAGGACAACCCGGGGGGGGGATTACAGACCAGTCAGTTTAACTTCAGTACCTGGAAAATAATGGAGCAAATAATTTAATCAATTTGCAAACACGTAGAAGATAATAAAGTGATAAGTAACAGTCGACATGGATTTGTCAAGAACAAATCATGTCAAACCAACTTGATAGCTATCTTTGACAGGGTAAAAAGCCTTGTGGATAGAGGGAAGTGATAGATGTGGTATATCTTGACTTTAGTAAGGCTTTTGATACTGTCTCACATGACCTTATACACAAACTAGGGAAATACAACCTAGCTAGAGCTACTATAAGGTAGGTGAATAACTGGTTGGAAAACCGTTCCCAGAGAGTAGTTATCAGTGGTTCACAGTCATGCTGGAAGGGCATAACGAGTGGGATCCCACAGGGATCGGTTCTGGGTCTGATTCTGTTCAATATCTTCATCAATGATTTAGGTAATGGCATAGAGAGTTCACTCATAAAGTTTGTGGATGATACCAAGCTGGGAGGGGTTGCAAGTGCTTTGGAGGATAGGATTAAAATTCAAAATGATCTGCACAAACTAGAGAAATGGACTGAAGTAAATAGGATGAAATTCAATAATGACAAATGCAAAGTACTCCACTTAGGAAGGAACAATCACTTGCACACACACAAAATGGGAAATGACTGCCTAGGAAGGAGTACTGTGGAAAGGGATCTGGGGGTCATAGTGAACCACAAGCTAAATATGAGTCAACAGCAGTGTAACACTGCAAAAAAAGCAAACAACATTCCGGGATGTATTAACAGTAGTATTGTAAGCAAGACGCAAGAAGTAATTCTTCTGCTCTACTACGCACTGATTAGGCCTCAGCTGGAGTATTGTGTCCCTTCTGGGCACCACATTTCAGGAAAGATTTGAACAAAAGTCCAGAGAAGAGCAACAAAAATGATTAAAGGTCTAGAAAACATGACCTATGCGGAAAGATTGAAAAAAACTGGGTTTGTTCTCTCTGGAGAAGAGAGGACCGGGGGGGAGGGAGGGGAAGGGACGACACACACAGTAGTTTTCAAGTACATAAAAGGTTGTTTCAAGGAGGAGGGTGAAAAATTGTTCTCCTTAACCTCCAAGGATAGAACAAGAAGCAATGGGCTTAAATTGCAGTAAGGCGGTTTAGGTTGGACATTAGGAAAAATTTCCTAAATGTCTGGGTAGTTAAGCACTGGAATAAATTGCCTAGAGAGGCTGTGGAATCTCCATCATTGGAGATTTTTAAGAGCAGGGTTAGACAAACTCCTGTCAGGGATGGAGATAATACTTCAGTCCTGCCTTAAGTGCAGGGGGCTGGACTAGAAGACCTCTTGAAGTCCCTTCCTGTCCTACAATTCTATGATTCTATGTTAAGGAAAGTTTTCTAATTATAAGGGTAGTTAAACTCTGGAATAGGCTTCCAAGGGATGTTTTTGTAGAATCCCCATCATTGGAGACTTTAATAAAAGGTTGGACAAACCTTTGGTCTAAGGTTTACTTGGTCCTACCTCAGCACAGGGGCTGGACTTGATGGCCTCTCATTTCTGTGATTCTTTGCATTTGCACTACTCACAGTGAGATTGCCTTAAGTGATAAGAGGTACAGTATCTCAGTGGTATGTAATTTACATGGGAGTTGTTTAGAAATATACTTTGTAACAAGCTTAGTCTGTATTGGTCTGCCTTATTTTGAGTTAGTCAGTGGTCTCATGAGTGTGATCTTCTGAGTCTCATCTGCTTGCTTTAACCAACAAAACTATACTTTTACTGTAGTTTTTATTGCAGAGCTGTTGCAATGGTGAAGCGTGAGCAGGACTCTCTTCTGCCCTGTTTACAGTGAACTAAACTGTGTTAAATTGTTGTTCTAGAAGCTTCATTGATTTCTATACAAATTAGTATAAAGCATAATTTGATTCTTAGACCAAATTGACTTTCCCATGGTGACATCTGGAAAAATCCCTTTGGCCTCTAAACAGAGTAAATTTGCAATGGGATACAAAAATGTGAAAAACTAAGGTGCTATTTTCATCCAGTTTTTGGCACTAAGTGTAATTCTGAATCCTTGGTCTGGAGTTGTATCATGGGCCTCAGGAGATGGAAGAGCTTTGCTACCAAGATTTCTTCTTCCCTCTTACTTTTTTGGAACTGAGGTACATTTTATGAATGTTTCTGGTATTTAGTAAGCAAATCACAAGTGCCGATGATTGCAGGAGCAGATTGGCTGGGGAGTCTAAAAAGCACAAGCTTTGTTTTGTTTGCCGTGTCCTGGTTTTTGAAAGTTTTAATCCATAAACGTGGAAGTTCCGAGCAATAGCTTGCCATTAGTATTTTCTTTTGGTTCTGAGAATGTTAGTTTGACTGTTACCATGACTGCATCATATGCTGGATCACAAATAGATGCGGTATTTTGGGTTGTTTGTTTTTTCTAATCAGGTTTGAGGAAAACAATCACATGACAATAGAAAAACATTTTTCAGGTGAAAAGTCAAATATTTTTTAAATAGGTGCAAATTTTTTTGGTTTTGTTTGGGAATATTTTTTGGTTGTTTTTGTTTAGTTACATAGCTTTATGGGCTTTGTCAAGTCCAGTTGCTTTGTTCATGGTCCTGAGGGTACAGATATGAAAATAAGCTCCACGTGCAGACAACTTGTTGAAGTGGCAAGAATCTCTAGGGCTTTTTGGGTCAAGTAGGATCAGGAGGATCATTACAGGGTTAAAAAAAAGAATGAGATGAAATTCATGGAGGATAAGTCCATCAATGGCTATTATCCAGGATGGGCAGGGATGGTGTCCCTAGCTTCTGTTTGCCAGAAGCTGGGAATGGGTGATGGGATGGATCACTTGATGATTACCTGTTCTGTTCATTCCCTCTGTGGCACCTGTCATTGGCCACTGTCGGAAGACAAGATAGTTGGCTGGGTGGACCGTTGGTCTGACCCAGTATGGCCGTTCTTATGTTCTTATGAGTGTTGATGAAGGCCTAGAACTCTGCTAGCAATCTGGGGTCGCTTTAAACCTGTTTTGGCATTTAAAAAGCAGTTGCTTGTTGCAACAAGAAGGCAGAAATATTGCAGAGTAGAATATGGTGCCAGATCACTGCTGCAGATGTTCGTACTGGCATTTGTTTTCAATGCTACAGCCATTGGCAGTTTTCTGCCGAGTGTGGTGCGAGCATACCGTAACTGTCAGCATGTAGTACGGTGGTCTTACAGAAAGCACTTTTAAATACAAATCCAAAGTGATAGGAATTAGTTGGGAACAAATAATTTGGCTGGATTTTCTGCAACGTAATGTCAGGAGTGAGCAGCAGCAAGAATTTATTGCAAAAGACTAGTATTTTGAGAGGAGATAACAGTGTACAGTGGATGCCACTTAAAAAAATAGCAGGAGTTAACACATTGGGTGTTTGGCTTTACTGTGGTATTGACACTATTTCTTATACTTCAGGTAGGAAATACCACAGTGAAGTCCAATACTGTAACATAGTAAACCATTGCTTTTTTGGAGGAGTACACCTGCATTTTAGACTGCTTAATAGTCAGGTAAAGTTACAGAGTATGTGACTTGTTCAGGCAGTGAACAGTTGCCTTTAGCCCAATTGACCATGCTGACAGCTGCAGCAAAACTGAAGTAATCTGGTTTGGCAAACTCCTGCAGTAAAGTGAAAATCTCTCTCACCATCCTAGTCCATAGTGATGGTCCCAGTGTTAATATGTGAGGATTTTTCCATGAGGATTTTAGTTTAGGTTTTTGTATAAATCCTTTTACTTGTATCAATTTCTCTCCCGTACATATCTTTTATTATAGCTAGCCCACCTGCTGGATCATGTTTGAAGTTCACTTATATTTTTAGTCTAGGTTTTTGTTACAACGGAACAAAATCATATAATTAAATACTAATGAATAGGCACAATGGGGCTGAATTAAGGTTGCCTGTGCAACCTTAATTCTGGCATTTCCTAACTTCTGAGTGCTTTACTTTGCAACTTTAATGATCTTTTAACGTAGGTTTTCTTTGTGTGTAATTTCATAAAAATTTGTTAAAGCAAATTGGAAAAAAAAACACGAAATTCTATCATGTGGGATCATGATCTCCACCTTAGGTTATCGGCGTGATTGGGATATTTACATCCACAATACGGTTGTCTGGCACTTGAACAAATGGAGTAATTGGTAGCAGTAGAAAGCTGTCTGTATTCTTCTGTGTGAACCAGCCACTATACAGGGAGAGAGACAAACTTTGCCAGTGGGTTTTATAACTATTTGCTAGACAACAAAGGAATGTTGAGACTCAGCATCCTGAGTTCAGTTCCAGATTCTGGAGGGGCATGTGTTCTAGTTATAAACAGTTTTGCCACTGTCCCCACCCCCTTTCAGCTATCTTTTCCCCCTTCCTGGCTCCTTCTCCTCCCTTCCCTCTGCATTCCAGTCAAGCTATTTCTTCTTCTCTATGCTGCCTGGGCATCAACAGGGGGAGCATTGAGGGTACTGTATGAGAGACCGTCTCCTTGTTCTCAGTTCCTAACACCAAAATGACCCCAGCTGCTGTGAGAAGGAATTGGAGGGAAAGTCCTGCACCTGTGGGATTGAGCATGCTTAATTAGTTTCCTTGTGGGGATGGTGCATGTGCAGTCTGATCTCATGTGAGAGCTGTGAGGGATCAGAGCATGGTCAGTGACGACCGATTATTTGGAATTTTTATCTGACAAACTTTAACAAGTCTCTACTTAGCATGTGCAAACTGAGATTTTTTTTTTTCAGAGGTTTATAACTTGGCCAAATTTGAATGAATCTTCATGAGAACATCAAAAAGCACAATCCTGGCATCAGGGTGACCCCTGGCAAATTACAAGCCCCTGCTCCAAAGCATGGGGGAGTCTGAGCTTCTTAACAACATGGTTGTAAGAATTTTTTGTATCATCTCATTCTTGATAATAGCAGACCTGTTTTAACTGAAACTTTGCTTCAAGTTGAACTTTTTTGGGAGACACCTGGCATGGAAAATTTCAGCCCAAAGGGTTTGTTTGGCCAAGTTATAAGCAACTGAAAACAGGGTTTTGTAATGAGTAATGTTGGGCAACTTTAACTATAGGTAGTGCTATCAGCTCCACCTATAATATAAAAATAAAATATTTGAGAATTATATGCCTTGATACACATTAATTAGTAATGCAAAGGGGGGGCTTCAGTGTTACCTTATTTTCCCAGATGTTGCTGTCAAGCTGGTTTTCAATTAAATTGTGTCTAAAACAGCCACAGGGAGGGGTACATTTGAACAATTTGCGGTATACATCTTCTTTTGATCTTCTGTAAATGCACAATGCATAGACATCTAAAATGTCTAATCCTATTAAGACTGCTTTATTGAACTTTCAAACTATGATCTCCAAAGCTATTTTAATGGGAAATATGTCTTGAAGAACTCAAATTGGAGGTCTAGTTGTTTTGCTGAGGCTTTAATAGCTCATGGTGTCATGATTGTCTTAGTTGAAGCTTGTCCTTTTAATTTGGATCCTTTTCCCCCCAACGTTCCTTATTTGTAGTATGGGGTAGAAAAAATTTGTTCCTTTGTGGATAAATCATTCAGATCACGGTTAGTTTTCCAGATCCTTTTTAGGATGTTTGTCTCTTTCTAAATTCCAATTCTTTGTTTGTTTACAGACGTTCTAAACTGTCAAATAGCTTCTTCTCTTTGATTGCATCAAATGATCTTCTGACCATTGGCTGAACTCTAATTGGTAATTAAGTTTTTCTGGTCACTGTTTATATGCTCTTATCACTGAATCAGTTTAAAGCAGGGGTGGCCAACCTGAGCCTGAGAAGGAGCCAGAATTTACCAATGTATATTGCCAAAGAGTCACAGTAATACATCAGCAGCCCCCCATCATCTCCCCCCTGCTCCCAGTGCCTCCCCCTCCCTCCCCGCACCTCCCGGTCAGCTGTTTCATGGCGTGCAGGAGGCTTGGCGGGGAAGGAGGAGGAGCGAGGGCATGACGCGGGGGTGGGGGGAAGGGGTGGAGTGGGGGCAGGGTCTGTGGCAGAGCCAGGGGTTGAGCAGTGAGCACTCCCTGGCACATTGAAAAGTTGTCGCCTTTAGCTCCAGCCGCGGAGTCGGTGCCTATACAAGGAGCCGCATATTAACTTCTGAAGAGTAGCTCCGGAGCCACAGGTTGGCCACCCCGGTTTAAAGTCAAGTAAGTCCAACATATTGGCCCAGACTCCAGCAGTAAGCAAATCTCAAAAGGTTTGGAGTATGGATTTGATTTCGGCGGCTAAAAAACAAAAGCTGGACTGCTTGCATGAAGGATTCACTTCGGCAATATTGAGCTGAAAATTTCCCAAAAGCAGACTTTCCTTGAGAGGTTTCTGTCTTTGTTCATAGCAGTTACTGGCAGGGCAATGTATGTAGAGAAAAACATATAAAAACACTTCAGAACGTTTTATAGAAAGATTTTGTTCTGGAAATAACTGAAGATTTGGTGTAGTTGTTTTATCTGAACTAGTTTGGTTCACCCCATCTGAGCGCGCTCTTTCACAGATTATTTTGGGGCACAATCAGCTCTGTATTACTTAAGTTTTTTCGGTGTGATGTGCTCTGTTTTCTATTTACCATAAAAGAGCATATATGTGTTATAAGTATGACTTCTGTGTGCACCTACTCTCCATTTATTTATGTGGGTAAATAGAAGAGCTCTGCAGTGTAACAGATGGTGGGTTGAACTGGAAGAGCAGTTGGAAGACCGAGCTAAACGTTTTCTTTCATCAAAGAATTTTACCGATTTTTTTTAATGATGGTTTCTGAAAGGACACTGGTGATTAAAAAAGAAATCACATAATTGAGATCTTTTTTAAAACAACTGTTTCAGTTAAAAACATCTTTGGTGTTTTCTGTAAGACTAGAGAGCAATTAACTCCTTTCCAGTTTGTTTAAGCATGTGACACTATTCTGTGTATAGTCAATTTAATTTCCCCCTTAATAGCCAGTTGGCTTTCCCCTCTTTGCAGGGTAAAAGACCCACCCGAGAAAGAAACTCTTCCCCCTCCGCCCCCCCCCCCCCCCAAAAAAAATTGTAAACCCATGAGAATGGGGTGGAAGAGTACAGTAGAACAATTGGTGGCAACAAAAGAGAGGGAGGATGGTCCACTACCTGGTGTGGTAGCCTGGAACTCAGAAGGCCAGGATTAAATTCCTTGTTCTGCTCCAGACTTCTTGTGTGACCTTGAGTAAGTCACATAGTCCCCCTCTTTGTAAAACTGGGATAATAGTGGATAATTCCTACTCCACAGGGGTGTTCTGAGGATAACTATACTAAAGATATGTGCGGCACTCATATACTGTGTTAATGGGCAGAATAAGTAGGGGGCATATTCTGAGATAGATAAGTGGGGGATTCAGGAACAAGATATAGTGCCTGAAACTTCATAAGTTGTTTTAAAAACTGACTGAATTTCTAATTAACTGCATTCCTTTTAAACAAATCAAAGTCCTGCACTAGCCAGACACTTCTTTAAAGGAGACTTGTCTTTATTAGCTATGTGCCCGGGATTAAAAATTACACTGGTCTAAGGCTTGCTGTGTTAGATGCTGGACCATTGCAAAAAGAGCACTTCTGCTCAATGCCGATTTCTAAGGCCCATTATCTCACAAAACACCAGGGCTAGACGTACTTAATTATTTGGAAATCTGGTTGTCTTTGAATTGTGAACCTTGAAAAATTCATGATGTTGATACTCTTGCATTTTTTCTACACTTCAGTTCCAAACTGATTTTAATGGTTGCCATCTTGAGGATTGACAAAGAGTCCTGTGGCACCTTATAGACTAACAGGCGAATTGGAGCATAAGCTTTCGTGGGTGAATACTCACTTCTTCAGATGCCAAGACATCTAAGCCTATGCTCCAATTCGTCTGTTAGTCTATAAGGTGCCACAGGACTCTTTGTCGCTTCTACAGATCCAGACTAACACGGCTACCCCCTCTGATCTTGAGGATTGTAAGAGCTGAAATGAGTACTGTGCATCGTCTGAAAAAGTCCCATATTTTCCACTTAACTTAGCATTTGTAACTCCTGAAGGTGGAGGCACTGTGACAGCTTTTACGATGATAACAGCAGCATAGGGACTGAAATAGACGGACAAGCTTTGTTGGGAGAAGGATCTATGGTGATAGTCCAAAAAGGCCTCAATTTGCAGACCTTCAAGACATCCTGCCAAAGCTGTGTGTAGGAGGAGGGGCCAGGTGGGGTTTTGGGTGGAAAAGATTTGCACAGCTATCAAGAAGTTTCGAAGTTATTCGCTAACAAAGATTTTGAAACAATATATTGGGTGATTTTCACTCTTGAAATTCCAATATTTTATAACATTGGTAGACCAGTAATTTCATTTCAGGATCCATAAACTTAAGCATTTGCCCTGGACTGGTGATCGGAAAGGAGACCCTTTTCCAAGCCTGGATCCATTTGATTGCTTTGTCAGGTCACTTTGTTACCTGAAATGCCAAAGGAACTGTCTTTACTTTAGTCTTCATTGACTGATTAAGGTCCATTTATTTAGCAAGTCCATCTGGGATTGACTCTTCTGTGTTTTTATTGGTCAGCTTGATAAGAATGGCAGTTGGTATTTGATTATCATTTGCAGAGAGGTTTTAGTGTTTCTTTGGGGTTTTCCCCCCCTCTCCCAGCATTAAACATTCATATTTATAGTAAAACTCTTCAGACTTAACATTTTTTTCCCCAAAAGTGAATTAATGTACTATGGGAACTGCATTTTTAAAAGAGATCTCATTTCTAAGTGATGATTGGCCTATTTCTAACCTAGCTGAACTATGATCATAGCCATTCAAATTTAACAACTAACTTGTGTTATCAGATTTATGAATTTCAATCAAATTTTTGGTTCCTGTACGAGACAGATTGCTTTCCTTACAATTTGAGCTCCCTTGGATATGAAAGGGATTTTTTGTCTGTTTTTACAAATATCTAGCTGAAAGTTCAGTGTTTTCACTGCAGAACTGATATGCTTGGTCAGCTCCCGATCTCGCTCCTGTTTAAATCCAGTGGAAAAACTCATTGTGGACTTCGCTGGTAGTTGGATGAGGCCTTCAATCCATGCAATACTCTCACTTTGGGGATAGATCCTCAATTTCCAACAGCCACCATTTCAAGCAGTGAATATCTTAGATGCAATGTTTCGATAATTAAAGTACTAATTTGTCATCTTCATAGGGAATGGCAACTACTATACTCTCCAGTAGGCTCTACCCATTAACTTAAATTCGTGTTTGTTTGTTTGTTTTTTAACTTTTAGATTACTTTAATTTCCACTGGTTAAATTCATCACCCTCAAATTGTCTGAAACTCTGCAGCTTGTGTGTTTAGTCTGTTAGATCCCGATAGTGCTCTTCTTGACCGTGTTCCTGGCTGACTCCCTTTTTCATACAAAGCCCGTACCTTATAGTTTCCAGAAATTTCTTGGCACCCAAACCAATCCGATGGTGCTTGAATTGCACAACATTTGACACAACAGATGACAAAATTCTGATCTGACTCTTGAATGTTTATCTAGAGACGATTTAGTTTTAAAAGCAATAACCCGTACTATTTGTATACGGTAGTGACTAGAAGCTCCAGTCATGGACCAGGACCCCTTTTTACTCTGCATTTTTTTCCCCAGATCTATCTTTATGCAGAAATCTGTGCATTGGAAGGTTACATGGGGGATGCTGTATAAAGTTTGGGTTCAATGTTGGTCCTTGAACTCTAATTCTGGCCTGTTTTTAACTGTCACTATAATCCTGTATCATTTGATACCCCATGACACTTGCATACACAGTAATTTTGAGTATGTTTATCTCGCAGAGCATTAGTTTCAAATATTAACAGAAAATAGGAACTGTGGTGCATCTCTTACCTGTAATGCATCTTATATACTTATAAAATATCACATTGCATTTCACTAAATCAGACTTGTTTTCTGGTATTTCTGCATTGGTTACATGAGATGTCTAGCAAAATGTAATCAGGCTCTTTTTATATTCAACTTTCAAATGTCTCGTGGGCTATTCTGTTTGTAAGTAAAATGGTTTGTCATGGAAGAAAAGAGAATTACAAGAATATTCAACCTAAAAATATAATTTAAAGTGGTATCAGCTTAAAAAACACTTCTTAATTCTTTTTATCCAGTATTGTTCCATGTAACACCTAAAATGACTATAATTGAAAGAGATTGAGAGAACAGCATCTGTCCAATTTGTTTACTATATATTTTACTAACTTTGTATATAGTCAATTTCACAATATCTGCTCCCCTTTCCTCTTTTCATCGTACCTTCGTCATTACAGCAAGTTTGTGTGGGGGTTTTAAACAGCAACACAGGGGAGAAAACCATGTTTAAAATAGGAAAAGTGACTGTAAAATCACAAATTTGCAGAAGGTCTATTACCTGAAACTGCTTTGAATGCTTTTTTTTTTTAACTGATTAGATTTCATGTTGATTATGTTCTTTTTAAAAGTATATGCTTTCCAAAACACACGTACATTGTGCATAGTATAATCTGGAACCCAAATGTATGTTTTTTCCTGGGCAGCTCCTAGTTATAATACTCCCATATCTTTCCCCACTATTTTCAACAGGTATATGTGAATCTCTTTGCCAACATGTCTGTATGTTGTCTTGCAGCAGCATGTGGTAAAATTCTTCTTGCAGTGGAAAGAATTCCCAGATGTCTGCTATCAGAAATGGAATGCCCCAAACTCTGCAAAGCACCAAAACTTCCAGCCAAAAACCAGGCCCCTCCTAACTCTATTTTTTTTTTCTTTTAATGTCTTTTACATCTTGTGGTACAAATGCTCTTGAAATTCATTGGGTTTCTTTTACCAGGACTAAACAAAGCTCTTTTTTTTTTTTTTTTTTTTTTCCCCTTCATGTAAATGGCTTAAAATATAAATGACTTCTGTTATGTCTCTTTACAGTCATGTGTTAAGTAATGGTATTAGAGAATGAGATTGCTGTTAATTTTTTTTTTTCCGCTAAAGCCAAGGTGAATGTTTATTTTCAGAATTTCTGTAATTCAATTCTGGGCTTTATTAGGTTAGTGTGTATTCAAACCTCTGTGCATGCCAACCCAAGCATTCCTTCTCATTCACACACCCACCATCGCAGTAAACCCAAGAGAAGTATGTAGGGATAGGGGGATTACTCACTCAGATTGCTAAATCGTGGGGTGCTCTTCCAGTTGTGCCCAAAATGCCAATCAATGTTTGTTGAGCCTGAGTTGCCCCTCTGTGCAGTAACTCCAATGGTTTACCCATGTAGAAGTTTGAATATTAACGACTGGAATCCAAATGCTGTAAACAATTGATTATAATGGTTGTTTACTGGAAATGGCCTTGTAGATTCTAGCCTACACAAGACTCCTGGGTAGAGCTGTGAATAAATGAGATTATGTATTGCTCCTAAAGTCAACAGCATAGATCTATCTCAAATATTCAGTTGCATTTCAAGTTAGTCACTCTAACTTGAAGTGTGAATGTGTGTTGAATGACATGCTTATCATTAGGAGTAAGTGTTTGTGAAATTACCCTGGAGCAGAACAGACACCTGTTGTACAATCGGGATGTTCTACAAGCTTTCACTTTAAAATACTTTCCTAAACCAAATTAATATGAAGTGTGCTGTTCAGAGAATGTAATTTACCCTGTTACGACAATTTTTGTGTGAAGGGAGTGTTTGTGAAAGTTGCCAGATTGAGAGTCCAAGATGCTAACAGGACAGAATAACATAAAACATAGTTTGTAAAGTCTTCAGAACAGGGATGTTACTTCTGTGTCTGTTCAGGGTCATAATATTTATGGTGCTTTATTCTAGATGAAGTTGGTATCAACACCAATATTTTTCCATTATAAGCTTCTGTTTTCAATTGCTTATTATATTGCCAATTTTTAACTGCTTGGGCTACAATTTTCCTTGCATATTCTCTGCCTCAGAATTTTTTTAAAGCTTCAGAGAAAAAGCTTAGATATTCCTGAGAATAAGGTTAGAAAAAGTAGATAGTTTTGGCAATGTTAAATAAAAATTGTTTCCAAATGTTTCTTTGAAGAGCTTTAGCACTTTAGACGTTGGGAGCAGGAACTTTTAAATTTAGCAGGGAAATTGTTGTCCGAGTCAGAAGTGCCTTTTATTATTTACTTAGAAATCCACCCAGATTTATCCCAAGTTACAAGCATCTGAAAATCGCCATTTACACTTGTTCAGTAGAGCTTATTCGAAGTTGGCTGCTAAAATCACTGAATATTCTATCCACATGGGGCATACTCACCTACCCCCAGAGTTTGAATTCTACACAGGAATGGTAGCATCAGCTGGCCCTTTTTGCTTATGGGAAGGAGTGCTGGGCCAGGAGTCAAGAAGAGATGACAAATTCTAGGGCTTGTCTACACTTAAAATGCTACAGCAGCAGCACTTTGGTATAGACACCACCTATATGTCGGCAGAGGTAATCCACCTCTTTGAGAGGCGGTAGCTAGGTGGACAGAAGAATTCTTCCGTCCATCTAATGCTGTCTATATGGGGACGTAGGTCAACTTAGCTATGCCATTCAGGGGTGTGGATTTTTCACACCCTAAGGATGTTATGTTGCCCTAATTTTCTAGTGTAGACCAGGCCGTAGTCTCAGACCTTCTACTTATTGGTGTTCATAATTCCGTGTACTTACATCTCTTCGTATTGAGCAAAGTCTCAGATCCCTATCTTGAAAGTCAGGTAGTTCTAATTCCTCTCATTTTACGGATGGGGTAACTGAAATGCCACACAAAGTCACTTTGAACAGAGCTTATAATAGAATATGATCTCCACTACAGCTACCCAAGCCTTATCCACTCAGCCACACGTGGCTTTTCAAAACAGCTGGCCTGAATTTATATGCTTAGGTGTGCTGTTGTTAACTGCTAGACCCATTCTCTAGAGAGCCAGGAGTGGATCCCAGTATTTATGATTTCCAGCGTTCTACTGCCATCTAGCAAAATGTGTCATGTTCCCCTCAGGTGACTGGTCCATACAGAGGTTAACACCCTACTGCTGCTTCAAGCACTCCTTTAGCTGAAGTGGAAGGGTTTTTTTTACTGTAATGTAAAGGTCCTGTGTTCCAACTCTGCTAATGAAAGACCCAGAAAGGGGTTCAGTATGGTTCCATATAAAGGAATTTCCTCAGTTTTCTGGTTTTTGTTTTGGTCTGGGTTGCGGTGTTTTGGTTTTTTTTAAAAAAAAAACCCTTAAAATAACCAAAAACAAATCTGTGTTTAAAGGAATGTTGCAGCTGCAAAGTCAAGCACTCTGAATTAAGGTTGCCTCTGAAACCTCAGTTTGACCAGTTTATGCATATGCATTATGATAGTCTTGAATTACATGATCATTACTTGTTCCAGTGGGATGCCTGCCTCATTCAGTGCACAATCTGGACAGTGAATGAGGCAGAGAGCTGTAAGAAAAAAACAGTGCCTTTACCACAGAAGAACAATGTGATTTTTGATTCTACCACATACTTTCTATGTGATGTTGCACAAGACTGTCGTGCATTGGTACAAGTTAAGATTGCATAGACAACCATAGAACTGGCATTGCTTAACTTTAGAGTGCTTAGCAACCTTAATTTTCTTAAAACATAGGGCTTTCTTTGTTTGTATTAAGCAACATGACACAGATAGTGTCCATGCAGACTTTCCCACACTGCACTGTTGATGTCCCTCCTTCCTGTCCAGAAGCAGTTACTCTTAAGGGGTAAAAGAGAAGTTCCAGTCTCCTTCACCATTCAGAATTTTGCCTGTCTTACACTGCCAACAGGGTGCCAGTCATGATGGTGGTTACTGTGGAGTGTGTGTGTGTGTGTGTAAATACTAATTAACCAGGAAAGCTTTGCCACAAATAAATACTATTTAAATAATAAATGCTAGTTGATTGATTGTTTTTCTAGTTTTATTGCCAGGTAGAAAATTATTTGCAAGCTTCTCTCCAGCGCTCCTGTTCTACCAGGACCCCAGACAACACAAGACTATGGTCAAGACGGCTAATTCCAGTAGTGGATTCAGAAATGTGAAATGTATCAAATGACTTTTGTCAATTACATTTTACAGTTCTTTCATGGCAGTCAGTGCCGCCTATGTTTCAAGCTTTCAGACTGCTGTCTTGAGCTTAATGAGTGCAATTGGAGATGTAGTTTGAATTAATTACGCTTTAAGACAGAAATGTTTAAAAAAAATTTCTCTAGACATAAAGCTGTTGCTTAAAAATGTTTATATTGGACATTCCTTCCTTGACAGGTACAAATAAACACTTACTATAAGTGAAAGGTAACAAGAGAGTGATGTCAGTGCAGTGTCTGGTAGTTCATCTTTGAGTATAAAGTGAAGGCAAGGGAAACCCAGTATGTTGGTTATGATTCCCAGGCTTGCAAAATGCCTGCAAACTTATCTGTTAATGTTCTGTGCTGATCACACCTTCCAGATAAGGGTGTCAATATACTTTACATCAGGGGTGGGAAACCTTTTCTGTGTCAGGTGCCATTGACCCACCGAAAAAATCAATGGTGGGCCACACACATTCAACTCACCTTCCCAGAGGGGCGTAGAGCCTTGGGGCTTCCGGCGAGCCGGTGTTCATGGCTCCAACCCCGTGGATGGTAAGACTCGAGCCTCTGCATACACCCCTCCACATGGGGCTAGAGCCATGAGCACTCGCTTGCCCCACAGCAGTGGGGAATCTCCAAGCCTCCGCACCCCGTGCAGGCTGTAGGTTGCCCACCCCTGCTTTACACACACAGCCTCACAACTTCCCTGTGAGAGAGGTTATTGTTTTCGCAGATGGGAACACTGAGGCAGATAGAAGTTAAGTGATTTACCAAAAGTTTCAATATGAGTTAGTGGAAGAACAGGGAGTAGAACCAATATTCTTACTCTGTCATGGGTTCTCATTACAGGAGTTCACTCATACCAAGAACTATACTTTTGCTGATGTTGTCTCATCCTACAACGTTTAGAATCTTTCCTTTCTTTCGCCTTTAAAAATACTGCATCAGTCGAATGATGCTGTTTTCCTCATTCACTTAAACTTGGTTTCTGGCACACTGGTTAGTCTAATCGTGTTTGCCAAGAGCGAGTTACATAACACGTATTGGTACAAGCAGTAACAACAACGGCTAAAAGCAGAGAGGGATGCTCAGTTCTAAATTCCAAAATTACTTCATCACAAACATACAGATCCCTGCTGTGATGGCATGGGGGCTTCACAGAGCTGGTTACTGCACTGGCCCCAAGATACCCCCAAAAATTAGATGCCAAGACCATATTGCTGTGTTGTGCTGTACGGCGTGAGATCCATCAATAATTATGTCCTCCTGTTGGACCCTGACTTTACTCATTTTTCAAGACTTGGCTGGCAAGATTCAGCTCACCGTGGGTCAGTCTTAGCTCAGGTGATCGGCACTCACGCTGGAAACTTATGTCAGCATAGCTGCGTCCCTCAGGGGTGTAAAAAATCCACACCCTGAGAGATGTGTATATGCTGCCCTAACCCCAGGTGTTAACAGTGCTAGGTCGACAGAAGAATTCTTCCATCAAGCTAGCTACTGCCTCTCGGGGTGGTGGATTAACTACACTGATGGGAGAACCCTTCCTGTTGGCCTAGGTAGTGTCTACACTGAAGCGCTACAATGACTTAGCGGCTGCACTGCAGCTGTGCTGTTGTAGCAGTTTTTGTGGGCATTCCCTCAGACTTAGCCTAGCCCAGGTGGAGCATCCTCTCTGCAAAGCATACCCATGCCAGACCCGTGTGGTTGCATCCACACTAGTAGTGTGCCTATGCATGAGAGGTTCTAGGAAAGAAGGAAAGATGTGGAGAGGGTTGGCTGTCTTTTAGTGTTGACCATAAGTGCAGCTGCTTTTCTGGTACAGAAACATATCTGGTTTTGGGGACAGAATAGGGTTAGTCTGGGTGCTCTGGGGAGATAGAGATCATCCCAGAGCAGTAAGAACTGCTGACTTAGCTTGTGTCCAGTCTGGTGTTGGCTGCCCAGATGTATTGTTCTCAATGCTTCAAGCCAGTGTGAGCATTTATCTTGTTTGCATGTCCAATATCTTTTATAATGTGCCCGTGTTGTGCAGTCAAGTAAGTTTCCAAGAGATGCCGTGGATTAGATTGCCTTTATCAATTAATCCATGCAATACTTCCGAATATTATCGATGAACATATAAGAAGCCAATTGGGAAATGTTCTCCAGCCTCTTCCATCTTTTAAAGTGATGGAGTTAGCCATCGGGACCCTGTTGAAACTGGAATAAAACAAAATAACTTGAACATCACTAGGCGACTCTTCAAACATACTAAATATACACATTGTTCTAGTCTCCTGAAGGTCATAATCTGTTTGAAGAACAGTTTGCTCTACACATGTGAAGCCCTTGGCACTTTACTCTTGCCTTTCCAAAACAGTCCTTTTGTGTAGCACTACACTCTAATGTTTACACACAGTTTTTTGTTTTCATTTGGGAATGTTCAGAAAGGACTTCAATACCGTAGTAAAATCTGGAAGATGTGGACGAACAGCTGAGCGAAAGCGCAAAGCAATCATGTGGAATGAAAGCTGGTTTACTTGGCAAGTGCCAAGAATCAGTTTGTTTTGACTTAGATGAAACTAGATTATGGTATTAAAAACCCTAAGACATGAACATTCTTGCATAGATAAAGCATGTGGTGAAATTAAACTTGAACTAACTGCTAATTATACACACAGATTTACTGCACATTTTCCTAGGACTTCATTTTGTTTGTGTGATATTACAACAGCAAATAGGTCAGTCTTGTATTTTCTTCAATCCTAATTCACTGACCCCTTTGCTTTTTCCTTCCTGCAATAGAATTGCCCCACCATTAAGTGGGATGAACAGGGGTTTTCTCCTAGTGGTAATATATTTAAAACTGATAAACCACCTGAAAGTAAATGTTCATCTTCCAAATTGAGACCTGCTGCTGCTTTCTAACTCTTTAGTTAATGCTTGCACAAGTCTCTAATCAAACTTTACATGTAATTCGTTTACACAAGAGATGGTAGCTTTTCTGAAGTTCAGCATCTGGTTTTTGTTGAAGTCCTGTTTTCATCCAGGTGTTGCTGTTCGGTTGGCTGAGCCAAAAGGGGGCCCACTGGCTTGCTGAAGGTCAGATGATACTGGATTTGAATCCATGGCTTTACTGGTTCCTAGCCCTTTGCGCTAATCCCCTAGAACTCACTGCTGCTGCCTCTTGTCCTTTATCTTTTTAAACACACCATGGGGATTAAAATGTAGTAATCTTTTTCTGTTGCATTTTTCTTTAGCAAAAGCAGCTTATTGGAAAAACAAGCTGGATTTTTTTTCAGTTGAGTATTTAGAGTTTTACTTCAGTGCTATATCCAGACTGGTGATTATTAAATGGGTTTAGCAAAGAAGGGTTTGTGAGTGTTTTCTTTCATCATTTTAGCGTCTCTTCCCTGACAGGGTAGATGATGAGATATAAAACAGCTGGGGCCCAGTCAAGCCCCAAATTATCTCGGCAACAATTTTCTTTTTAAACTGTTCTTGTGCATTCTGGCTATCGGCCAAAGAGAACACCACTCTGTCTTCTGGGCAGAGCTCTTCTGCAAGCAGCCGTAGAGGAGCCCACCCTGCATGCAGACAAAAGAGACTCCTGGTATGGCTACTTGAGACTTTTATTACCCAGAGTTCATTGATGTTTGTAGCCTGGAACAAACATTTGCGAAATATCCACATTAGCCTTTACCAACATGTTAAGTGCTTTGAGTTAATTGGAAATCATTAAGGCAAGGTGAAAAGGTCTAATGTAGACAAACGCTGCAGTAGGTGGACGTCGGGTCTGGTCTGCACAGAGTTTTTTGTACTAGTATAACTGTTCAGTTAAGAGGATGATTCTTTTACTGATCTAGTTATACCAGTACAATCCCTAGTTATGCTGGGATAAAGGGGCCTATTTCCCTTCCCATATGGGAATAATATATACCGATAACAGCCCATGCTGTGGGGGAAGCAGGTGTTACCGATTCCATACTGCAATGTAGTTACTGTAGTGTAATTTCTGTGTGTAGCCAAGCCTTCTGTGGAGTTAATCAACTTCTCTTGAGGCCAGTTGCCATAAGAGTAGGTGGAATCAGAGACACTGCCGTTGGAGAAGAGGATGTTGCTGATTCCATGGTGACTGGGGATGGGAGAACTACTCCATGGAATAGGAAGTTGCGGAAATAGCTGTAAAGGCCGGCAACCCATAAGGAGTCTAAACAGCAGCTGCAGAGGGTCCTTTTTTCTGGATTGGGCTTTTGGAAACTATTTTGAGAAGGGTATAAAAGAATAAAATAACCAATCTTATGAGAGGCATCTTTTTAATACAAGTGCCGGACAAGTCGTAATTCTAGATGAATGCTTCTGTTTTTTGACATCCATTAGCTTAAAGATCTTGCTCTTTCTGGGACAGATTTGTGTTCCCATAACTTGTATTCATTATGCAGAAATGCTTTCTTGCTAGTCATTTTATGTTTGCGCTTTACTAACTGACCTGAGTTCTCCAGTCTCTTTTTCCCAGGGCACTAAATCCTTATAATCTCCATTTGCTTTCTCCCTGAGATCACATGAAAGTAGGCTTACACATATTGTGTTCTGTACTCGTAATGTATAGCATCTAGAAATGCACTAGAACAAGGGAAGGCATGCATAAATTGAAGAGACTGTGCAGTAGGCAGAACAACAACCGTCAAGGTGTTTATCTCATAGTATTCTCATTTCAATTAATCCCTTGTGACAAGATTTGTTTAATAAGATAGTATTAATCCTGACATATCCCAAAGCACGTTACACCAATGTTATGTGTACATGCTGTACACACCATACAGCATCATGGAAGTGCAAGAGCTTCTGGGGTTACTAGTCAAAGATAGGGGGAGAGGATATTTTTGGCCAGGGACAGCAGGGAAAACCTCTACTTTTTCTGTCTGTCTATACAATCTCATCTCAAAAACCCTTCAATGGTAAACTGCATGTTACTCCATTCACCTGCCTTCGAAAGGTGAAGCAGGTATTGAACCATGTTGTTCCTTGAAATATTTCACACTGGAGGCTTAGATCACTAAACTACCACTCTAGTACATGGAACAGTTTTGAGTGTTTATCTTCAATAATAGTATATAGGTACAAATTTGTATAAACTGTGTTGCTTAAAGTATTTCCACAAGGTGGTGCTGTTGCACCATCTGTGTTTTACCATCTAATCTTTGGAGATCTGCTGCCTCCCAATACATTAAATGATAAGCTAACCAAAACTCTTTGTCACCCTTCTTTTTATTAACCCCCAAGCCTTTAAATATTGCCTCAGTTAAATCATTTTAATGCAGAAGCAAATTTGCAATCAAGGTGATGTTGGCTTGCTGACCATAGATCAAATTTCCATTTCTTTTGGAAGCATCTTTGTACCATATGCCGGCCCAGGTAGTGAGGCAATAATAACCCACATAAAGGGGATTTTGGTTCACAAATCACAAAATATGTTAAATGTTAAATTTGTTTTTTACAAAGCCTTTATTAAATCCATATTTGTATTGCAGAAATGTGCCAAAAATGTTCTAATGAAGCAGCACCTGGGGGTTAATAAATGATATCATGAGTCCATTTTGATTGCCAAAAATGATTTTACTAAAAGAAGCCATGCCCAGGGTTGACTGTGTTTAGTCCATGAAAAATAATTGTTTTGTTTCCATATTTCTTTTATTGCTTTATCAAGTTTTTTATAATTTGCTTGCATGCTTGTTTGCACTGAAAGCAAATGAAGTCAGCCCCCAGTTTGTCTGTGTTTTGCATACATTGTAAAAGTGGGTTTTGGAAGGGAGAGGGGGTATTCTGGAGGATCAGAATCCTTCATACTGTCTGATTTCCGCATTCACCTTTTCTGTTTTTGTTTGATCCTATTCAGGGTGAAGTGAAATCTCATGAAGAGCCAGCATGGAACATACTCCGTGATGATTTCATGATGGGAGCGTCTATGAAAGACTGGGATAAAGAGAGTGACAGGGAAAGCAACACTGGACAAGACGACAGACTAAAGCAGGATAGTGAAAGTGACTGATGGATGAAATAAAAACATTCAAGCTAAAATGTTAGTTTACTTGAATAAAAAGCTCTACATTCTGTGAATGCACAGCTTTTGGGGATTGTAGAGATGCCTATTTTAAGGGAAGCAAAGACTTCCTTAGGTTTGGGTGTGGCTTATTTCCTCATTAGCTTCAAACTTTTATTTACCAAAACTTCACTCCCTATACTGAAATCCTGAAATATTTTCCAAAACATGTATAATTTTCAACATATTTCCAAAACATTTTGTACAGTCAAAATAGTGGCATCTGCCCAAAGAAAGATGTGTTTTGTCAAGGTCATTAAAAGTGAATACATTGGTCATGGCTATTGACATATTATTATGCCTGTGTTTCCAAAGCTAGGTTGCAAAGGTGAAACACCTTGAAAAGGTGTTAGCAATTTGTAATAGAAATGGCTTACAATAAACATAGAAATTCCATCACCTTGTAAAGTTATTGGTCTCTTGTAGAGTCTGCAGTCCTTTGGCCAAGAAAGATTTTGTAGATGATAAAGAAAAGTAACCACTAATGTCATAGTACTGGTCTCTGAGCATTGATTTGGTGGGAGACAGTCATGGAAACTTAATTTAAAAAAAGAAACTGGGCCCTATCACTGATGTCATCTCTTTATATTTTCCCTTTATTTTTTTGCAAGTCTTAAGTTAATTGTAGCACGAGACTGGTGGGAGAGGAAAGGGGCTCTTGCTTTTTTTTTTCTTTTTTTTTTTAACAATAAATAAAACTTCAGGGGGCGATGTTGAGATTCGGATATTCCACATTCAGAAAGGAACCTCACCTGCGAGGTCCATGGCATAACTGCTGTGACAACTGTACAGCTTGATTAATGGTTTTATAAAGTGCTCTCTGTACATGCTGTTGAATTGTGTCAAGGAAGAGTCACTGCTCTGAATTGCTTTTAGTATGAGGGTCAGATTCTCAGCTGGAGTAAATAAGTGTTGCTCTGTTGGTATCATTGGACCTAACCAATTTATCCCAGTTGGTAATCCTGTCCTTTAAGGTATAATGGGTACAATACATATACATGTAAAGAAGGGATAGTTGTGTGGATAAGGAAGAACAGTAAGAACCAGGGGACTGAATTCTCTCTCCCCACCCCGCCCATCCATAGGTTTGCTGTGAGATTTTGTGTAGGTTAGTACCTCAGTTCCCTAATTGTAAAATAAAGATAATACTTCATGGGTTTTAAGGCATAATTCATTGATATTTTAAACCACTTTGAGATGATCTGGAAGTTGTTACAAAACTGCCAAATATTCTTGAGTCTGCTGCTATGGATTTCTCATGCACCAAGCCATCTTTGCATCTTATTATATGCAGGGCACTGAGGAGTGCCTTCACTAATTTAAAAAAATAAGTATTCCCTTATTCAGCATGTAAGTGAAAATATAAAGGACTTCATTGATGTAATAGAGACAAACTATAAATGTTAAATTGGATTTAAATTTCTTAAATAAGATGAGTGGAGGGATTTGTATATATTGTATCATGTAAATACAATATACATATATAATTCATTAAACCAGCCCCTAACAACTGGCAGTAGTTCTGTTATAGTGTAGCCTGTTCATGCATCTGGTATATATTTGTAACATAATTGTTCGAGGAGAACTCGACGCTAACAGCAGAAATGTTTACGTTTTCAAACTGGTTTGAGTGTTAAGTGTATTAGATATCTAAGGAGACATTAGCTTGTGGCCTCATGATTATTATCACAAATGAAGGCATGTACCCAAAATATAAAGTGGCAAAACCACAAAAGTTTGATGTACATTTATCCCAACTTCTGAGGATTTGACATCTGTATAGTTATTAAATTAGTAGAATTGGCATCTCATTAGTGCACTGTAAACAAATATTTTTAAAGAGTAATATAGTTTGAATCTTATAAAGTACCATTATAGTCTCAC
Organism: Macrochelys suwanniensis; assembly: GCA_033296515.1. NCBI lineage: Eukaryota > Metazoa > Chordata > Testudines > Chelydridae > Macrochelys > Macrochelys suwanniensis. The sequence goes on along the minus strand of CM065777.1, from coordinate 154,936,992 downwards.
ATCACATTTCTTGGTTTCTGCAGAGTTTAATTACTTTATGAGTAAAACCTACATGGGCAGCCTTAAATATATAACTTTACTGAACAAAGAGTTGATGATGCTGATTTGAATTTTCTCTGTGGTCTGTTCTTAAGGCCAGGTACTGACTTACATCCAACATCTAAGTCCTGTTTGATATCAGCAGTATCTGGCTCTGACCAGTGGCGCATTGAGATCAGCTTTTTTAAAAAGATGATTTTTCCTACCAGAAAGTTGCTTGAGAAACTATAGTATATTTTGAAATGACTAAATTTTATAAAATTATTTTTAGCAAACATTTCCATAATTAAGTTTTCAGAACTAGTTTGTATGCACTTAAGTTTTTGCAGTAAAGTTGTAAGAGACCAAAGCATTGAGTTTCCATTTATAGTATTTTAAAGAAAAACAGAGATTATCCATAAAAGATAATGTCTTAAAAGCTATAATTTTAGATCGCACATCAGCACCTGAGTGTTGTGTGTGTAGGTCACATATCTTGCTTTTCAAATCCCTTAACATTCATAACTCTGACCTTTTTTATGTACTACTTCACAGACTGCCTAACCAACCCTCTCACCCTATAAAGCCTCCTTGCTTTTTCCTTTGGGTTGCATACAATATACTGATGAATAATTAAAATCTAAATCTGAGCCCTGATTGTTTTAAATTAATCTTAAATAGGTGCTTTACTTGGACTGAAATCTGCAAAGCATCAGCACATCCATGCGCTGTTTGAATTGCTACGTTATTGACAGCATTATTGTCTAGCTTTCAGTGAAGTACGTATGTGAACTTCAATCCTTCAACTTCGCTGGTCAATAGATTTTTTGGGAAAAAAGTGTTTGAGGGACATGCAAATATTGTAATATTTCATCAAAAACAAATCTTTTCCTCCCACCACTACCTTCTCCATCCAAAGTAATTCTGAAATTTATTTCAAGGCACAAAAATGGTCCACTTAGCTAAACCCAACTGCCTTCTACCTTCTCTGCATCTGAACCATTTCCATGAACACAAATCTTGCCTTCTAATTTGGTATTGTAGTTAAATCCCAACTGAGGATTTAAATGTGTAGTAAAAATAGATTCCTGTTGTATAGGAGCAACTCTGAGACTGATTTCCTTTCTCAAGAGGTGAAGTGGGCTCAGTAGATGCTCCACACCTCTGGAGTAGTGTGGAAAAGACAAAGCTAGAACCCATGTCTGCTGACTCCCAGCCCTACCCCTTTCCCACAGGGTCATTCAGCCTGCCCTCCCTAGCAGTGCCCTCTTCCTCTACTATTGCAGAGAGCAGAACTTGGTTCTCAAGCTCAGTCTCCTGCTCCCATGAGTATCCAGGCTTCAGAAGAGCTGTGCTACTGCCTGAAGGGAGGGGTTCATGATCCTACTTACCATTATATGGTGTCTTTTTACATCCATAGAAATAGTCACCTAGGGCTGGTTCCAGATGTGCAAGGCACCAGGTAGGCTCCATAATATGCACATCTGGAAAAGGATTCTTTGCTGCATGGATTGCAGACCATACATTTTCATTGTGGGGAGGAGCAGTTCACCTTAATCTGTTGGTTAATTTTGCCTTCATCTTCCGATCACCTTAGGCTTCTCTTTCTGTGAGGAAAGGACCATCTTCCCCTAGCAGTGCTTTGGGTCTGCCCCTGTGGGAGAACTTTTGGTGGGGTGTTCTTGGGGTCTATTGTATATTCTGTACTAATTCTACTGGGGCACACAGAGGCCCTGGAACTTCCCTGCCATGGCTACTTGAGTGGGGAGAGCTCCTGCCTGAGGTGCCTCTCTCTGGCTGGTGATCTCTTGGTTCAGGCTGAGGATTGTCTCCTTTCTGAAGTTGTATGCTCTGACCAAGATGAGTAGAGTGAACCAAGCATTCCCTTAGTAGGAAGCTGCTGATTGGGGGCCCTGCCTGTTTCCTAGTGGAAAGGGGATTTCTTTTTAGAAAGAATGAAACTGTTCTGGGCAGGGTGGTGCTCCTAGAACACGCTGACCTGTGTAGCTGCATGACCTGCATGTCCCTTGAGCTATCTCTGCAGTCACCACCAGGGAGGAAGGCAGTGGCCATCTCACATCTAGCTCTTTGCACAATGGTTAGAAGAAGGACAAACCCTTAATTCTTATTAAATGGGTCCTGGCATCCTTAATAAACAGACTGAGCAGCCATCAACTTTGCCTTCTTCCAGCCTTTGCAAACCGATCAATGACTTATCCAGGACTTGCTGCAAGATAGAGGCAGGGGAAGGCTTGAAATGTCAGGAAGCCTTGAGATCTTGTTAAATTTTGATCATATGTGGAGCAAATGTGCAGAGATCCTAAAGCCAAATGAGGTGCACATTAAACATATAGACAACAAACAGATGCTTACAACCTTAGCCATGGGTTTTGCATTCTGCAGTAGTTGTGAAGGAGGATTGTGAATGGTAGTTTTCCAAAAAGGCAGTGGAAAACCTGGTCACTTCACTCCCCTGCTTTCTGATGTACAGGAGATGCTTGAAGCAGAATGTTCTGAATAAAAATAATACCATGGGGCAAATACTGTAGTAAAGATGGGAATTAGGGGGTATGGGCTAGCTTCCTTAGCTGTCTTACAACAGGTGTTTGCTTTCGAAGGCAGTTGTTTCTTATTGCTCTTATCTTTGGGTACACATCAACTGAATAGATCTTGACTCAAAATGTCCAGCTTCAACACTGAATAAAATACTTTTATCCTCACGCAACATTTCAATCTTTAGAGTGAGTTCAGTCACCCTAACACCTATATAACTTGTGTGCTGCCAAATGCTTTAATAAGTTTAAAGGGGACCTTTCCAAAAGCTCCTAAGGGATTTAGCATCACATGAATTTCAAGGGGATTCTAAATCCTTTAGGTGCTTTTGGAAATCTTCTGATAAATCAACAATATTTCGTTATAGTATCATAGTTCATCCATTCCAGTGAGATGACCAATAGCCTCTTCCCTCACTCCAATGAATGGCGGAGATTCTCCCATACCAGCATGCAGCTTTTCAGTAATAATCTTAAAGTTCTATTTTCAGCATTTCTGTTGATTGTAAAATTGCTAAATAGGTCTGCCTCCTGCAAAAACTAACACCCAAGGGGTCTCTTTCTGTAAATTGCATACATAAGTCTTTGCAGGTTTACAGCTCTAATAACTTTAAAGGAGAGGTGCACTGGTTGCATTTGATATTAAGATTCCATTTATAAATGGTTAATACATGATCAATAGATGTTATAGGCATGTTACAAACATGAGTAGTGTGTGTCATAGATGGTTACAAGCACATCAGTAGAAGGTGTTGTCGATGGTTATAAACAACATATTGACCTATCCGAATCTGTAAAATGCATTAAAACATCTGTTAACCCATTATAAGCTATTTTATAAATATCGTTTTAATATGACGTGTGACTGATGTAGTTAGTTTGAGTGAGTTTCTCCTTGTCAACTGTAATTCTGTTATCCCCATCTGAAGAGAGACAGTGCAGTTCTTAATTCAAATGTTTCTGAAGTATTTCCTTTGCCATAATCTTGCCTGGGATGGGCAGGAGATATAGTGTCATTAATTAAATGAATGTTTCTGATTATTGCTTGGCATATCCGTGCCTCTAACCACATAATGAATTTTAGTTAGCATATGTCTTATAAAGACATTTCTTTACAGGAGAGAAGTAATTCATTTTTTTGTATGTGATGTAGATGTTAAATACATGTAAAACATGTATATGTTACATAATCTATTAGAAAAGTGTAGACAAGGGTTTAGAACAAGGCATGAGGATCCAGGAATTATAGGTTTTATTCACAACCCTGCCACTGATTAAGTGACATTCCCAAACATCTCCAAGGAGTTTTTAGAGAGAAGAGCATTCCCCATGGGCAGATCCCTGCACCTGTGCAGAGCTTTTCCATGATCAGAGCTTTAATAAATATTTCTGAAGTGCTTTTAGATTCAAGGATAAAAGACACTATGTAACAGCAAGATGTTAATAACATTCAGAAAGTGTGCCTGGTATGCTTTGTATAATACTTTTTTTTTTAAGACTGAATGAAATACTCAGTAACACCCTGTTAATCTCTATGCTATTTTTTTATTTTGCAGACACATGACTGAATATTTCTTTATAAAACATGTGGTTTCAGAAAATTCCTTTCGGCTAGTAGCTTGCAAGTGGTGCTATTGATTAGCATCATATCATAGTAGGACCATGCTAGTGTTAGTGACTTAAGACCATAGGGTCTGATTCTCAGATACGTTCAGGCCTCTTTACAGTGCCAGAACAGTGTGTCAGACCCACAGAGTGTAAGCACGCACATCAAATAATATTTTAAAACAGACAACAGTGAAGTAATGCATGGAAATTCAGTCTTGGCGCTTTGGGTAGCGAAAGCCCCCGTTCTTGCAAGGTAGCCTTTTCTCCCATTGCAGCACCTTGCAGGATCATGTGTGAACCTGCCAACTCCACACCTGTTTGTCATCTCCACATCAGCTCAACAGAATAATAGTCTTTATTACACGGTTAGTTTTCTGTGATATTATTTAATTGCCTGGGGATTTTTTTGTTTTTAAGTTTTTGATGCCAAAATGAAGGATTAAAAAATAAATTAAGTGAAATGTACTTGGTATGTGAAGAACATTCCTCACTGGATTGTAACAGTTTTTAGGTAGATCAAATAGGAAAGTCAACCTACTGGCTGTGTCCTTTAAAATTCAAGTCCCTTTAAAGTTTGCTTTTTGTGAGGTAAAAGATGATCTGATGTCCATATGACATACATGAGGCTAAAGACTTGATGCTGGTAGATACACGGCACCCGCAGATTTATTGGTTTCAGTGGGTGTTGAAACATTCTGCAGGATTGGGTACAACACACATAATCTAGACTTGGTCCAGGAGACACATTTTTTTTCCTTTATGAGGTCACAGAACTCAATTTTTGGTCTCCTGTATGGTGCAATACCAAATCCGAGGGATGATTTGTATCCTTCCTACATCACGCTAGCATACAGTACTGGTAGATGGGCTCCAGGGCTTGTGATAGGGATGGCCAATATTATCAAGGGAGCAATTAGTTAAGGTAAATTGATAGCAAGACTGACTTTGGGAACTTCCTTGTGCCTATATATAGCACTCTCCTTCCTGCAGGTTGAATTTTGGCAGCTGGGTCTATGATTCTGGCTAGCTACTTGAGAATAAAAACCATAGACTGGCCCCTTGAGACTTGAACACACACAACCCGTCTGAGCTGCTGCTGATTCAGTAGGCCAAGCATAGGGCCAAACCACGCTACAGCCTGCCAGTGATCTACACTGGTGAATAGAACTGTATGGGACAGATGAGCTGTGGCCTGAGCTCTGGAAAGAACACCCAAGGTGACACAGGCAAAGTCACTTCGCCTCTCTGCCTTAATTTCCCCCAGCTGTAGCATGCAGTTAATACTTGGCCCTGTTTGTAAAGCAGTAAGGAATTACATGGATCTACAGCAGCTGAGGCCCAAAATGTTTATTAAAAATTAAAATATAATGAAAAGGTTTTTTTAAATTGCTCGGTTTTAGAGTGAAGCGGGACGGGCGTCTGGAAGGAAAAGGATTTAGCTCATGAAAGAAGTCTGTTCATTGACACCAACAGGGCCAGAGGAGGTTTCTGCCACACTGCCTTGCCATTTCATCTCCATGCCGCATTCAATCCTTGGCTGCTCTGCTCAGACAACTAACGCGCGGGTATGTATGATAGGTAGTTCTGTGAGGTGGAAATCTGTGCACTCAGACCATTAAGCTTATTGCACCCAGGATGTTCAAACAACTATTAGCAGTTAATAATACTAGCAATGTGTATTGCACTTAATCCAGTAACCTACAGGTGGCTAAAAATCCATCTTAACTAGCTACCCAATATTTTCAAACGATGAAAAAATACTTGGCAGCATGCACATTGATGCAACATAATATATCAATTCCAATTGATGTCCTCCTAATTAACTTTTTTTCATCATCATAACAAAGTTATCCAACCTGCTGCATACATATAATTCAGTTCCATCTGTTTCTCACTTTAATACATGTTTTATAATTAAGTTTTAGCCAGATTTTCCAGCAAGATAATACAAATCTACCGGTCAATGAGACTAGATGTAAACTTTGTCAGCACTAGGGGGAAAAGGAAGGAAAAAATAATTGAACAGAGTTTGGGCCAAGATTTGAATAAAATTAACAAAATAAAAAGAAAACACTCCGAGCAGCCTCAGTCCAGCAGCTGTGTACAATGTTAAATGGACCAATAGGAAAGATGCAAAAAGGAAAGGGAAAGCTACAAGGGGGAAATGTCTGTACAAGGAGGTCTGTCAGACAAATTCCTCTTAAGTCTAAACTTTCCATAAATTGGATCAGGAACGCGCCAGATAGGAGATAAGTTCCTATAATTAGATAATGGCCAAAGGGCAGATAATTTAAAATATATTAGCACAAAGAGAGGGTCCTTTTCATGGTATTCTGAGTCCTGGAGCCCAGTGGTACAGAAATCCAGTTTGCACAGATCTCCTCTTTGTCTCCATGGAATTCTAGTTTTTGCAATATGTGCTGAGAAATGTAGGCTTCAAAGATTTGCAAAATATGCTGCAATTATTGTGGTCTTCCTTATGCATTTAAAGACCTGGGGGTCTCTAATCCACAGGCTGGTTGGGTGGAAGAAGGACCTGGCCGAAGCTGGAGCTCTCAAGGGCGTTTTATCTGACTCAGTTTCAGTGCCTCTGGGGGCAGGGTGTGTATATGCTGTGGGAGCTCCACCACTTTTTAACAGGGTGTTGTATGTACTCTCCCCCGTGTTTGTTCCCCTCCACTGCGGGTAGGGTAGGGACAGAGAAGCAAAATCCTCATGGGCTCAGGAACAGATTGTGGCTGGCAGGTGTGCAAGCACTAGTGACTTGTGCCTCGTGCCGTTTTCTTCCTTCTATACCCCAACTGTGGGCACCCATGCAAGACTGGCCACCCTCTTGCCCTATTGGTGATCTTCATTGAAATTAATAGACTACTAGGGTGCTGAACTAGGAAGTGCTCTGTGACCAGTCAGCCTAATTGCTATGTAGGTCTCCTGAGGTGCCAGCTTCTGCAGGCCTCAAAAATTGGAAGAAAGCTCCATGTTATAGTCTGCACCTGCTGCAACACCAAAATAGAATACAATGAAGGAGACAGAGACGGCATGGTGGAAGCAATAGGTGGGCCGGTCCTGCTCTTATTGAAGTCAATGGGAGATGGGATAGAGCCTGGAGACCCTTAAAGTTTGCATTGATGAGGAATTACCTACTTTAGTGGAAATAACATTTTCTGTAACCTCTGTTCCTTGATTCTGCATTCATGATGGAATAGGTTTACTGTAATAAAAGAGGCAGCACCAAATTTGCATGGGAGTGGGGCAAATGTGAGTTTAGAAACAAGGACAGCTGAGAGTTACATCCCTGTGTGTGGGTGGCCTTTGCAGCTGCTAATCCATCCTAGATCGGGCTTAATTTGGAATGCTATAGAATTGCCTTTATAGACCTGACAGGGTCAAGGGATTGGCTCTAAGTGAATAAATGGAACAGCTGACTGGAAGTGCTTTATACGAAGCCTCCAAAACTGCATACTAAAGAAATCCAGTTTGAGAGAGTTTATAGACATGCAAGCAGGATCATCTATGCATGACTGGAAAAGGCCTACAATGTCAGAGTCTATCCCCACCCCACGCAAGTGTAAGGTATAGTCCAGGTAGAGGGTACATCTGGCATTGAGATACTAGGCCTCAGCTAAAAGACCCATGGATCAACCAGATCCAAAAGTGCTGTCTGAGACTGTTTGTGGTGCAGGTCCTACAGCCTTAGTAAATGGAGTAATACTACTGCTGATTCGCAAGGATGCATACTGGATGTGAGCAGGGGGCCTGGATGGCTTAGGAGACTAGTGATCAGAGCCCTGTACCTCTAGGTTACTAGTGCAGGTGGAGTAGTGATGAAAAGTGGCTTTCTGTGAAATCAGTTTGGACTCAGACTGGTTTGTCATGGGAATGTACAGTTCAAAGATATGGAAACCAGAGTTACGGACTTACCAGTCAACCAGACACCCTGTGGAACTGGAAGTCCTCAATGAGGCAGCAGCGCAGACACACAAAGAAACCCCCACCACAAACATTGTACTGCCTCGGTGGGTTGGGGCTGCATCCACAGGGTAGTGGGGCTTGGGGCTTCTGATCCTCAGGAGCACCGGGGTGCAAGGCTTTAGACCAGGGGGGAGGGGAAGCGCTGGGGTTTCGGGCTTCAGCCCTATGGCTCTGCTTCTGGTTTCAGCCCTGGGGGGCGGGGGAGGACACTGGGGCTCGGGACTTTAGCTAAGAGGGCCTCCGCTCCAGTTTCAGCCCCAATGCTCCCCCCCATAGCTAAAGCCCTGAACCCTAATGCAACCCCTCCCCAAAGCCAGGAGGGGAGCCCTGAGCCTCCCCCCCACCAGGGCTGAAGCCCTGAATCCTGGCAACCCCTTCAAGGCTGAAACTGGGAGTGGAGCCTTGAGGCTGAAGCCCCAGTGCTCCCCCCCGGCCTAAAGCGCTGAGCTCTGGTGCTTCTGTGGGACAGAAGCCCCGACTCCCCCACCCCACCTGGATCCCTGACCCCCACCCCCACGTTGCGGCTGCAGTCCCAATGCCCCACCCCCGAAGTTCGTAACCTCTTCTTCAGAGTTGCGGAACATTTCAGAGTTACGGACAACCTCCATTCCCAAGGTGGCCGTAACTCTGAGGTGCTACTGTACCCACAGCAGAAAAAATGCCAGGTTGATGCTCTTGATGGCAGTCTCAGCTGAGAGACCCATGAAGCGGCATAGATATTGAGCTGCCCTCTTACCCGTTCTAGTCAGGGGATGAGCTGTGTTAGCAGTGTCATGCTGTAGACAAATGCAGGATTCCAGCTTCCAAGGATGTCAATTCCTCTCACTGCATTCACTAAAACAATCAAACAAAACCCATACCAAAGCAAACTAGAATAACTGATGTATGAATGAAATAATTCCGTTCTGATCCTCCGGGTAAACATTCTGGGAACGCAACATTTGTCTGCACTATATAGAAACATTAATGCTGATTCTTTGATGTGTCTTGACAACAAGCTGCTTTCATAGGTAATAGCCTTATGCACTGAATGAAGCCTGGGTTATAACATGGTAGACCAAGGATGCCCATTGTCACAGTGAAAGCCAGGAAAAATAGTGAGACACAACGTTTATTACACTTTATTACGGATACTTTTGCTCACTGGGGTGAAATTCACTCCTGCGCAGAGCAACCACACAAGGCTTACACAACACTTAAAAGCACTAAGGATGACTAAATGCATAGGCTTTTTGTAGCCACTCTGTACAGAGGCAAATCTGATCCTACTTGGGCGAGGGCTGTCTCTTCAGTTTGACAAATGACTGAAGTTACCTCATTTACATCAGCTCATTCTAAAGGGACCCAATCCTGCAAGCCCTTCTTGGGCAGAGCTCCAGTAGAGTTCAGTGGTCCATGGACAGTGGACTTGAAATTGGGTTTTTTAAAACAACAACAACAAAAAACATTTGAAGAGAATATCAATCTCTGGCCAGGGAAAAAAACTAGAAGTTGTTCCACCCTTCTCCCCGCTTCCTACAACCCGAAGTAGATCAGTGTGGACGTTCTACTGGGACAGTCTAAAATAGTCAATCAAAGTCTGCCTAGAGTTTTTCTTCCCCACTGCCCTTGAAAATGAGCCACTTTGAAGATGTTACACTCTTAGGAATCCACTTTCTTTTATTTAAGGCTTGTCTTTGTGTGAGCGGCACCAATGGGCTGCCGGAGAAGCAAGAACCCTACAGTCTTTGTGAACTAAAGCATAACTCTGTTCCTGTGCAGCTGCAATACATGGCTTAAGATATTACATTACTACAGGCCCATTTTTGAGGCTGCTGCCACTTACTTAATATTGCTTTATAAACAATCCTCTTCTTAAAAAACCACCACAAGTACTGCCTAGACGCATGTTTTCACTGAAGTTGTACAATTGAATTTCCTGAATATTGTCATATAGATGTTCTGCTAGAACTACTAACAATTTCTACGATTATCATTTGTCTTATTTATTGGAACATAACCAACCCTGTCTCTCTGAAATTCTAAAATAGCATGCAATAACCTTTCAGGCCTTGAAATATTATGAAAGAAATACATACACACTCCATATAAAGCAGTGATCGATGAATTTATAATAGTTCAGATTAGAGGTCCTGACCATTGTGGTCTTTACATATTCCCTCACAATTTTCGTAAGACTAGTGCCCCTGATTTTCTGCAGCATCCAGTCTCCACTGAGTAGTGGAGGGTTGTGCCACAAAGGTGCTGTTGTGGCTAAACCAGATTGTCAGGGTCTAATCCATGTCAGCTAGTAACAGTTCCTAAACTAGAGTATTGTGCAATCTGGCCATACCCCCATCTCTACTCCCAGAATTCCTCCAACAGCTAGAGCTGCCAGGAGGAGTGGTCCAAGAGATAGCTATGTCAGTTCAGCACCTACTGGGGACTGCATGCTCTTCCAGTTAGGGAAATCTGTGGTTGATCTGGCTTTAGGTGTCTTAATGCTGGTGTCATAGTCCATTCTAAATTTGCACACCTTAAGTTGCTTATGGTATTGTTCTTTGTTTCCTGCCTTAAATTGTTGTGTAGTGGTGATGTGCACTGGAGAACAGTTCCCACCTTTCTACTCAGAGGTGCTGGCACTGTGTAAGTGGAAAAAGTTATTTGGACCGAATTCTGTTCTTTCTCACATGAACACTCTTCATGAAGCCAAGAGGTCTGTTTGCATGAGCTGGGACTACTCATGAGGAAAGGTTGCAGGATCAGACCTTCACTTTGTAAAGTTTGCAAAGAACTTTGGGCGTCTAAAATGAAAATCACTATGTTAACATAAGATCATTTAAATTGTATGTCAAACAGCCAGAGATACAAATTAGTCAATGTCTTTGAAACGTAAGGGCTGCAGGACAGAGTCCTGTATGAAATAAGAGACACATCCTAGTGGCAATGAGGCCACTTGCATAAGTAAGCTCAATAGGATTTTGGTGTCAAATACACATAAGAATCACTATGCTCACTAATGAAAAGCACGATACAGAAATGTAGAGGATTGGTGCCTTCAGGTACAGTAAAGGTATTAAGTGGTAAAAATCAAGAATTTTATTACTGTACAGTTTTCCCCTATTTGTCATATCTTCATCTCACCCTTATAAGGTGCAATCTCTGCTCTAGAAATTGAATGGTTGTGTGTGCTTTTTTTTTTTATTGAAAGGAGAATTTGCAAGTTTCTTGACTGGCAGACTGCATCAGAACAGCTAAGATTCAACATGAGCAGAGTAACTGCTGCAAAGTTCTGTGTATGCCACAAAGAATTAATTGTGCAATTGTCAGACGCTCGTCATCAATGTGAAGCTTATGAAATGTGCCTCTTAAATTTTAAAAGTTATTCCTTCTCCAACAATGTTCTCTAGTTTATGAAATGTGGCCAGCCACCTTACTTAATGACCTGGTCGTCAGCAGTTTGAGAAAGATTATTGCCATTGTATTTTGCAGAGCACATTTGTGTATAACCAAAACAATCTAAAAAGAAACCTCAAATTGTTAAATCCTGACCACATAATTTTTAAGTTAACAGGAAACATGAAAGCCTTAAGTTCAGTGAGTGAAGTAACTTTCCAGGTGTCCCTGTTTTTGTAATAAACAGTTACTGTTTATTTTAAAAAATCAACATATAAAAAGACAGCATTGTACTGAATTGAAAGCACAAGAACAGATAAGTCCTGTTCTTTCTCTGTGCTTTCTTTACTCACATTTGGGTGCCCAAGGAATGCAGGATGGGGTCCATTTAAAAAAAATGTATATAGATCAAATTAAGTTTAACTGCATTTGTATTTAGTAAATGTTTTCCACAGAAGTTTTTCACTCTAATTCACTCTTTAGAATGTAGTAAATACAACATAGACCTTCCCAAAATAAAATGCAAGGGGTTATTAGATATAACTTTATTTTCACTCTGCACATAACTCAAAAACTGAATTACCTGTATTGAAAGGCATGTGGTTGTTTAATTCTGAAAGTATGTTTAGTTTATGGCACTTTATCCAGCAGAATTGCATTGGACCATGCACATAAAATGGCAAAAGTTACAGGGCCAAATCTTGATTGCCTTACTCAATGCAATTGCTCACATGTCCATGATAAGCAGAAGCTGGGCCATAATTTCTTTGGGGTCCAATTCTGCATTGCTTGTATATCCACAAGAAAATATGTGGGCACAAGAGTTTTGGGTGCACATAGAAGGTAGGCTCAGGCAATGTGTCATGAGAAAGAATTCCATACTTTCAAAATGGAAACCTGGTGCTTGTGTATTTTGGTATATATTGCAATGAACTGGCTAGTATGTATGTGTGCCATTGTCCTTTACTAGGGAGAATCAAAATGGCTGAGCTGTGTGTATCAAGCCCTATGTTACAGGTGGTAGGGTCTTAGCTCAAGTGGTAGGGATCGCTCTATGCTTTTGGAACAGGAATCTACATTCTATCTCTGCTGCTCCTGAGAGCTTCTGAATAGCAATAAGTTGCACCATAGTGATACCAAGAAGCCTTAGGTAGCAACAGATTTGTTACACTGATGTCAAACTGAGAGCTGAACTATAGTGAATGCCAGACACTTGAGGTTGAGATTTGTCAAACTAAGAAAGTGTGTAATGAACTGGTAGTGTGAGTGTGTACCATTATTGGCCTCTCTACTGGACAGCATAAGAACTGCTCTGTTGTAGGTTATAAGACTTATAACGAGAGTTGATCGGAAAAGTTCTGGCACAACATTCTTCTTTTGGAATTTGCTGATTTGGCAAAATCAAAACGTTTCCTGGAGACCATTGGATTTTGCTGACATTTAGCTGAAAACCAGCCAGGTTTTGAAACCTGCCCGGTTTCCTGCCAGCTCATTTGCCTCACTCCCCAGCTCACCTGGAAAGATCTACGGCTCTGGAGCAGCCCCCCAGACAGATTGCCTCAGAGTCAGAGACCCTAGGGATTCCAGGGTCCGCAGAGAATTTTGAAATTTTTGGTTTTTATTCCTAACTGCAACAAAAGCAAGTTTCAAAATATCAAAATTCTGAAGGAGAATTATCTTTCTCTGCCCAGCTCTACTTATCACTGCCAGCAGCTAGTGAAGAGTTTCTAAATGCTCACATGGTATGGGCTAGTGCTTGAGTAGGAGGATCTGAGTTCTAGCTGTGTTGTTGCTGTGAAGTTCTGGATCAGCATGAGGTACAGCCTAGTAACAACTGTAAATTCTTACGTGGCCATAGATGTATTACAGTATATTCCTTCATGGTTTCAGGTACAGTTTGGGGAGGAAATACATTAATTTCACAAACATGTTCAGAAACATTCACATCTTAGGTACAACGGGTGGCAGGGCGAGATCTTTAGCTGGTCAGTGAAGTCAATGGAGTTATATCAATTTATAGTAGCTGAGGAAATGGTAGTTGGCAACACTGCTTTCCCTACAGTGGAGCCCCGCCATTGCGAACAACATGCAGTAGTTCAGTACTGCTAGGCGCTTTTATCTCCCACCCCGCAACCCCCCCCCCCCCCCACTATAACTGCTCTAAGGAAGCTGTTTTCCTTGCAGACATACTGAGAAGTAAAATCTTGCTTTTAATCTAGGGGCTACCACTTTCAAGTGATTAGCAAGTCATAGAACTCTTTTTAATACTTCCTAGAAACAGTAGATTATACTTCTAAGGCTAGATCAGCAGCTGGTGTAAATTGGTGTAACTCTTTTGACTTCAGTGGTTCTGTGTTGATTTATACCATCTAAATAGGCCTATATCTTTTGGGATATTTAAGCATCATATCTGACTTCCTCTGTACATTTTTTGTAATATAATTAGGAATGGTATAGCTGTGGTCCTAACCCTTTATGCCCCTGATGTCATCATGCTGCAATGAACGCTCCTACATCCCTATCTTATACCATAACAGGAGGTTTAGAAACAGTCTTGTCACTATGGAAGAGAGTGGGCTAGATGATTTACTAGACCTAGAGGCTCCCAAATGATTCTCTCTCTTAACACATCCAGTGAAAAATTATGACAACTTAATGCTTAAGGGAATGTAGGGATAGAATGGCGGGTGTTAAAGGAACAAAGGCTACTTGATCATTTCATGAAGTTCATGCTGATGTACAGATGTGATAAATGGACTGTGACAGAAAAAGAAAAGTCGTAGGGGATGAAGTTAAGAATGAGATCTATTTAACTGTAGAATAATTTCTCAAGAGCAGGGCCAAAATGCAGTATGGGCAGAATGCATTTAGATCAAACACTAGCAATTCTCTATGTACAAAAGAAGGAATGATCATGTATTGGCACCAAGAAGGACAAGGTAAACCCAACAGGTTTTTCTATATATAACATCTAGGAGACTGTGGTGGATATAAAAAGTAACTGAGAGATCAAATTAGAGACAGAAATTAAAAAGCTCCTGGAGTGAGCAACTGAGTGGCCTAGTACAAACGACGATGCACACCGTCCTTGTGCTAGGATAAGACACCTAGTGATGAAGCAGGCCGATAATGTGAGACACGAAGGAGGAGGCAGGAGAAAATCATCATCACAGTCCTAATGAGGATAATGATAACCAGGTAACACTTCAGAGGAGAGATGATGATGAGAACAAGGCCACAGGATGCGTATGGAAATCGAAGTTAAGTACAGGGGAGTGGATTGAGCAAAGCCAGAATGCCTTCTGCTTACTATTAAAACAATGGGCCAAATTTGCTGCATAATACAATAATGAATCATAATTTGCACATACTCTTCTAATAGAAATCTTACAGAGCTCCACAGAAGGTGGGGGCAGGCATGATAGTCACCCCTATTCTGGGTGGCAGTCAATTGACTGCAATAGCGTTGAAAGCAGCGATGTGATTTGGCTCCATGACGTTAATAACAGGCTCAAGAAACAGTAAACCCCAAGCAAGCCTGGCAAGAGTTTGGCTTTTTAGCTCGCATCCTCCCCCACCATGCCACCCCGCACGGTGCGGCACCTTGAAGCGTATGCACTGCTAATGCTGGCTCGCGGGGCCCCTGCCTGCCGCACAGAGGGACTAAGGAGCCGGGCTGAGGGAAAAGCTGGAGGAATCCTCTTCCATGCAATCCCACCACGTCATTTTGTTGGGAGGCAAACACGTGGTGCAGGGAGACCTTATAAATCTCCCTCTCCCTGCAAGATCGTGATGTTATCTGCTGGCAAAGTTTCCCTCTTCGCAAGGAAAGCAACGGGGCTCCGCGAGGGAGGGAGAGAGAGAGACTAAGGGGGCTGCAGATAAAGTAAAGCAGGAGCTGCGCGTTTCGGGCCGGGGGAAGCCCTGCGGATCGGGCCGTGCGTGGCAAGCACTGAAACCAAGCAATAGGGGAGAGGCGCCCCTGAGGGAGAAAGGGGCAAAGCACCTTTTGAACGCCCGGGCTCGCGACCCACAGGAGGCTGCAGCAGCAGCAACAGCGCCGGCTTGTTGACTGTGGCTTGGGTTGGCTTTTTTTGGAGGAAGAGGAGGGCGCCGGGGAAGCTGCACCGCAAGAGAGGGGGGCCGGTCGGTGCACGCAGCCCGGGGGTGCCGGCGGCAGGATCAGCGCCGGAGGAAGGAGCGAAGAGCAGAGCAGATCCCACCTTGCACCCAGCCCCGGGGCGTCCCGGGCTCTCCCCGCGCGGGCGCGCGCGCGCACACACACACACACACACACACACGTGGGCGCCCTCTAGCCTGCGGGGCGGCTCGCAGCTGCGTGTGTTGTTGCAGCTCCGCAGAGCTCAGCTCAGCGCGCGCCGCCAGCCCGCCCCTGACATCGCCCCGCTCCCGTCCCGTCCCGTCCCGTGCGTGGCGCTGGGGGAGCCCGGAGCTGAGCGCCCGGCTGACACCCGCTCGCCCTCCGGCTTCAGGAGCGCTGCTCGCCGGCTCGCTGGGGAAACTCTCCTCTGGGGACTCGCGCCGCGGTGGGGGCTGGTTAAAATCCCCCCTCCTCCCGGGTTTGTTCAGTTTGGAGGCTGATGCAGAGGTAGCGACCTGCTTTCTTTGCAACTTGCCTGTATAACCCGGGGGCATTTTTCATTTGCACCCCCGTTGCCTTTTCCTGGCAACCCGGTTGCATTTCCAACCGCAGCTGCTTTCCCCCTTCCTTTGCAACCCCCCGCTTTCCTTTTCAAGTCACTCTTTTTGGGACGCTGGGTTTAAGCCCGAAAATGCGCTGCTATCTCCTGAGCGTGGTGCTCACCCTGGATCTGGCCACGGTGGCGCTCAGCCTGTCTACCTGCAGCACCCTAGACATGGATCAGTTTATGCGCAAGAGGATCGAGGCGATCCGAGGGCAGATCCTGAGCAAGCTGAAGCTCACCAGCCCTCCCGAAGAGTACCCCGAGCCCGAGGAGGTACCCCCGGAGGTTATCTCCATCTACAACAGCACCAGGGACCTGCTGCAGGAGAAAGCCAACCACAGAGCCGCCGCTTGCGAAAGGGAGAGGAGCGATGAGGAGTATTATGCCAAAGAGGTTTACAAAATAGACATGCTGCCTTTTTACCCCGAAAGTAAGTCCTGTGTGTGTGTGTGATTTTCACCCCCCCAAGTCTTGGCAGTGCCCAGTGCTCTGAAATACCTGCCCCGTATACCATAACCCCCCTTATCTGTTCATTTCACTCATCTTAGTTCATTTTTCAAACTTTTTGGAGGGGGGAAAGGGGTCGGTTGCTTGCAGATCTGCTGTGTTTGATCTCCTCTCACCCTCTCCCTTAAACTCATCACACAAGTCACTGTGTGTGCCCCTAGGACCTGGGCGAGCCGCACACCCACACACACCCCAGACGCCCCCCCTTCCCTCTCTAAAACGACCCTGTCTCTTTCCACAGCTGTTCTTCCGCTCAACTTGCCTCAGTCTATCCCTGCGTTTTTCAAAAAAGGTATAAAAAAGAATCACAGGCTTCTTTCCCTCCCCCTGCCAACTCCCCAGTCCCCAGAACATCATTCTCAAGATCTCTACTTAAATTGGTACCCTGAGAAAGGACAACTGCAGAGACCTCTCTCTTCTGTTTTCAGTTTAATAGCCACTGTTCCAATTAATGGTGCCTTTAATTTTAGGCACAAGTTCTCCCTTCTGTTTAGTATCAGGTTCCTGGAACCCCTCTCATTTTTCTGCCCTTTGCTATTTTTTTGGATGACACCTATGATACACATCTCATTCTGAACAATAAAAGGGGAAAATGTTCTGTGCTGATCTCATCAGATCCCACCTATAATGAATACAAGTCATCATAACATGCCTCTTTGTTTTGGTGGTGGCGGTGGGTGTGCAGAAAAAATAAAAGTCCTTAAAAGGGGGGGGGGGGCTAGCTGCTCATGCCAAGGAAGGTTAAATACCAGAGAGAGAAAAAAAAAATAACTTCACCATCAGTGAATCCAAAACTCCAGTGCCTAATCTTTTCATTTCCCTCCCTCTTCCCCCACCCTCCACTTGATGCCCTATATATTTGCAGTCTGTTTTTGAAAAGTACATACCTCTCGCTTAAATAGATAATGTAGCCATCTTGGTAACTTTATCCTAGAGTTTCAATTGCATTTTCTTTTATTTATTTTTAGTTTAACAAGTTGTAGCTTTAGGGCTTGCTGTGTCTTGCATGTGATAGTTCTGTGATGCCAGCCAAAGTGTCTGAACCACTCTCTTTGCAGCTGCCCTTTTCTTCTTTTACTGTTAAATGACAGCATCAGGTATAGGACACCCTCGCAGTCAAAGCCATTTTATTATTGTAATTACAATAACAGCTAGGATAAATATACTCCACCCTTGTTACCCTCAGGGAAGGAAGATTTTTTTATGTATATTGGAGCCAAGTGGGTATGCGCAAAAGGTTCAATGTAATTTGTAGCAATAACATTGAGACAGAGCGTAGAAATCATGGCAGTTTTCCTTCAAAACACATCCCCATCCTCACACCCACACCGCCACGCCACCCTTGCTGGTATTTTGGTGAAAGTTAGAACTTTGTTTGGAGACCCAGCACCTCATGCCCTGAGCCTGGTAGCAAGTATTTACTAACAAAGGCCATTGAAAGTAGTAGCAACTCCTTGATATATGGGTATGAACTTGTAATAGAGGGTTTTTGAAGGCAAGGTGCATTGATCCTGACCACAGATTTGCCCCCTTTTCCACACAAAGAAAATCACACAAAGAGTTATTACTATCAAATCCAGCCATATACTTGTCAGAACATTAAAATATCTGAAGTGTGTGACATCAAAGTTGACAAAAGAGGGTCTATGTTTAAAATATTGTCAAAAGCCAGAGCGGTACTAAAATATCAGTAGGGGTTTTGGCAGCATAAAGTAGACTTCAGGTATCTACCAACAGAGTGCATCAGAAGTTTGGGATCAGAAGGCCATTTAGCAACAGATCCAATACTACTGTGCAAGTGCCGTGGCTAACATCATAGCAAGTTGGTTAACTGTTTTTCCACTGCTCTCTAGTTATACTGGATTGAGTGAACCTTTCCAAAAAAGACAAAAAGGAAGGAATTGCTCCACCATATTTTAAACAAACAAATTGAAAGTGCAGCATTGGCTGCTGTATACTCCTTCTCATAGACTTCACTGAATAATTTTCATAACTCTGCAGTTCCTGATCCCACTGGGACAGTGATGAGGAAGGAGAAGGAGATCAATATGAATGCATTGAAGGTCAAAAGCTGCTGAGATGAAGGCATGGGAAAGATCAGTGGTTGAGTTTTTAACCACAAAGTTGTTAGCGTTCAGTAACTGACTACAGCTCAAGTATTACAAATATGCTCTAATTATACTCATAGTCAGCTATATATCACTGCAGATTGCTGATAGGTCTTTGTGAGGCATTTTATACAGTTCAGACTAAATATTTTTAGCAATGAGGAGATGTAAAAGGAAAACTATAAGAGATATTGTAAATACCCTAAGGCATATTTTGTCTTAAATATTATCCTTGGCCAACTACTATATAAATACAGTAAATATGAATAGAACTGGCAAGATGCCAATCTCCTGGGATGAATTTTAGTCAAGAAGGTATTTATGGGATATAAATAATACTGTGTCAACATTTAAAGAAGGGATCTGATTAGTTTTGCATTTATTCATATTAATCTTTTCACATGCTGTTAGTTTAAGGCTCAAAGTAAAGTTATGCTAAGGTTTACTGATAGTTTGCACTGAGGGAATAAGGGGGCATCTGGCGTCTGCTTGACAGTCCATTTGAGGTTAAAGACACTTGTAGTCAGAATATATGTGGAAATTCAGAGAGTCAAAGAATAATAGACCCATGTAGACAGTAGATTGCAAAATTAGTGGCACAAAAATAATATCAAGAAGCTTTGGAAACTCAAAAAGCAGTTGAGCTTTGGTTTGTGCAGTAATCCTTATGTATCTTGTTTTGGGTTAGGTAATAAAAGTCAGTAATTGAGTTGTTTTACAAAGATCTATGAAAGGAGATTGAATGTGAAATCTAAAGACAGTAGATGATAGAATGCTTGAAAACTCTATACCTAGAAACAATTCTTTTGAGTTTCAAAGTACTGGTTTTATTAAAATGGGGTCATATTAGAAGATAATTTTGTCTTTGGGATAAAATTGCTGACTAGACAGGTTCTGATACTTAAACTGAATATTTCAATTTAGTGATGGCAAACATTGCATTGTTAATCTGCAGAAATGTAATATCAGTACAATTACAGATTGCAAATAATAATAATCCAACATATCTGGGACATTTGTTATACATACATATAATTAACAAGGCAGGTTTTCAGGGATTTGGAAGGCTTATTTGTGGTAAACCTATAAAAGCCCAATTCTGTATTCCTTATTCATCTAAAACTCCCATTTGTCAGTGAGTCAGTAAAAACTGATGGATTGGGCCCAGTGAAAGTAAGTGATCACTTTGAGTATTCTATCATCTTTGAAGGAGGTGGGGCTAAAAATATACAAAACCCTGAAAAATTACGATTTCTTTTTTTGATAGTTGTTTCACATTAATGTTATACTAATATTATACAGGACCCCTCGCGCCCCCCCACCCCCGCCATGAAGCGAAGCTCTTGCCTATACATCAATTTTATGGGTGTTATTGATATAGCCTATCTTTCAATGAACTCTATTGCATGAATATTGTGTTACATAGACTGTCATTCTGCTGACTATTTGCCCAATGGGGAAAAAAAAAAACCCAGATAAACTGTCTCTGTGTACAAGGCTATGCTTCTGTTTTATGAACAAGGAGTTGATTTACCAGTGATTATATGCATGTGGACTTCTTGTCTTCAGAATAATTGAGTTACTAGTACAGCGGTGGCTACGCTATATGCCTCCCCTTCACTGATTGCATCATTACCAAATGTTAACAGCTATTGATGTGCAGCTCACGTGTGTTTTGCATTTAGCAGAGCCCAGAACTTAATCTTTCAGGATTTTCTATTTTGTTAAAAATATGGAAGCCTTCTCAAATGGAGTATTGTAACAGTGCAGACTCACCCTGCGGCGCCTCCTGCTGGTCGTCCAGGGAATTAGCTCATCCAGCCCTGGAGCGCCCTCTTCAGGCCCGTGATCCGCCTTACCGCTCTGGCTCCCGTGTCCCTCCCAGGACCCGGTGCCCCTTTCCACTGGGGTGCTTCCCCCTGGCAGTACCCCACAGATCTGAGTCTCCCCTCCTAGGGAACCCCCACCCACTATCCCCACCTTGCCTCAGTATAGGCTACTGCCAGTCCCCATTTAGCCCCATGCACTGGGGCAGACTGCAGTCTGTATTAGCCACTCATCACAAGCAAGGAGGGTTAGACCTGCTGCCTATGCCTACCCGTGGGTTTCCCCTGTAATCCCAGTACCCCCTTGGCCTTAGTCTAGCCCTGGAGCCTGTGGTTTTCCTAGGCCAGAGCTCCCCGGCTTCCTTGGCCTTTCCCCAGCCCTGCTCCACTCCAGGTACCCTGCTTAGCTCCTGCAGCCTGGCCCTTCTCCCTCTACAGGCAGAGGGAGACTCTTTGCTCCAGGCCCACTGCCCACTTAGAAGGGCCAGCTGGGCCCTGATTAAACTGGCCACAGCTGTGGCTACTTTGCCAATCAGCCTGCCCCCAGCCTCAGCCCTCTCCCAGGGCTGTTTCAAGCCCCTCAGGGCAGGAGCGGGGTGCCACCCCACTACAAGTATATTATTTTAAACCTCCCAACTGTGTTGACCCAGTGGCCTAGCTGTGGTGCTCAGCACCTCCCTGGAGTTCGATTCCCCATAGTCTCTTACTTGTTGTAAGGAATTTGGAGTACTGGTGGAGGCTTCCAGTAGGGTAGAGGGAAGGTGGTGGGAACGATGCCATGTGGCTTAAACATGAGTAGCATTCATGAGTCCTCCTCTGCTCCTTAGAGCCAAGAAGTTGCCGATGGATTTTAAAAGGGGCACAATAATATTATGAACAATGATATCATTTGTAATTCTGCATACTGAGTGGGGTAATCAAATGTCTTGCTTCACTGCATAAGCTGATCACCATTGGAGTCAGGAAGGAATCGCTCCTCCCACATGTACCCTCATCATACAAAATGGCAAAGCGCATTCTGGGTGTTTTTCACTTTCTTCTCAACCATAAGGTATACAGCCAATAGTAGAGTACCAGATTTGGGAGCTCAGTAGTAGGATCTGGCATGGTAAATTCTGTTGCTATGTGACTTGAGGAGAGGGAGACTAAAGAAAAGAGATATGGAAGGAACACCTTAGGCTCTTAGAGGGGTTCAGAAGACCATCCAGAACAAAAAAACCCCAAAACCCTAGGACCAAAATCCTGAAGCCCTATCTCGGTGCTTACTCAAACAAAACTCCCATTGACATCTGTCTTAAAGAGATACCATCATCTTGGAATCTAGTCAAGTTTTTAAAAAAGTAAATTTTCTGCTACTCCACCCAGCCCCTACTCCTCTGCCAGTTTGGGGTTTTACAGTCACAGGTGACCATTACTAGATTTTTTTCTGTCTTCTGCTTCTGTGTGAAAGACCCACATAAATAAAGGAGGAAACTGACTGACTAAAGTGCCAATCCTGCAAGTGACTAAATAGATGGAACCCTATACCCACATGAAGTTCCTTTGACTTCAGTCTGTTATAGGATCAAGGTGCAAATTGGTACAGAGGGAAGAGAGCAGAACTGACTATCTCAAAGTGCTGTCAAACACACAACGTAAATAAACTGGGAAAAAAACTAAGACAAACTATTTGCTTTCACTAACCTCTGTCAGTCCTAATCATTTTAGGTGTCACTTGTCAGGACAATAGGTAAAATATTTTCATAGGTTGGTGTTATCGCTTTACATTTGGGACTCTTACATGTATAAGAACTGAGCAAAAGCTAAACAAGGGCGTTAGGATTTGTTCTTTAGTGAGGTCCCTATTCAGCAAGAAACACATGTACAGCTTTAAGGATGTGAATAGTCCCATTAACAATTAAAGCTTAAGTAGCTTGCTGAACTGGGACCTGATTTCGTGGGACATTAGCAGAGGTATGAACAGAGTTTTGGAGCCATGCAGCTAAAATCCCTCACAGCGCTTAGAAAATGTATCGCTAAACATCAGGACCAGTAGCAGAGGCAAGACTTGAAAAGACTTTTTCAGGAAGAACATTTTTTTTTTCTCTGCTCATTATCTTTGTTATCCTGAAGAGTCTCTTCCAGTTGGACAGCTTACTTTCTTTGCTTATGCAAGTGTCTCTATGCTAGAAATGCTTCCACATTACAGATTAAGAGGAAACTCCCAGCGCATCTTGACAAAACAAGTAATTAGTGAAGATGCACAAATGTTTCCATTCCCATTGTGAAACCATATGCTATACATTTAAACAGGCAGTTTTTAGCCTGGGAATTATATGTTCTCCAGGTATTATTTTAATTTAATAATATGTTATGGATGCTGAACAGATTTGTTTAGACTAAAAAGTTTGCTTCAGTCATTTTGTATAGAGTATGTTTGCATCCTGCCTACAACCACAAACTGTTGTTTGTTTCTTTTTAAATCTATGATATTCACAAGTAGGTACCTAACTGCAACATTACTATCAACTTGCTTCCTGGAATGGTCTGGCTAAAGCCGCTAGGTTTCCTCTTGAAACAACTCCTTCAAAACTGTCTACACCATCCTTGTTGTTCTGTAATAACTGTGAGGGAAAACCCAGCAGTACAAAAATACAGCTGAATGGTGCAGAAGGGAGTAAAGGAGAGGGGGAAAGGGGTCAAAGGCCACAACTTTGCACAAGGGGGTGGGGAGCACATTCAACACCAGGCGTCATATCCCCCCTCCTCCCAATGTAAGCTGCAGGCTCTGTAAATGAATGAGTGAATGATGGTGCCCTCTAGTGGCTGACAGAGAGGAGAAGGGACCTGCTATTACTAATTACTACAGGAGTTCTCCTTTAGCTCATATGACAGAGGCCTGGGCTTTTGGATCTGAACGACTAGGTGTATACTTCTGGGTAATTGTTGATTTTTTTTCTTACATACAGCAAGAGCTCTGCACGTTGGTTCTGAGCTGGGAAGCACCTTCTCTGTACAGTACGATGGCCTCCAAACCCAGTGGAGTTCCAAGTGGAAATCTGCTTGGGCTTTCTCACTGCTTGTTGAAGTACAGTATTGACTTCCCCCAGGGGAAGAAGCCTTTGGCTGTTGTGTGAGCCATATAATGTACCTGAGGGGAAGGGTCTGGCAAGCAGTGCAGATGGACACTCTCATACCCCGAGGCCCAGGGAGACACACCTGGATTTCCCTGTGGATTCCCATGCAGTGTGAAGTTTTCACCCTGAATGCGATCCTGTGGATACTATTCCATGTTCCCACCCTAGGGAAGAAAGCTCTGTAGCAACCCTGTGAGTTTGAACTGGTGGGATTTTCAAAACATCTTTTCCCATCATGCACGTTTTCCTGCAAGAGGGGAAGGTATGCCCCTAGAAACGGAAATTTCCTATGACTATGGTTGCATGATGCACAGTGAGGTGCATTGAAACTATTCAGGATTTTCACTACAGACCTCATTTTACTCCCACTGAAGTCAATGGAAGTTTTGCCACCAGGCTGAGCTCTTTGAGGCAGGGTCTGTGTCTTTGCTCTGTGTTTGTGGAGAACTTAGCACAATGGGTCCTGGGCCATGACCGGGCCTCCTAATCTGTACTGCAGTACAAATAAATAGCAATAATCGTTTTAATCTGGACAAGATTGCACCACATATCCAAGTTCCCCATGACCCAAAAGTCATTGAAATCACTAGGAATCTTTCCATTGACTTCAGTGAGCTTTGAATCAGGCCCAATATGTTATATTTGCCTTGTATTATAAAAACTATTACTCATTTATTTATAAATTCATTTGCTTTCCTTGCATGGAAAAGATACTGCTTTTCAGACAAAAATACAGGGCAGGCTGAGTGAAAATATTGACTAGTGCTTTATATTTCAGCAAACACTGTAGCAAACAAAACAAAACGGGGTGTGTGGGGGGGGGAACAGAAAAAAAAAAAGGAGAGAGAAAGAAAATGTTGTGACTTTGACCTTGGCTCTGTTTGTTTGGCTCCTTCCCACCATATCTAACCCACACTACTCTGACAAATAGTGCATCTGTCTTGACAGGCTAGTTCACAAATAACCATTCATTCATAACTCAGGGCTGTTGTAAGAATCCCTGTTTGTTGCTTAATCTGACGACTGTGAATTCGAACATTGGCTTCGATAAAAGGACCCTTCAAAATGACCGCAAGTCCTGTCTGACTTCGCAGAAACTAAGAGGGAGGTCTTGCTTGAAAGAGGATACTACGCTTTAAAAATATATATATATACATATATTTAAGAGCATTAAAACATCTGTTGTTGCCAAAGCCCAAATTGGAATGTTCTGGGAAAGATAATTTAATTTTAAACTGCTGGACTCATTTCAGTGATGGTAATTTCAACACTTCCTGGGGAAAGTCTATCGGTGATTATTATATGCACACCAAGTGCAGCAGAAGATCTGTCATTCTTTCCATTTCAGTTTTTCACTCGTATAAATTCATTATTTTTCCTCATTTGGCCGGTGTTGTTGTCTTGTGTTTTCACTGGCTTCGTCTCATTCAAACCCCTGCCTTGAATTTTAAAAGGCAAGATAAGTGCTGCTGAAGTTTCCTTTTCTTATTTGTTTTTGTTTACGTTCGGCCTTTGCAGTTCAGTAGCTATCGCAGCTAAAGCAGAGTGTTTGGTTAAATCATAGAGATGACTAAGGAATCAAAATATGGAGGTTTTTTCTTTAAAAAAAAATTGGGAGTGAACTTTGTGCTCATGAAGGTGAGGAACTGATAGCCCCGTGTCTTGTTGTTTGTACAGTTCCTGGCACAGTGGGCCCTGATACTGCCATATGAGTGTTAAACAATAATAATGAGCCCAACATTCAGTGAGCAGATGCTGTTTTAAGCTCTCCAGTCTGCACATGTCTGCTAATGCATCCCAAACCTGACCTACAATAGCCCTTGTTATTTCAAAGCTTGGCTGCTCCTGAGCAGACGCTGCCCAATGCGCTGTACAGATTGGTGTTTTTGTGCTCTGGAAAAACAGGCACTAAGGACTAGCTGAAATTGCCAAGAGTTCTAACAGGAAGAGTAATACGTAGCAATTTTATAGCCGTTTAAGTCTTCAAAGTGCCATGTAAATATTAAGGCGCAAATTTCCCCTCTTTAGGTACAGGAGAGTTGAAATACTGGCCAGAAGTGGCTGGCAAGCCTGGGATGGTGAGAGAGGGATCTAAGTCACCCCTGGTCATTAGCGAAATAGGAAGCTGCTTGTCCATTTTCAAACCCTACTTGCTCATAAGAATGGGGCAGACCAGCAAAGCTGAGAAACACTCCTGTGAGCAGAGTGAACATCGCACCAGCTATTTCTCTTGGATCTTAATTGCAGACTTCCACGTTTATGAGGTTTTTCATACTGGAGTCAACTCCAGCTAACCCTGCTCAACCTCATATTTAAAGAATATATAGTCAATGAAATCTTTAGCGACTAGGAGCTAGTTTCATTCCCACATGGGAAGGTGGCAATTTGCACCCCTTGACCACATGCCGGCTGGAGTCGCTTCAACAGGAGGCATTCACCCTTGGGGAAAGAAAGGCAGCTGTATTACTGCCATCCTTCATCGGGATGGGCGCTTTTAAACTGGGGCTGCATAGGAGCTCAGCCAGTGGCAGTTGCCTAGGAGATGTGTTGGATCAGTGAATATCCTGGGTGCTCTGGTCCCACCCCCTCACCAGCTGATCCTGCCCAGTTTGTGAGCTGCTGTACTGGCTCCAGACTCCTAGCAGAGTAGGGGTATAGGTGGCTTGCACCATTGCTTCCCTTCCCTGAGCTCAAGTTCTTTGTGATTTGCCCTTTAGATACAGAGTAGTCGCATCTCAGCATTAAGATATGCAGAAAGATGCTTGCGCGTTTTCTTTGTCCCTCCTGTTGCATATTGATGCAATATAGAGTGACAGAATATTGCAACATACAGCATGTAAAGCACTAGACATGTCAGCCTAAGAATAAGTGCCACCTTTCTTGAAGAAATCCACTGATCTGGTGGTGTTACCAACCAAGAGGCTTATAGTCAGGATCTACATTTTGGGCAGCTGGATATCTAAACTAGCAGTTAGATGTCTTTACAATGGACTTGTACCAAAACCCTGGGTCCGAGCTCTCTCGAAAGTTGAATCTGGATCCAAACGTGGCAGATTGGGTCCATCTTTATGTCTGGGAGTCAGTCAGTTGGAATTTTCACACACCCCTCCTTTCTTGTGAACAGAAGACCCTAAAAGGATGCAGAAAAATAGATCTTTAAATAGATGGCCAATGCCTGCGTCTAAGGGAAGATTACACCCTCCCAAATTGGGGTCCTGTCTTAATCCACTTTATTGGGAAAGTTCTCTTCCTCTTGGTGGTAGGGAATTTGTTATGGTAGGGCTGGAGAGAGTTCTGTCTAATCCACACTTACCACAAGACCAGCTGCACATGTGATGCAACTAAGTCCCTGAACTTTCTGCTTCTACATGACCGTTGAGAGTCTGTACTACTGATTTAGGGCTTGAGTCAAAGCCCACTGAAATCAATGGGAGTCTTTCCATTGACTACAAAGAGCTTTGTATCAGGTCTATGATGCTTTACCCTCAGTTTAAAAAAATAACCACATTTTCAAGGTATTTTTGGACATATTTTTGTAATGTGGCTCCTTGCCTTTGATGAATTGCCATCAGAGATGTTCTTCTGTATAAGGCTTTGTAAAAAGCTTTAAAAATAAACTACATTGTAGCTTATTGGTAGCAGCATTTGATAGCAGATGTCATCTGGTAGCAGCATATGGCAGCAATATGGCAAGAGCAGATAATTACAGAATACAGAGTAATAGGCATGAGTTCATGTCCTGTACCTCTCAGGTATTCCACATCCCCCTCCCTAAAATAAATGACAATCTGACCACGAAGACCTTGCAAATAAACATGCGGTAATACGTTACTATCATCCTCCCTAAAGCCAGTTCTAGTCTAGAAGCTAAGGGCTCCACATATAAAAGTCTCTCTACAGACAAAATCTGCAAAATCTTAAAGTCAGTCCTGAATGGAGCTGGAGCCAACACAGCAACTGCTAAAAGCAGCAGTTTTTGAGTCAACTAGCTGCAATGATATATGATGAATTTACAAGCTGGAAAGCAAAGGAGTTTGGGAACAGGAACTGTGCTAATGGGATGGAAGTGAATGTGGTTTCTATAGTGCCTCTCGTGCTTGATGTGTCTCAAAGTGCATCAAAAAGTGATGAGTTAAATATTTGGAGGTACATTCTGATCTCAGTTACACAGATGAAAACTTGGAGTAAATCCATTGAAATCAGTGAAGTTAATCCAGATTTTCACTGGAGTCATGGAGATCGGCGTTTGTTGAGTGACTGATTCGGCAAATGGAGCAGTCACTGTGGATGGGATTTTCAAAGGAGCCTAAGGGAGTTATCTATCTAGTTCCCATCAAATTGCAATGAGATTTGGTCCTTAGGCTCCCTTTGTAAATAGCAATTCCCTGTTCAGATGATAGATCGACAGAAGAACCTTCTTTTCTAAGAGTTTATCCTGCGCTCTTAAAAACACAAACAAAATCAGTGAGAGCTCAGCAGCCATCAGAGGCAAAAAAGAAGGGGGCTTGGTATAACTGCTTGTCCAAAGGAAAGCCCCACTACTGCAGTACTTCCCGTTCCTGATCAGGGTCAGCCTGGAGTATGTGCCCAAATATCCTGGAGTAGGAATTAAAGCCAAAGGGCCTGATTCTCATTTACTCCTTTACGTTGCCAGAGTGGTGTGCACGAGCCTTGGTGTACATGACAATCAGACCCACAATGTTCTACTTCAAAGGCTTGCTTACTAACAGAGCCATAATGCCACTTGATGTGTTCAGGTGCTCCTGAGAGGAGCAGAGGCAAGAGATTCTGCCCAGAGCATACATTTCCAGATCTGGCTGCGTTTTTAACTAATAACTAACTGACTGTGTTGTAGTTCGGGAGAGTCTGTGTGTTAACCTAGGATCCAGTAGGGTTAAATGCATTGACCTAGGTTTAGAGCAGGGGTCTCAAACATGCGGCCCGCGGAGTTACTTGCTGCAGCCCGCCAAGCTCCCCATCCTTGGCGCTCCCCCCTGCCCCCCAGCACGCCGTGTCCCCGCTCCTCTGCCTACCTCCAGGCGCTTCCCACCGCCAAACAGCTGTTTGGCAGTGCTTAGCGCTTTCCAGGAGGGAGGAGCAGGGAGCCGTGCGCTCAGGGGAGGAGGCGGGGCCAGGGCGGTGATTTGAGGAAGGGGTTGGAATAGGGGCAGGGAGGGGGCGGAGTTGGTGTGGGGACTTTGAGGAAGGGGATGGAATGGGGGTGGGGAAGGGGTGGGAAGAGGCAGGGCAGGGGCAGGGCCTCATGGAAGGGATGGAGTGGGGGCGGGGTCAGGGGCGGGGCGGGTGGCTTTTGTATCTTTATATGAAAAGGTGTCAGCGATGTGGCCCTCGGGCCAATGTACTAGTCCTCATGTGGCCCTTGTGTTGATTTGAGTTTGAGATCCCTGGTTTAGAGCCTAGCATATATCACAGTAATTATGAATTTATTGGGCTTATCCTATTTTCCATGGGTAAAATATTGAAAAGTGTCCAAATAACTTAGGAGCCTAAATCCCAGTTTCAAAAGCGACGTAAACACTTCAGAGCCTAAGTTCTGTTGGCTTATTATTAGAGGGTATCATTATGGAGGCTAGTTTTGAAAATTTGGTTCATTAGCTCATCTTGCTCATCTGCCTGCCAATACAACATTGTTCCTTACAGAGCAGTTGCTAGTGCTGTGTCCAGCGTAATACTATATGGAAGGACCCAATGTTGGTATCCAAAACTGTTGTTAAAGAATAGATGTGATCAGAGACATGCTGCCCTCCAGTATATTTGCAGTGCAGAATGAAAGATGTGTGGCAGGGTGAATCAAATTTGACTTCTAGTTATGGGCTCAGGGTGCAGTCTGGGAGCAGGGAAAACTTCCATTAACTCTAGTGGGATTTTGGTCTGTATAATGACTGCAGCATCAATTGCTACACGGTTAGAATTCTACAGGTTGGTTTCAAAATCCTGTAGCTAGGGTCGTATTCCTTTTTAATATCTATAGGTTTTCAGAGTATTGTTTATAGCTAGGATTTTCAAAGGTGCCTAAAAGAGTTAGGCACTCAATACATGTGGGTGCTTTTAAGATTGCAGGCCATATTGGTTTCACCCCATTCACATGTATAGAACTTGCCAATGAAAGGCACGTTTGGCCTGAGTCTCACATACTAACAGTGTAAAAAATATTTAACATTGGCTAAAAGTTGGGATTTAGTTTTGTTTCTAGTTACTACATGTTGGTTCTTCCTCAGGTTTGACCTTAGGCCAAATAATGCAAGTGACCACATAAGTCACATCCCTGCGCCTCACCCTGTCCTGTGCTGATTCAGCAGCTTGCAGGCTGGCTGTGTATCTCCCAGTAGCCATTCTACCAGGGTGGAAAGAAACCCACACCCAGAATACTCTCCCCACTCACGACTGCTTGGACATCACAAATAACCATAAGACCTGTGCTTCACGAATCCTCGCTGCATACTGGTCTGATCTGACCATTGCTTGTTCATTATTTGACTGAAGAAGAGCTCTGTTGGACTCAAAAGCGTGTCTCTTTCACCGGTCCAATAAAACATAGTACCTCACCTACCTTACCTCTCTTGTATCAAGGGACCAACATGGCTACAACGCTGCAAACATTTTTTCATTGACCGATCAAATGGCTGCTTATTACACTAGCATTAAATAATAGACGAGTGCCTACTTGAAATTTAGTGGTTACTAAATTTGTACTTGAAGGCATTAGACTCGAAAGGTCTGTTAGTCAGTCACAGCTTAGGGCCAGTTCATTCAGATACCTCACTCTGAAATTGTATAAAGAGTAATCTCACCACTCCAGGAGTTAATATCATTAATATTATCCAGTAGTTTCTTTTGAGGTTTCTTCCTGGTTGACAATGCAAAATCATTCTATGCAGTCCTAATTTGCAAGCATTGCTTTCACTTTAATTATTGATGTGAGACAGAAAAGACATCAGAATTCCAATTCAGTTAAAAACTTGCTATTTCTTCTGTCTCTGCCATTCATCTATTATCCATTATCTGGAGTATCTTTATCTTCACTATTTTAAATTGTATTGGCTGAGATTAGAATCTATGAATTTTCACTTGATCGCAATACAAATCAAAATGGCCAATTTTCTTTTTACTTTCTTTCCCCTCCCTTCTTTATTGCACTTTTTCTCTCAGTATATTTCCTGTTTTTGTTTTTTTTGTCTCTAGAGCAAAAGGTTGGACTGCCCAACCTGCTTTTCTTGAAAATGACTTGCTTTCATTTCCTTCTACAGCCAGGGAATAGTTTAGAAATTCTGTTCTCTGGGCCCCGGGCTAAGTGTCAGAAGCCAGCTTCAGGGCTTGCCAAAGGAGCAGGAGCTCTTCCTGGCAGAGGTGGGGCTAGAGGAACAGGATCTAAACCGTGGGACTCACTTTCATCTCCTCTCTACAAACCAATGCAGAAATTTGCTGACTATTTTTAAATCTTCCAGGCAGGATAGATGGGCCATGGGGCCCTCTGTTTAAAGAAAAACAACCTACTCTGCGAGATAGTAATTGAGTAAAAAGACAAGTTAGTCTGTGCTGGGGGAAAAGCATCTAGTGTGAGTTACTGCATGCTGATTGTGATTTTGAACACTTGGTAAGGGGAAATGGGCTATTCTAAGCAGCTGGAGCCATTCTCACTGTCACCTTGCATGAACTGCCTCTGTTCTCAAATACACACATACTCAGATTTGTTCTAGGGAGAAGAAGGGCCTGTATTCTCCCCTCCATTTCAACATATTTAGAGGCAGGGACAAGCCTTAAGGCTCAGATTCACATCAGTTTTTTTCCAAAATTCAGGGGAAATTTGGATCTGTTTTGGTTTGGGCCCGTCACTGGTTTGCAGTGTGAAAGTATCAATGCTCAGAGTGAACCCTTCTGCTGGAAATAGTGTACTGGATATTGATGATGCTTCATGATTCTTACAGTCCTTTGCAAATTGCAAGCATATTATATAAGTAACAACTTTACAAATATGATATATTTATAGAGCACTGATTAATAAGGTATAGAGTAATAAAAGTGTGACTTGCAGGACTGCTGGTAAGAGACAGCAGAACTTTGTTTCCTAATGTCACTCACCTGACCTATGTCAGGTTTACATGGGTTAGTTCCCCTGACACAGGACAGAGTCAGTATCAGGTGTTGTGTCCCACCCACTAAACAGGTACACAGTGCAAAAAACCAGTAGTGTGTACCTGCACTGTAGATGGGACCATTCTGCTGCTAACATAAGTACTGAGAAGATGGGGGCACCCAGCAGCATCTGTCTTCTGCTAGACTCCTTGGTTCATCGTAATCAGGTTTCAGATCAGGGCATAATGCAAAAATGGCCCCGATGGAGAATCTTCTCCAGGCCTGTTATCTGTCTGCTGATACTGCTAGACCTCTGTGTCTCAATAATTGCTCCCTTCATCTTTAACTTCTTCCTGAGACCACTCAGAGAGATCTTGAGATGCCATAGACTCAGCTGTGACCCAACTCATCTGAATGTCTTCTCCAATGACTCAGCCTCTGCCATCACCAGGGTGCCCCAATGTCTATATGAAATCAGCAATAGGATGAAGAGTCGTTAGCTCAATCTCAATTTAGGAAAGACAGAACCAGTGCTGGTAGGAAATGGGAAATACTTTTAAGGAACTAACCAGTACACTAAAATCATTAGTGATCCAGAACATCACAGATCATCAAGGTGGTGCAAAGGCTCAGGGTCTTGCTAGAAGCCTTACTCTCCCTCGACATGCAGCTTGCCACAGTGCCGAAAAACACCTTCTTTAACCTTCACTTGACCTGTGTTCACTCCTTTCGGGTGAGGACCTAGCCAAAGTGAGCCAGGCTTTAAACATGCCCAGGTTGGAATATTGCAACTCACTCTACTTAGGTTGGACACAACTGCTTCAAAAAGGCCAAAGCTGGTAGAGCATGGCTTACTGGTAGAAATACCCAATGCAAACGCATCAAATCAGTGCTTTGCCAATTTCGCTGGCTCCCCCCATTTGCTTCAGTGTAAAGCTCAGATGCCTGGTTCTAATCTAGAAGGCACTTAATAGGCTGAAAGTTGTTTGTTTGGGAGACTGCCTTGCCCTCCAGGAGATCCCAAGACATCTACGCTCACTTTACAGGGACCATATAGCTGGATAGGTCCAGATTCCAACCACAAATGGCAACAAAGCACTCTTGGTGGCAGAGCTTTGGCTGTGAAACGTCTTGGCAGACGAGGTCAGACAAAGTACAAACCAGACAGTGTTTAGATCAAGGTACACTTTTTTGATAAGAAATTGCTATTCTTAATAGTGCCCCAGAGAAAATAATCCAAACCTCTACACAAGCAGTAACACTGTGCTCTAGAAAAATGGAGACAAAACCCTTTGTATTCTGGATTTTTATTCTTCTTAACTTTTTAAAGATACTCCAGTGATAGTGGTTATATAACCTCCCCTCCAAAAAACACCAACAGCAATATAGATAGGTACAGCCTCCCTCTGCAGATTATTTCTATCAGCTATGGCCAGATCAGGGAGTGTGTGTAACCCACACATCTCCTGGTTGTAGTGCTCTGTCCCCACTAGTGGCACCGAGACCACTTAGAGATTATTGAGTTTGCTACAGCCTCAGCTAAGGGCCAAGTGGCTTTTAGCTCATGCAGTAGAGGCTCATGCATTTAGCTCCAGAGGTCACAGGTTCGATTCCACCCACTGACGAGGGCTTGTTGGTGTTACATATGCATCCTCTCCTCCATAGTTCTTGTCACAGAGGCCCTGCAGATTCACTCTTCTTTGATGCTGTGGAGTGGTCAAAATGGGAGGAACTGCTTTCCACTCCGTATTGCAGCTGCTGGCTGAGGATTTTCTGGTGCACGGAACCACATGCCAACCAGAATTTGGCCATGTATTTACAGGGATCATTTCACTCCAAACCTAAATGCAGCCAACTCGTTGGTAGAAATATGCTGCATCCATCTGTTGCTAACAACACTATCCAAGAGAGGCTTTAGGAGGCAAAGTGAAGGATACCTTAATATTTGCAGGTTTCAGTGTAGTAGCCGTGTTAGTCTGTGTCAGCAAAACGAAAATAAGAAAGAAAAACTTGTAGCACCTTAGAGACTAACAAATTTATTTCAGCATATGCTTTCGTGGGTTGTTACCCACTTCATCGGATGCATGGAATGAAACATACAGTACACAGATATTTATACAGTCAGATATTTGCAGTACAGAAGCCCCAACTGAGATCAGGCCTCTGTTGTGCTAGGCACTCTCATATTCATAGTAAGAAACAGTTCCTGCCCTGACAGGCTAGCAGTTTAAATGGATGAGCCAGTGGATGCTTCATGATATAAACAGTTACGCCGAAGAAGAAACGAATCAGCTCTAAACTGTAGACTTTCATACCAGCTCAAAGATTTCTTCGTGCTGACAGTATTCGTCATCCTGCAGCTGTACTAGTCCAATGTACTAGTACTTATCTAGAGACCGATCCTACAGTAGAAAGAGGGAGTTATGTGTTAGAAATGTCACTTATCATTCAATGTTACTGCTTTTTGCAGGGCCTGCTTTTTACTACTTCTTTAACAGTGGCCAGATAGCTTCTAGCAGTTGTTATTTCTTGTCAGCCGAGTGTGAGGTTTGCAAAGAGAATTTAGAATCTAGAGTATATTTCCCCATCAGACTATAGCAGTTGCAATGTAGGTCAAACTTCTGGCTCAAACTGTTAGACTGTTTCACTTTAGGCTTTTACTGCAGACCAGCAAAAGCAGGAAGTTCAAAATTAAGGATGAAATACCTCCAATGACTCCAAAAAACACACAGTATAATGAACTCACTAAAACTCTGCCACCCTACTTGTGTTGAGTATAACCTTATTCTATGAGTAATTCCAATGAAATCAATAGGATTACTCATGGAGTAAAGTACTACTCAGCCAAGGGGGGGAGGGTGGTAAATTCTGGGCTTGAGGATGGGATGTCAGCCAGAATTTGGCACTGGGTTGCTTTTATCACAAATGTGCATTATTGCAAAGTAGTTTTTCTATTTTATTTATACTGGAGTTCTTTATTTCTCTGCATTAATAGAAGTGATATATAAAGATAACAAAAATATATATCATGGTTTCCCAGATAAATATATATCTGGGAAAGCATATTTTGTTACCAAGGCATATTGTTTTTAACCTGAGGAGCTGTTATGGTTGATTAGAGAGCTAGCTCTAGTACAGTACTAGCACATTTTATTTTAAATGGATTAATTATCCAGTAAACTTTGGATGCTTCAAAGAAATATTGCCATCTTTCATTTATTACCTACTTATGTGACTATTTAATAGCACATTGTTATAACCCTGTCATGCACCATGACTGTAATGGGAGTTAGGTGTGTCTAACGACTACAGCTGCAGGCTCATCCACAGTGGCTGCAAATGCTCCAATACAGGAAGGTCTGGTTGGTGTAATTCATAGCTGCAGATTCCCTGGCTGTCCCTGCTCTCCTGTCGTTTGAAGAACAGTCGCTGTACATGGGCTCTCAGCCTGCTGTCCCTACATACAGGTGAACTCCATTGGTTCTGCTGCCTCTTGGCCCATCTGTGTCTGCATGGAAGAGGAAGATCGGTATCAGAATTCCCCCTAATAGAAATACGTAGCAAATAGTGACTTGGAAGAAGTTGCTGAGCATGTATAGCATCTGATTTTCGAACACGAACAGCTTGACCATCATCATTTTTTGGTTTTGTTTTAAATGGCTGTCTGTAGTACAACACTTAGCAGTTTTTTAGTATCTTTCATCCAAGGATCTCAAAACACTTAACAAATGCACATGGGAAATTATGAGAAAGTGGGAGCAACAGATCTCTGCTCTGACTGCCAGCCTTGTGATTTTATCATTGTTTCCTCTTTGTTAAGGGCTAAATGTCCACTCGAAAAACTGAAGCTATTTCGGAATGATAGGGTTGGTTAATAAGATAAAACATAAACTCAAATAATTTCTTTTTTTTCCTGCCTTTGACCTCAAAATGACAAAAAGTGTTTCTAAAGTAATTAATTTTCATTCGTCTTCAAGAAATCAAAGCCAAGCAGTATCATCTTCCTTGCCTTATTCAATCAGTGTGCAATGCTGGCAAGGGTTGCCATACTATCAGTAGGGTTTAGATTTGTTCTTTGGACAAGGACTATTTCAGTTATGTTTGTACAGTTCCTCGCCCAATTGGGTGCGGGTCTGGAAGCACCACCATTATTCAAGCTATTATGATTGATTTCCAAAACACCATCTCACTAGTGCTCTACATTTGGTACCATGAGTATATTACTTTGCTAATGAACCTCCCTCCTTCACCTCTTCTGTGCTTCCCTTCATCTCAGCCTCCATCTCGTTGTCTCCATCTAATGCACCTGTCACTGCTGAACCTAGGCATTATCTAACCTCCCGCACTCTTCAGGTGGATGATAGGGGAGAATGGTGCTATATATTTGGAATGGTTTAGGCAAGGGAGCATATATAGAACTGGCATTTTCCTAAGCATCTGTGGTGTATCTAATCTGTTAGTGTTAATGGATATTAACTATAAATTTATATTTTGTTTTTAAATGAATTGGATGCGGATCCTCAGCTGGTGTAAATTTTCATAGGCGCGTCATATTTAATTCTGAAGCCAAATGTTCGTGACATAGTCCTAATCCCTGGAGGAGATTTATAAAGGAAGTGTTAACATCTAACTATGGGCCAAATTCTTCCTTCAGATAAGTTTGTGTAACTTTCCTTTGAATCCAAGGGCCCAATTTACTCTTATGGAAGCAGCAACAGTGTTGCTTTGATACTGTTTCAAGGAGCTCATGCTGAATTCAGCAGCTGTTTAGAGTGCTAGCTGTTGACTCAATAGTCTTTAACAGAATATCAGGACTGGCCTTGAACTAACCATGATCCCGTAAGTGTAGGCCTGAAATATTAACATTGCATCACCCACAGGAAGGGGCATGTGTGTTCTTTTGTGTCCCTTCTCTGAGCACGTTACTACTGCCTGTTTTGGGCCCTGCTATAGTTTGCCTTCACTTTTTCACCTTAATGGTGGTTTTGTTTCCTTTTTCTGTCTCTAATACTAAGATCATATCTTTCTTTACAAAGGACATATAGTTCCTCCTGGCAGATCAGGAATGCTTGTCAATAATTCTTTTAGCATTGAGTAACATGCAAGCAGGAGATGATTTGGCCACTTCTGACAAAATGTGCATTGATTTACTTGAAATGTCTGAGACGTAGGTGGCAACCAAAGTTTACAGATAAATCATGAAAAAAGCCCATTTAAAGTTTTTTTGGACTGGTTTGTATAGTTTTCTTGGAATGCTTATAAAGAGCAAATTGCCTTATTAGGAAAGAATGATCTAAATAAAATGTATAAGCACCTTTTATAATCTTAGACATGTCAATACAAGGACCAACTTTCCTAAGTTCCGTCGTACACTATCTTCTGTATCTGGTTTGACTTCTCAAACTGAGAGACTTCTATAAAGTATTATTTTCAGATTGTCTTCTGTTTCCTGCTGTTCATAATATATCCTTAATCAGGACCAAGATGGGGCAGGGAAACTACAAAATGTTAAACTTTTGTGGGGGTGGGAGTGTTGAGTGATGTGGGTGCAAGTTGTTCGTCACTTTTGCTTCTAGAAGGCACTAAATAGTTTTTTAAAGCAGAGCAGAGTTCAAATATATATGCAACGGAACATATAGATCAGAGAAGTTAGGGATGGAAAATATCTAATAGGACAGGTAGGCCATCTCCCTGCCAATGCTGGTGTGTGTTCACTTCAGTCCAGTCTGGTGGTAACTGTCTGAACCGATAGGCTAACTTTTCCTGAGGAACTATGATTAAAATTTTCAAAAGCAGCTTGGTGACTTAGGAACTTAAGTCCCATTTTCAAAAGTGACTTAGGCACTCATTGAAAGTTAATGGGACTTAGGCTTCTATGTCACTTAAGTGCTTTTGAAAATTGTACCCAATATCTCACTGTCTGGAGATATTAGGTTTTCCTGATATTCAGCCTAACCCA
This sequence comes from Macrochelys suwanniensis, assembly GCA_033296515.1. Classification (NCBI taxonomy): domain Eukaryota; kingdom Metazoa; phylum Chordata; order Testudines; family Chelydridae; genus Macrochelys; species Macrochelys suwanniensis. Next base: position 154,899,151 of record CM065777.1, on the reverse strand, counting down.
ACCTTAACCCAGTGCTTTTAGCTTCTCTTCCTTCTGCCTAACTGATCTGTCTGTCTATTCTGTACTTACCACCATTGTATCTGAGTGCTTAAAAACACCTGATAATGTTTTTGGCACCTTGTTAGCATTCACATGACAGTGCCAGAAATTATTCTAACAAACAAGATATGTTCTAGGGTAATGGGAATACTGCCCAAAATAAGCTCTCTTTTCTTGGTGTTTAGATGCTTCAGAAGTTTGTCAACAGTTACTGGGACCCACTTTGCATATTTAGCTCTTGTCATTTTTCCTCATAGGATCTTCCTGCCCTCTAACCGTTTTGCTGCTTTTCTCTGAATTCTCTCCAATTAGCCAGTATCTTTCTTGTAAGAGATGCCCAGAACTGAATGCAATATTCTTGTTGTGGCCACAGTTGATTCACATTGGGCTGGTCTACACTACTGCTTTAGTCGATGTCACTTACGTCGCTCAGGGGTGTGAAAACACCACCCCCCCTGAGCGACACAAATTACAGCAACCTAAGCATTGTCCACACCAGCGCTGTGTCAGCGGGAGATGCTCTCCCGCTGACATAGTTTCCGCCTCTCGCAGTAGTGGAATAATCACGCCAACGGGAGAGCACTCCGCCATCGGCATCGCGCATCTTCGCCAGACACGCTGCATCAGTGCTGCTGTGCCAATGTAGCACTTGAGTGTAGACTTGCCCATGGAAACAGCCTCCCTGCTCTGTGACGGGATGCCTCTGGGCATGCAGTCCAAAGGCACCTATTCTTGTCTGCTGCCATATCAGATTGGGAATTCATCTCTAGTCTGCTATATCCATTGTCAACGCTATCTCTCACTACTTGCCAGGTCTCTCCCTCCAACAGAACACCAGTATTTTGGGTTGTTTCTCCCCAGACATATTAACCTTCAGTTTAAACTTCATTGTTAATTACTCTGTTTTTACACTCTTCAGGTTTCCATAAAGGTTTTTATATGCAGGGGCACATGGGAGAACCTCTTGAAATGTTTATGCATACTGAAAAAAACCTTCTTCATGTGCTGTATTTCAAGAATCCCAGTGACATTAGATGAGGTGTCTCAATGGCTTGTGTGTAAGTGTCATTCAACAGTGTTACGTGATTCCTGTCATGTGTATCAAGCTGGGTAAAGTGCATTCCGCAACCAAATGCATGTGTTGGGATTCTGTTGTACAATTCTGCAACCACCCTTCAACCACCCTCAGCGTAGGGAGTTTGCAGCTTACCAGAGCAACCTCCAGTTGGGCAAAGTATGGGCACCCCTGAAACACATGTAAATATGCATGATGCTTCGCAATAAAAACCTTCCATGTAACTCCATTTCAGAGTTTACACAATCAGGACTGTTTGCCCAAAGGGAGCATAGCTAGTTGGTTTTCTAATTTCTGGGTCAGTTCCATGTTTCACATCCTAGTTTGCAGAAGGGTGTTCCCTATTTTCTGTAAATCCCTTGCCAGTTTAAACACTATATACTGTACTTAATAGCCTTCAGCATCCTGTGTAACTTGAAACAGAATCATATGACTAAATTAAATCAGGAAAATTACTTGCAGTTACGCTTCGTTAGCTTTAATCAGTTAAATACCTGCACTAGCCTACTGATAACAACTGTAATCAATAAAATATATCTATAATGTATATACAACACAAAGCCGACAACTTGTTCTGAAAGGCCCTCTTGGTTGCTCTGTTGCCTTATACTAGTGTGTTCATAAGTAATCAGCTCCATAGTCTGTTCTTAGGAAGAGCAGATGCCTTGCTAGTCTGTTTTGATCTTTAATGGTATTGTTTCTCACACTGCTGTACATCTGTATTTTCTGAATCATCCTATTATATGAAGCAATCTGTAGAATACAACTCAGTTCATGGACTGAGTTAGTTTTGGATTCTGTCTGTCTCTCTCTTGTTTCCCCACCTCACCTCAACCATTTATGTTTGTCCAGGAGAATGGGAAGGGAGCTCCTACGAAAATGAAGCAAGTGTTGCTTCAAGGATCATTTATTTTGGTGTTATTGTTAGGAAAAGAACAGTCTAAGTAACAAAAACAAAACGGGTGAAACTTCAGGGACAGTTAATGGACTAAAAGCATCGATCAAAACTTGCAGGAATAGGGCCTTTTACTTTGATCTGTTGGTAAGCTTGGACATCATTTCAGTATCTATGGAATTCTGAGTACCTGCTACTGCGGTTTGTAGCTTGCAGTCATACCCATTGCTACTGATACAGCTCCATAGCTTTCAGCATTGTAGAGTCATTCTGAAGTGCAGGTTTTCTGTCATGCTTTCAAAGTTTTTGACACCTCTTTTGGTATGTGGAAGAGCTGACTTAAAAGAAAATCTGAAACTCACCAAGAGAAAAAGAAACCAACCCCTTGACAATTTAGCAGAACCTGCTCTTTGAAACCAATACTTTGCTGATGCACATGACGCAGGTAGCTGTCATCTCTGTGACTGGTGGAAAATGAGTATGTCTCAATCAGACATTTGTCATATCCTTCAGTTAGATCCATCTAGCTCCATTTAGCTGTTGCAGTCGCATCCAGGAAAACCCAAGCTTGCCTTGTAAAATAGGAAGCTCAATCAATTTTAAAAACACCAGGTGCAATACAGACAAGACTTGTGTCTTCACTCCAGAGTTAACTTGTGTGATTACCCTTGAGTTACTTCCTTATCACCAGGGAGAGCAGCCATAGTGCAGAATAACAGCTGAGCTGCTGTTATGCCCTGCCTCCACACTGGCACTCTACTACCTTGTATTTGGTGCAAAGACTTCTGGAGACACATCCCATGGTTTGTAGTGCTGCAGTAATCTGTGCTGCTCAGTGATTTTGTCTGGTTTTGCACTTCTTCCATTCCAGCCACTGACGGGTTAAAATATCATAAGTGCACATTGACTGTATCAAATACTTAATCCTTTTTCAGTCTGTATATGATTTTGCTCCAGGCAAGGCATCTGTCTAGATCTACAGTAACCAGTATTTGAAATAAGTCCATTTTAAGGCTCAGAAGACTGTTTAGGGCATAGTAGATTATGCTAGGCTGAAATGTTTCAGAAAAATGATCTATTTTTTTCAAATAAAAAATAGTGACTAGCCAACTTTTGTAATAGAAATAACAACTGTATTGTAATTTGAAAACTTTGAATCCAAGTTTTTTGGCAATATGCCCTTTTTAAACTAACTTCTTCCCATTTTAAATTGTATTGGGGAATCTCTCCGTTGTGTACAAAAGACCTTCCTGGTAAAGGACAGCTAGACTGTTGCCAACCAAATGATCTTATGTTTCAATGTAAATCTCATGGTCATTGCAATGGGAAAATACATTAAAACTTTTGACCATGTCAGCGATCCATTTCTTAGATTTCTGGACACAGTCTGCCATTTCCAGATCTACTTCTGAATCTGAGGAATCGCTTAGATCAAAATATGTAAAAGATATGTTGTTTTAGTGGAAACCAAAAAATAACTGTGTATCATTTATTTATACCAATGCTTACAGCATTTCCAAGGATGGTTTGGAATACCAAGAAATCTGAAACAATAGCTCCTGAGGAAAAATTGTTAGATCCTGCCATTAGTCATGGAACTATTACATAAATGTAGGATTTTCCCCATTTTTTGATTCAAAGTGATTTCATTTGTTTCCATTTTGTATATTAAGTGCTGAATTCTGTGCTCACTTATACCTGGGCAACACTATTGTGGATCTACTGCTGCAGGTGAGGGTAGAATGAAGCAGAGCAATCAACTAAAGGTGTTCCCATATTTCCCTGAATTGAAGCTCTTAGTACAGGCTGACTGGCCTTGTGTTTGTCCTATACCTTTGTCAACATCCTGGTGGGTTTTGCAGTGACTGTCTGGAAGCAGACTTGCTTTTCCGTCTTTTGACAGAAGCCTGCTCAGGATAGATACCATGGAAAAACCTAACGGAAAGTCACACTACTCTAGTAGTGTGGGCTAGAAATGCTTTCTTCAGCTGTTTTAAATTTTTTCCCTATAGTACAAGGAGTACCCAGGAATCCTTTTGCACTCTTTCATACTGATGGTCACAGCAGGCCACAGCATGATTCTGTTTCAGACTTCTTGGATACATGGCAGCCCATCTTTAATGGCTTTGAGAACCTTGTGGTACATGTGACCTCTTTGGACATTCAAGCCTAATGGTGCAAGGATTCCTGTTTAGTATTCCATTAGATGGAACAATACATACAGTAAGTCTGCTTCTCACACATGCGTCTCTACAGGGTGGTCTCTTCTTCCTGCAACCTTGATAAAGAAACATTCCCCCTTCCCTTTTTCAGTCCCAAGTGAGCAGATGATAAGAAGAGGTGCTTTCATAATACGTTTTTTGAGGTAAGCTTAGGTTTAAGATAGGTTTAGAAAGCGCTAAAGTTTTAACATTATTAGAATGGTTTGTGGCTATCACATAATCCATTCCTGCTATAGCTGGATGTGTAAAATCTTATATTAAGATAGTTTCTTCAGTGAGTGTAGCAGTGGGGATACATTCCATTTCTGTCATCATTACTTTTAGACTGGAAATACCAGAGTCTTCTAAACTCAGGTAATAGTGTAAGTCTCTTATTTGAGTCTCCTTCTGTTCCACAAGCAAATGCTACCAGCAGGATACAGTGTTCCAGTTGTCTCCAGGTGAACCATTTAGTGGTACTTCTGGGGGAAGCCTGGGGGACTGTGCGCCCGCAGAAAACGCCCCCCGCAGAATTCCTGTTCAGGGAAAATGCAGGGAAGCAAAGGGAAGCCGTGGGCAGGGGCGGTGGGGGGGGGGGGGGGGGTGAGGGAAGGAGGGGTAGACCATAGGTGCAGTTTTTGGGGGGATTCCCCCCCCAAACAGAGGCGAGGCATACGGAGTTACGTGCCACTGTCTCCCGTCTCCCCCCCCCCCCCGTCTCCCCCAACATTTCTGCAAGCACAGAGCTGCCCAGCTGAAGGAGGCTATGTCTCTGATCTGCTGACTCTGCAGCTGCACACCACCTCTTGGGTCCTAGTGCCAGTTGTGCTCCCCTTCTGTGTGCTGGGAGCCTTCCTGTTTTCTGTGCAACAGTGAGTGCCTGTGGTGGGGCTGGGTCGGGGGGGAGGGGGAAATGAGGGAAGGGGGCATCATGGGGGCGAGGGGAGAGGCAGTGGGGAAGGAAGGGGGTGGAATAGGGCAGGGGAGGGGAATGTGGGAGTGAGGGGAGGGGGGTTGGAGCATGGGGCAGTGAGGGAGGGGGATGAGATGGGAAAGAAAAGGGGATGGGGGAAGCGTGAACCTGGCATGTGGCATCCCCTGGGCAGCAGCTGGGGCTCCCCCGTTAAGCAGGCCCATCAAATCCTTACCCTGACATGTCCTACCCCCTACACCTGGACACCCCTAATGAGCCCCCCACACCCAGACCCCACCCCACTGAGCCCCAACCAGCTGCACCTGCTACCCCATCCCATCAAGCCCTGCTACCGCAGCACCTGCACCCCCCACTAAGCCTCCCACACCCAGACCCCTCCTGTTGCGCCCCAACAACCTTCACCTGGATCTTCTGCAGAGTCCCATTGCCCCTGCACCTGGAACCCCCCAACGAGCCCCTGTGCATCCACATCTCCCACTCAGCTGTCCGCACCCAGACTGGCCCACACAGAAACCTCTCACCCACACCCTAAGCCCCTCCACACTTGGATCCTGCTGGGCTGAGCCTGCCCACCCACACCTGGTGTACCTGGTGTAGAGGGGCAAGGCCCCGGGGTGTTTCTGGGGCAGGCCTGGCCCTTGCCCTGTGTCTGGGTCGGGTGCAGCCTCACTGCCAAGTCCCTGTACCAGGGAAGATGGGAGGCTTCAGGGTGATCTCCCACCTCATTGCAGCCAGTGGCCTGTGCTCCCCACTGCCATGTTGGAGCCCCATTTATTTATTGATAAATAAAATGTGAAGAGTTTGCAGAATTTTAAAATATTGTATGCATAATTTTTATTTCTGTGGCGCAAATTTTTAATTTTTTGGCATAGAATTCTCTCAGGAGTATTTAGTGGGGAGGTTCTATAAGTCATAATAAAAGGATAATCAAATTATAGTTAGGTTAGTGTACCATAAGAAAGTCCTGAGATTCTTGACTGATATGGCAGAATAAGAAAGGATGGTATATTTCTTACCTGTTGTTTGAATTCTGTCCAATTTTAGATTTCTCCTCACCCCATCTAAATTATTTCTTCAACCTTTCAGTATTCTAGGAGCATGCGGAATACGTCCAACTAAAGCATTCAGGGATGTGCTATGAGCTGGAAATCCTATCTGTTTTCTATTTCTGTGTGTTGGATGTAAGGAATCTTAACCCAAACATGAGGACTAGAAAGTGAAAATGTTAAGAATTGAAAGGCCAGATTTCAGAGGGGTTCTGAACACTTTTGAAGCACCTGCAATTCCAGCTGAAGCCCATGGGAGCTGCATTTGCTTAGCACCTCTCAAGACGTGGCCCTAAGTTAGAAGATAAAAAATGTGCTTTTTGACAGCCGTATGCTAGGATCCTTCCAGCCAGTCCATACTGTGTTATACAGAAGGTAGTTGCCGTGATATTTATTTTTGCCACTCAGTAATGCTTGCTATAAAGAGTAGACATTTGAATCTGCCTACTGCACTATGATTATATTTTCACCCTTTAGCATCAACATTGTCTCCTAGGTAGCAGGCAGAGGCCTGTTTAATGCATCCAAATAGGCATTTTCAGCTACCGGGAGATACTGTAAGCAAATGTCTCCAACCTGGCTCTCCTAACTCATTAAGTACCACACTTTGCAGACATCTATGGCTAATTCTTTACTAGCAGAATGGTGGTCAAATGATTTAGAAATCCTGCATGCAGGAAAAGCTTTTACTTGGTTTAAAATACTGCCACATGGGCTTTGTTGAATATGTCAGGAACTCCTGCACCTGCTGATGACCATGGCAATGTGTGATGATGTGGGGAAAGATTCTATGGGAGGTGAAGAGCATAACAAATCGGCCCTGATCTTCCTTCCATTGTTCTATATTTATGAAGATCATACCAAAAAATGTAAACATTTTGTTCCTCTATCCAAAGTTGAAAGGTTTATTCAAGACCCCGGCACTCTTTAAGGTTTCTAACTAAAAAGGCAAGTAGCACTTCTCTGTTTCCCTTAGGAAGGCATTTCTTTTAACTGTCACTTTGATTGGTAAACAATCTGACTGTTTATATATCCCAAGATTTTAATACCTTTATTTGAATTGCATAAAGCCAGTTGAATGCAGTTTGGCACTGGGCAACAAAGCGTATACATTTAGGTGCCAAGGAGAGAGACTGCTGTGCTTGAGATGCTTTACATTCCAAACCAGTTACCTTGTAAGTGTAATATTTACCAGATTTCAGTTCAGCTGGAGATGAAGAGCAGGCCTGTGGAGGAGGGGGAGCTAGGGAGAATTTGAGCTTGAGGAGGAAAAGCTTGAATGAACTGGTACAGCTTGCTAAATTCTTATTGGGTAATTGACTTAGGTGAAGACATTGTAAAGAACAGAGTCACTCACTGAGCAGTTTATTCAGGCTAAAATCACTGTGCAAGAAAGCAAAAAAAAGGGGGGGGGGAATTGAAAGAACCACTCTAGCTGTGGATGTGAAGCTCTCTAGGCTTTGTTGGAGGTGGCTAACCTGTTAGCAAGCTTTGGTTTTTATTGCATTTGCACATGTGGACTGGTTATTACGATGACACAATAGAAGTTTTAAGACTTTCATCCCTACATAGCTTTACTTTTGTGCCAAGCCAGAATTTGTCTAGCCACGAGACTCCTCTCAGTCAGAGGGGATTTCGGTCAATTTCTCAATCAATGCTGGAAAACTTCTTGTTTATAAACAGAGCTAGTAAATGAGATAAAGCTAAATGGTTGCGGGGACGGGGTCCTATAAACATTTTTCCGCTGAGCAAATAATAAAATCCAGAGCCTGAGAAGAAACAAGATTGATTTGCAAAATCATCTACATAATTTGTGTCCCAATAATCCCCTCTACATGCCAGTGAAGAATGATTTCAAATGTTGTCTAATAAACTGAAATATTAAAAAGAAGCTGGATCCACATTGGACTTCAATGTATTGTTTTTTTCATGCCTCTGGAGCTGAAAAAAATGCTCCAATTCCTAATACAATGTGTTACAATTGTGCAAAATCCTTAATCCTATTTTCCATTCATTTTATGTAGTAATTAAAACCACAGCACTGGGAACTGCTTTCATCGGCAACTTTCAGTTGCAGAAGCCTACTTAACTTCACATGTCTTACAATTATGCATTTAATTTGACTGCCTTTCAATTCCAAAAGATGCTGAAACTTGACAATCTTACCTTAACTATCAATATATGCATCTGTTCTCCTTCTGACATGTACAGAATTGTACTGTACAGAACATGACAGCACAATTAGGCCTTTTTTTAAAAAAAAAACAATGTTGTCTTTCATGGAGGGCATTGCAAAATGCTTCACTGAAAGAATAATTTTTGAGCTTTAAGAGAGAGGAAAGTTTTAAGGGAATAATTAAAGATGGGAAATGACTCAGTGGCTTGAAGGAAGAAAATTATGGGAGAGTTCCAACTGAGACGCAGCAGCAAGAGTGATGGAGCCACCACCAACTGTGGAGAGTCATGCTTGGGAGGCACTCAGCATCTCTCATGGTGGGAGCCATACAAGTAGATTGAGAGATGGAGGGATAGCTTGGAAGGGACAACACCGAAGGATCATTCAGATGGCAGCAATTCAGCGGTAAATCACTAATGGGTGCAGTGCCCACTTTTAATGGGATCTCTATGCAGGGAATTGTCCATATAAGCTAGCTCTCTTGATAATTTAAAGCAACACTTGCTTGTTGAGTTTGGAAAGCCCAACTTCATATTTCAAAGTTAGATGCTTTTGTGGGACTGGGTGGCTCTGTCTAGACTGATATCCAGTCCAGGTGAATCTCACTCCAGTAGGTAAATGTCTGCCTCACAGATTCCCCACCCATGGCTGACACTAATTGTCAGCCCTGAGTGGGAGCCTCAAATGGGAGGACAAGAATGGAATGGTCATGAAGATTGAACTACACTCTTACTCTTAGAGGTGGTCTCTTCAAGACAGGAATCAAGTACATTGGCGGGGAACTCACACTGCCACCATCATAGATAAATAGAGGGATTCAATCATTAGGGCTATCCATCCAACACAAAATTCACACCATTTGCTCTTACGGTTACAGACTGTAACTCAGGAGAGCTCTTAAGCACATGCTTAAGTCCATGCCTGTTCAGGAAAGCTCTTAAACTGACTTGAGTGGGACATAAGTTTAAAGTTAAGCACAGGTTTAAGTGCTTTCCTGAATCAGAGCCACAGACCTTTTATACCGCTGCACTATAGAAGATTCAGACTGATTTTATCATTTATCCCACACATATTCTTTTCCAATTGGTTGAAACTCTCTGCAGATTAATAAAGGGAAAAGAAAATGTTTTACATGAAAACAACAATGCTGTGAAACAAGAGCAAAATGATTACAGTTGGATTCCCCTGCTCTAAGATAGAGACACATAAACACAACAGTCTGAACCACTCAAATTGAATTGTGAAATAGCCTGAGAATGTATTTTCACTGCCATTTCCTTGATTTCAACACCACTAAGTTTGTCATGTATGACGGCTTTGTGGTTGTTGTGACACTGTTGTAGAAAATTGGATTTAGGGAAAGCTTACTTAGTAGTTCTTTAAGTAATTCAGAATGTTTCCAATTCCCCCCCTCCCCCAACACAGCTTGCTTCAGCAGTGGCATGTTTTTGTATCATATGAATAGTGTGTTAACACTGAGTCATGGTGTCAGTGTATAACCAGGAGGTAACCTGGGAGGTTCTAACCATTATACTGAGTTGTACAACAGCACTTGCAGTTACAAGTCCTTTCCCACAGACAATTAAAATGCAGATGTGTGTTCAGAGAGGTAAAACATTGTCCTGGTAATTTAGCATTGAAAAGCTTAACTCAGTTGCTAGGAGAATTTGTGACGGCTGTGTGTATTGTGGGAGTTGTAAGGTTTACAGAACCGGTGTTTTGGGCCAGGCCTGATTTTAGGGACATAGAAATATCAAGGCCAGTCTCAGTTTACATTAAAAGAAGAGTAAATCTGTGCGGGGGATAGCCTTGAATGTATACTAACCCAGTTTTTGGTGTTGAAAGTTTGTGCCTGTGCTTTACTCCAAAGATCATGGGCTAATCACAATCCCTTTTACAGTCACCCAAGACTGGCCTCTGGTACCCCAAAAAACACAGCCATGAATCCTCCAAATCAAAGCGACTGCAAACCAATTGGTGGCTGAGGGGGCTAGTGCCTTATGGGCTGCTGCTGCTGACAAGGCAGCAACAGGCCTCCTCTCAGCCTGCTGGCTGGCTCCCCAAGTACCCAGCATGGAAGGCTATATTATTAAATGGACTTAGCCTGGGACTGAGACCTGAGGATTTCTTCATTCTAATCTGGCAGACAGTGAATTCTTTCTGGGGGCTAGTCAAATCACGTAACCACTCTTTGTTCCTGGGTATCCATATGTAAGATGGAGGCAATAATAGATATCTCCATACCTACTTAACATATGTAGTGTTGCCAGTTTTGGTTGGACGTATTCCTGGAGGTTTCATCACATGACATGATCTTTAATTAAAGATTAATCTTTAATTCCTGGAGACTTCAGAACAACCCTGGGGATTTGGCAACCCTAGGGTGATAAGAACAGCCATACTGGGTCAGACCAAAGCTCTGTCTAGCCCAGTCTCCTGTCTTCCGACAGTGGCCAATGCCAGGTGCCCCAGAGGGAATGAACAGAACAGGTAATCATCAAGTGATCCATCCCCTGTTGCTCAGCCCCAGGATCTGGGATTAAATAGTGAATTGATGTTTCTAGTGTTTCTAGAGCACTGTTATGTGTGTGCTAGAACTCTCCAGACTGCACACACTACCCCCCCCGCCCGCAGGGCCTGAGGCCTAGCGCCCCAGACTCCAGTCTCATTTGGAGAATATCCCCTTGAAATTAAAGATTTCTAAATATTACAACCCTAGCACAAGCAGCTGGCCTCCACTTCAGCAGTGGAAGAAAGCATGACGTTTTGCTCCAGACCCTTTTTACATAAAACAAACCTGTTAAGTTTGGGGTTCCCCTATGGATCACCATTTTGACCAACCCTAAACTCCTCAGCCTGGCCCTGAGAATGGTGCTGTGACTACAGTGGAGAGGAGTTATTTATATTTGGTAGGGGGTAGGGAAAGAGGATATAAAAGTGACCCCATAGACCCACCTAGAAATATTCAGGCCATTTCTGAAAGTGTCAAATACTAAGGAGTCCATTGAAGTCATTGAGAAATATCACCAGCTGTCCAGTATGCCCACTCAGGGCTTTAAACATACCTGAAATAAGGTTACTTCCTTTTTCTGACTTATATTTATAGTATTTAGTTTATTACCAAACAGTGGTGACAAATCTTTTTGCACTTGGTGCAGTGTATTGAAAACTGCATTCTTGCTGCCCCAGAGCTGGCCTGAGCAGCCATATTGGCATCAGACCCCTGTCTCCAAGTGCAGGTGCATCCTGTCCATCTGTGGCAGGTTCCCCTTGAAGTTGTTAAGATTCCACGATTCCCATGTGCCTTTCTCTGACCTTACGCCTCGGTTCCAATACCTTGAGAAATCTTAGAGCCGTGAAAAGAGGGATATGCACAGCAGGTGCAGCGACATAGCTATGCCAAGAGTCTCATATGCTGAAGGGAAGAATAGATTTGTAACAGAAGTAACGTTTGCAATAAGTCTGATGGATTCAGTAAAACTATGTCTGGACAATATTTTTTTTAAAAAATATGGCTCATTAGTAAATTGGCACTGAGATAACATCCTGAAGCCAGGTTTAATCCTGCTTTCAGTATAAATGAAATTTATGAGGCAGGTGCCAAAAAGAGGACAGATTTAAAAATAAACACACACGCAAACCCAGCCCAATACTTAATCTCCTGTTCATAAGAGAATGAAAAACACTGTCTTTCATAAAAAACATTCTTGGTTTTTTTTTATTATAATTATTATTTTATTTTCACTACCACCCTCAAGAAGTCTGCATATAAAGCAGTATGGTTTACAAGTAATGTAGCCAGGCTTTTCATTGTATCTGCATGTTCACTCTGCCAATGGGGATGTCTCTTGTTACAGATCCCTTCTGAAAACTTCATTTAAGTAGTCTGCAACCAAGAAAAGAGGTGGGGGGAAGAAAGAAAGAAAAGACCTTTGTTATGAAGTAGCCTGTGGTCAATCTTGCAAACATTGCAGGAGATGAATCTGATATGTTTAGGCATCAGCATGCTCAGCTTACCCAATACAACAAATTCAGAGGGCCTCAACGTTGCCAGTTAAGAGGGTCAGCTTGTGTTCCCCGATCAGTTTCTTAAATGGAGATGGGAGGTAGCGCCTGTGATTCTTGCTTATAAATCCTAGCTGGAAAAGGAGCAGCACTCCATGGAAAGAGATGAAAGACACTTTGGGTATTTTTCTTACATTCCAGTATAAGCAGAATAGCAAAGTGCATACCTGAGAATTTTCCAAACACAACACACATCTATTTACATATTTGATTTCAGTGGTGATACACGATAACCTGGGATTTCATTCAAAGGATACCGATGGCGATTTGGAAGCGTTCTCCTTCTTCAGACGTTCAGAAAATAGCTGGCGAAAACTGAAGGACCGTTTGTTGGCAACCTTAATCAGGAGAGAACATGAGGCAGAGAGCGTGAAGACTGTCACCTTGTGCCGAAAAAACCCTCTTCCATTGTTACACTAGACTGCTGTGCATGCAGGGTGAAATCCTGGCCCTACTGAAGTCAATGGGACTGACTTCAGTAGGGGCAGAGTTTTACCCCAGAGCTTTAAAGCGAGGCTGCCGGCCTTAGTGGAAAGACTTGCGCTAGTGGAAAGGTTTGAGCTAGCATGCTAAAGATAGCAATGTTGATTTTCCGGCTCAATTCTGCCAATTCTCACAAGGAGTAGAAAATCATGACACCATGTGACTGCAGTAATGGCATGAGACTCTAGAGTAGAGCAAGCAAAGCTTCACTGTACATTTCGCTATAGAATTGTATGGGTCTTTTTGCCTTTGTGTCATAATTGTAGAACATTCTGATGTGTAGCCACCATTAAGCCTTGAGCTGCGTGTGTCAATTACTAATTTTAAAAAGTAGTTACAGGGCCTGATTCTCATTTACATTCTTTTAAGGGCCCCTTGACACTAGCAGAGTGGTGTAAAGGAGCCTTAGTGTAAATGAGGTTCAGTTTCATAGCTTTTAATCATTTTAATTTGTGTACTTCTTAAAGATGGTCCAGGATGGAAAGCCAGCTGGTACCACCAAAGTACTCTTGGGGAACTCGGTTACCCCTTTTAAGTAGTCCAAGACAATTGTTCAGCAGCCCAAAATATGACCTGAAAATAGCTCTCTTGATATGCACCAAGTGTTATCATCAGTGCTCAGGCCCTGTGTTTCAGCATGGGAGAGGAAAAGCAACACAGCAGCTCAAGAAGATATAAATAAAGCAGAAGGAAGGAACGAGACGAGTGAATGTGTGCCGTGGAATTTCTTTTCAGTGGATTCATTTCCAAGCAATCCCAGAGGCAGCAGCCAAATGCATATAGTAAAGCAGAATACATCTGTGAAAAACTTGCAGGTGTTTACATGCAGGTTGCTGGCTGGCCTGATTTATTTTTTTTATATTTGCAAAGGGGCGAGTGTCTGATCTTCCAGAGAGAGAGAGCGAGAGAGAGAAGGAATAATTACTAGTCTTCCCCACTCCAGTGCTGTTTGTTCTGCTTCATCCTGCGAAGTGTAATTTAGAAGGGCAGATTCATAATCTGGGAAGGGTTCCATATTCATTTCTAAGAAAGTGAAGCATTCAACACTGGTCACACTACGTCTTGTCACTGTGTGTCACTGTGTGACACAGGTGTGTCACTGTGCCATCAGCAGTGATTGCTTTGTCCCATCTGGATTCTCTGTGCTCTGGGCAGGAATATATAACTTCATCTATCATTTTATAATCCTAGAGACGTAATGTTATACATCACTCACGCAGCAAATATAACAGTTTAGCACAGCCGTGAAGAAAGATGAACTCTGAGTGCACATTGGAAGAAAGAGAGAGAAAGTTTTTCTAGGGGAGGCCACAGACAACTACCCCTTTCTTACTCTAGTCAGAGGTTTCAACCATTTGAATATAGCTTTCAAACACACCTCTGTAGTTCAGAGATATTTGGATCAGGATTTTGATTCAGGGCTTTGTGTTTAGTCCTACCACACTAAAATGCTTTCCCTGATACTAGTAGATGTTTCTTCTATAGTGGAACTGCTCTTCTATACAGTTCTGGCCCTTTACAATTCCACTTCTCTTGTGGGGGGAGAAGTGTCATTTTTACAGGAACTCAGTCTTATTCAGTGGAATGCACTCTCAAGACAGGAGGAATTTTAAAGGGCCAGGATCATGCCTTGTGTTTGAATAGCAGTGCCTGACTATGGAGTACTAATAACAAAAGGCCCTCGCAATCCATATGGTAATTTACTCTAATATATATTTAAACATGTACGTCTGATTGCACAGTATCTAGTCTTCGTTCTCCTGTCTCTACCACTAGATTTCCATGGTCATTTCCTTTTCAATCTAAGCAGATGTTAGATGCACACATATAACTCCCTTTCCAATCAATGGGATTTTTGTGCGTGGAAAGACTTTGTGATGGTGCATTTGTATTTTAAGGTTTTACTGTCATTTTCCTCCTAGCCCTGAGTCGCAATCGGATCCCCTATTCTGTTTTGCAAATGGGTGACCCTGCAACACTTTGTTTAGGCTAAATTCAACAAGGTCTCTCTCTCTCTCTCTCCAAAAATAAGTGTGTTCGAATTTGTTCTGTGGCCTGTTATGGGAGCCTCTGAGATCCCACATAATGTCATTGGCATATGTCGTGCAATGCAGGAAGCATGGGTTAGTAAGAGCACACTGACATACAGGTAATTATTTTACAGCAGGCCGTCTTTTGAAAGGGAATAGTAGCTGTTGAAAAAACCCAGCTTTTGTTATCCACTGACATTAAATATGATCACCCTTTTCTATAAAGGCCTTTTCCTCTCACCTCACCCACCAGCCATCCAGACTCTTTCACTATCGCTTTCTATTTTGGTAAAATTCTCCTGCAGCGGCTGGCAGCGTGTGTGGGCTGGAATGAAGCAGGCATGCGTAGTATCTCTTTCTCCAAACTATTTAGCTCTTGCTGTCTCTACTTTGACAGCACTTAGCGTTTGGTCTTGTTTTTTTAATAGTTCATTCATCTGCAGGAAAGGAAGAAGGAATGGGTGCCCATGATGCTGTACAGCATCCAGTGACATATTAATGTTGGGTTTGTTAATGGCAAATAATAGGCAATATCAAGAGAAAAAGAGAGGTAAAGAGAGGATACACAGATGTTTTTTCATAACATTTTGCCTTTTCTTTTAGGCCATGCCCAGTGTGTTAGTTTATAGCCCACTGTGTGGTTTTCTGATCACACAGATACTTGTGCCCAACAATGGTTTGCACCTTTTTGTGGTTGGTCTGTTTATCACACGTTTGACACCATTATCCTAGGCAACTAGCAGGGACTGGGAGAAAGTTTTTTGCTTTATGCCTTTTGGAGAAAGAAGCCAGGGATTGACGAAGATTTAGGTCAGATTTTCAGTAGGTCTCACCACCCACAATTGGGGCCAGGTATTCAGGAGTGTTCTGTTCCCATTTCAGCACCAGAATACATGCCAGATTTTCAAAAGAGCATAGCACGTGCTGAGGGCTTTTGAAAATCAAGCCACAAGTGTCACTGTAACAACTACTGGTTGCTGTGGTCTTTGGAAAATCTGACCCTTATTTAGGTATCTCTGTGGGAGCTGAGCAACTTTGAAAACCTATCCCAAATTATGGGTGCTGAGCATCCAAAAAATCTGGTCTTTCTTGTCTTGACTTAAAGCACCAAAAGAGGTTAATCCATGTCTGTCAAAAATATGTTAGCATTAGTTTCTCTTTGCACCAGGGTGGGTTCCAAGCCTGAATTAACTCACTGTTTCATTGCAACTACAGTCTATCAGAAAGCAGTGGCTGTATGTGCCTGATAAAGGGATGATAATGTCAACTATATCTGAGGCCTTTGGCCATCACTAGACACAGGTCGTCTTTTCAGATAAACCAGCAGTGCATCTACGTGTCCCTGTAACTTTTCTCTTTGGTGTTAAGTTTCACCATCCTCCCCCACGTTTTGAGGGAGTGAAGTAGCTGTTATCCTTTCTGCTGGCCTCCTCAGCTGCAGGGACTGGATATGTTTTGGCAGAGTGGCTAGCTGTTGCTGCCATGTAGCACAGAAGATGGACACACACAGGGGCGGCTCCAGGCACCAGTGCAGCAAGCGCGTGCTTGGGGCGGCAAGGCACGGGGGGCGGCGCTCTTCCCCGCCAATGCCCGGCCGGGGGAGAGCGGGGCCACGGGCAGGCATGCTGCCCTCCCCGGGGCGCTCCTCTGGCCGGGGGAGAGCAGGGCATGTCGCCGCCCTCCCCGCGGCGCTCCTCTGGCCGGGGAAGAGCAGGGCATGCCGCCGCCCTCCCCGCGGCGCTCCTCCGGCCAGGGGAGAGCAGGGCATGCCGCCGCCCTCCCCGCGGCGCTCCTCTGGCCGGGGAAGAGCAGGGCATGCCGCCGCCCTCCCCGCGGCGCTCCTCCGGCCAGGGGAGAGCAGGGCATGCCGCCGCCCTCCCCGTGGCGCTCCTCCGGCCAGCGGAGAGCGGGGCCGTGGGCGGGCCGCGGGCATTCTGCGCTCCCCGCCGGCGCCCTGGCTGGGGGAGAGGGGCGGCCGGCGTCTTTTTTGCCTGGGTCGGCAAAAAAGCCAGAGCCGGCCCTGGACACACATTCACTCTTGGTATCTTGCATAGCACCCCTTCTCCACCTGGTAGTAAATGAGAGAGGGAGAAGGAAGGAAGAGCCAGAACTGACTGTGTTCAGTCGGGTAACCGGTTTGCAGCCTGTACTGGTGGTATGGGGTGGCATTGCTCAGAATAGCAGCATTAAGCTGTGGAGTCATGTCATGCTCTGCTAGCTCAGATTTGGGAAAAGAACTTGAAGGGCCTGCAGAGCAGCATGTGGGAGTGCTGCATAGGTGGGGTGGGGGTATAGCCATGTACTGCTTTGTTTGTCTGTTTTCCAGATTGAATTATGTTTTAAGTTGAGACTGCAAAGATTAGTAGCTTCATGGGAATGGGAGTAGAAGAGAGACCGAGAGAACATGCACAGTCAGAGGCAACGTTAGGGGGGGATGGGGGGACTACATGTGTGTGTGTGTGGGGGGACGACACGTGTGTGTGTGTGGGGACACATTTGACACCCCCCCCCCCACAGATTTCTGCCAGGCCTGCTGCAGGGTCACTGCTGGGCAAATCTCCCAGTATTTGTTTGGGTTTCGCACTGGGATCTGTGGTTGATTTAACCGGGGCCATAGGGTGGCTGATGTCCAGGAGCCCCCTCCCGGGTGGGAGGGGGGCACGGGGGGGGGGGGGGCTTGGAAACCATGGCTGGAAGGAAACCACCCAGCCTTCAGGGGCTCGGGGCACGACCAGGGCTGCCCCACTCCCGCGCTTGGATTTCCTGTTGACTCAGAGCCTGCCTTGCTCAGTCACGTGCTGCTGCCGGGCCCCTGCCCTGTGCGGCAGCTGGCGGAGCCAAGCCAGTCAAGTGACCGCGGAGGCCAGGCGAGCCGCGCTGCAAGCTGCACCCTGCGGGGAGAGACAGGAGCAACAGCTGGGCGCTGCAGGGAAGGGCTGCTGCTTTCCAGGAGTGGAGACTAAGGGTAAGGGGGAGGCCTGGCCGGGTGTGTGACTTGAGCTGTTTGGACAGGGGAAGGAGGGTGGTCGAACCTTTAAATTGTGCCCTCCCACGATCAACAGTTGTGCGTCATCTCTGTTAGAAAATGACGTCTTTTTCTAACCATGGCCAACTTTCCGAGCAGATAAACATATTATTTTCTTATTGTATTGTAGATTTTTACAGAGGAACAGCCGTTCAGCAGTGGAACATTAAGCACAAAGTTGGATAATTACCATCTTGTAAATCCATGACCTCCTAGAACTGTATGGCTGTAGTTGGCTGTGCACTGCATGGCTACATGGAGCTTCACAGGCACAGCGGGGATAGGACTCACCTCCTCCTGCTGTCATACTTGTATCACTTTAGCATAGATAATAATGTATTAGCTGTCACAGAACAGGGCCTGTGATGTACATTGAGTCCTGATAGGCAGTTCATGAAAATATAAAGAGAAAATTACACAGATAGATTCCCTTCTACGTATGCATTGACCATAATGACTCTAAAAAGTTCATGAGCTAATATGGAAAGAAGTTAATTAAATAAAGAGACCTCATCAGTATTGGTTTGTGTAAATATAACTGATGGAAAAAAGCCAGCTTTTTGGGTAACTCGAGTAGGAATCCCGTCTAGGACTAGGGTTTTGGGGTTGGTTTTTTTTTCATAGCAAGGATTTGGACTTGACAATCCATGTTCTTAATGGTGGTATATTGGCTCTTTACCATTCTGCTGTGTTGACAGTTCTAGCAGCCAGTATCAGTGGTACAGCAACTGATTTGATTTCAGTTGTCATCAATCCTCAGTTCCCCCACGGTTTCAGAAGAGTAGTCAGCAATTGGGTCCCAAACCTATTCTCTTTCTTACTGCCTTTATGCTAAGGAAATATCTCTTCCTTTCTTTCTCTCTCTCACTGTCTATCCAAATATATTATTATGTCCATTGCCATGATATGTAGATACCAAACACACAAATTCAAAGAAGTACCAGGGGTATGAGATTGTGAACCTTGTACTGCACTTCCCTTCCCTTCCCTCCCCTCTGCCCACTGTGATTAGGATTTATTATTAGGGATTATTCTGTGGAATAGATCAAGCTACCTACCATTTTGCTTTGGCCCTCCAGAACAGATTTTTAAAGATATTGCTGCACTCAGAGTTGCAACTTCTAACTGACTTAGGAGCCTTAGTCTCATTTTCAAAAGGGATTTATGCACTTAGGAACCAAAATCCCATTGACAATCAATGGAATTTAGGTTTCTGAGAGCCTACATCCCTTTTGAAAATGAATCCCATTGACAATCAATGGAATTTAGGTTTCTGAGAGCCTACATCCCTTTTGAAAATGAGACTTAGATTCCTAAATAAGTGATGGATTGCAGCGTGGAGTGCAGCAATACTTAAATCTTTACAAATCTGGGCCTCCCTCAATAACAGAAGCTACAAACAGATGTGTCTTGCATTATGCTCTGAGAGGCAAGACACAAATGTATCCTGATCTGTGGTGGAAGGGAATTCCATTGCCAGGAGTCCTCAGCTGAAAACTCCCTGCTGTACATTCCCAAGAATGTCACCTTTAGCTCCATCAGCCACAGTGTCTCTGTTGGATGGTAGTGTTAGCAGGGGACTGTGGATGGAGAAGTGGTTGCTGAAGGAGTCAGGTAATAACCCATTGACGACTCTGAAGATTAAAAACTGGGATGTTAAAGCGGATCCAGATAGGGAGCCAGTGCAGAGCTGACTTTCTGACTTTGTGGCATCACTGCAGGAAGTTGGGAATGATATCTGAATAGATATCTGCATCAAGCTCCACACTGCAGCCACAGTATGATCCATCTAGGTCCAAGGCATTGGAATAGCAGATGGATGTCTTCAGAAACCTTTATCACAGAGGGAAAAGCTTACCATAGGGGTGTACATCTGAGCTGTCCATTTGAGCCTCTGAATACTTGAATGTTGAACCCCTGAAAACGTGAATGAAGCCCATAGCCATGATTTGGCTCATCTGTAAATAGGCATCTAACTGCATTCTGGAGACTCTGCTCCACAGCATTCTGTAGTCACGTTGGAGTCACAAGGGGTGAGCAGAATAATTATCCGTGAGGTTTTAGAATCCAGATGTGTTAGACAACTGTCTCATTCCTTGGAGCGGTTTTCACTGGAAGAGGGCGCCTGACAGCAAGGATAGGATCCTGCTGGAAAGATATTCAGTGATAGCTTACAAGTTGCCTTTCCCTCCACCTCCCAGTACATACAGCTTCAGTTGTCACATGCCATTGGTGTTAAAGTGGGGGCTGCTCTGGACAAGAATCCATATGTAGGGCCAGGAATGAAATCTAAACTGGAGGTGGGAAGAAACAATGTCATGTTATGCAAAAGTGACTGCTGCCTTTTTTTTTTAAAGTAGGCTATTGCTATCAGTGAGTTGCAATCTAAACAGCCTAAATGGTTCTAATAGTCAGAGGGCTAGGGACCTCTGCCAGAGCATAGAAAGCATAACAACTGCATTTAATAACAATCAAGCTCCTCTTATAAATATTTGCATATGCTTCTTCAAAGCCTACTACATGGCCATTCATATAATTCAGTTAAGAAGAATAAAAAGGAGAGACGGGGCGGGGAAGGGACCCCATGTTTTGTAACTGTCATAATGAAGAACGGGCAGAGCACCAGAAAGAAGAGGAGGAGGGGAAAATAAAAAGCAAAGAAAACCCTCCAAAGTTTAATAAACACAAAAGGGAATAAAAATAAATCTTTGAAGCATTTATTACCAGCCCTTGATGGAAGGATTAGATTGAAGCTCTCAGCCTTTCCAGTGTGGGTGGATGTGTGAAGTCAGTCCTTATGGTTTCTACCAACGAGAAAAGAAAAGTTGTTTACATTTCCTAACAACAGGAAACATATTGAATTAGTTCCACTCATTTGTGATGCTCTTTCAAAGAATGTTTAAGGCTTCTGCTCTCTAACAATGAAACTGTGCTTGGAAACTAAATGGGAGAGACTCGTTCGTCCCTGGTGTAAAGGCATTGAAATTCTTGGGCCAGAGTCAAAGGGGAGTTGAAGGGAGTCCAACTGTGCTTAATTTGATACAATTTGTGTGCTAAGGAGGGGTCAGAAGAAGGTACAAATTACAGCATCTAGAGTCACTTGGGCCAAATCCAACTTTTTAAAAAGTCAGTGGGAGTCTTTCTACTGTCTTAAAGATGGCTACAATACACAGACTTAATGTTGATACAATAGGATGGATAGATTTCTGAAGCCCCAATTCTGCAGTTTTGTAAAGATTTTGTAAGTTAAGTAACCTGTCCTCAGTTATTTTCAAATCTTTGACAAACCTTTGATATCCCCACACCTTTCATGTAATGGAGATTGAATTCTATTTTATTTGGCAATGAAAAAATGGTCAAATAAATAGATAAAAATATTGATTTTGTTTGATAAGAAAAAATATATTGGAGAGGTGCTTCAAGGCAGTTACTGGCAGATCCTTCAAGAATGCAGTCATGGATTAATAATAGGCTGGATCGAAAACAAAAAACAGAAAAGGGACAAGGAAGTATAATTTCTACAAACAACATTGAGCAACCTAGAGGAGACCCTTGCTAGATCTTATTCAGTAGAAATAGAGGAAGAAATATGTGGACATACAGTAGAACTTAATTTAATTCTAACACAGAGGGATGAATGGGATCTTATGTACCTCAAATAAAGAGCATATGAACAGGATGTGTGTGTTTGTCCATGCATGTGCATTTGCCTGTGTGTACGGAAGGAGTAGCCCTTTCCAAACTTGGATTATCCACAGGGAATAAAATTGTAGACTGATACCTTAAATAATTGACAAGGAAGGACAGTTTACAATTAATCCTAAAGACATCAATCATATATTTATGCATTATTAGCCACAATTATATTCCTCTATTGAAGATTTTCTTTTCCTAATAGGACAAGATTTGAACAAGGGACAGGTAGTAATCTTGGTGTTCCCTGTAACAGAAAAAGAAATCAAGAAGGCTATTTCTCCTCTAAATGAGAATATACCCCCTGGTTCAGACATCTTTCTGACAGAATTTCTCAAAAGTATTGAAACTAAATTTTGTTCGATATATAAAGGGAAGCTTTTAGAAGAAGGCAATTCCCTAGTACTTTGAGAGAGGCCACGACTATTGTATTACTCAAGATAAGGACTTCCTGGTAGCAAGGCTTTATAGACCAAATTCTCCTTGAATTCTGATTTTAAGATTATAGCAAAAATTTTAGCCAGCAGGGTGGCAAGGATGTTGCCCAGCATAGTGATCAGTTGTGGTTTGTTTTAGGATGTGGTATATTTGCTAATTTGAGAAGATTTTTTTAATTGATGGGACCAGTAAGAAAAGACTGGTAAATCAATGTGCTACGTGCGCTAGGTGTGAGGAAGGCATTTGACCATGTTGAGTGGAACTTTATTTTGGAGATCTTCTTTTATGTGGGCTTTGGTATGTATTCTGAGAATTGGTTATCTACTATGTATAGTGAAGCCAAACTATGGTCTAGATCAGTTCTTTGTCATCTAAAGTTTTCCTCTTATTAAGAATTATTTTGCAAGATTATCCATTTTCCAGGTTTTAATGAGATTTTGAGCCATATGTCTAGAGGAGATGCCCTTGTAAAGGGCATAAGGACAGTAGAAATATATGATTTCACTCTTTGCTGATGGTGCCCTTTTCTTTACTGCATTGGTATTTGCCTTGTATTTGTTCTTTTCTGTATTCAGATCCAGACAGAATGCATAAAATAGATGCAATGAACAGTGACAGATGTACTAAACGTAAAAGTGAGGCTGGTGCCTTTTTGAAAATTATCTAGAACTGATGGGTTGTTCAAAAGTTCTGATAGCAGTGGGAAAATACCTTAAAGACATTGTAGATATACAACATGTTCTTTGTCTGTGGGTTTCCATTATTAATGATCTGTCCCAATCATCTTCTACTACTAGTGGCTTAGAAATAGACTCAAACTTATTGGAGAAAGAACTCTGTTCCATCAATAGGAGAATGGATTAATGCCCCAGAGTCAGTATACTACTGGAAAAGGATTTGAGCAAGAGTCTTCTCCAGGACGTTTGAGAACGTTCAAGAGTCACACTTGGGTTTTTAACTGCCCAGAGGCCCAATCCTATAATGTGCCGGGTGCCAACTGCTTCCACTGCATGACAAGTATTGAGCTGTGTGAAGGGTGGGGAGAATGTTGTGTTTTAAAGATGGTGGCCCAGATTTTCTGCTGGCATAACCCTGATGAAGCCCATGGAGTTACATGGAGAGAGGATTTGGCCCACTTTGTCAATTTGTAATGCTTCCCCCCACCATTATGTGTTTTTCATCTTTGTTGCTTTTCTATAGTTTTCAATTTAAAAAAATGTAAAAGAAAAGTCAGACTTCCCCTTAGCTTTAGTGGGAGTTGTATCAGGCCCCTTGGTTCACTTAGACTCATCTCTGAATTTGGTTCACTGTACCCACTCTGCAGTTGGAGGCCCTCTTGCCAAACAGCAGAGTGTGGAGAATGTCACACATGCAGAGCGTTTTCAGCAACACTACTACTCCTGCGCCAAAAAAATAAAAATTCTGCACACAATATTTTAGAATTCTGCAAATTTTATTTGTCAAATAAATGTGGAGGCTCCAGCAAGGCATTGGGGAGCACAGGCCACTGGCTGCACAGAGGTGGGAGATCACTGTGCAGCTCCCCCAGGGACATGGACTTAGCAGTGAGGCTGCACACAACCCTGACACAGTGCAAGGACCCAGAAACACCCCAGGGCCCTGCCCCTCCATGCCATATGTGGGCAGGCAGGCTCAGCAAGCCAGGATCCAAGTGTGGAGGGGCTTAGTATGGGGGATCCAGGTGTGGGTTGAGAGGGTTCTGTGTGAGGCAATCTGGGTGCAGGCAGCTCAGTGGGGGATCCAAGTGGGGGGGATCCGGATGCACAGGGGCTTGTTGGGGGGGGGGGGTTCTAGGTGCAGCGATAATGGGACTCTGCAGGGGGTCCAGGTGAAGATGGTTGGGGATCAGCAGGGGGAGGGGTTTGGGTGTAGGGGGGACTGAACTTGG
This sequence comes from Macrochelys suwanniensis, assembly GCA_033296515.1. NCBI lineage: Eukaryota > Metazoa > Chordata > Testudines > Chelydridae > Macrochelys > Macrochelys suwanniensis. The sequence continues at coordinate 154,875,142 of CM065777.1, read as the reverse complement.
CAGGGGCGTCTGGGTGTATGAGGCTCAGTGCAGGGTCCAGATGCTGGGGGAATGGGGCTCATGGGGGAGGTGAGGCTCAGTGGGAGGGTCTGGGTATGAGTGGGTCTGGATGCACAGGGGTTGGGTGGATGGGAGAGCAGCTCCCTATACAGGGATTCCTCCCCCTGCCGCTGAGGAGCAATGGGTGCAGGAAGCAGGGGGGGGGGGCAGTTTGCAGAGCTTCCTGCAGTTGGGGGAGAAATTTGGGGGTGGGTCTGACTTGGCCCGAGATGCTGTGCAGGGGAAGAGGAAGTCCTGTCCTCCCCAGCCCAGCCGGGACTAGCAGCTGAACCCGGTGCAGGATAGAAACCACCTGCCAGGTCTTCCCCAGGCCTGCCCCTTGCTCCACAGTGATTTACCTCTCTGGTTGCTGCCCTGGGCACCCGAAACATACTGCTTGGGAGGGTCACAACACTGCTCTTGTGGCTTCCCTTTGCTTCCCTGTCAGAAAGTCATTTTTCTGCGAGGAAGCAAAGAAATCTGCGGGGGAACATAAATTCTGCGCATGTGCAGTGGTGCAGAATTCCCCCAGGAGTAGCACTATACATGATTTGCTGTTTGTGCTCATGGACAAAATTAGGTAGAGTAGCTTACAATGATCACTGAATCCATTATATTACATGGAATTGGTTGTAAGTGCTTGCCATGTTAACATCAGATAAGATTTAGGAGAGAACACTTTTTGAAATTTAAACTGATGATTTTTGTAATGCTATCTTTTAAGATTTTGGTTCAGCTTTTCTAAATGTTAAAATAGTGCCTGTGCTTTTGCCTGATCCTCTTCAGTGCACAGCAGGAGTTCATTTTAATATACATGATCAGTTATTGGTGATAGTTGGTCACTGGGTATGTAGTTCGCTTTGTGTACATGCTTGTCTATTCCCTTTCCCTTCAAATTATTTTTTGCAGTTTAATACAGTCAAAATATTTAAAACAGAAAACACATTGTACAGGGCTGGATATTTTTACTGTAGGCTTTGAAAAAATGAAACCTATATGGGGCAAAGTGCTTGCCATTAAATTCTGTTTTCTTGGAAAATACAATTGAGCCTATGCAAGTCTGAAGTCATTTGCCAGATATCAACTGTCATGAACTTGCTCCAATTTATAAGCATCCAGGATTTTCCACTGTTACTTTCAAAGAACAGGGTTAAATGCATGCCCTGAAATAGAGTTTGAAATGCTTTGTTAATCTATATTAATCTGCTATTCCTCTAGTCAAACACATGTGTTTATTTTTCTGGTTAAATTGTTAATGATATTAAATTGGCCGTTGGAAACTGAATCATGCTGCACACATTTCCCTTACTGTTTCTTGAGGCTATCTTATGTTGCGGTCTTTGAAAAAACAATGTATTTTATCATTTTAAAAGATTACACTAACTTCTTGCAGATGCCATCCCACCAAACTATTACAGCCTTTACTACAGAATCGTGAGATTTGACGTCTCAGCGATGGAGAAAAATGCTTCCAACTTGGTGAAGGCAGAGTTTAGAGTTTTTCGTTTGCAGAATTCAAAGGCACGGGTATCTGAACAACGAATAGAACTGTATCAGGTAAAGCTCTGACTATTACTGTGGATTATTGTACTAAGTCCTTATGATAACATTCCATGCGCCTGATTCTCCGCTGTCTTACTTTGGTTTACCCTCAAATGACTCCATTGATTTCAGTGGAGTGACTCCCAGTTTACACTTATGTAAGCGAGGAGAGAATCAGGCTTCATGTGCTCAAAATCTTAAATTGAAAAACGAATTTTAAGTGTCTTCACAGTTCAAGCTAGTAAATTAATAAATAATAATAATAATACTTTGCGCTTCTACATCTCCTTTCATTGCAAAATCTCAAAGTGCTCTACAAATATTAATTCACTAATTAGGTCTTACAGCACCTTTCTGAAGTAAACAAAATTTATTATCTCCAATTAAACAGATGGAACAAAATGAGGCAGAAAGAGATTAAGACTCAATTTTCAAAAGCATCCTCTAATTTTTTGTGGTCAGCAACTTCAGTTGAAGTCAGTGGGAGCTGTAATGTGCTCAGCACCTTTGAAAATTAGACTTCAGATGTCTGAAGTTGGGCATGCAACATTGGAGGGTGCTTATGAAACTTGACCCTACATGACCTGCCCCAAATAACACACTGAGTCAGTGGCAAGAGCAAGGAACAGAATCCAGGATCGTAACTCTCCATCTCTTGATCTAATCACTAGTTTACATGTGAGAAATGGGACTGTTGTTCTCAGGCCTAATTCCCAGTTGAACTGTATCAGAGCCTGTTTACTCTTCCTTACCAAAAGTTATCATTATAGCATTTCAAAGCAAGATTACAATCTGAGGCTTTATTTGTGGTACTGTTTCTGCATAATAGCCACATAGATCAAAGGGAAAGCAGGAAGCAGAAACAGAGAGATGAAGAGTTACATGCTCTCACCTTTTTCCATAGGTTCTGGTGAGACATGTTTATATTTTAATACAATGTTTTTTTGTTGATTACTCTGAAAGTTTACCAGGCACTTCAGCTAATAACATATGGTGACTTATGAGTTTAGTTCCCAGGAGATCTGACCAAAGGAATATGTTGATTATCATATGGATATTACAGGAACCACATGATACTAGTGTAGCAGTGCCTCTCTGCTAGGCATTTTGCCCTGGATCACACCTGTTAAACCCCAGTAAAGTCCACAGAGGAGACTCTACTCTGGGCAGTATCATTGACTTCAGTGGGACTACTTGTGGAGTAAAGTACAGCTCAGTGGAGTAAGGGTATTTACCATTTGCTTTAAGGGTTTGGGCTGCTTTCTTGAAATTGGAGCTCTGCTGCCATCATCCCTGAGAAGCTGCCATGAGAAGTATGCACTGCAGTCATCATTTAGGCCAGGGATATGTGGAATTCCGTTGCAGGTGCCCAGCTTGCAAAACAAAGGGTCTCAGAATCCTCTTAGAAATCAGCAGCAGGAGTGCCGGAGTTCAGATCTGCAGCTGGTTGTAGACTGGAACCTGGCTTTTTTTGATACCCGTGATGGAGTGGGAGATAAGTTCAAATATATTGTATGATTTTGAAGTTTCTGTAACATTCATTAAAAGAAAAAATTAAAGTGAGTCTTTGATGAAGGTGACTGAAACCCTCTATTTATAAACAAGATATGCAGATCATAGGGAATGATACTGCAAGCTCGCTAGGCTATCACACCAATGTGCATCTCCCTACCTGAGGGTAGTTCAGTTGCCCTACTGAGACTGGTCTCCCTACTGAGACTTCCTCTAAGGGCCCAGCTCCTCAGTGGTATTTAGGCACCTGGCTCCCATCAACAGGAGTTACTGTCACAGTGTTTCTGTGGTAGCTAATCAGCATCCTGAAAGGTGTGTATTTGGGGCAGCCTGAGGTAAACCCCTTGGATTTCTTCATTTGGGCAGTGAGGGACAGGAGGGTTAAAAAAATGCCTTTTCTTAACTGAGTACCTGACTGGTAATGAGGGCCAGCTGGAGCTCATTATTGGGGGTATGGGCTTGAGCAAGCTTGTGCCCTAGGTAAAGTATAGACACCTGGGAAAAGGCAGGTACTTTGGCCTTTTATATACAGTTATTGGTGAGGGCTGCTTACTTTTTTTGTGTTGGGCAGGGGGTAATGAGGGAAGGTTTTATATCAGTAATAAATCTAGACTAGAGTGAAATCAAATCAGAGTTTCCCAAAGAAACAGAAGGCTAAAACCAGCTAGCTGTGTGTGTTCTTGTATAAGACGAATGGGTTGTGCTTATTATTTTGCTCTTACTGTTTTAAGACACCAAGCCTGGGACTATAATGCAGTCTTAGGTCCCCAGTGTGATAAACTGAATTTGTTTGCAACATTTCCTCTGCAGCACACCTGTTGGAGTGATGGGTTTGTGTGGCCACGTGTCCACTGGGTACTGAAGTGAGACACTCTGATTCACTTCTTAAAGGCTCCTGAAACTCTGGGATATTCTTATGGCCAGTTCCCTCCCCTTGTGTTTTTTATTTTCCTTTTCACTGAGGCCTAGTTACCAATCTTGCATCCTTATATACAATAAAAGGGTTGACCCCAATCATTCAGCTAGCTCTGTAATGGTGAGTCTGTGCTATAAGGTACCTTCACTAGTGGTTCTGCCTACATGAGCACCATCATCTCTAAGTACTGCTAAATTCTCTTTCTGGCCACCCCAAGACCTGCAGGCCCAATAGGAGGCAGCAAAAGAAGGGGAACTTGGTGGGGTCTTCAGAAGACCAGTTCTGTGAAGTGCCTCAGTTGGTTCATAGATGAATTGTTGTCCAACATGGAGGGTTGGAGCTGGAGAGGAAGGGAAAATCAAGGACGGGGGAGAGAGGGGATAGAAAAAGAACAGATGTCTTGGAAATGGAGGAGAGCTTGAATAAAACCATGGGGCTAGGATGAGATTGAAACTAGAGCTTGAAGCTTCAGAAGTGGAGAGGAGAACCTGCGTATGGGAGGTAAAGCAGGGAGTGTTGAGGCAGGTTCTTAAGTCCTCTGGTTTGGTAGAGGCAGGAAGGAGGGAGGAATAATAAAAGAAAGTAACTATCTGCAGAGACCTTCACAGCCAGCCCCTGTCACTGCTTCTAATACACAATCCCGTGCACAGACAGCGAGTCTCACGCAAGAGCAGCAGGGCTGCTAGTAGAGTCGGCCTGCACATTCCATATTCCCCTTCCATGCATAAATACAACCCTAACTTCCTGCTTCTCTGTGGGATATGTGGAGGGACAGCTTGTGCTAGGCTTGCCAGCACTAGTGAGCCTGGAAGGGACAATGTGGCTTTGCATCCCACATGGGGAATATATAATTTGATTGTTAGCTTCCCACTCCCACTGAGTTCAGGGGTGGGTATTTGCATTATTTGTCGGAGTTGCATTTCATTAATGAGATCCTATTCATTGGTTTTAAAAAGTACTCCCACTCCCACCAGTTTCAAGGAATGAGTGTGCATATGAGTCCTCTACCTACCTCTTTGGAGCTGAATTCAGGGGGGGTTGAGAGGGGCAGGAGCCACTTCAAGGGGAAGGAGGCGTTCCCCAATATGGTATGTGCAAGGATGATATGAGGGGTGGAGGGCTCAAAGAGATCTGGTTAACTTTGCTCTGTAGCAGATTTCACCTCATAGTCAGAGAGGCTACGATTTGAGCATGTGCACAGGGGCTGGGGCCAGTTGGTGGTCTTCCTAACCTGGTTAGACAGAAGTGAGTGGAGCATGCATGGAAGGACTGGGTCCTAGTATTTGGAGTTAGTGTCATAGTCTTATCTTGGGAATAGTTGCAGTCAAAAATATAAAGGTGGGAAAGAGAAAAACTAGGAAATTAGCATGTGACAGCTATCACAATGATAAACTTTCCTTGCATTCTCCCTCTAGTTCTCCAGGTACCTGGGTCTCTCACCTTTCAGAACCATCCCTTCAAGCTGAAAAAGATAGAAGGCAGCATCTTTGCTTCCCTAAGAACTTATATTGACAGTACTCACCCATTCCTTTGAGGCCTCATCAGAAAATGAGTGCACTGCTTTTTGCTAAGACCCAATAAAGGCACTAACTTCCAGACTCTATTAAGGCAATCAAGGGCCTAAATGCACCAGAACACAAATCACCCAGGTCTCCAGCCCCCTATTTGGTGTGATGGTGCCAGTGTCTTCTTTCCCAGAGAGGTGGGGTAGTGGCATGGAGCCCCATTCTTACTCCAGGAGCAGTAACAAGGGCTTTCCTCCCCTTAGGGGTGGCAGAAGGGTCCCCTTTCCCCACCCCCAGAGAGGTAGGTTTGGCAGCAAGGAGGCCTCCTTATATTTACCCCAGTAGCTAGAGTGTAGCTGTTTGAGAGGTTGGCCCAGGCTTTCTACATTCCTCTCCTCCTGTCACATAATAGATCTCAGAGTTAACACCCCATTGAGATGCACAGGGAATTTATACTTCTCAGAGCTATTGTTTCTGTCTCCCTGTGGACTCAGGCAGACATGACAGCATTGGTTACATCAGGGGCATATATTCAAGATTTTCTTTACAGCCACGATGGCTAAAAACTTAAAATGAAAGTTTATCTCTGAGGTAATGGCATGCCTCCATAAGATGGTCCCAGACATGCACTTATAGTACCTAAGCTTAATCTGGCGCTATTGACTCTATTCTGTCAATGATATTCCCCCTTCTGCACATTGTGGGGCCACTGTAGGTACCAGGGGATTTGTTCTAATTCTGGCTCTTCCACTGATTTGCTGTGTGACCATGGGCAAGTCACTTGGTGTCCTTTGTACCAGATTCTGGCATCTTTTACATCAGTGTAAACTTGGTGTACTTCCACTGAAATCAATGTCTGAGTAGTGTAACTGAGATCTGAACAACACCCTGTGTGCCTTTGTTCCCCATCTGTCAAAGGGGAACAATAACACTTACTTACTGCACAGTGGCATTCTGAGGATCAGGGAAAAGCCCTGTGCAGATATGAAGTGCTGTATAGGTGCTAACTATTTCATCCTTATCATCAAAGGAAGGCTCTCAGGAGCAGGAACCAAATTTCTTTTGTATTACACAGATGTTACTATCTTTCCAAGCCTCTAACAGGTGGACGGACCCACAGAGATTTAAACTTGTCAAAAGAGCTATAATTTCTGTCCCTTTTCCTCCCTGAACCCTCCCTTTAATCAGTTCATCAGCACTCTGGAGAGTGGGAAGCTGGAAAGAAATAAAACAGCACAGCCACAAACACCAGAGAATGATCTTTCCTGTTCCCTCCCTAGCTATCGGCTTGAGAGTATTCACATGATGCACTTTTGAATATACATGAAGACTTTAGAGAATATTAGGAGGCTAAAGTACTTTTGCAGGAGGAATAAGATTAAATAAACAAGTCCTAGCATCCTCCAGTGGCCCTTGCTATGTTTTTAAAGATTTATGCCAAATGCCAGCTTTATTAGAAGTTGATCAGATAAAGCTTGGATGTTATGGGAATGTCTTTGTTCATCAGTGCTCTTGTCTGCTTTGAAGACTTCAGCACATCTTTCTTTTATTAAGGTGCTTTTGTATTTATGAATAAAGCCTCTGCACTCTTCTGAAAAGGCCAGACTTTTATGAATAAGCATTCCAAAAATAAATGGGTACCTTAGCAAAGCTGGAGAAGTGAAAAGCGCAGCAGGGCAGACTTCTATCCACTCTAGTTGTTCTGAGAGGTATTGTTTTTAAGGTAGCTTTATTAGGTACAGACTGTCAAACAATAACATGTTAAAATGACTTGCCGTGGAACCGGCGCCATGTTTTGGTAACACATCATAAAGCATCGTGAAGCATGCAGTTGAAATGCTGGTCTTACTGTGGCTGCTATCTGAGGCTGCTATATATATGGGTACCTGATAGGCTGGTAGAAAAGAGGAATGCACCACATGAAACATTAGAGGAAGAAATAGTCAAGCTGAAATAAGAACAGCACCAGGGTAGAGCCCAAGGGGGACATCAGATTACAATGAAGAATTTGAAGAAACTGGGAGCAGTATTTTACCCTTTGTGTCTCAGGGCCCAATCCAAGACTTCAGTGGCATTGGATAAGCCTCTAAGAGCTGAACAGTAGAGTCTACACTTCAGACAAAGTTACCTCAAAAATTTTAAGGGCTCCCTTTTGAGGTGTAGAATGACGATGCCATGGAATATATCACCCCATTATAAGTCAGTTTTAAATGTAAGCCACAGCCAGTGTTCCAAATACCACACTTACAATTCAGACAGCGTTTTGTCTTTTTTTCAATTGGGAGAACAGTTAGAACGAGATACTAAAAGCTTGGGCCAAGTTACACTCGTGTAACTTTGAAGTAATTACATTTACTTCAGTGGAGCAACCCCAGATTAACCCTACGGTAATTGAGAACGGAACTGGGGGGGCCTCGTTTCTCTCTTGAATGAGAATTCCAATTGATTCAATGGGCTTACTAAGTAATGCTTTTTTCATGCTATGGGAAATACTGGTCAGAGAAACTGGATTTGGGACTCTGAACAAGGACAATCTATCTGTATTATAAACCTCACCAGAGGCATTTGACTTCACTTGGCTGGTTTTGCAATGAACTGCATATAAAGCAGCTTATTTTAATAGTTATCACAATTTATATGATATTTTCCAGAAATTATACTCTTGCAATCTGATATTTAGCCTTCATTATGGCAAATACACTGTATGCTGTGAAACTATACACTTTGTACAATATGTGAGCATAACAGTTTTCTTCCCTGCAAAAGGAAAAAATGAATTGGTGAGGCGTGGCGGGTCAGTATAAAGTGTATGTCCGGGTATGTGAGGTCTATTTCTGCATAACCGTTTTCTATTTGTACTATAATTCCCTTTTGTTCCAAATACGACTTGTCCTGCGAAGTCTAGCACACACCAGACCTTATATGGAGTACCTCTGGCTAATAATACATATCAGTTGATTAGGAAGAGACTCATTTTAAAAAAACTTTATATATAACTATATATTGTGCTTTTGGAAACTCGCCTCACCTACTGAAGTGCAGCTATCTCCTGGCTGGAGTGCAGCAATTGTTGGGGACAGGGTCTGGGAACTAATCCATATCCTATTAGAAATTCACACAGGTGAACACATATTCACAGTTATACATCATTGCACATAGAAATATAGACCATTGACTGACAGAGATTATTTACAGTTAGTGAGAAGTATACCTTATTAAAGCAAAAGAGTGTCAGAGCAACTGAATACAGAGGTGCAGTATAGTATTTGGCTACATCTTAGGGCCTAGCAGTTAATACCCTGTAGGATACAAGGTTGGGCTGGGATCCTACCCCCAAACTAGCGGGAGCTGGGAGTGTTGTGGAGGGAAAAGCTTCAGCCTCCATTTTGGGCAGAATTTCAGGAGTGATAAAGAACCTGGAGCTGTTGAAAGTCATCCTTTTGGCTGATTAAGGAGCAGAGATGACTGAGTTAGAGAGTTAAATAAATCCAGGGTCAGAAGAATGACCACCATGGTATTACGGTGCCTTTTGGGCACTTACAAGAGCGTGGGGGTCTCTTGGCAAAAGGAGCTGACCCTTTTCTCTGATTATTATTCATACAGGACTTCTTGGCCACTCTAAAGAGAAAGGGCTTCTGCCACACAGCTCTATCTTGGGAGCTAGAATAATTTGTAAAAAGGGACCCAGGCATGAGCAAAAATAAGGGAGAGTGAAGCAGAGCACAGGGACCCCCTTCTCTGCTAAAAGAAGAGAGAAAGGTACCCCCTTCTTTCGCTGGCGTGCAGGAACACAGATCCCCTTCTCCCTTGAAATAAGAACTCCCTTATAAGAAAGAAGAAGTTGCAGTGGAAAGAGCAGGTGCCCGGCGGGAAGAGTTTGGTGGAGTTCTAGTCTTCCTACCTGTAGATGGAGCAGCATCAGTGCTTGACAGAGAAGAAGAGATGACCCCATGAATATAAGACTCCTCCCTCCCCTTCATAAAATAAAAAGGATTGAAGAGGAGATGATCTGTTAATGAGCTCCCCCTCCCATCTTGGAATAGAAGATCCCAGGGCAAACAACATGGCTCTGTTGCCCCTTAGGTTCCACACTACTGCTAGCACTCCATAGTGTATGCATAGGGAGGCAGTAATCAGTAAAGGGAGCCAGATAAGTGAGTAGAAAAGATCTGAGGGTGGAGGACAGTGGAGAGAAAAGGTTGAAAGAAAATTGGAGTGGGACAGAGTAAAGATTTGGACGGGAGGGAAGTTAATCATAAAGGGAAACTGGAGTTTAAGGAAAACAAGGCAAACTGAGAGATGGAAAAGGAACAAAGAGGAGTGACTTATGGAACCAGACAGGATCTTGGGAGATGTAGTAAGTCAAAACATTTAAAATTGGATAGTAAGTATGGTGCTAAAGTATTGCAATAAAATGCACATGAATGTGAGCTATAGATGTCAGGGGGCATGATTATAGGAGGAGCAGGAGAGACCTAATTTTAGATGGGAGATGAGCACATGATCTCATAGGACTCTGAGAGTAGGGATAGGAAAGTGGAAAACCCATTTTCCTTTTGTTGGCTTTGGCTCCTAGTTGTTGGTACTTTAATAAAACATAACTTGCCTCTGGCAAGTTACTGTTAAATGGCTAGATAAATGTACAGGATTTTTTTGTTTTGCTTCATTTTGATCTTGCTTCTGAGCTATCTTAAAATCTAAACTGCAGGAAATTGCATTGAGTATTTCAAAATCTTCCAGGAGAAGGATTCCCGGTCATCCTCTCCAGTTTGTTGCTTACACAATGCAGAGTTTTCCCTCCTGGTTAAGTGTAAAACATGCATTTGTAGAAAAGAGGCTGAGGAAAACCAGGGATGTCTCCCCAGTGCCACACATTATACCCACCCATGCATAACCTTCATAGGGATGCCTTCTGCATGGCTCGTCCCATCACCACAAGATGATGCAGAGCTATATCATCACATTTAGAGACCTGTCCACAATGACCACCTGAACTGGTGGTCAGCTTCCTTTTTGATCTGCTTTAACCTCTCCCCATCCCTCTTCCATACCTTCAAAGCAACTAGCAGGCCACTGCAGCTAGGCAGTTACTGTGCTCAGTGCCGCTGAGTTGCTCCTAGACATAAAGTGGATTTGGGTCTGTGTGCAATATGTTCTCTTTATTTGGAAGCTTGCATTAGAACGTGTCTGGCAAGTTCCAAGCAAATGTATCACAGCGCTATAGATTTTTAAAACATTTTGGCAAGTACTTTGTACTTTTGTATTTTGGCAAGAACTCTGCACCTCGTGTGTTAGTTTCTAAGGACCCTCGGTTAGAGCCTATCCAAAGCCCACTAAGTCAGTGGAAAGACCCTCATTGACTTCAAGTGTGGTTTTGGATCAGGGCCATAGACCCTCGTAGGTCTATAATATTGCATAGGGTTGTATGGATCAGAGCAGACATTCGAATGTTTTGCAAAACCTGTTCCAGAAAAATCTTGAAAATTGATGCAGCAAATCTTACAGCAAATAAATGGTTGATCTCTTGCGCTGATGGTGAGAACCACTAAACAAGTTTTATCAGATAGTGGGGATCTTGTGAAATGTGCTGCAAAAGCTTTTCATAGCTAATTTACCACATGAACTTTCACACAAAATCATTAAAGAAGAGAAGGGGAAGAGCAAACAGAGATGAAAGTGGTTTGCAACAAACATATAGATTTGTTTCTTGCTAGAGTGCAAGATTTTGATCCCAGTTCCTGAATTCGGCAGTAGAGTGAGGAGAAATTGAGGACTGACGTGGAGGTTGGTTTCTCAACCTTACTCCTTAGAAAGGGCGGGATGAAGTCAAAGAGGACTGTCTGAGACTATCAGTGAAATCTGGGATCTGACAGGGAATGAGTCTCTTACTCACTAGAGCAAGTGGCACACACTTCAGAGGAACCAAAAGCTGCATATGTCAGAACTTGGAAACCTTTTCACGTATATTGTACAGGATGAGATAGCTTCTGGTGACTCTTGGCATCTTGCCGGGGTCACAGTGTGAACTATAAAAGCAGTTATCCTGAGTGACCATTTACAGCCATGGTGTTGTGCATAATGATCGTATCTCTCATGCTCCTCCGTTGACCAATGTCTGTACATAGTTTGTCATTGTTTAGGTTTGTTCAGTACAAGGGATAAAAAGTTGAAAGAAGGTTATTTGCATTATTGACAAAGGACCATGAAGTAAAGGATATTGACTGATGAGTAAGGGAAGAATTAGTGAGTCTGCCAAGATGCTGTAATACAAAACAGTCTGAGAGGTCTGAAGCAGCAGAGGAGAGGACAGAAGGAAGGAAGTTATAAGTGAGCCAACAGTATCTGGAAGGAGTAGATCGGGAGAGGGAAAACAGATTATTGACAGGTTTTTACAAGAGAATACCCTCATAGCTAGTTCAAAAAAAGAGCTAAAACCCACCTTAATTAATTATAGTTGCAGCCCTGTTTAAAGTGGTAATGTAGCAGACCAGATAGTTATTTTAAGGTTCCAGTTTGATTTTTGTGTTTTGAAAACTATTCAGCAATTTTTTTAAAGGAAGGGTAAATTGCCAAAAATGTTTCCTAATACTTAGTGACGGTAATACCCAGCCCCAGATATAAAATACCCTCATTATTGTTAAAGCTTGGCCTTTGATGTGTGACCAGAGCTTTCTAGGCTTTAATTGATGTACAAAAGCACAGTATCAGCCTGCATTTGTATATAGTCATTGCTGAACTGCAGTTGGGTTTTTTGTTTGTTTTTTAAGAAGGTGATGGATTTATTAGCCAAAATTACCTAGTAATAAATTACAAGGTTCCTGGAACACTTGTTTATAGTTTTTTTGTTCTTTCATTTTTTTAACGTAGTAGCTGAATACCAGCAGCTGTTGGCCACGCCACCATACCTGGATTACGCTATAGTCCTGATCCTGGAATCCCTTATGCCTCCGGATAACTGTGCAGTTGAATAGTCCAATTGAATTTAATAGGACTATCTACAATTATTCAGATGAGTGAGCGTTTGCAGGATCAAGGTCTAGATTGCAGCTTAACTATATTTACTCTAAGAAAGTTGCTTTTGGAGTTCTAGTTATTTGAAGAGAGTTTCTAATTATTTGAAGAGAGGTTCCGTCTGTCTCTCTGTGGGATTCTTACCTTTTTCTGTGTGGGGGGAAGGGAATATGGTGTTTTAGATGGTTATTGTTTTAGAAGTCGTTCATTCATCCCCTATTTTCGCCACTTGTTGTGTGAAAAGGCCAATGAAAAGGTTAAAACAGAGCATTTCTGTATTTGCACTGTTTTAAAAGTTAGACATTCAGATCCTCAGCTGGTGGAAATCAGTATAACGCCACTGAAGTGAAACAGAGCCACACTGCTTTACACCACCCTAAGATCTGGTCTATCTTGAAAAAAGAGCTGTGTTTCTACTAGTTTCAGAAACTCTCCATTATTGTTTATTATCATGTAAATAGCAGTGTAAGTGTACACAGTGCTTTACAAAAAACAGAATAAGACAATCCTTGTCTTCAGTATTTACATTGGCAGCTGATATGTTTTGCCTAGTTATTCACTGAAAAATGCAGTACTTTCTTGGGAGTGAGTAGACTCATACACGTTTATCTTCCAAGATTTTAATGATTTCAGCTAATTGTCTTGTTCTCCTAGTTTTTTTTTAAAATGTCTTTTTGAAAGCTAATGCACGGTAGTGTCTATTCAAAATGAAGCGGAACGAGTGGCAACAGCAATTGAGAATACAGCCTATACTAGAAATGCATTTGTAGTTTCCTCTAACATCTATTGGTGATGAAATTTGAACCCTCTTCACCATTGAATATAATGACCCTACTTTTTGTAATTCCAGAGTCTCAGAAAAGTCTACTGTCTTCACAGTGGATGGGGAGATGCATACATATATCCCTCCTTGCTGAGTGGTGAATGCACCCCTTTGAGCTTCAGGGTTACTTCGTAACTGTTCAAACTTTATAGTGAGTCCCTTTATAGAATTAGTAAAGAGCAGCATGTTTGGTGAGAGCAAGAACAGAATGGGGAATGGCAGAGAGAGGGTTTCTTTGGTCCTTATGCTACCACCACTAGAAAATTTCAGCATAACATATAATACTTTGCGGTCTTATAGGCAATAAGCAGCAAAAATGTGAATGCCCCGTTTGTTTACAATGCCTTGGGTGTATTCTGCAAAGATGCCCCGACCCCTTACTTACATCCATGAGGATTTATTCCTGTGAGTAGCCCCTTTGAAATTCCTGTGACTAGTCCTGTGAGTGCCTGAGAGTGAGTTAGGGTTCATTAAACATGTGCAGGTAGACGAGGTCTTATGCATGTTTCTGTCTATGCTGCTTCATCAGCCTCTCCAAATGAACTACAGTGTGTGTGTTTCTTTCACGGGGTCCTGATTGTACATGATCATACCCGATGTAAAGCATAGGCAACAGGGCAAGAGACCACCTGTGAGTTTTGTTAAGGTGCCTTCAATTCATGAGTTTGTAAAAAGAAACTTGGTCCAGAATATTTAGCTGTGCCATTTTTTTTTTTTAGCAGTGCCGTAGAAAACGAGCCCTGGAAGGCATGGCCCAAGTTTGGGAACCTCTGATCTAGAATAATCCCATCCCTTAAGGATAAATACATTAAAGATTACAAGGCGCTCAGATACAACAGTAATGGGGATTTTAGAGAGATTAACAAAGACATTTCTCCCAGCCATTGCCTTTACAGAGGGGTACTGTACATAAAAGGAGAGCAGGGAAAAAATGAAAAATTGCTCTCAGACGTCAAAACAATACTACCAAATAAAAGTGATACTATGTGTAATTGTACAGAACTTTACTGGATACAGTCCTCTTACCTGGGTAATCTTTCCATCACGTGACCACATGTACTTGCATACCGTGCTACTGTGCAGTAACCCTTTTAAAAATCACGATTGTGTGCGCCCATGTGAAAGCTAGACCAAAAAAGCACTTTATACACACATCTTTATAAGCTGCAGGTATTTCACAGAACTTTCACTCTCCTTTTGCATAGCTTGGGCCTGTTTTTCAAAGGCAGCCGTCACTCATACACCAATAAAGCTGTGTATGCACAGACCTGTGCGTGGATGCTTTTGAGCATTGTCACCCATGTGTGCAGGTGATCAAATGTATCGCTGGTACATGTGGGTGATGGGGTTTTGTACATGTAAATTCTGTCTCCTAAGCCTGCCCATGATTGAATCTGTCACCTTCACATGCAGGTGATAATGCACAAAAAAAACAGGTTGGGATCTAAGTGAAAATCATGCATGGCATGCATCCGACAAAGTGGGTATTCACCCATGAAAGCTTATGCTCCAATACGTCTGTTAGTCTGTAAGGTGCTACAGGACTCTTTGTCGCTTCTTCAGATCCAGACTAACACAGCTACCCCTCTGATAAGTGAAAATCAGACTGTTTATAGCTGTTCAAAGGAAGGGATTAGAGGAGATGCTAGAGGGACAGGTGAAGTGATTGCTTTATGAAGTGGGGATTTTACCTCAGTGCCCCTCTCCGCACCCCCAAAGTCATTTTTGTCTTTCCTTTCTCACTCCACCTATTTTCTTCTATCTTCCATTAGTATGTGGAAGTGTACGTGGTGCTTTGCAGATAATTTAAACAGGCAGGGTCCCTGCCCCAAAGACTCATCGTCTAACTCATGCAAATGCAAGTCACGAGACAATATTTCAGGTCAGAGAAGGTGCTGAGACATTGTCAGAGAGGAGAGCAGCATAGAAAGAAAAACTTACCACAAGGAATGGGCTTTGAAGAGTATGTGACAGAGATGGCAGGTCCTAGTGTATGGGAAGTGGAGAGGTTGTTGCCAGTACCAGAAATAAAGTGCACAGCAAAAAGTATGAGAGAAGGACAACAGGGGAAGATCGGAGAGAGGACTTGGAGTGTTATAATCTCTATTCATTTATAGAACACCTTTTTCCTGTCAGGATTGCAAAGCACTATCTAGAAAAAGGAGTCACTTTGTCTCCTGCTGGGTGGCTGCGTCAGAGGGCACAACAATACTGTGCTGCAGTGTAGGAAAGGAAGTAAAGAATACTTTATCTAATTGAAAGTGCAGGAGGGGTTTTGGTCAGTAGATTGTAACGATCCATACTGATATTTGGCTAGCACAGTGGGGATAGTGTGCCCTTACCTCTCGGGGGGTGGGGGGGGAAATGTCATGGGGTCTTTCTTGATCACCAGTAGTCATCAGGACACTGATTTTATGTATCTTCCTAACACCATATGGGGGTGCTGATTCAACCTAGAAGGAAAAGAGGAACACTCCTGCTGCTTCACCAATGTCACTTAATGCACATTGCTTGGAGGCCTCCCATCCAAGTACTGCACAAGCCTTACTGTTTAACCAGTGACACTGATAACATAGGTTAGCTGAGCACTGCTTAGCTTGTGAATTAATAACCTGGCCTGAGGTGCCATAGCTTTCTGCTCTTCCTGCAGATGCTGTGAATGGAATGAGGAGATAAGTCTCCTGATGAAATAATGTAATAATGGTCATGTAACCTTCACACTGAATTATTCCCAATCTACTGTTTCTACACATTTCTCATAACACTTTCAGTTCTGAGAGCAAGCTTGGCTTTCAATGCACCACAGTGTATGCCAGGTGAGTGAAATACGCTCTGGCTGGCTGGCCTTACCATGAGGCGAACTGAGGCGGCCGACTCAAGTGTCAGACTGTGGGGGGGCGTCACTAGGACCCAGAGTGTAGAAAATTGTGTCTGCTGCTGGTGCATATGTATTCTCTCTGCTCTAGATGCACAGAGATGGTGGAGTGCTGTGCTGGAGGAAGGAGGGTACAAGAGACATAACAGGCAGGCAGTAGAAAAAGTTAAAGGGAATAACAGAAAGCAGCAGGAGCTGCAGGGGGAGAGAGCAGGAGGATCCTCTTATGTACCTCTCTTGCACCCCCAGGAGCCTGGACTGATTAACACCAGCTTCTCAGGGAGCTTCCTGTTTCCTGCTGCTTCCCTGAACCCACTTAAGGAGAACAGGCAGTCAACTGAAGTAGTAGGAGCCAGTTAGTCCCTTAAGATGCTGATATCTTCCCTCACTCAGGCCCTGCTACCAGCCTGCTTATTTGTCCCCTTCAACTGAGTGTTAAGAGCCACTATAGTTGGCACAGAACAGCAGTCATGAGTGAAAGAAGAAAACACCCCTCTGGGGCAGCATTCAGAAAAAGAAAGAAAGCAAAGGAAGCTTTTCTATCTAAGCAGGAAGGAGCTCTCCTGAGATACATAGACACAAATGTTCACGGTGAGCCTTCCAGCTGCAGTGAGGATGTGAGTGGTGAGAAGATGCCTGATCTTCCAGTTAGTCAGAGTGCAGGTGACCTGGCAGCTACTGCAGCATCCATATCTCTATCTCAAATGGATGTAACTATGCACATTCCTGAAGAAAAGTGCGGATCAGAGAAGAGTGTGGTGGAGGTGCAAGAAACAGCTGCTGCTGAGTTTAGTTCCTTAAGTCTGGATGATCCAGGACTGTGGACCTACTTGAGCAGTAGCCCGAGGGACTTCCTTGTACTGCATGGGCCACAGCAAGTGAAAAACTTCATGTTCCCCAAAGACAATGAAAATAGAAGTTTGCTACCCAAAACCTAGCACTGTGTGGCACTTCAGATCAGCTGTATGTGCCAAACAATGGAAATTTCCTTAAAATTGTGGAGCTTATGGCTGAGTTTGATGCTGTACTCCAGGAGCATCTAAGAGTCACCACCCAAGAAATGTACACACACCACTACCTTGGAAAAACAATTCAAAATGAGATCATATGGTTACTGGCAACAAAAGTCAAACAGAAGATTGTGGCAGATCTGAAGTCAGCAAGATATTACTCTGTTATTCTGGACTGCACACCTGACATCAGCCATATGGAACAAATGACTTTAATGGTGTGTTTTGTAACAACAACAGAACCTAGTGAAAATGTCCCTGCAATGGTGACTGTCAGCATTTTCTAGAATTTATTGACATTGATGATACTACAAGAGCTGGTATGACAAATGTGCTTCTTAAAAAGCTGGAAGATACGGGATTTGCTATAGCTGACATGAGAGGTCAGGGCTACGATAACGGTGCCAACATGAGAGGAAAGAACAGAGGAGTGCAGACACGGATCCGAGAGTTAAACCCTCGAGGTTTTTTTGTCCCATGCAGTTCTCATTCATTGAACTTGGTGATCAGTGATGCAGCATCAGCTTCTAGTGAGGCTGCTGAATTTTTTAATGTAATTCAAAGCATCTATGTATTTTTCTCTGCATCAACTCATCGATGGCAAATTTTGAAGCAACATCTGGGAACATCCTCTCTGACACTGAAACTACTGAGTGCCACATGATGGAAAAGTTGAGTGGAGGCGATAAAGCCTATCAAACACCAAATTGGGAAGATAGATGATGCCATAGTTGCCATTATGGAGAATAATGCTAAGTCAGGAACTGTTCATGGGAGAACAGTGGCAGAGGGAAATGGAATCACCAGAAACATACATAACTTCAAATTTCTGTATGGCTTAGTGTTTTGGCATGACATACTGTTTGAAATAAATGTTGTAAGCAAGAGACTCCAAGGTGTTGATCTTGATTATATCTGGAGCAATGGAACAAGCGGAGAAAGCAAAGTCATACCTACAGTCTTACCGGTCAGATGAGGGATTTCAAAATGTTCTGAAGAGTGCACAGAAGTTGGCAGAGGAACTTCGCACTGAAGCTATTTTCCCACCCATTCAAGAATACAAGAGTCACTGAAGAAGAAGACATTTTGATAACGAGGCACAGGATAATCCCATAAGAGACCCCAAACAACAATTCAAAGTTGAATTCTTTAACCAGGTGCTAGATTGTGCAATACAGTTAGTTGAAGAACCTTTCATGCAGCTCAAGGAACACAGCAGTATATTTGGGATGTTGTATGATATTCCAAAACTCCTCACTATACCTGAAGAAGACCTACACCAGCAATGCAGGGCACTAGAGACAATGTTGACACATGATGACATGCGCTATATTGATGCGAGTGATTTAGGTGATAAACTGAAAGTCCTTTCAAGATACATTTCAGCAGGACCAACTCCAAAGGCATCCAACACATCTACGCTCCACAATGACACAGGAGAGGCTGGTTGGCCTTGCAACCATCTCAATAGAGCATGAGCTGGCCCAGACTGTGGACCTTCAGGAAGCTGTTCAAATCTTTGCAACCAAGAAGGCACGGAAAGCACCACTTTGATAATTCAAACAGATAAAAATGACAGTGTTTACTATGCAGACAAGAAAAGTTGCATTTGAAAGTTAACTGTTATTTAAAATTTTTGAACAAGGCATTGTATAAAATAAGAATAAAGTTCTCCTTTATTGGGGTAGGTAGCAGGGCAGTACCATGAGAGGAGTAGAACAGGAAGAAGGCAGAATTGAGACCTTTCAAAGTTTTAGCTTAAGCGAGGGCGCATGGGGGTGTCATTTGAGCTCCCTGCCTCAGGTGCCAAAATGTTGTGGGCTGGCCCTGTCTGTCTCTCATGCCTGGTGAATACTAATAGTTTGACACATGCCTTTCACAGTGTTCTGCTTGCCAGCAGGCTGTCATGGGGGAGGGGGAAGAAAGGGGATAGGAAGACATGCTCTTTGGGGACTGGTTCTCTCCCTTGGCCAGTCCCCTCTACTCTCTCAGGGCCCACCTGAAGATTCTTAACTTGTCTCAGGTCAACCATATCAAATGTACTTGCATTAGCAAATGGCTTTTTGCACGTTTCGTACTTGAGACATATGATGATATGAAGAGTCAAACCTGCTCTGAGGTGTGACTGCACAGAAGGGCGGAGATGAGCAGAAGTGCTGGGTCCTCTTCAGCTCTCTTCTGAGAAGCATCGATCCATCCATGCAGCATGACAGCTGTGTTGTCTTCTTAGGAACCCTTGAAGTGACCCAGTAAAATTGCAAGGGAACCCAAAGTTATATCTGTGCCACCATTGGATTTTTGCAGCTGTAAATACTGATTCACTCAGCCCTCGGGCACAGTTGAGGAATGGGAATCTCTTTGCTGCCTTCATTCTTTTGCTGTAGAGCTTTGTGAATGCTTAGTTTGAAGAATGCATTGTGAAAAAATAGGCCCCAGTTCTGAGAGGTGCCGAATGCCCTCAGTGCCCATTGAAGAATTGAAGGAGTTCACCCATTTCTGGGAGGGGTTCAGCAGCTTGTACGGTTGAACCAATAGCATCTTGTATATCCCTTCTCTCCCAGTCCTGCAATAGAAGTCTGGGGGAGGAAGAAATGCTCCTTCCTTGGAGTAAGAACTTACCATACTGTTGTTCTTGTCAAGAGACAAGTTCAGTGCAAGGGCTGCTCTCTGAGAGGAGAGATCCAAATACAATTCTCTGATCCATGCAGAGGCTCCAATGAAGTCAGTGCAGAAATACTGCATCTGGGCAGTATCTGACCCTTAGAGAGTAGACTAATGCCCAATGTTTCGTGATGAAGAACCTATTTCAACCACATAGCCTATTTTCATGCCTGTTGTCCATGATTTTTTCAGGTGAATTTTACAATCTCATTTGCTGATTATGTACCATCAAAGTGCTGACTTGGGTTGAGACCACAGGATGGAAAAATGAATATGTCTGTCAATCATTCATTTTAGAGATGGACTCAGACTGTGGGGAAAAAATCCATTAAGTCATGGAGCTGGCATACCAATGGGTGCAAACTGGTTATCATTAGGTCTTGATTAAAATATACTTAACATGGCATGGCATTCCAGCTCCCTGAATCACAAAAGCATCCATGCAGTAATGCCGGGAACTGGGTTTCAAGTTCACAGACAGCCATAAGTCCAAGTTTTCCTTCCTAGATATGGAGGGAATCTGTGATTATATGCAAGGCGGTGATTGCTCAGTTGTTTGGAAATAAGGGGAAGAATTTGTTGCACTTGAGAATCTGGAAATGTGCTGCAACATCTTAAATAGGTAGAAAAACGGGTTTTCTAATGAGGTTGTGATAAACCTGTTGGCATAAAATACAAACTAAGTTGGAATGAAAATTTGGGTTTAAAAAAAGCATCCTGAACAGTACAAATAAAAGGCTATATTCAACTAGGTTTTACACTGCTTTATATTGCTGCACCCTCTACAAACAGCTGCATAAGCTACATCTTCTTGCAGTTAACTGTAATGTATACAATGAGCATTCATGTGGCCAGTAACCCTGAGTTCGAGTAGACATTAGTAGCTCTAACAAGGTAATATTTATGTACAGATGAACTGCTCTTGAACAATATAACAGTATCATCAATGTACAACGCACCAACAGGCTTTCTTTTAGCCTGAGGTGTGCATTTGTTAATTTACCCAACATATGTATTATGGCCAATGGTGAACTATCCTCACTAACTCCATTAAATGTTGGAGTTTATTCCCATTGCTCCACCACTTCTGCAGTATTGTAGTGCAGGGACAGCATTTCGTTGCTGTCATTTCTCTAGATTTCCCTTGGAGAACTATGTGGAAGACAGTGCTTTTGTTTCAGGATATAAGCTGATTACTTAAGTGGTTTCCCTGTGTCTACTCAGGAAAATACTTTGTAAGTCTAGGTGCAAATATGAGGATTCCTCACCCTTTTTTGAAGCACCAAGAGAGGTAAGATATATTGCATTAGGGATAGATATGAACTGCAGCGTGGCAACTTCAGTGTCCCTATGATTACACAGAACTATAGAGTAGCTGGTGGTGGACCATATGCACTACTGGTTCTGGAACGGAATAATAGAAATCAGAGCTGGAAAAGACCTCATTTGTCAGTATCTTTCATGTCACTTTTACCACAATATGCAGATGACTTAGTCCCTGCTCTTGTGCTCTCTGAAGTCAACAGCAAGTCTCCCATTGATAGAGCCTTATCCTGCACCACTGCTTAAGTGTACATTTTGGTGTCAAAATGCCTGAATGTCTGGCTACCCTGTGTATGTGTAGATTTTTGTTACAGTATTTATTAGCATACCACTGTGTTATGTTAAGCTCTTATAGGGTGTCCATTTTGATAAGTCTGCAAAACTGTAATCTACAGAGTCTTGTTCACTGTTTCTTTCAGGTTATTAAATCCAAAGAACTACCTTCGCCAGGACAGCGCTACATTGATAGCAAGGTAGTTAAAACAAGAGCTGAAGGGGAATGGCTGTCTTTTGATGTCACTGAAGCTGTACATGAATGGCTCCATCACAAAGGTGATGAGTAATGCTCTGCTCTCTTGCCTTCCCACCCTAACTCTTCCTCCATTACTTGAATTATTTCAGGGTCATTCCAGGTGTGAAAATGACCCCCCTGACTTTCATGTTTTTCAGAGAGGAACTTTGGATTTAAGATAAGTTTACATTGTCCATGCTGCACCTTCGTGCCGTCAAATAATTATATCATCCCAAATAAAAGTGAAGAGCTAGAAGCAAGATTTGCAGGTAACAAAACAACAACAAAAAGGGGGAGGGGATTGGGTGTACAAAGGGCAGTGATGTTTACTGATTAAAAGATAGAAATAAGGTACTTTTTATGGTCTCTGATTTTGGGGCCTCAGGATGATGAACTAGGGAGCTTTAACTCTTTGTTGGGGAGAATGGGATGATTGAGGACACATGGATAAAGCCATGTCAACACTATCAAATTTAACTGTTCCACAACTGCACTGCCATAAGCACAAATGGTTCAGTGCATCCGCACTAGCCTGTTCCAAACCATTTTAGTTTCAATGCCCTTTCAGTATCTATCTCACAATTCAAGGCACAGCTCCCAAAACAGTGGATTCTGGGAGATCTTGAAATCACCAGTGCACTATGGGACATAACTGAGCTGACAGTATTGATTGAACTGTTTCAGTATTGACTGAACTATTTTATTGCTGCACTAAAATGGTGCAGGCTACAATAGTGCAGACTAAACCATTGATTAGCCCTGGTGTAGGCAGGGCTAATCCAGACAGTGTTTAGAGCACATGCAAACTGTTTGCAGCACTTTTGTCTTGTGAACTCGATGTGTTTTACAAGTGTGCAAGAGGGACTAAGCAGTTCTTGGCAGGGTAAATTTCTCTAGTATAGACAAGGCAGTAGTCAGGTGTTTTGCTTTCCATTTCCCCAAATAAATGAGTAACATCATCTTGAATTTGGAGGACAGAAGAGCCATTCACATAACGTGAAGAATGTCCTGGTGCCAAATACTGTTTTGCTGATCACAAGATACCCTTCCAAAAATGGTAATTGTTTTGCAGCTGATGTAAAATCATATCAGGCCCCGCTGTTTGCGAGTACCTGCAAATGGACTCTGAAATCTTTGGAGGATGCTAGTGGCTCCTGTTGCTCCTGGATGTTTTCACATGGTTATATCTCTGATGTAACATTTCAATATGCATTAACTCTAACTGCAGCATAGATCATTTGGGGAAGAACTATACAGCATGTGCCAAATTTGTATACATGACCTACAATATTGTATTCACCAAAGTTCTGTTGTATCTCTTGAAGTCTTTTGTCCTACAGAATAAGACGAGTAGTGATCTAAGATCATTGTCAATGGCTTCCAGAAATTTTTAATTAATCCCAATATCAGTGATGTCTAATTCCAGTAAAATTATTTTAAAGTCCCCATTGCCATGTATGTACCAGATTAAGGGGCAGGAAGGATTGATTGATGAAGGAAAATTATCAGAACAAAGTGATATGTATTGGTTAGTAATATGGAAGACTATGGAAGCTAGGAGAAGAGTGTACAAGCATTTGAAAGATGTAAATATGAAGAACGAAGAGGAATTGCTCAGATGGCATAATGGGGGTAAAGTAGGAATAATGGAATGAAATTAAGCAAAGAAAAATGTAGGTGAAATGTGAAGAGATGATCTAATGGTGCCTTCTGGCCTTAAAAGCTATAAATCTGAAAAGAGAGAGATTTGATTGGATTGGTCTCCCACACAAAGTGGCAAAAGCATCATCATGCAGGTCACTTAAAACTAGCTTAGACAAAGTGGACTTTCCCACATGGATAGGTGATCCAATAAGTCTTTTTCATCACTAATTTTGATAGATCCATTAATTGCCTTCAAAAAGCCATTTAGATAGACTAAAATTGGGGGAAGGCCAATATGTCAAATATGGAGTACATGACGCTATATATGCCTTAATGCGGAGATCTCAGGTTGTGATTCCCTGCCCCCATGACACACCCAGCTGATGTCCTCACCACCAGTTTTCTAAGAAAGAGATTTTTTTAAAGAGATGGTTTATATAATTTGTGAAGAAAAAGCAACACAATGTTTATCACCAAAATGTATTTTTTGAAGGTATTGATGACTACTACATATATTCCAGTGGTGATGGGAAAGCTTTCAGGTCCAGTAGGAAAAAATACAGTGGGAAGACCCCACATCTTCTGCTAATGTTATTACCCTCCTACAGACTTGAGTCGCAACAGTCCAGTCGGCGGAAGAAGCGTGCTTTAGATGCTGCCTATTGTTTTAGGTAAATATATGTATAAAGTCAATTTACTTATATTTACTCCTACATGCCTAAAGATGTAACTTGGGTTGTTTCTAACATGATTTGATAAATTTCTTTTCACTAAGTGTTAACACAAAACTCTCAGATATGTTAGGTCAGTCTGTAGTAAAATTGACATATTCATATGGGATCTGAACCTAATAGGAGATGATCACCCGCAATTCCCATTGAAGGTAATGAGAGTTGAGAGCGCTCATGACCTTTAGAAAACAGGAAATCAAGATCCACCAGTACTAGTGCCCAACCACACCAGTCATGTGGTCACAGGAAATAGTTCATGTGAGGATGCTAACCTCCTCAGAGGAAGTTCACCCTGGCAGAGTCTGTACCTGTATGACGTGGGAGAAGCAATCCTTCCTAATGTTAAGTCTGGTAAACAGTTGTATGTGCGAGCAAAAATAATTGTGGCTAAGCATTGGATTCCAGTATACTCTGAGCTACTATTGGTTTCTAAGTAATTGTTTCTTTTTCTTCTTGAATCCCAGGAGTGTAGATTCTGCCAGTATGGCATGGGTTAAAGAATTACAGCTGAGCCACATAATTCCATAGGGGTTGGTCAGTTGCCCTGCACATTTCCCCATTGCAAAGCCACAAAATCTTAAGTCTCCCAGGCACTGTTGTTTCCACACAGGAGACAACTATAGATTAGTTTCTCAAATATATGCCTCTGATTCAACATTGGTAGACTAGTGGCTGATTCGTGCTTCCCCTGTACATGGGATAACCTGTCAAATTGTATCTTAGCATCAGTAGTGCGGCATCTATGGGTCTAACTTCCGTGAGACCAGGATTTGGTCCTTAGTACTTGGAATTGAAATCATTGCTTGGGCACTGTATGGAATCTTACCGTTTGAATTAGTATGAGTCAGGGTTGAGCTCACCTGTAAAGCATTATGCAGGAAGCAATTACATGGATTCCCCCCCACCCCACCCCCACACACATACACACACATTGTGGTTCTGACCAATGCATTTGTCTGTATTTTTATTTCCAGAAATGTGCAGGATAATTGTTGCCTGCGTCAACTTTATATTGACTTCAAGAGGGATCTTGGCTGGAAATGGATTCATGAACCTAAAGGGTATAATGCTAATTTTTGTGCAGGAGCCTGTCCATATTTATGGAGCTCAGATACTCAGCACAGCAGAGTAAGTCCTGCCTTTTGAGAACTTTGATTCATGTGACTTTTATTAGAACATCTGTGTTAAAACCCTGGGCTGAATTATATCATCATTGTCACCAAATGCCAAAAGCTTTCATAGTGCAAACCATGTATGACTTTCTTAGGGTGAAACTCAGCCCCGTAGAGGGGACCAGTGCACGGGCTTCATTTAGAGATTAAGTGGGACTTATGTGACCTTGTGCTGGCCCTCTGCATGGGAGTGAATTTCTTCTTAATAATGAGCCCGTCACTGTGACATATGGATGCATCACACATGTTATAAACATCAAGAAGAGAGTGCCTTAGCTTCACCACTGGCCCAGCTGACAAGCTGGGCCTTGCCTTGATGTCTCTGGTGGTTAACATGTTCTAGTTTTGCTAGGCTGCCTTAGAAAATGGAGCTTCCACTAAGGATTCCCTTTCTTCCACCTGCAAAGTTACAAAAGCACAGTATCCGCATGGGGAAGCTTTCGCTGCCACTGGTTGGACCTTAGCTATTGTTTGGATAACTGGAGGGATTTGGTTTCCACTGTTGATCAGCCACCTTTCACAAGTTTCATGAAAACTGAATGGATTTGATTTATTCCCTAGTTTTTGGTCTATTTTTAAGATTCAGTAAATGTGAAAAGTTAAACTTATCTCCTGATGGGTAACTCTGCAGCATTGTGCCATGAAATCTGCAGCTGGATTCAAACCAAGAATGATGGCTCCCGTTCCTCAAGCCTTCTTTAAAATATCAGATTAGCATTAGCAAGCAATTGGATTTTGCATTGAACAGTAATCTTGCTTTCTCTAGTATGAGAAAATCTTATAGTCCAGGCCTGTGCTGATCTTGAATATAAACAATTCAGTATATATGCACTGCGTATGTGTGGCTGGCTGGCTGGCTGCATCAGTGTAGTCCAGCGGTGTCAACAGGCTCTGATGCAAGAGAGGAGTATAAATTCCCTCTGATACACAGAAGTAGTATGCAAAGTTTGGAGCAGCACTTGTTTTTTAAGGAAGAAGGAAGAATAACTGTCATGGTCACAAATATGTGGCTTGGACAGTTACCCAACAAGTTAGAGGTTGCTTAATAAAGTAGTTAGTGTTGCTGCACTGAACAGGACTTCTGTCTCAGCTGCGAACTCTGTGCTGAAGCTCTGGCGAAAGGTCACTTAGTGTTTAACTAACACATTAATGGCATCCTTGGAAATACCTGTGTATCATCAGTGGGTAACCTACATACTTCCCTTAGAGAAAACGGTTCTGCATGTGCATCTAATGTGGCATGAAAGCTGCTAACTTGGCAGTAGTTGGTTCCAGGCAAGAGTTTTGCTATCAAAGTCACAATTAATCCATAGCAGCAATAATGGACATAGCAGCATGGGAGAAAAACAAAGCAATGCCTAACTCAATGAAGGGTTCAGTTCTCCCTTTGATGCACTTGCAAAACCAACATCAGTTAACAGTCAACTAAAATCTGAAAGCATAAATATAGCTCTTTCAATGCCTACCCCGTTAACGGAATGTAATGTACAGAATATACATCTAATACATCTGGATTTAAAGGGCTGAATTTCCAAGGTAATCTCTCCCTGGGTGTCCCTAAAAAAATACTCATAAGTCCATTGTGCCCTCAAGCCTCCATATCTGTGCACAACTCAGGTCAATGTATGTGCAAATAAAATAGTTTTAAAATAATTTCCTCTCGTGCTCACCTGCCAAGATCTGTTTAGTGTTGTGCCTTTCTCCTCCACCAATTGATTACTGTATCTCACTGTCACTTTAAAACATTGTAGAGAGTGAACTCAACTCAGTTCTTGGCAGATAAACCTTTCCATTCAACTCTGACTAAGCTTATTTACCATTAATGGAAGTTTTGCACACACATTATTATTTACTTATATCATTTTATTGCCTAGTGTTTTGCCGCCAAGTAAGAGGACAAGGCCTCTGTCCCAAGAAGCTAACAATCTAAATAAAGGGGACAGCACCTCAAGGGTATAAGAGATCCCCAAAGCAAAAGAATGCTGAGCATCAGCACCAAACATGTTATGCGTTATAATTTGTGAAGCCTGCAGGCCCGCACAGTGTTGTACAGTGAATTATCTGTGCCAGAAGCCGTACCCCTGATGGTTTACAAGCTGGCACAACACAATACAAAACCGAACAGAGTTTGGAATGATATTTCTAGATGGAAAGTGCTCTGGAACAGGTTTTTAGAAGTCTGTTGAAGCAGGAAAGGATATGCTTCAATACCTCTGTTAGTCTATAAGGTGCCACAGGACCCTTTGTCGCTTCTACAGATCCAGACTAACACGGCTACCCCTCTGATACTTGGTGTATATTGGCAACTATTGATGATGGGCACAGGGTGAGTGAGGTAGAAAGCATGAATTTGTATTTGGCAAGGGAGACAAATGGGATGAGATGTATTGTTAAAGTGTGACGCGTAACCAGGGCTACAGGCCTGATCCAAAGAGTATAGAAGTCAATGGGAGCCTTTCACTGACTTCACTGGACTTTGGCTCAAACTCTATAGGAGCAAGTGATGCTAGAGACGGAGATAGGCTTTGATTTGTGGACACAATGATAAATGTTTTCATCCCAGTTTTTTTACTTTCTTCTTCTAGGTACTTAGTTTGTATAACACCATAAATCCAGAAGCATCTGCCTCTCCATGCTGCGTGTCCCAGGATTTAGAACCCCTCACCATCCTGTACTACATTGGCAAAACACCCAAAATTGAACAACTTTCCAACATGATCGTAAAATCTTGCAAATGCAGCTAAAAGATATCCCTGAAACAGCAATAAACAAATACGTAAAAATAACCAAGGAAGAAAGAAAACAAGATTAAGAAAGAAAACCTAAGTTCATCAGTGTTAAAAAATAAATAAAATAAAAAAAAAAACCTAAGAAGAAAAGCGGTACTAGTCCGAACTGATTGAAAGTTTGTTTGTTTTGTTTTTTTAAAACTGGCATCTGAAACAAAACATTGAAGGCCTTTATCCTACATTTCACCTACTCAGTTAGTGAGATAGACAAGAAGCAAACAAAAACCAAAAACAACAACAACAAAAGCAAAAAGAACCACACCTTTTAAAAAATAAACACTGGAAGAATGTGTTAGTGTTACTATGTGAAAGGAAAAAACAGGAAAATCCCATTAAGTGGAGTTGCTGTATCTGTCCCATGCCTTACTTGATCTCTCTGTATTGTTATGCGATAGACATCCTACCCATTCTTTTTAGTTTTAGTGTTAACAGTGCATTATTTATTTGTATGTAAAAACTATAACATGAACATTTCTTCACCATTGGAAAAAAAGAAACAAATGTGGACAAAGTGGAGACCAAACAAACTGCCAGAAATATGTTTAATGCCTAGGGGAACTCAAGCTCAAAAGATCCTGAAAATAATGGTTAGTTTAGATCAATTAAAACAGAAGTCAGTTATTACATTATTGAGAAAATCTGCCTTAAAAATGCCTTATTTTACATGCCAGCGGCCTAGGGAGGCTTCTTCTTAAGTCTCAAACCCTTGTTTTAAATACTGAAAAACTTACTAATAAAGGACGCTCTGTTTCAGTCTCAAAGACAAGTCTATAAGATTTTTTTTTACTGTAAATGATTAAATGTCAGTTTAGTAAACCAGTGAAATATTTAACATGTACTGGTCTAATCTTCAGACCTTAATATGTTGCTGTATAGCTATGCTATGGGATGTTTTGTTCTTTTGGTATATGTAACCATACCTATAGTATTACAATAGGTGGGTAGTAAAAGCCAGCTTAATTGGAAACATATCTGTAGATCTCTATTGTAAACTATTAAAAAAATTAAGTACTTTATGTGTAATGTGTAAATTTTCACCATATTTTTGTATTCTGTAATACTGTCAACTCTCATGAGTTTGAATTTGAAATTGGGGCTCTTTTTGATCACTCAGTCATGTGTTTCCCTCTAGCTGGCCAGTATGAGTAGAGTCCCTATATTTTGACTTGCACTACAAATACATGTTTTATAATAATTTGCTATACATGTGTTTTGTATATTGTTCATCATTATGACATAAGCTACCTGACTCCATTTGTTTTTTGTTTTACAGCAAGGATTGATTAAAATATTTTCCTCCTCCCCTCCCCCACATCCTAGTTCATCCACATTTGTAGGAGTGAATCGCAATGCGACTCAGAGTTTTAAACCCAGTTTTGTTTTATTTTCTTGGCTAAAGACAGTCAAATAGATGGATAAAGGAGCAGGATTTTCAAAAAAAGATTTCACAGCCTCAGTGATGCAAACCCCTACACACAGTGAAATTCACTACTGTGCAGAGGGCCAGGACAAAGCACATGTGTCACTGAAGCCCTAAAAACAAGGCTTGAGTGGGAGTTAATCAGTTTAGAGGTGATTGGCCTTTGCCAATTGGCCTTGCGTTGGCCTTTGGCACAGCAGTGATTTTTCACCTGCAGTTAGTCTATGGGAGTGATCCTTCTCCCACAGAGGTCAGCAGAAGTTTTGCCATTGACGTCTGTGGCAGCAGATGAGGCCTAGTGAGAGTGTTGGCATGTGGAAGGATTTGGAGGATCGGGCTCTGTGTCTTTGTTCAATCTTTTTTCTTTTCTTCAGATAACACCTTTTCTTTTTTCTCTTTCTAAAAAAAAGGAACATAAGTTTCCTAGGAAACTCCTTTGGGCCCTAACAATCTTCAGAGTACTCTAGAGGGAGTAATAAAAGATCTGCACCCTACACGTTGTTTAAAAATAAATAACAACAGATCCCTAAGCTAGACAAAGATGTGTAAAAACATGAAAAGTAACAGTTCAATTGATGTCACATTATTAATTGTTCTGAATGGCAAAGCTTGAAGACTGTGCAAGGAAATATGACAACTGGATGCAAAGGGCACCTTCCCTCAAATGTAGTACAGGAACAGGACCTAGGGTGAGATCCTTGCTCCATTTAAGTTGATGAGAGTTTTGCCATTGACTGAAATGGGGCTGGGATTTTACCTTGAAGCTTTAAAACAAAACATTAGGGTCCTGATCCTCCACTGTATTAACTTGAATTTAAGATAGTGTAACTCCATTGACTTTAGCGGAGCAACACTGCTGCAAAACTGAAGTAACATAGTGGAGAATCAGGCTCAAGGTCTGGATTCTGCCCCTTTTATTTGCACAGACAGTTCCCATTAACTTCACTGGGAGCCTGCGCTCATTGTTGACATCAAAATGTAGCCCTGTGAATAAATGACCCTGCCCATTGTCTCAGTGCAGAGGAGGTATATGAGGGTTTGTGTGTGTGTGGTTCTTCTGTTATTATTATTTATTATTTAGCAAATTAAAATTAACAAATGAAGGGTCCAATCAGTAGCGCAGCCAGGTCCGGAGCGCAGGGGGAACGGCGCTATAAAAAGGCGCCTCCCCGTGTACTCACTTGGTGGTGCTCCGGGTCTTCGGCGGCTCACTCCGGGTCTTCAGTGGTACCCGCTGCCGAAGACCCGGAGCGCCGCCGGGTGAGTGTAAGAAGCGGCGCTTAAAAAGAAGCAGCACCTTTTTTTAGTGCTGCTAAAAAAAGGCGCCGCTTCCGCCGCTTCTGCTCAAGGGGGAGCGGCCACTCCCCCTGCTCCCCCCCTGGCTACGCTACTGGGTCCAATCCTACAAACACTTGCAGGAGCCATGTTTACTAGCCCGAAGAGACCCGTGGAAATAAAGGAAACTCTTGAGGTAGAAAGCACTGTAAGTGCTGGCGTTTGCAGCATTTAGCCCTAATCAGTTTTATTAGCTTCAATATCAGAATTCTATGGGTGGGGAGGAGGGGTCAAGGGTGGGACAATTTAAAAAAAACCCAACTTGCCATTATCAATTGAAATGTGGCAGAAACCTGGTATTGAAGCTTGATGATTTGAAATAATGGGATCTGAGATGCCATTAGTGTACAACTACACGCACTATGTGCTGGACACAGCCAAAAGTTTGGGCCTGGGAAGTGGGTATGTTTTAAAAAAATCTGTGCATGATGCCTTATAATTGCATTAGGTCATTTTCCCCAAATTGGATGAAGTTTTGTTTTGTGTTTTTTTTTTCCTCAGAAATGCACTGATAATATTTGAAATGTTCTATTTTACAGCTCCTAAATCTTTTCTTTTTGGGTTTATTTTTAGACATATATTTCCCGTGAGTGAATAAGGACATTGGGCCTGATCCTACAAAGTGCAGACAGAGCTCCTTTGGGGTGAAACTCACACCTGTGGAGAGGGGCAGCGCGAGGGAGCCCCTGGCGCCATTTAAGTTCAGTGTAAAGCCTCAGAATGAGGTGTAAGTGGAAATAAAGAGGCACAGAGGCACATACTATGGGGCCCCTCTGTGAGGTGCTGATCTCCTCAGCTTGCAATAATGACAGTGGGAATTAAGGATACTCAGCACTGGGCAGGAGATACTCAGTACCTCACAGGATCAGACTCAAAGGGAAGGGGTGGGGCTGAGGGACAAATCTTAGCACTTAGCTGGCTGGGTTAGGACAGCATTTTGTGTGTGTTTAGCAGCAATACAGTTGTATGGACGGCATGGTTTAAAAAAAAAAAGGAACATAAGAACAGCTGTGTTGTATTTTGATGACCGATTACCTTGTATTTTAACACAGTGTATGTCTGTTTTTGTGGTGCTCTAGTGGTAAATAAATTATTTCAATTATATGCTTATGTCGCATTCGTATGGCAGTCTTCTTCTGACATAAGAAATCCCTCAGTCAGTACTCTATGTCTCAGCCTAATGTGGGAAGTAATTTTTGCATACTTGCTCTTCAAATTGTGTTCTGTGGCCTGAATCTAACAAAAACTGTCCTCTGTATGGATGGATCACTTCTTTAGTCTGTTTTAGTGCAAAGATTACATAATCCACGCAGTACTTTTTTCCTTTCATTGCAGTATAAATACAGGCATATTGATTGATAGAAAATTGTTCCAGGTGAATGCAGTGCCAGCAAAAGGTTTTCTGGATTGACAGTCCTGGAAAGTAAAGTCTTCTGTATTCAGTTACAACATAGGCAGTGGCATTGTAAACCTCCTCATCGCTGGGGCCAGACCCTGATCTGGGCCACACACAATCAGTCTAGAACCTCTCTACAGAGAGTGCCATCAGTCTCTTTCCCTGCTAGGTCCTGGGTTTGAATCCAGACCAGGTCAACGTGGCAGTGACAAAGTAATTTCTACTTCTGTCTGTTCAGTTGTGCTAGGTGAAATGAGTGGGTGATCTGAGTCCAGTTCTTGATCCACATGACAAAAGCTCTCACCCAGCTCAGACCTCAAGATAGAACTCATTGAAATTGTACAGTATTCACATTGATGAGCTACATAGTCATTGTGAGCTCTTGTCTTGTGCAGTTTCCCAGAGAGTCTCTTAAGAGGTCACAATCCTGCCTGCCCTTAGTTCTGTCATGTGTTGGCTAAGTGCATGTGTTGTACTCTACTTGCAAACCACTGTGTTTATAGTGGTTTGTTCATAGCAGAGAAATAGTTACATGGCTCTATTTCTCTTGACAAGTAATTTGATTCCACTGTTTGTTATGAGAAGAGTCTTTCCCACCCCATTCTGCAATTTACAATCACGTCATCTGAGCAATTAATAATCAAGGGGCCCAATGCTACAACTTTTACTCCCTGGACCATCAGTAGTCTTAGTCACATGAGTAAACGTAACTCAAGTGAGGGATGGTCACAGGGCTAGCTCACAGTGTTTTAAGATTAATTTATTAATACTGTATATTAAAAAGTGTTTTCAAACATAGAAGCTGATCGCAAGAAGTGCAAAGCAAGTGCAATTCCTGTTGATTTCAGTGGGAGTTAAGAGGCTATCCAAGAAATACTATGCATGCCTTGGTGCTGAAGAAAAAACCCATCTGTTTGTACCTGGTTATTTAGCATATTTTGCTAATAATAACAAATGGACCCCGAGGACTGTAAATATCTTCTTAAACAATTAGGTTTGGGATGAACATTAAAATAATCTTAGGGCCCAGTTCACCAAGGTTAGTCTAGTTTTTACATTGGTTGCTCTTCATTAATTTCAGTGGTGTTACACAGGCATAAAACTGCAGTAATGTAAAATTATTAGGCCTTTAATTTCCATTTATATAAAGGTCTGCTGAAAGATTCTGCTTTTGATGTGAAAATGGCAATGATAGGACTTTTCAATCACATTCTTACCAAAAGCAATCCATACACATTCTTTCAGAGCACCTGTTTGCCAAAACACTTTGAAGTCGTGGTTTCTCTATTTCTACAAGCGAAGAATGTTTAATGGGGGGTTGATGGGGATTTTTAGTTAGAAAAATAATTACGGTGCGTATAATTAGAAAGAAACAAAGCAGAGAGAACAGAATGTCCTGAGAAAAGATTTTATGATGTGGGGCTGAAAAATGAGAACTGCCCCATCATAAAGAGATGTAATCAAACAGCTATGTGTAATTAAAGGTAGACTATTTGTGCAGAATATTTCTGTGTGTTGGGCTTGTCTTTTCCCTTTACTAATACAGCTTACCCAGACTTGATCAGAGACACTCGTGCTACAGTGCTTGAATCAAAATGTGGTTAATAAATATAGAATATTCAATATAGGAATAAAACCCCAAACCATGTAACTGTCTTGAAAACCAGTTTTTAGGCCAAAATCTGCCTCTTAGATCAGACGGAATAGATTCTATGAGGAGCCATGAGTTCTGGGAGAAAATAAACCAAGAGGTTATGTAATTATATGTGGTTATAAAGTAGATGTGAAGTAATGTAGTTGGCTTGTCAGTGGGTATGGGTGTAACAGTAATTTCTTCATCTGTATAAAAATAAAATTAAACGGAACAGAAAGCTGATGAGAACTCCCAATCAAATTTGATATGCTCGTTTAATGAAGTAACCTGTTGGAATCTAATACTGAGCCCCATGGGCAAAAAGCCTTCTTAAAACATATTGTGGTAGTCCAAGAAACTAACATTGCCTTTTTTGTTGTTTTAATCCAAACCAAAATGTTGGCAGGAGTGGGGAAGGGGTCAGTGATCACTGGGTTTCTGTAATGTTTGCACATGCTATAGGCTGAGCCCAATAAAACCTTTTAGGTGTGAGTTGCATGGATTGTTTAGTCATAAGAAAGGGAACTAGATGCAAGTGGCAAATAGGGCTTAAAGTG
The DNA here is from genome assembly GCA_033296515.1 of Macrochelys suwanniensis. NCBI lineage: Eukaryota > Metazoa > Chordata > Testudines > Chelydridae > Macrochelys > Macrochelys suwanniensis. The sequence continues at coordinate 154,840,737 of CM065777.1, read as the reverse complement.
CCTTTTATGCTTTGAAACACACTGTGGGATTCAGAAGATTGTTCTTATACATCATTTTCATGCAGCTAACTGGAGGTTGGGTGCAAGCCGAAAAGTTCAGATGAAGGTCCACATTTTTTCAAATTCTGAGGTCAGGGACCTAGAGCCGAGCTATAATGTTCAAATGTGGAGCCGCACTTTACCAAAGTTTGGGGGATTTGGTTCTGAGGCTGATATATAATGGGAGTTTTTATGGCCAAATTCACTGCTGGAGTGTGCAAGGACAGCTCCATTGACTTTAGCTGAACTTACACTAGCAGGGTGAAATTTGTCCCCCTGCAGAGGGTTCACGCTCACCCACGGCCTATGCACTCACTTAAGTGAGTGACTAGAGTGAATTTAGCCTCTAGACTCTTTGGCCATGGTGCCATGTGCTCTTATGCTTGCATAACTGCCAGCACTCCAGCTCCAGATCTCACTTAGGATCTAAGCATTTGAATTGCCATTTGCTAAAATAGTAGTTACAGGACAGTATCTCTACAAATCAAGATGGCCCTCAGGGAACTCTGTGTCACCTAGTGACTGAAATTCCAGCAGTATGGTACTGATCTGACAACGTCATTGCCAGCTGATGGAACCTCTATGACATGAATTGGTGGCCTCAGTGTTATTCCTAATCCAATTCCTAGTGTAAACTTGTTGGCAATCTCAGCAGAGAGTCGAAGGATATACAGATTTATCTCATCCAGCAAAAGCAGAAAGTGTCTTTATCAGGAAGAAAATGGCTCCCCCACCCCTCCCATTTGCAAAAATGTAAATATGAAGTACAAAATATGTAGCAGTTCATGGTCAAGTTATGCATTCCATTGCAGTGTGTAACCTGCTATCTTAGAGGTGGTCTGGATCAATTTGAGAAGATTTGGGAGCTGTAACTCAGCCCTCAAATCTTCTTAAATCTGTGTATCTGTGTTCAGATACGTTATAAAATATGGTGCTTCCCTCAGTTCGGTGAGAAAAGTTAAATAAGTTTTCAAAATATAATAAATGAGCATTTTTTAACAAACCCAAACTTCTAAATGTGCAATGTACGAGATTAATCATTGCAGATGTCTGGTCTGAACTAAAGCCAATTCACGTATGAGGAGACAGGTGCACATAAATCAGGAGCACTGAATGTGTGCAAGGAGTATGTGGATAGAGAATGGATTGTGTGAACATAAAGCACTGTAAGCTGAACAGAGTCACAAGTAAATTGTATTTGTTTTTGCTTTGGTCTTTGTTATAGTGGTTATCAAACTTGCAACTGGTTCCCTACTATTCCTAAATTCCTACTCCTTTGTCTTGGCATACAGAAACCTTTCAGCAGGTAGGAATTTACCTAGTAATAACTGCAATCATAGATATATTCCAACATCTTTATCAGCCACTTAGTGCATGGACAGAATCCTAGGGTAATTAAAAGGAACAGTTAACAAGACTCACATGTGGTTAATTAACCACAGCAATTATACACTATATACTAAGCACAAAATCCCAGACAGGTAACAAAGACGCTTCACCAGCAACTAAATTGCTCTTCCAGCCTCAGTCTCTTAGTCCCAGATTAGGATCACCTCCTTCTCTTTTGGGTAGCAGATGATGGTTATATGGTGCTGCCAGCTTGGCAAACACACTGGGAATTGGCCTGTGGACCTTCAGACCTAAAAGCATGAGTTACTACAGCTTGAGCAGGTCAGCCAGGGCTCTCTAAGTGATGCTGTACCAGATTCATATCCTCTGCAGTCTAGGCACTGAGGGGGACTTGTAACACACACTCATGAGTGGGTTACACTTGCATTTGGCACAAGTATGCAGGGGCCAAGTCCCGGTCTCCACACCATCTTCAGGGGCCTATCATTTTAGTCCACATGCTGGTCAGAGCTCCTCCTGGGAGCTGGATATCTCAGCCTGATTGACTGAACCGGTTGCGATGCCATTGTCTTTGGCTCCAGCTTCACACACAGGCTTCCCTTACCTGCGGTCACCCCATCCCTGCTGGCTGCACTGCATTACCCCTGCAGCTGTGTTGGCTGCCAGCTAACTGTGCTCATCCTGTCTGGGCTTAGGGTGACCATACATCCCATTTTGGCTGGGACGGTCCCTTTTTTAAGCCCTGTCCTGGCCGTCCCGACTTTTTGGGCCAAAATGGGCACTTGTCCCATTTGCTCGTGCCAACTTGATCAGTTGGGAGGAGCAAACGGGACAAATGCCCATTTTTGTCAAAAAGTGGGGTGTGGGGGGAGGGGGAGCAGCGACGCCAGCCCCGTGCAGGAGGGGCGGCAGGGCTCAGGCAAGTAGTGACTCCAGCCCCACACGGGAGGTGGTCGTGCTGGGCTTGGGTGAGCGGCTTAGGCCAACCTTGCGTGGGGGTGGGAGGAGGGCTCGAGTTAGTCCCACAGGGTGTCCTGTTTTCCCTTTGGGAAATAGGGTCACCCTAGGGCTCCTTCGGTGTCAGGCCAGGTTACAGTACTTCCTCCTAATTACCCTGACCTATGAGCTCCATTTGCTCTTAGGCAGCCAGACCTATTGGGGTGGGCTTGGGGTAGGCTGGTCTCTGGGCTTAGCTCTGCCACAAGCTCAGGCTGTCACAGCAGCCGTGAATCCCACAGCCTGCAGGCCATAGTATGCAGTCTCCTCCCAGCCCTGCCCTGCCAGCCCCTTTTCAGCAGCATCAGGCCCAGAGCCAATCAGGCGGCTAGTGGCCTGTGCTCTCTTGTTGAGGACCGAGCTCTTCCTCTGCAGTGGCAGCCCCATAACCCACCAGCAGATGGGCTGGCATCTGATCAGGGCTCTGGGATGCACAGAAGCCAGCTCCTTCCCTCTCTCTTCCCCCCGAAACCAAATAGGGCTCCGGGAGTAGGGCCAGCCTCTTCACCGCACTGCTGCTGCCATGTGGGGTGGGGACTCCCCCAACCAGTCTGCATCCCAGACTCGAACTTTGGGGAAGTGAATTTAGCAGCTGATCCATAACTCCTTAATGGGCAAACTCAGACTCCAGATGGGAGCACCCCTGAACTCGAGGGAAACGTTCTCGCTCAGGCTCAGCTCTCTGGCATAGATGATCACCTTTTACTTAATAATGGGTTGTAGTCGGGAAGCTTTGCGGGAGTAGCGTGACATCTATTTCCTTCCTGTGTGCATAGCTCCGAGAAGCTGCCGTGTGATCAGAAAGCTCTTGGGGCTCAGCGATAATAATTGCCGCTAGCTGAGCCACAACAGGAAGAATAATCCTCTCATCCGTCAGGAGGGTCCAGGACATCTACCCTGACCTGCATCCTAGGCATCTCTATTGGCATGTTTTATTCACTGGCTGTATTAGTTTGTGGGGGCTGGGATGTGTTAATGTTTTATCTGCATGTGATTTAAAAAAAAATTAATGGTGGACATTGGCTTCTGCTTGTGACCCATGTCACAAGCGCTTTAACTCTGACCCAGAGTTAGGCCAGGAAATAAAGTGAGTGAGGCCATGCAATAAAGCCCAGTGTTTTACAACACTCCTGCACCAGACCAAAACCTCAGAATCGAACACACCTTCAACTTTAGGAAAGTTTGGATCTAAATCTGGACCCAAACTTTGTGGCTTGGGCCCATCTCTCTGACCTCTCCTAATAACAATAGGTAGCTCTTATGGAGCATTTTCTCATCTCTAGCTCTCAAAGTGCTTCACGAAGGTCATTATTGTCCCCCTTTTACAGATGGGGCAACTGAGACACAGAGAAAAGTCGCTTCCACACAGTAGGTGAGTGGCAGAGCTAGGAATAGCACCAAGGTCTCTTAAATCCCAAATCAGGGGCCAGATTGTTGTTAATGAAATGAGTTTCATTATAAAGATTGCCAAGGAAAAAAATGCCACGTTGTTTTTAAAAAAAGCATCTTTGTAGAGAAATGTAGAACAAGAAATATTTTTTGTCACGGCAGTAAAGGATGACAAGACCTGTTTCTGCTAGGATAACCTGGCCGAGAGTTGTGGAGAAATAGCTTAATTGCATAGTCTGGGTAAAACTGCAGTATGAATTTGGGTTACTCTCCTCTGTTACAATGCACTCCTGTCTCTTGGTCTTGATATATTCCTTTGAAACTCTGCCAGAGATAATCTCTCACAGTACCTGCTTGTACACTGAGATGAAAAACAGCTAATGTCTAAATAAAAATGAAAGGTCAGCCAAACTTTTTAGCAGCCTTTTTGTATGAATCACTAGTACATCTGTATTTCCTGCTGGAATCATTAGTGAATGAATCTGGGAGACAGTGATTCTACTGATTGTACCCAATTATGTTATAATACACTCATCAGACACTGGAGGTTCATGTATCACACACAGTGGCAATTCCCCATCTATACGAATTAATCTGGCCCTTTATCACTTCCCTTCTCTCCCTCACAAACACTTCACAGCAAAGGAATACACAAGCATAACATTTCAAAGGGGACACAGTGCTCTGTGATCAACACTAATCTTCAGTGGAGAATTCCCTGGGTCCCACATACTGCTGGTGGGGTCCAATGGCTAACTGTGCTTTACTTTTTACATATGAAAACTGTAGTGAGGGTGAAAGCAAAAAAGCCAACAGTCCTGGAAACAGATGTCACTCTTTATCCAATGAAATCATACCATGTGGTCAGCAGCAGAGCCAGCTCCCATAGGCAACACTTTGTCAATGTGGCTGAACCCTCTTCAGGGAGAAACACTTCTAGAGGCTAAGAGGGTAATCCAGTTAGGTTGACCAGACAGCAAGTGTGAAAAATCGGGACAGGGGGTGGGAGGTAATAGGAGCCCATATTAAAAAAAAGCCCCAAATATTGGGACGGTCCCTATAAAATGGGACATCTGGTCACTCTAAACCCAGTCCTTATGTCTATTCAATCGATGGCTGATATGCTGAGATTGTCCACAAGCTTACCAGTTGTAATGATGGGAATTTTGTGTTTGATGTGGACGTTTGTCCACAAGGATTTGGACTGAGACCACCACTTCTTCACACAGACCAGCAAATAGCCATGCGATTACATTGACTTTGAGTGGAGTGGATTGAATTCAAATCAGTGGCCTAGAAGTGAAAGGCCCATTACCAATCTCCTGAGGAAGGCTTTGGAATGCAAGTTTAAAAAAAAAAATTCTGGATTTACATTCATGACACCCCTTCAGAAATCAGCCCATTAGAACACCAAACAGACTCCTGAAGGTGTCCTTAATGACGGAAACTAAGTGGGAAGGTCAGAAAGCCCTTAGAATATTTTATCGGCCTGGCAGCCTCTATATACTCATAACTAAACAATATGCAATGGACAAATAGAACAAAGCTACCATTGTCCTGAATGGCAAATAACACATCTCTGAAGTCATAATACAAAGATATTTGTGGAAAGGGGAGCTAAAATTCTATTCCAAAACATAGTAAAACATGGAGACTGTTAGGGATGGTGAACACCCATCAAATTTCCACCATTTAGCTTTACATCTTATTTGTCTGATAATAAATATTTTTAAAATATAAAACCTGGTGTATTGTTGTCACTTGGTCTTCAAACTCAGTGTCAGTGTCCTGCTTAAATGAGAACTTTTCTGCTTTAAGCTCACTAGCTTATATAGGAAGAGAACAGAGATAAAAGTATATTGAGAACTACATCTAATTATAATTGCCTCTGCAAATACTAGAGCAAAATGTGACTCTTTCATAACAGAAAACACTGTAAAACAATATTATGCAGTTTACAAATTCCACCAAACCACTGTACAAATAAACAATGCTACTGAATCACACAACAAATCATCTTACAATTAGGCCACACAAGATCATCTGGTTTACAAACCAGCCTACGAGCCAAAGAGGAAAACTTTGAAGATAAATATTGCCATATGTGGAAGGCCAGGGAAAAAATTACTAGCATGGAGCATCATTCTGAAATGTAATTCTCTGTGGGAATCAAAGATTTCATATTGAGACTGATGTGTTTTTGCAAGAAACCTCAGAAAACGGAGGGGTCTGGAATCACAGATAGGACTGGTGACCATAAAGGAATAAGATAACTGGCAGAATTGTTGGAGTCTGTTTCTTAGTTTGTTTTCTACTTGAGTGCATTTGTGGATAATTCTGATTATTCATAAGCCAACTTGAGAGCTTTAACATTTTCCCCATCTAGGAATGTATATTTGTATGCGAAAAATTTCCTGCTCGTTCTCATTCAAAATAACTGAGAGCAGTAGCATATTTATTCAGTCTATACAAGCATTTTAAAGGCTAAAGCTATGTTGGTGATGCTGCTTTTTTTACTAACTCAATATCTAGAAGTTCCCAGAGTGTCTATCAATACCTGAAGACCTAAAGCTAAGATTTCTAAAACTGACTCGTGATTCTGGGGCACCCAACTTGAAACACTTTCAAAAAGCCTGATGTTTCAGAGGGAGAATGGTTGATATTTTCTGAAAATCAGGTGCCTTTGAAATGGCAGAAACTTAATGCCCAACACCAAGGCATCCAAAATCACTGGTCACCTTTGAAAATCTTGGTCCATGGGTATGCTCCTACTAATGTGAGACCCCTATGAACTCCAATGGTACAGGATCAGGCCCTAAAGTAATACTTTCATGTTTTAGGATAGTTTAGCAAAAATAAACAAGAACACGATCAATTGCCCCCTCCGTCCCAAAGGCTCTTGACTGAAATATTACATGAACATATAAGATAAAAAAGTGCTTGATGTACCGGTGATATATACAATGTGGGAGCAGTGCTGTGTGTCTGGTCATACTTTGTTTTGCCATAGCCTGGAAGATTGTGAGACAGTTGGAGGCGGTTGTATATTGTATTTTATTTATTTATTTTGCTGAGAAACAATAAAAATGTGCCAGGGAAATATTATATTTCAGAACTTATGGACAGAATTTCAGAGCATTCTCTCCCCCTCCCTCCCCACTGGTTTTTAAATATAAAGTAATTGCTTAGAAGCTTGAAATTGAATTTTGTTTAACTCAGTGGGGTTTTTTTCATTCTATTACTGGTGGTTTGTCATCAGGTTGCTCATGGGTTCTCAGGCTCTGCACAATGGCAGGTTTGTTGTAGAGTGACTCATGAGCGTTGAGCTCAGGCACAGTGTGTTGTTATTGTAGGGCTGATAAGAAGTGCTAGGCTCCTGGCATTCAGGTGGTTCTTGTGTTCTGAGGAGAGTTTAAGAAAAATCAGCTGTGAAACTGTTATGAAATAAGAAAACACATACAATGAATTATGTGGCTGTTACAAAGATATAAGACAAAAGAAGGTCAAAATCTGGGCCTAACATTGGTAGCATCCCTATAGGTAAACACAATATGAACTTCTTGGAAGCTGTCGCATCCAATACCTCATCCTTTAAAGTTCTGCTTGAAAAATAAAAGTTTGGGTATCAATGACTTAAGCTCAAAAAGTAAAGAACTTTCAAAATGGACAAGATATGTCAAAATGTTTTGTGGACTATGATTTGGCCCTGATTCTCCATCAGTTACACCAGTGTAATTCCAGTGATGTCAATGGAGTAACTCTTGATTTGCACCATCCCCAAAATGAATGCTGATTTAGGCCTTACTAAGGCAGCTCAAGAAATAAGAATGGCTTAGCCTCAGGCCATATTAACTTTTGGGTCAATAATCTTGTTCATAGAATATCAGGGTTGGAAGGGACCTTAGGAGGTCATCTAGTCCAACCCCCTGCTCAAAGCAGGACCAATCCCCAATTTTTACCCCAGATCCCTAAATGGCCCCCTCAAGGATTGAACTCACAACCCTGGGTTTAGCAGGCCAATGCTCAAATCACTGAGCTATCCCTCCCCACAAAAGAAGCTGTACGAGGGAGAATCAGGCTCCCCTTCCCAAGCAGCCCGGGCGTCATATTTCCCTTTCAGGCACGGACAGGGTTCGAACCTGCACTTTTCGGTTTACGAGACCGAAGCCTTACCACTTGGCCACCACGCCTTGTATTTCAGCATAAATTTAGTAGCTGATAAATATCACAGGAAAACAGTGTAACATTCTGCATATCTTGCTGCCCCCTGGGATTACTGTACTTGAGTCTAGCCCATTTAGATCTTCTTAAAGATTGTCTTAACTCAGAGGGTGGAAATACTTTGGCCCTCTACAATCTGGCCCACTGGTGGGCAACCTGCAGCCCGTCAAGGTAATCCGCTGATGGGCCAGTTTGTTTACATTGACCATCCTCAGGCACGGCCGCCCACAGCTTCCAGTGGCCAGGAAGGGCGAACCGCAGCCACTGGGAGCTGTGGGAGGCCGTGCCTGTGGACGGTCAATGTAAAAAAAACTGTCTTGCGGCCCGCCAGTGGATTACCCTGACAGGCTGTGTGCAGCCCGTGGGCTGCAGGTTGCTTACCAGTGAACTAGCCTATTCTTTTCCCACATTCACTCACTGATTTACTATTTTCTTTAAGGCCCACATCTTGCACCTAGCATCTGGCCTGAGTAGCTGGGAAGTGAGAGTAGTGAGGTAGTGGGTAATGAGAGAAATCTCTCCCCAGTGTTACAGCGCAGCTGTGTTTGTCTCTGTGTATGTATATATAACATTTTCAGAGTGATCCTAACATTGTTAGAAGCACATCTACAACAGAGTTGATGATGGTGGTCAGCAAGTGGTCAGCAAGTAGGTTAGACAGGATTTCAACTCCATGACCTTCTAAATATCTGCCCACGAGGCACACTGAGGCTATTAGTTATTTATTTGTAAGCGGGGGAATAGTCCCGCTATTGTGGGGAACTTTCCTTGTCTCTGCACTACCCCGGTGAAATGGGCTAGCGGAAGGATCTCAGTCCTCGCTTCCACCTCCTTTACCCCAGAGGCCCCCTGCCCTCGAGGACTCCCCTTGCACTCTCCTTCTGGCAGAGTCCTCGTAACCCCAACAAGGCTGGGCCCAGGATTCCTGGGGGGCTCGACCCCCAACCTTGCTGTGGTCACCTAGGTCAGGGGCTAGGGCGTCCCCACTCCGGGGTACTCTCTCTGAACAGGATGCTTCCCTGACCCACTGATCACTGCATACAATTCAAAGCAAATGCAAATTATTTAATCAACAATTAATTTTTTAACAGGAATAAGGAAAAATGGGAAAGGCTAATGAAAACACATCAGCCCGCTCTGTGGCAGGGAACATCACAACAGTGTCTCTGCAATGTCAGGGCAGTTCAGTCTGTTCCTTTGCAAGTCCCAGGCCCCTTCTCAGGCCCTGGCTGTGCCGCAGGGACGCTGTGGCTTGGACACTTGCTCCGGCGGTGGCCACACGCTCGCAGGCTCTGGGTGGCAGGACCCTTCTTCCCAGCGTCGCCCCCGCCCTGTCGGGGTTTAGATCCCCCTGCAAGTCTGGCCTGCAGGGCCTCTTGGCTGAGGCGTCTCCCTGCACTGGGCCCACTGCCCAGGGTCCCCCTCGCTCTCCCCAGCTGCTCACCGCACCCGGCTCCGGACTGCTCCAGCCCCAGCTCCACCGCTTTGCCTCAGCTCCAGCTCCTCTGCCCCAGCACGGCTGCTGCTGCTGCTCTGCCTCCAGCTCCCTGGGCTGCTGCCCTGGCCCCTCTGGCTCTGGGGCTGCACCTCTGCTCCCAGGGCAGGTCTGTCTCCCTGGGCTGCTTTTCTGGCCCCTCTGGATCTGGCCCAGCTCAGCTCTGGCCTCTGCTCTCTCCTTAGCTCGGCCCCACTCTGTCTGACTCAGGCAACTCCAGCTCACACGGAGGACAGGATTCACCCTGGCCTCCTGACTCCTTGATTCACCTGCCCGCCCTGTCAATCAGGCTGACCTGGAGCATTGGCCTCTCCCCATTGCCCCTGGGGACTGTCAGTCACAGGGTCCTGATTTCCCATTGACCCTTCCCCATTTGGTACTGGGAGCTAGCAATCAAAACACCCCCACTGAATGTTAGTAAGGGGATAACAGTCCCCTTACATATTATTTGCTAAGCATTGACAAAATACTTGGCACTGTACAAAGCACAGAGGAAGATAGGATCCTCGCCTTAAGAAGTTTTCACTTCAAAATAGATGGACAGAATAAACCGTATGAGGAAACCAAGAGCAAGTTTCTAACTTGGGAATGGGTAGATCCTCAGCTGGTGCAAACTGTCCACTGACTTCAGGAATGAAATTGCTCTGGAGTATTGGAACTTCAATGGAGCTATGACAATTTACACCAATTGCGGATCTGCCTATATACATTCATTTTCTGTCTTTACAACATGGTTGGGTGCCAGCATTTTTGCTGAGGCGGGTTAATGATTTGGGACTGAATGAAGAAATGAGTTTGGAGAAGGAGGAATTTGAATGAGGAGCATCTAGGCAACTAGCACTCTAGGATGAAGAGCAGTTTCAGATTCCAAGGACAGCGTGGAAGAATGCGCTAAGATGAGAGACCTCTGATTGTGATGAAATGCTGCTTTCTCTCAGTTGCTGGCCTCATTCTGATATTCCCGTCATGCACACCAGACTTCAAAAGCAGCCATGGCAGCCCTTAGACCAACCAACAACAGTTCTCTTTGAACATCCGATTCTGGGTAAGATGTGAATGGAGGATGAAGCCTCTATGGTCTCTGCAGAGGCTTGTCTATATTGAGCTGTATTATCTCCCTTGTTGCAACACAATGGAATATGTCATTGAGCTCCTGAGACCAATGAGTCCCTTGTCTGGCATTCAGTAACTTGTTCTTTTTATTATTTACTTCTCTTTTTTCTGGGAGACTTTCTCTGTTTCTCTTCACAAATCCAGGTCTTCTCTCCAGCTCCTGCCAGATGTCAAAGCACTGTTCCAGTAGAAAACACTGATTTGATGAGGTGAGGAGCTGGGTCCTGTCTTTTAACTGAAAGACGCTGTCCAGACAGCTGGCCAGATACCACGGGTGCTCCTGCTAGAGGTGGCAAGTGCTGGGCCTAACATGCAGAAGTGTTCCTTGGTGAGAGTGGGGAGAGGTTTAATGGTGTAACTTCTAGGCAGCTCATAAAACTGCTTAGTTGAAGCTTTCCACCTACTGGTGTCCCTGGATTCTGTTCCCCAAAAGGACCCTGCTCTCTGGAGGTGGTGAGGAATGTATCACAGAGGGAAACAAAAGGACAGTTTTGTGGGACATTGACTCGCTTTGCCAGAATTCAGGGTGACCCCAAAAGTGCACTGCATGTTGGCTCTAATTATAAACAATACCTTTCATATCTATAGCTGCACCGGTTTACTTGGATGTGTGTAATATTGGTGGCACAAATCTAGATAGGCCCAGGTCCTCCTCTACCATTAATCAGCGTAGAGCTATTAAAGTGAATGGAGGTATGCTGAATTACACCCGCTGGCTCTATCGGCATCATCTATAGCTACACCTATGTACTTAGAACTCTCTGTCTATCACCCACGTCTAGAGCTGCCATCTACATGTACATACAGAGTCAGACTGAGGATGTGCAAGGGGTTGGGGGTGGTGCAAGGAGCAGACGCTGCACCCATTTAAAGGATGGCCCAGGGGGGCTCCTCAGCACCCTTGGGTCGGGCTATGCCTTAGAGGCATCGTCTAGCCTCGTGAGAGAGAGTAGGACATAATTGCATTTTTTCAGGGTCTAAAGCACCTTATGTCATTGTTGTATATGATACGATCCCCCCGTTAAAAAAAGGGAGAATGAAATGTTCACCATCCATTTCAAACGGTGTCCAGAAAGCCTGTCAGCATCCTGTTGGAATCCCTCCAGGCAGGTATTCATTACATAGATTTGACTTTTTAAATACGATAGAAATGAGAACTGCAAACTTAATATGTTTTTCTTCTTATGTGGTGAGGGGGCAGAAGGAGGGGAATAACATTTACCTCATAATTTCCCTTTCTTCTCCCCCCTCTGTGTAAGACACATTATTCTCTCTGCAAAGGTACTTGCTAAAATTTTCCCTCACGCTTGAAATTTACTTACCCTGGGTAACAGGAAATGTGGAGCCTTGTGATGTAGATTGTTATACCAGATGGTAATCTTAGCACATGCTATTTGTGTAGATCAGTGGTGCAAGTGAGTCATCATTTGTAGCTGGCCTTGGCTGCTGTGAAAATGGTCCTTTCAATAATAATAAATAATAATAAAGTCTCAGCATTGTTTAGGCCAGCACTTATCTCACTGCAATTTACATTTTGGGCTGCTGAAGATGGGTTCTTTCTTCTCCAGGGAGCTCAGTTACAAGTCATCAAGGACCAGATCCAAAACTCACTGGGAGTCTTTCCATCAGCTTCAGCGGGCTATGGATCCGGTCCCAGTTTGTATTACGTCACACTTTTGTACAGCAACCCTCATCCCATCTCTCCACATTCCATGAGGTACAGGAAATGGTTGCCCACCTTCTTTGACATATAAAGAAGTGCAACTGCATTAAACCCCCAACCTCAGATGATAGTATTGTGCTTTGTTCACCTTGAGTACTGGTTCTAAATTCAGAAAAAGTGGCAGAGGGTGGGGTAAATTACATCTTTGTTCACTAGCTGAAACCCCCCATGCCCTAGGAGAGGGATTCACCCTGATGTTGGCAGATGGTGTTGACCACTGCCGCTTTCCTTTGGGGCTTTAACTTTTGCTGAGAGCAGCGGTTCTCAAACTGTGGGTCAGGACTTCAAAGTGGATCACGACCTCCTTTGAATGCGGTTGCCAGGGCTGGCTTAGACTTGTTGGAGCCCAGGGCTGAAGCCCGAGCCCCACTGCCAAGGGCCAAAACCAAAGCCTGAGGGCTTCAGCCTGGGTGGTAAGGCTCAGGTTGCAGGCCCTTTGCCTGGGGCTGAAGCCCTTGAGCTTGTGCTTTAGCCCCCCTGCCCAGAGCGGTGGGGCTCGGGCTTTGGTCCCTCCCACCTGGGGCAGTGGGGTTGGGCAGGCTCAGGCTTCAGTCTCCCCGCATGGGGTTGTGAAGTAAATTTTGTTGTCAGAAGGGGGTCGCAGTGCCATGAAGTTTGAGAACCCCTGGCTGAGAGCATTAACACAATATATTATATTTCTCTAGCACCATCTGCATGATGCTTTACAGATAATTATACAGACATGTTCCTGTCCCAAGGAGTTTGTAATCTAAAACTCTGATGCCTCAAAAACTTGGGCTTAATTTTACACAGGTTTTGGGGCTAAATTGTAATTACAGTTGTTACTGCTGCTCACAAGTTTATCCATCCCTGTGCTGAGGTGTCCACCCCTACACAAAGCCTGAGTAGGTAGAAAGGGCCAATTAACCCCATGACAGGCTACACCTGGAGGAGAATCAGGGCTGATGAGCTCTAACTGATGATGAAGCCCAGCTGGGCAGGGGCAGGCTGAGCTGGTATAAAACCATGAAGTGTCCCAGAAGAAGGGGTTACAGGGCAGAACTTTACAGTCACTTCCTAGTGGGGCGGGATAAAGAGGTGTTGGGAGGAGGGGAAGTAAATTCTGGGATGCTACCTGGGAATAGCAAGAAGCTGAGAAAGAGTGAAGTGGGAACAGAGGAGGTTCCAGGGCTGGGCTAGAAGACAGAGAAAGGAGGGTAGGAAAGAATTTAGGGAAACAGTGGCAGGGTCTGAGATTGGGTAGACTGGTTGCTGAGATATAGGGTCCCTGGGCTGGAATCTGAAGTAGAAGGTGGGCCTGGGTTCCCCTGTCTTCCACTGGGGAAACAGTACAGTCTAGGCAGTAGATCAGAAGGCTGCCTGAAACAGTTCATCCAGGGGGACTTTGATTCTCTAGAAGGGGGAAACTCTAGTGACCTGGTTGGAGGACTTAGCCTTGGAGAAGGAGCAGTCAAGTCTAAAGGGAGAGAGACAGGGCAAACAACTGAAGAAGGAGGCATCAGGTTGAGAGCTAATCCTTAGATACAGCTCCTAAATTTTGCAATCTGTTCAAAATCATCTGATGGTCTGGCTTTGACCCCTGGTCTGCCTATTGACTGCCCCTGAGCTATGCTCTATCCAAAGCCCATTGAAGTCAGTGGTATGACTCCCATTGACCTCAGCGGGCTTTGAATCAGACTCCTAGTGACTGGTTTTATTAATCTGCTAAACCACTGTCATAACTAACGTTCTGTTTTCCAAAGCTGTAAAGTAACTATCCCTGACAAAAGGGAGCACAAGTGGCCTTTATGCTCATCTTAAAGCTATTCTGTAGTTTTCAACAGCTTTGAAGGTGGCTATTAGAAGACAGGCTATTATGAGGTGTGGACTTTTTTACTCAGAGAAAATAAGTTTTGGAGGGAGATGTGGCTTTATATTCTTCCTGATTAATCTGTGTATTCTGAGAGAACTTTACATGTGTTAGTTTCTTGCTGATAGCTGGAGTCTTTAAAGCTGAACTCTGTGTTCTTGCTCTGATATCCAGTGTGTGCAACCCTTATAAAAGGCAGAAAAAATCCTGATGTTTGAAGAAGTTGTTTTAATATCTTTTTGGTGCCAAAACAGACAGAATATGTCTATGCTCCTTTGGAAATCTGAGGGGAATAAAGCTGTTTCTAAGGGGATAAATGTCTCTCTCATTTCCTATTCTGTTTCGTTGGTTACTGTAGCTTTCAAACATTCCTAGCATTTTGCAGGAAATAAAAAGGGCAAACCTCCCTCTTCATTTCGATAGAAGGCTTTCAAACCAAACCTGCTTGTGTAACAGAGATGCAAAGACTAGAGTCGGTCCCAAGCCAAGGGGTAGCAACCTATCCTGGATGGAGCTACAGCTATTTTGCTCACTGTGCCAAAACTACTCTGAAAGTAAGGAGAGGTGAAGGGCGATGGGGGAAGAATCACATTTAGCAGTAGCTGACTGAGAATAAAGGCCACTCAGAGGGGCTACTCTGAGAGTAAGGTATTATTCAACATGAGCTAGGGAGGCAGAATCTGGTCTTGAGTAAATGCCCGGGCTTGAGAAGTACATTTGTAAGAGCCCAATTCTGTTCCCGTTTGCTTTGTAACAAAACTCCCATTGAGTTCAGGGGGAGAAGGAGCAGGTGTTAAGTGCTTTTTCTTCCCCCTGCAGTCTATCACTTCTGTACGTGTTATATCTGAGTTCCACCCACAGGGCAAGATCGAGCCCTGAGGCATAGCCCTCAGCAAAAGGTGGTGCCTAAGCATCCCTGACCCAGGCAGCTACTGTGCCTCACAACCACTCTTCTGAGGCTCAGTTCTCCAAGAGATTGCCTCTTGCTCTGGAGAGGGTGAGCATAAACTTCTACAGCTATTTAAAAGGCACAACCTGCACCTTGCAGCCAGCCCGTACCATCTACTCAGTGGTTTGAGCATTGGCCTACTAAACCCAGGGTTGTGAGTTCAATCCTTGAGGGGACCATTTAGGGATCTGGGGCAAAAATTGGGGATTGGTCCTGCTTTGAGCAGGGGGTTGGACTAGATGACCTCCAAAGGTCCCTTCCAACCCTGATATTCTATGATTCTATCTGTTCCTGCAAAATTGCTCCCCAGAAAGAGCACCAGTCAGGTGACCCTTCTCCCCAACCTGGTACTGTGTTCCTGGCATGTCTATCCAAAGAGTTTGTTGGGGAGAGGCAGGGATGTCCTTGCCCTCCTGCCACGAGGCTGCATTATAGCAGAGCACTATGTAGCTAACACAACACATTGGGTAAAATTCTAGCCCTATTGAAGCCAATGGTAGTTTTGCCCTTGATTTTATAGGGCCAGGATTTCACTCATTATTTTAAAAACCTGATGGTTACATATTTGGTATTCGCTCTGGTTCTGCATGGTACAATTTGTTCATCTAAATAGTTTACCTATAAAGTCATGGATTGAAGTCTTTCTACAAGAGTTTGTTACTGACTTGTGGCTGCTGCATCATTTGAGTGTCTCTTTCAGTGCCAAACTGAACTGTGGTAATGAAGACGGCCGTGACTCTGCCATGATACCACCAGTGGAGTTTAGAACCACAGGGAGATTGAGCAGTTTGTACAGAAAGAAAGAACATAAACTGCAGTGTAAAGACCCAAAGACTTACCTGCAGGAAAGCAAAAATTCTCCTATTGCATTTCTCTGCAGAAAAAGTCATAAAATGGCTGCTGTCATCCCACAACTTTTAAGGTGAACTCAGAATGTGGACAATGAAATGCAAAGCCAAGTGGAATATCAGCATATAACACAAGCTGCCTTTTTACAGAGATTTAAATGTACTCTAATTGCACTAAGGCACAACAGGGTGTGGTCCCTACCTCTTGGCAGGGTTAGTATTGTTTTGCATATGGCTCTTTGCAGATTCTTTCCAGTGATTCCTTTTGATCTTTCTGAACAGGCTGGCATCTGCCTCTTTACAGACAGGTCAGTGCAGTGTGAGCCTTCAGTGGGTGTTTGTTGAAAAAATGTCTTTATATTGCTAATGAGTCACTCTAGTCCTGCATATTGTGGACAGACTATACATTTACTTATGTATCGTAAGAGCTCTTCGTCAATGCAACTCACTAGTGTCACTATAATAATTTCTGAATTTAAAAGCATATTTTATTTCTACCTTGCATCATGTGTTACTTTGCATCTTTTCAATATAGCTTTTTTTTTTACTTCAAATTACCATGCAGTTCATTATTTATTTCCCTCCTAATATTTACATAGGAAGCAAAATAATTTACATATTTCATCTGTGGCTGAAATATCTACAACCACCAAAGCCTCTAACACTCCTGATTGGTCTGTCGCTAGTAGCAGCCTATGGTAATCCCTGGCTAAAACATTTTTCCAAGGCACTGTTTTTCTTGTGACTTATATTTATTCAGCATAGCTCAATTCAGAGGCAGCATCTGGTTTTAAAGGGAATCCAGTCTTACAGCTGGACTGACTGAGGCACAAAAAAATCAAGTGACTTGCCTGAGGTGATGCTTGAGTCTTCATTTGAACGCAGGACCTTCCTGCTTCCCAGACATTGTTCTGTAACAGGCCACACGTTCCTCAAATCCACATCTCCCATGATGAGGAGATTTTCTCAGGCCCTGATTATTCTCTTTATTGCACTCATTGTCTGGCACATTTTACTTCTTTATCAGTTGCATCAGTTTGGCCAGACCATATTAAGAAACCACTGTTCGACGTTCAAGTTTGGCTCTGGATTTCCTTCTGAATCATACACTAGGGCAAAACTTTGAAAATCTCATCCAAGACACAGATAAATTATACACATGGCTTTAAAATGTCTTTCAACAAAATAAAAATAAAACTCCAAGAGCTTTTTGTTCCCTACATATATCTGAAACAAACAGAAGTTGTGTCATCTTTGTTTGTTTTGTGAAATCATGTTCTGATATGCAGCTATTCAAACCATGTAGAATCTACTCAAAAAACCCCATCCCACTCTAAAGAACATGAAAAACTAAGTATTGTCCTGTACCATTGTTTGTGCTAATTAAAAATCTCTGAACAGCCAGTTTCAGAATCATGTAAACTCTCTAATAAATTTGTAATGAAGGAAATATTCAAGGATTTAGTGATTAATGAGCAGATGTTAACAGGCAATGCAAACTTATGGGAAACTATTTCTAATAGTGATGTCAACAGAGAACAATTCACAGACATAATTACTAAAAAATTATCAGAGACTTCCTTGTCAAGTATTTTGTATGTTTATAAAGGTGTTAGTGACTCATTTTTAAGCAGTCTGGGAGACTTATTTGATTTGGAATCAGGGTTTTATTATAGCTTAGCTGTTATGTAATAGTTTACTCAGACTAATGGTCAGCTATTCTTCCTTGTCAACATATTCCTTATGTGTGCAGTGAGATTTCTTGTAATTCTTTCTGCAAATCGTATCAAAATGCTTTTCCACACTTTCAGCTTTGGAATATAGTCACCATTTAAAGCTGAGTGGAAGAATAGGTCTTTGCTTAATTATTCATGGGATTGCCTGCTAACCTCTGTAAAATTCAAGTGCCAAAGTACTAATAACCTGTACTGTTAAGTTGGTTGTGTCATGTGGAGCAAGTGTCTCAAACATGCAAATAGACTAATGTAATTTTTGCCTACATTTACTTTAGAGGTAATTTTATTGCATACAGAACATTGTTTTTCATGCAGGGCAAGCGTGTTCACTGATGGGTTAGGCTATGGGATGAACACTAATTGGTGTTGCTGGCTTCTCAGGTGTCATTCATGTTGAAAGCAAAATAAATAATCTGGGTATAGTTTAAATATTGGCACTCAGACTATTTTAGCAATTCCATTAGTTGAGAGTTGCCACCCTTGCGTACAGGTTACAGGAATATTTCTGAGTATATCTGTGTCTTGACCCATGCTACAATGTCAGATCATGTTCATCTTAACAGGATCCTGCATACATTTCAACTGTGAATAGATTATCTATCAGATGTGATCAGTCCTTCCATGGACAAAAGGTTTGGAGCTTTGCGCAAGCATTACACTTTCCCCGGGCAGTCATCTGTTTACACAAACATGAAAGCATGTCAGTGTAAATATGCTTTCCAATCCATCCTTAGATTGCCAAGTCTTTGGGACAGGGATAGTTTGTTTGTTATATGTATGTACAGCACCTAGCACAATCGATCCCTGATCCCTGACTGGGTTGTCTGTGTGCTACCATGATGCTAATAATAAATAATAACAGTCAACAATGAGCAGCTTAGCTCCACCAAACTATTCTCAAAGGCCGTCTCCAGTGTCAAGTCCACATAAACTGGCTATGGGTCTCTGGGGAAGGAGGGAATGAAATTCTCCTCCGGGCCATGGAGCAACACCACAGCCACTGCTACACATTTAGAACTGCCTTTGGTGGCTGCATGCATTCTTTCCCCCTTCCACAATGGGAAATGTCCAGTGGATCCATGTAGCCATCACCTCCCAAACCTTCCTGCTGCATTCTGAGATTCAGGAAGTCCTTAAAGAACAGTGCTTTGTGACAGGGATGGGCTGCACACTCCCTGTGGGACCTTCTCCAATTCTGCTGCTCTGCATGCATGCTAGAACGACAGCATTCAGGATGAGGAGTACTTGTGGCACCTTAGAGACTAACAAATTTATTTGGGCATAAGCTTTCGTGGGCTATAGCCCACTTCATCATATGCATAGAATGGAACATACAGTAGGAAGATTCTCTCTCTCTCTCTCTCTCTCTCTCTCGATACTGGGAGCATGAAAAGGTGGAAGTTGCCATACCAACTCTAAGAGGCTAATTAATTAAGATGAGCTATTATCAGCAGGAGGAAGAAAACTTTTGTAGTGATAATCAGGATGGCCTATTTCAGCCAGTTGACAAGGAGGCGTGAATAACAGTAAGGGGATACTTAACATGGGGAAATAGATTCAATTTGTGTAATGACCCAGCCACTCCCAGTCTTTATTCAAGCCTAAATTAATGGTATCCAGTTTGCAAATTAATTCCAGTTTAGCAGTTTCTTGTTGGACATTCATCAGCCCTTTCTAGGGCTTCAGGGATTTGACCCATAGGAAAATATCCTATTGACTAGAGCTGGTTGGGAATCTTCCAATGAAAGAGAGTTTTGAAAGAAAAGATTTGTCAAACCTGAAATGTCCTGTGGTAATATCTTGGCTTTGATGAACCTTCATCACACCCCATACAGGGTCATAGTAAACCAGCAAACCACTGGTCGTGTAGACTGAGCTGTAGCGAAGCTAAGGAGAAAAAAAAAATTTCATAGATACCCCCTCACCTCCACAAGAATTTTTAGAGCATTTTAGTCACATGAGCTACCAACAAGGGATTTCTGAGAAATGGTGTTTGCACAAAATGTGAGCACCACAGCACATAGGAAACAGTGTAACATAGCAATGGTAGCACGGCTCCAAGCAGCAGTCTGGGCATTTGTTTCATTTCCATACTCTGAGGACAACTTGTTGAACTGTACCACAATGTCTGCACATGTTCTTCTAGGCTGGGATTTCAAAGGTGCCTAAGGGCTTCCAGCAACTGCTGGAAGGTGATAGGATTTGGATGACATAGGCTCATTTCAAAATCCCAGCTTCATTCTGTTACAGGCTAGACACAGGGCTTTTGGGGTCTGACCTTGTAAGGTGCTGTTTACCGCCAGGGCCCAAGCGCCTACCACGCCTTCTGAAGTCCATGGGCCAACTTCTGCTCTCAATTACACATGTAAATCTGGACCAACTCCCCTGAAATCAATGCATCTGCTCCTGGACTACACTCCAGTTGCTTTGCACCTTGACACCAGGCCACAGTGGCCCTAAACCAGGTGAATCTGGCCCTGACTGGATCTCGCTTGTACAGGAAGAGTGTCGGATACCAAGCTGCCACAGTAAGGGCTTCCCCTACACTGCATTGATCCTCAATGGTTGTAACCTGTGCCCAGGAATTAGGCTAATGCAGAGAGGCGCTGGGATTGGGGAGTGCAAAGGGCACCTTCATGCCTCTGCTATGCCAAATGTTCCTCAGCCATAGCCAATGGTCTTGGCCAATGTAGTTACCCTGGGTTTACTCCAGTGTAAGTGAGAGAACACTTTTGTCTAGTATGAATGGAGGGCAATCAGTTCCTCCTAGGGTCAGGCCCTTATATTGACAATCCAGTCCCGGAGTGAAAAATATACCTCCTGTGAGTCTCCATCTAGGAGTCTACCCCTGTCCCACTGAACATTTAATTCAATGGGACATTTCCACATAGGTTTAGCAGAGGAGCGTGGAAAAACAAAACACCCCCCTCCCCCAATATTGATGAGCTCTGAATACAGTCTCTTCCTGGTCTCTTTGTCACATTTTATGTGAAAAATAAACCCTTTGTAGAAGCTGTTGACTGTACACTATGTGGTGATGGATGGATTTTCCCCATTCACATGTCCCTTTATGATGGATTCATCCATTTAAAAACATTGCAAAGAATACTGGAGGCAGCAGAGGAAGTGACCCTTGACCCTCAAAGCCTGCACGCTATACCCAATTGTCTGAACTCTAGCCAGATCCCATGTATTGAGAACAGGGCTTTCTCCCCACACCGTGTTCAGCTAAACTCTCACTGGCTCCCGCTTGTCTGGCGACAGCTTGCTCCAGCCTAGCAGTGTGATTGGTAGTGTTTTGGTCTTGCTCTTAAGCTGTAGTGTTATACCTTTATAAATACATCAGAGCCATGATATGGATGATGGGAATAGACATATTACAGCCCGCTCTCCGTGCTGCTGCTTGTATCCTCCCCAGTGTCACTGGGGAACTGTCGTTCATCTAAAGAACCACTATCCTTGAAAACAGGATAGGTCAGTGCTGGCTGTCAACCTGGAAAAAACTATTCTAGTTCTTAGCTGTTAGGGCTGCCTTTCTGTTCTCACGAAGGCTGGAGATTTTCAAAGTCATTGTGAGGGGTTCTAGCAATGATTGTGCTCATTGACACAGTGTTTCAATCTTCCAAAATGCTAATCAATATAAACAATGGAAAGTACCATATCTTATCATTCACTGAGTGCCTTTTGCCTTTCTCAGATAGTGAGCTCTGTTTCCTGGGACTCAGACAACATCAGAGTGGAATTTGTGCTTTAAAACACCGTGTTGCCAAAGCGGAAGCTCTCTCTGGGTGAAATTCATTCCTGTGCAAAAGGCCAGCATGGGACCGGTGCATTACTTAAGTCCCGCATAAACTGTCAAAACTAGGGTTCAGCAGGGTCTTCAGTGGTGCATAGTTCTTATAGGCAGGGTGACTTTCACCCAGTGAGGGGTGCACCATTTGGCTTGGGAGCAACTGAAACAAGTATTTCTAAAACTTGTAAAGTTATTTTTGGTGTACACAGTGTTTTCTTTTAATGTATGTAACTAGCTAAGGTATCCTGATTTATGGCTCAGCCCACCAAAGCACTTTAAGCATGCAAGTAGTCTAATCAGCTTCAGTGAGACTACTTACATCCCTAAAGCTGAGTAAATGCTTAAATGCTCTGCTGAACTGATGCTTGTGTACATACTCCTGAAAGGCCTGTACATTGAACTCAATGTGAGTTATGCTACTGACTTTCATAAGAGCAGGATCAGGGGTGGAACATTCACGTGTACTAGAAATAATCATTGCAGTTTGCCTTTTAATTCCTAAAGATTCCTCTTGTCTGTGGAGAAGGCAAGAGAAAATAATAATTCAGTGTCAAAAAGGGATGATGGGAGGGAGAGATGGGAAAAGTGGAGAGAGAGTTGCTCTCTGATATAGCTAAATCTAGCGCTGTACATTTGAGACTCTTTGACTAGATAGTGGTTAGAGTTTAAAGTGTAGCAGTTGTTTCCCTTTAAAGGGGATTTGAAACAGATCCATATTTTATTTTTCTTGCAATATATTCACTATTTTATTTAGTAGAAATGTTTATCGAAAACATGATCAAGACCACTTGCAAGGTGATTATCAACATTTGTCACTTGTAGAAGAAGCGGGTTTCCGGTAAATGTTTGGCTGAAAAATGATTTTGGTAATCAAACAAACAAACAAGAGTGGTGGTGATGATGTTTTCAATAAACATTTTGATAAATAGAGTTGCCAACAAATTTATGAAAAATGATATGCTGTGAAAAAGGAAAGGTTTTTTTTTTTTTTGCCAAAAAAGGGCAAGTTTTGGACAAAAATGGCCATTTTTTCAAAGAAAATGTTTCTGTTTAAAAAATGGTGATCAGCTTTAATAGTGTGGGAGGTGGGGGGAACTCACTGCAAAGCAGCTTTGTAAAATACCACACAAGTGTAACAGCAGTTCCTTTCAGGCAGTATGTCCTCCTTGCTATTCATAGGATAGGGATGCCAGGGAAAAGAGCGACAGATTCAGCAAATAAATTGTGTGTTGGTCTATCCATACTTGTCTGGAGAACAAAGATGGGAGAATGGAGGTGCTGTGATTAAAGGCAGCCTGGGCCTTTTAAAACAGAGAAGGAAAAGAGAGGCTTTGGGGTTATCCTGCTCCACCGAAAGGGTGTGTGTGTACTGAATGTGTCTGTATATTTATGTGCTGTGTGTGGGTGAGAGATAGGATCCTGGAAGCAAAGAATGAATGAGAGACGTGGTCCTGGAAAGAGAAAGCTAGAGAAAGGCCAAAGAGCATTGCTGAGCTGAATCCAACCCTGGGACATCACTCTAGCCAAGGAAACTGTAAGTTAGAGAAGGTTTTTTTTCCATGTACGTTTTTATTACATTTTGAGTAATTTCCCACAACATTCCACATTTCGAAAACTTTTCAGAGGGGGAAGGAGAGGGAGGGTTGAGAAACATCCATTTTTTGAGAAATTCCAGAACTCTTGAGAGTTCTCTTGTTCCTAGTTCTAAAAACTAGCAATGACATAATAGACTAAAACAAACAAACAAACAAAAAACCCCAGCAGCAGCTACTCAGTGAGAAGAACCTCAGCTGGTGTCAACTGCTCAAATCAATGGAGTTAGGACTATTTACAACAGCTATGGAATGGCCCCCTGGTCAATGATAATGGTACATTTCAGTAGTACTTTTCATCTATTATTGTAATTGGGGTGGTGTGGGCAGAGGATTAGTGTCCATTTTCCAGGATAAGGAAGCAGGGGTGGTGTAGAGGGGTTAACTGAATACTTAAGGTAGCACAGCTATGAATAGAAATGAAGCTTCCAGTCTCCTGTTATAACCACTAGATGACCCCCCCCCCCTCCTCTTTCCGCCAGCTAAATTCAGTTTCAATGTGGAACTGGCTGAAACCTCGTAAACAGGTGCCAGTATAAATCATGACTTATGCTCAGTTAGGTAGAGAAAGGTGTAAGGTCATGTAATCCTAAAGATGACTTTGGAAAGATACCACAAAATAGCCATTCACGCAGAAATTTTCATGGGCTTTGCTACTTACTATTGGGCTGTCTTTTCTTCAGTTTACCTTTACCATTATCACGTCTCAAAGAGGTGTAGGCCAGCCGACTGTGAGCTAATTGCAGACTGGTAGTGATGAAGGAATATAACTCACTAACTAATCTCTGAATACTGTGGGAGATACATACATCATAACATTTTTATGGCAAATTTACTGCTCAGCTCATCTGGAATAGGCTGTGAGACCCGCACTACAGGAAGCTGTCAGGGTTATTGACGATTTTTTATTCTCTTTGGAGAATAAGAAAACACAGGCTTCTGTCCTCAGTGGATAGTGTGATTTGTGAAGCACTGAAAAAGATCAGATTACTGCAGAAAAGGAATATCCAATGGGTGAGTATTTGTGCCAATTCCAGTTCAAACATAAGCTTTCTTATACAAATAGTTCATGGCAGAGCAAGAGGTCTTAAAAGGGATGTGAGCTGTAACCAGAGCAGAGGGAATGCTAGCATTTTGTTCCGATCAGGAAGAATTTTTATAACCAGTCTTTAGAATGAGCATCTAGAAGTTCTGGAACAATTTATATTTTATTTCTGTTATGTTTTGAAACTCCATCCTAGTAGAAGAGCTCTGTCTTCCTTCCCATGCAGGAAAACGGTTCCCTTCTCCAGATGGACTAGGCTAGGCATTTTATACACTGCTCTGTGTTGGGGGCCCAGCAGATCCATCCCATTCCAGGAAGAGGACCAGCAGGCATTCTGCCACTGAGGCACCCTTCAGAGGCACAGTGGCTGCTGGGGGAAAGACTGGGGAGGAATTTACTACTTCTGTTTAAGCAGTGTTCTCCTCTGCTGCATGGAGCCCAGGATGGGGTAGAGCCAGAGCCCTGCCTGCTCTCAGCTCCTGCTGCCTCCCCTCTGAAGAGCTGCCCCTGTGCTCCTTCAAGCAAAGAGACTGTGATTCTTTCTGCCTTTCTATTGGTTTGCAGGGCAGGGGAAAGCCATTGCTTCCTCCTCTCACACTGCACACCCAAGTTAGGTCAGGGCATAATCTTGCCCAACATTTGTAATATGGTTGATTAGATCTGTTCCCCATTGAATAAAATAAGACACTGAAGTAGGCAATAAACATTCAGATGCTGGCAAACCGAGCAGCATTGGTGATACAGGATATGTATACTGTAACCATCCATTAAATAGGGAAGTGGTTAAGGCACAAAACTGGACTCAAGAGATTTGAGTTCTATTCTTGACACTGCCACAAATTTCCTGTGTGACCTTGGATAAGGCACATAATGGCTATATTTACTTATTACTGTTGTTGTTTTAATAGCTAGTTCTCAAGTATCGCCTTTCATCTGCAGATCTCAAAGTGCTTTACAAGGGAAATCAGTGCTATTATCCCCCATCTTACAAATAATTACCCAGTTGTAAAAGAGGAATAAGAAGAATATATTTCTAGTGTATAGGGGCATTTTGAGGCTTCATTGTTAAGAACTTGCAGGTTTCATTTTTTAAAATTATTTCCCCAATGAATGGTTGACCTACAAGGCTGAACTGGATGCATTTCTGACTTTTTTTTTTTTTTTTTTGGCTTTCAGTCTGTAATATTTATATTCTTTTTCAAAACTCTCCCTTTTAAACAAACTGTATTTGAAGATTTTTATGTTTGGCACACTGTCACTTTATTTCCATGTTAAAACAGTTGTGTGTGTGTGTGTTGTTGTTGAATGCCTTGAGGAGTTGGAGTGCATATCTGCTGGTATGCTGCTGTAGCACTGTAGCAGACTGAACTAAGCTTCCAATAATAAACAGTGACATTAACATAAATATTTGTGGTTATGCTTTCCATTTTTTCCTTATAGGAACCAAGTTAAAATTTTGAAATACTTTGGGGATGTGATCAGTGGACAGTAGTGGGAAAGAATTTCTCCAAAACTTGACTTGTAATCAAAATAAGGAAGGAAGAAGTGAAAGACCAGAGAATATTTTGTTAATCAGGATATGGCGCTTTCCAACATCTGGATGTCAAAACAAGTGTTTTGAATTCAATACTATTAACATGTGTCACTTTAATGAATTTTTTCCTTTCGAGCCTATTGGGTGGTTACATTTTTTTGGCAACCGTTTTGTCGTCTGCTGCTTACATTACCTGACCCATGGTCTATTTTTCTTATGATGGCTGTGGGAAAAAAAACTGAAAATAACTCAGAACCTGGAAAAAGCTCTAGGACTGAGTCTCATCCTCTAAGTGAACCATTTCAAATGGAGGGAAACCTTGTGGGATTTGTATTCTTTTTGCCTATGACATCATGTAAAGCCAAAAGAAGAAGTATTCCGTTCCCCTGCATATCAAAGAGACATGATTAAAGGAAATACATTGGGATGGGGCTCGATAGAAAATCAAAATAAGAGGTCAGCAAAAGATCAAGCGTCAACATTTACTGCCAGCAAAATGATAAAACTAACAAGGGGTGACTCAGCTTCCCCTGATCAAAAAGCTCCTTTCTCTGAAGTAAAAACAATAAGCCACTATGTATTCTTTAAAATCCCAGACTGGAACATCAGCCCACACTGGACAATCAAATACCCCCACATGCCATCTCCTTTCTGGCCACAGCCTTGTCACTGATCTTTAAATGGATTCATTCTGTAACAGAGAGACCCTGGCTCACCACACAGCAGGTGCTGATATAGGAGGGGGGAAAAAAAAAAGACCGTGTGTGTGGACTGTGATCCAGGGAGACTGAAAAAAATATTTTGTTTCAAATCAGCTTTTAATCCATTTCAGCAACTCCTTTGAATGAGCAGTATCACAAACCAGGAAAATGGTAGCCCAATGTGGTGTTGGAAGGAGAAAACAAATGAGCCCAATTAAAAACCCTTGCAAACTAGAATTCATTGTCTAATTATTTTGCTGAATAACTTGTATTGAAGAGTAAGAGGTTGGTGCTCTTGCCAATCCCTGTAGCATGCATCTCTGTGCGTGAATGCTCTAATTTTCTTTTACATCAGATGTACACTGCCTAAACAGTAAAGCTGCTAAATGCTTTAATTAGCACCCTTGAAAGCTATGAAAATGTTTAAAATGTCTGTGCATTATAAGAAAGGATGGGCAAACAAAGCCTGCACACTAGATGCTCACAAATGATGTTTACAGTGAACCAATTATATTTGTTTTGGGCTTCAAATTGAAGGTACACTTGAGTGCATGTGTTGGGTGCCGATTCCACAATGCTCATTCACAGCACATCATCTTGGCCCTCAGTATATTCAGTGTACTTTGGATTCACATTGGATTCAAAGAGACTGACTCTCATGAGAGTATTATTCAACATGAGTTAGGGTTGCAGAGAGACGCTGCAATAGCCACTGCCTGTTCCTACTTGATGGTTACTCCACCTAGTAATTGTCGCCCAATATTTCATCTAAACATTTTCACAGATCCCCTAAGAGGCTGTTAAAAAGAGAAGTGAGATGTTTAAACAAATTAAAGGTATTTCTGTTTATATCATTTTGAAAAATATTTTGTGTGTGAACTTAGAGCTGCCAAAAGGTACCGGCTCTAGAGCTGTCTCTCCTCTCTTTTTTCTATCAAACACACACAGCAAACTACCTACCAATGTGCTGAAACCTGAGTCCACACCTCCGGGGTCAGAGAGCTGCTATTCATTGCTTAGCTGCTATGCTGCCATAGTTGCAAAGTTTTGGGTTTTGTGATGTGGACACTTGTCTACTGTGATCTGAACTGAGACCAATAAGATACCATCAGGGGCTGAGTATGCTGCCTTTGTAGTACTCCTCGACCTGTAATAACCTGGATCCTGAACCTATGAAGTGCGTCTGAGTGCCCCCAGCTCCTGTTTAGTCCCTTATAGCAGTGGCTCTCAACCTTTCCAGACTACTGTACCCCTTTCAGGAGTCTGTCTTGCGGACCCCAAGTTTCACCTCATGTAAAAACTACTTGCTTATAAAACTAGACATAAAAATACAAAAGTATCACAACACACTATTACTGAAACATTGCGTACTTTCTCATTTTTACTGTGTAATTATAAAATAAATCGGAATTTAATATTATACTTAAATATAAGTGTATCGTATATAGAACAGGATAAAAAAGTCATTGTCTGTATGAAATTTTAGTTTGTGCTGACTTTGCTAATGCTTTTTATGTAGCCTCTTGTAAAGCTAGGCAAATATCTAGATGAGCTGATGTACCCCCTGGAAGAACTCTGCATACCCCCAGGAGTAAACATACCCCTGGTTGAGAACAATGGCTTTATAGGATTGGGCCACTGGTGAGCAAAGAAGGCCCTCTGAACCAGAGCTTGGATCCCTAACGTGACTGACAGACATACTGTCCTGTTCTTCTGCAACTAGGCCAGCCCTGGAAGTTATTCTTGACCTTTGTTTTGAATGGTACACTGAAAAAATATTTGCGTTATAAAAAGGCACCTCATTAATAAGGATCACCACTCAGGTCTGAAATGAGATGGAAAACGAGGTGGAAAAATAAGTTTCTACAATTTTAGATCAAGTTTTGGTTGAAAATGAACTAAATAAAGAAAAAAGAGGAAAAGGACCATATAGACTAGAGACACAAGTGTTTAAATATGTTTATTTTCAGATGCTATATGAGACCAGAACTAAAAAAAGTGACTGGAGGAGGAGATATAAAATGTCAGGCACTAAAGAGGGTTAGAAAGATGACAGACTGAAATGTGAAAAACAGCCCAAGGTAGGGAATTGAAAGCACAAGAAGTACTGATATAAAATAAGACACTTCCCAAGGGCATAAGGATTAAGTTTTCAGTCAAGGAGACAGCAAGTGTGAAAGTCACAGCTGAGGTGATTCACTGAGAGGATATTCTACACTTGGATATGTGGTGGGTTGTAAAAATTGGTTCTTGTTTGAGGCAAGTGGACTGCAAGACAAAAAAACCCTGTGAACTGCCCTGAAATTTTAGTTAATGTTATTTTATTTGCTAGTGGAAATACTAGAAATTTCTTATTATTGGAATAATTTTGTTTGTTGCAGGGTGAGGTCCCAGAACATGCCACCCCATGGCATGGAACTGTAGACGCTTCTACTTCATTCCCAAATCTGTTCATACGTCACAGGAATTTTGAAATAACATTTCCTCTCTTGGGGGTCTAATTTATTAAGTTCTCACAAAACAAATACAGTTCATCTGGCCTTTCCAGGGTCAAACCCTTCTTTCCGTAGGGCTTCCAATTAATCCTTGTTTCAGAGCTTTGGGTTCCATTTCTCTCTCAGCTACCCCAGTTTCTTCTGTGTAGGGGAGCTCTGCTTGTCTCACCCCAGTCTCTCTGGTGAGACCTGGTCCCCGGGCTGAAATTTCTTCTTCCCTTGAGGCAGGGTCTCCACAGCCTTCTTTTTTGGGGCTTTGCTCCAGTCCTGGCAGACTGCCTCAGCCCACCGTTATCCTTGTTCTGCTCCACGAGTCCCACCCTGCAGGTCTCTCCTTATTCAAGGCTCCACCTTGACTGAGCTAAGAGCACTCCTTTATAATCCTCAGCAGGTAGCCATGTGGCTCAGGTACCTGACTCCTCCCCCCATCCCACCTTGATGCACTTATCCTTCCAAGAAGGAACAATGCAGGTTTGACTGACTCTGGGGTCTCACTGCCCTTAAGGGGGACAGACCACCCTGTTGCAATGTCACTTACTAATGTTGCAGCAGTCACCCTTCAAAAGTCAACAGGTACCATAGAGTTATCATAGCTGTTTTCTATTCCAAGCATAGGGAATCAGTGTTTGCATATAAGATACCACTGTGTTCTAACTGTAGATAAATGGTGACTTTATGATGATGACCACTGTAGGTCTGTTATCCAGGTCTTTTGGCTCTAATAACTGGCCTGGAGATCTCATCCTTACATGGTATTTCTTGTAGTATTTCTGGCACCATGCAACTCTGATTATCCAAAGGTCTTGGTGCGGGACATTTGAAACCTTGCTAAAATTCAGACAAGTTAAAATGCAGATAACCTGAGCTCCCTGTGTCATTCATTGCAGGAGTTGAACTTCAATGATGCTGATGCGCTCCTCTATGCTAGCTTGCCATGGTGGTGATGGTCCACTGTGAATATGAAGAACCTGGAGCACAGTGAAGCAGATATATCGCCAGCTGGCTTCCCTACATCCAGCCAGCTGTGGCTGCACTCTAGACTTGGCAAACCTTGGTTGCAGTGAAGAGGATCCAATGTAATCCCCAGTGAATGTAACCAATCTTCAGATAGCCAGAACTATTGCTCACCCAGGGTTTGGTTAATTAGTTTACACTGTACTGTCTGTCTCCTTCTATCTGTCCTGGAAATACTGTGAGAACAAACTTTCTTGCAGTATTTTGGTGCCTCTGTTTCCAGACCAGTCTGGAACCAGGAATTGCAAAGGCAAATGAAAAGGACTTCGACTAGTTTAGATTTAAAACACATGTTTATTTTCAAATCTCAACTGAAGTTCAGTTCAAATTTTGCTTGAAGGCTCAGGTCAATTCTAGAGTTTACTGAAGTTTTTGAGATCGAAACCCCAAGTTGAGGGTAAGTTGTTTGTGTGTGTGTGTGTGTGTGTGTGTGTGCTTGCTTGCTTGCTAGCTAGATTGGGGGTTTCATTAGAAACCCCAAACCCACCTTGGGAATCACTGAGTTTTTATGAACCTCTCTCCTCATCTGCGCTGAGTTTTAAGGAAGAATGGACGGATTTACAGTTTTGGGTGGATACTACAGAGGTTTGGGCTGCATTTCACCTTGTGTTATCTGAAATACAAAGCAAACGTCGAGAGCAAAATTGAGCCAAAGGTTTGCAAGAAGCCTCATTAACAGAATCCACAAGATTTGCACAGCTCCTAGTGAGTTTGTTCACTTATGGGAGATAGTTGGTCTATTCCTACAATGACAGAGGGATGTCGTGGTTATTGATAGCGTTCTAGGCTAAAATACATGGTGCAAAAGTATGATGTCAAATGTTTTCAATTTAGTTAGAATGTTTCGTTAGAATACTGAGGGCTCCTTTACGACTCAAGGTGCCCGAGCCCTATTAGGAAGGGAAGTGTAGAGACGCCACCTGCGTGGTGGCTTGCAGCATTATGCCTACCAAGAAGCAAGTATACTACCTACCACTAGAGTGGCTAGAACCGTTACCACACCTCCACCAGTGCTGTACTCCAGGGGTAGCTGCTCCCAGCTTGTCCAGACACATGCTTTTGGGGTGTTCAGAAGCGGCCACCCTTCTTTTCCCCTACTCCCTGAAAGGGCAAACAGCCAAGTTATTGCTGCCTTCTGCACAGGAGCACAGGGCAGGAGGTCCTAATTTGTCTGTTCACAGCAGCCATAAAAGTGGGTTTATTTTGTTTGTGGGTTGGTGTGGTGGGTGCTTCCCCCCCCCTTTAAAAAAAAATCTTTTACAGCAAAACTACCAGGGCTAAAGAAGGTGGAGATGGCGTATGAGGAATAAGGGAATGAAATTGCCCCCCTAAGAAATTTTAGCACAGGGACAGCACTGTTGTGACACACAGCTGTTTAACAATAAATGCTTGAAGACTGAATCATAACCAAAAAAAAGAGTGGCTAGATATCAAAGTGTGAAAGAGTCAGAGATGGAACAAAGGATAACAAAATGAAAACAGACACCACGTTAAAAACTGTTTTTTTGGAGTTTTGACTCCTATCTGGGGGCCAGCAATGAGGATACCACATCAGAGACCCTTTTCACCTTGCCTGGAGTGATGAGCTCATGTTTGCAGATTGTCTAACACTTTGTTTGCAAGCCAGCAGTATCAGATTTACACTCCTGTAACAAATTGTTACAATGTGGGAAGAGGTTATGGGCAAAGTGCAGATCTGTGGGACACTTTAGCCATGTTCAGTTGTGTCATAGCTAGATCATGGAATAGAAAATAGCTGATTCCAAGAGCTATAGCTCCTACTAGGGGTAAGATGAAACAATGTGGTGTCTTTCTTTCTATGATATTTCAAGACATGTTTGTTAATATGGTATAGCTAGGCATACATTTTAAAATGCCTTGGGCATATCTTAAAGACACAAGG
The DNA here is from genome assembly GCA_033296515.1 of Macrochelys suwanniensis. Taxonomy (NCBI): domain Eukaryota; kingdom Metazoa; phylum Chordata; order Testudines; family Chelydridae; genus Macrochelys; species Macrochelys suwanniensis. The sequence goes on along the minus strand of CM065777.1, from coordinate 154,808,970 downwards.
TGGGAGAGGTAATATCTTTTATTGGACTAACTTCCTTCTGCAAGCTCAAAAGTTTGTCTTCCACCACCAGAAGTTGGTCCAATAAAAGATGTTACCTTATCCACCTTGTCTCTAATACCCTGGGACCAACATGACTACAACCACACTGCAACCATTGGGCATATCTTGACTGAAAGAGATACTGACAATCCTAATAGGTCCTCACTTTTATCTGAAGATGACAGTGTTTTGAATCTCATTGATTTTGGGGAGGGTAGGGGTGAAATCTGGCAGCTTTCTTCCAAAAACGAAGCTTTGCTCCTTAGCTGGGTGAACTGCTGAAAACAAACCCCAGTCAACCAGGCTTCTGGAGTTGCTTGCAGTCACGAGTGCATGGACACAACAGATGGGTGCATATGTGCTCATCCTATCCATCCCTTTGATCTGCCTGTTTCATCCGGTGGATTTCAACCTGACTCTTCGCAAAATTAGGAAAGGATTAAGTAATATAAAAGGGGGACTTGGGCTCAGACAACACACTTGTTTGTTCAAGATATAACAACTTATAGTGGTCCCCATTTAAAAACTCAATAATTACTAACTCCATGTACCTGCAGAATCACCTCAGAACATGATTATTCATCATTTGTATTACCATCATGCCTTGCAGCCTAGTCATGGGCCAGGACCCCACTGTGCCAGGTGCTGTACAAACACAGAACAAAAGGACAGTCCCTGACTCAAACAGCTTGCAATCTAAGTAGATACCATGGTAGCACAGTCACTGTGGAGGGGCAAAAGCAGTGGTGGGCAACCTGTGGCCCGCGGGCATGTGGCCCATCAGGGTAATCTGATTGTGGGCCACGAGACATTTTGCTGACATTGATGACCGTCCTCAAGCATGCCCCCTCACAGCTCCCAGTGGCCGCAGTTTGCCGTTCCTGGGCAATGGGAGCTGCTGGAAGTGACGGGCCAGATGAAAAGCACTGCATAAGTGTTATATATCATTATGACTATGTTATGCAAACTTGAATGCAGTCTTTGGATTCCTGTCAAGCAGCCAATATATCTCAACTGAATCTCAAAGTGTGAGCACATTTGTACAGATGCTCAAACTACGTGAATCAGTGGCCGCTGCTTCCTGCAGCTCCCATTGGCTGGGAACGGCGAACCACAGCCACTGGGAGCTGCGGGGGGCTGTGCCTGCGGACGGTCAACATCAGCGGGCCACAGATTGCCCACCATTAGGCAAAAGGCTAGGCCTACATTTTGAAATGCATCCACTCATTAGGCCTGGACTTTTAATGACACCTCCCCCGCGCAACATCTTCGCCCCAGATGTCATCACAAGCATTTTGGACAGCAAGTCTGAGGAAGTGGCTATAGTAGTGATTTGGTGCTTGATTCTGCAAACGTTTATTGCCATGCCTATCCATTCACTTGTGTGTATTGAGGTTTGTCCTTTCTAATCTTTCACTTTTTTTTGAACCAGTTGAAGATAATCATGGCAGAGATCCATTCTTGGACTCTCATCCTTCATTGTATGATTAGAAAAATCCATCTCTGGCCCTGGCTGGGAGAGATGTAAAAATCATTCTGCTGCTGTTTGGGGTCAGGATTTGGGTGACATTAAAGCTTTTTTCCTACTCTAATGTCCTATTAAACAGAAAAAAAGAACTGGCTAAAATGCCACGCTTGAAGGGAGCTCTCCAAAGTCAGGTCCTTCCAAAAGGCCAGGGATAAAAATCCCCTTGCCACACCTTCTTCCTGTTTTCATTCCTTGGGGGGTCTCCGTAGGCAAAGATAAAAGCACCCTGGATATCCAACAAAGTGTGCCTGATTTTACTGAGAGGGAGACCATGAGACAAATAGACTCCACTGTGGCTGCCATTTAGATTAGCTATAAAAGAAGTGTGATGACAGTTTTTGCTAATTTATAAATCATTATTATAATTGTAATATATTTCTATTCCCACTCCATTGAAAAACTCAGAAAATCTTTTAGCATACTGTACAAGCCAAATTATGCTGCTTTACTGTAAGTCATTCACCAGATGCTTTCCTTCTGTTAGCAATATTCTTCAGGAGACAATTTGAACTCTCAGAGGAAAAAAAATATATTTCTACTGTCCTGCAATAAAAGACAGAATTTGGGAAAATTTCCTGAATTTAGACTTGTTGCTGCAGCTTCAGGAGGCCTTTTCATTTCTCAGAGGAACTGGCTCTGTAACCATTGCTAATAGTTTTAAACGAAAAGTGACAATGATTATTATTTGTTTCTAACAGCACCCAGTGTGCTAGGCACTGTACAAATATTAAAAAGAGCTAAATCCTGCCCCAAATAGCTACTTTAAGGACTGCTGAGAAAAATGATACCTCATATGGTCATTGAGTAGCACTTTAAATCGCAAAATATCCATCCTGTTCCTAGACCTCTGACTCTCCTGTTATTCCCCATGCCCCCTTTTCAGCCACACCCCATTCCTGCTGAGTCAGCAATATCTGAGACTTTGTGGTAATATGGGATTTGTAAAGTTAAGCAAGTTTGTCACACATCTCGTAAGGTTCCATTCCCTTTGGAGACCTTGGCTACAAATAGCCACTCAATGGGACAAATTATCTGCTGGTGTAAATGGGCACAACTCAACTGGCTTCAGTGAAAGATTTGCCCATTCTGGTGTAGAACCAGAAAGTGTCAGTTTAGTCACCGTAAATGACAGCTGCTGCCTTCTACCCCAGAGGTGGTGTCAATAGTGGGGGATGTGATTCCTCTGTGTAAACATCTGTCTGCACATATTATGTCTACACTACCCGCCGGATTAGTGGGTAATGATTGATCTATCGGGGATCGATTTATCGCATCTAGTGTAGATGCGATAAATTGATCCCCGATCGCTCTGCCTTCAACTCCTGTACACCTCCGTGGCAAGAGGCGGAAGCGGAGTTGAAGGGGGAGTGGCAGCAGTCGACCCCGTGCCGGGAGGACGTGAGGTAAGTCGACCTAAGATACGTCGACTTTAGCTACGCTATTCTCGTAGCTGAAGTTGCGTATTTTGGGTCGATCCCCCCGCCCCCCCGGTGTAGACCAGGACTAAGTGATTATCCACGTGACTAGCGATACCTGGTTACCCAATAGACATAGTTTCGGTTCCAGGTTGAACATAATTGCACTGGATATCATATGGTTACTTCAAAGCACTTGAGGGATAGAAGTTACATTCTGGGGGCCAAATGCCATAAAGCATATGGGTAAGTGCTTTACTGAACTGGGGCGTTAAGATGTCCCTTAGCGTTGGCTATGAGAGAGGTAGAGAGCGAGGTGCAGGCTGGGGACCTAGTCTCCTCTCTTGTTCATTGGTGTATATTAGGAATTAATTTACTGAGGGTGATGGAGTTAGTATTGTAAAACTGGTGTGCAGAATCTCAGTCAGAATCTGATCTGAGGAGAATCAGGCCCAGAGTTTCCAAAATGTGTGGAGGAATCTTTCAGGGTGAAAGGTCCCATGTAAGTACAGAATATTATTAGTTATATGACTACAATGGCAGTAGGTGTTCCCAACACCGCAGCTTTCTGGGATAACAGGGCATTACACAGTGGTAGTAAGTTGTACTTTCAAGCACAAAACATCCTCTCTAACCTTGGGCCTCTCTGCCTTCACTCTCCGCTGCCTCACTCATTCAGAAGGACCTGAATCCTTGAGAAAGAACTGGCTTGGCTCATCTTCAGCTGAATTCCCTAAAACATATCTGGCTAATAAATCTACCACCCCTAAGATATTTTTCCAAATAAACTTTCCCTGGATGACATAAAAGTCCTGCAGCTTAATGGCAAAATAACTTGAATATTCTAACTGAGAAGAAAAAGAAGAAAATTAATCCAGAAGGATAAATAACTTATTTTAAAGGACATTTCAAATAGAGATTCCTACTCTATGTGAAGCAAATTAAACTACCATGTTGTTTCAGGGGAAAATAACCCCAGTATCATAAAGCCACAGGAAATAATGTCCACACAAAGAAATTATTCCCATTTTGTTCCATCCGTAATAAAATAGCATCGCATGAATTATAATCAGTCTGTAACTTTATCCACATGATACCTCGGCCTTTGTTCTTCTTTCATGGATAGACTTTCTGGCTGGATAGACTTCACTGTTCCTTTGGGAGAAGAGACAAAAAACCATAAGCTTTGTACTTTTTCAGCTGTTAAAAAATATGTCTACACTGGTTTCCCTCCTTCCCCCTAACAGGGCTTAGCTGGTTCCTGTTCTTAACCCCAAAAGGGAACCCCAGTGATAGCTGGTCTTTCATCTTTTACATGGAAAAATCACTATCTTAATTTTCAAGGATTTCTGTTGTAAGGAGTTCAGTGATTTGATTATGATTTCATAAGAAGATAACTTTAGCAGTAGACCCTTCCCATCCTACAGTGATGTATGTGGTTTTTTAGCAAATCATATACCACAGGTTTCTTTACCAAGATGTAAACTTAAAATATTCTGTCTCCAAGAACGAGCACTGCAGATTGACATTTAAATCCAGGGGCTCACAAAAGGATTAGAAAAGTACCTCAGATGGAAAATGTTATGGGCACAGGAGAAAATGTGTCAGTGAAATATCAGTGTCATAAAATAACAGGAAATATGGTAACTTATGTGCTGGAAAAAATGGTCAATTTCAGAATTGCCTTCAAGTCAGCAGAGTTGCACCCATTTACTCCAGGGCTAAACTTGACCACAGAGCCTTTAAAGTATATGAAAAGAGATGAAATATAATCCAGAGTAGTAGATACAAAAGGGAATTCAAGTAATCTGTTCAAAAACGGCTTTACAAGGTTGGGAGTGCATCTAACCAGTATCTAAGTCTCTAATGTAAAATGGTTTAGACTATACTATATCAATTAAATTCTATTCTGCAAGATGAGTAGGTAAGGCCTCAGTTCAGGAAACCATTCTGTAACAGGGCAGGCTCCTCTCCTGTCCTGAGATCCCACATACACAATCTTGGATTCTTTTTGTTAGTTAGCACCTTTGTAAGTTTTATTTATGTTACGTCCCCCAGACCACCATCACTCCCATGCAGCATTTCAATCCCATCCCTAGTCCTCAGCCTTTTCTCCAGGGAGAGATCTCACCACCCTCAGCAATTACTTCCGCTAGCCTGCTAGCCTTCCCCCTTGCACTTCCTTCCAGTGCTTTTTAGTTACACTCTCAGCAAATGGGATAATTCGGGCAGGTCTATACGTTCTCCCATCGACATGGTGCTGTCTACACTGGGAGTTAGCACTCCATTGCTCAGGGGGTGTGGATTTTTCACACCCCTGAATGATGTAGTTATACCAATTTAAATCTGTGTAGACCTGGCCTTAGCTCCTTAGCTCATCAGCTCCCCGCCCCTAGTCTGATGAGGTAATTAAATACTCCACTTCTCCATCAGGCCTTTTCTGGGCAAATGAATTAATGCTTAAGTGATCAGAGTGCTGGGTCAGCTACTGGCTCTCAGCACTCTCACACATCTCTATTCAGAAAGAGTGCTTAAGCATGAGCCCCATTAAAATCAATTAGCTTTAAGCATATGCTTAAATCCAAGCACATGCATATGTGCTTTCCTGAATCTCACCCTCAGCCAGTGACTTACTTTGCACTTTTAGTTCCTTCCACCTGATGGTCTGAAAACACATCATGAATATTAATGAATTACCACCCCTGAGAGATGGGTATTATTATTTCTCTCTAACAAAGGAGCAAAATTTGGAAACAAAGGGGCAGCAGGGCTGGAATTGACACAGTTCTTTCCAGGGACTCTTCCAGTAGCAGTGCAGCTACGCACAGCCCATTCCAAAGGACACCGAGCGAAGGTGCGATGTAGCCCTAGATGATCATGCAGTGGTCAGTAGTTGTTCATATTTATGACATCGCTGTAGCTGAGATACCTCAGCTATTTTTTATTCTAAGTAGAGTGGGAAGCTGTGATTACTCTCATACCACTGTATAATTATTGCTGGCAAATGATGACATTTAATGCCGACCAGCGTAAATATGGAAATGATGTCTGTCATTGGAAACCTTTTGTTATGAGAAGGTTATTCTGACTTCCTAACTTTCACAGTAGTTTTAGGGCCTGTTAGAGACTGAGCATTTGTGTAATTTTAGCATCTGCATTTTGACAAATACAATCCTATATTTTTGGCTAACCCCTAGAGTACGTCAAACAGAACAGTGAGAGTCCAGGCAGGAGAAAGCCCAATTATTTCAGAAGAACAAGCAGACCTTTTTAAACAATGCAGCGCAAATTGTTTTATTAACCGGCATTTCTTTTCTAAGGGAAGAGAGGAAGAGGGAGATCACTTAGTTAAATCCTCTGTCACAGTTTTGTGCTGAATATTGACTTCCAGCAATAAACCATATGATACTAGGCTTCTTTGGGTATTATGCTTGCAGAGATTAGCTGTTTTGTACTGTGCTGGCATGTTATCTCACCCCAATTATAGAATTCCAATGGAACTGGTAAAAGCAATTGGCATAAAAGGAGAAGAAAATAAACTTTTCTAGCATTCATAGAATATTATTGCTAAGTTGCATTAGCAGGATGATATCAGACAATTACTAAGAACTGAAAACAAGAAGAAATAATGAATAATTCAGGAAACAAAAGGAGTTCTACTATTGCTAGAAGATGGAGACTGACTTATTTTTTGTGCTGTGACCTTTCTCTGCATTGTAATTTTGACGGCAGAGCTTTACAGACGAGATGGCACCAACTAAACCTAAAAAATGACTAACAGCCATGATAATTCAAAGAATAATGAGGTTACAACAACTGTGAAGACACAAAGAAAATGATGTCAGTTATCTCTTCACAGAGCTCAGCACGAAAGAATCAAGTGTTTTGGCGTTAATGCTAATGGATGGTGGAATTCTAGCTCCCAGTTTTGTTTATCAGGGTTGCTTGCATGTTGGATTATTGGGAGATTTGGATTTTTCTGTCTGTAAGATCCTGTGGAGTAGTTTTTGCCTATATTTATGTTTCGGAATTTGTTGTTTGTTTGTTTGTCCAGCAACACAGGGAATCGCATTCACACCAAGGGAAATACCTGTACTTTTTCAGAATTTATTTGAATGTATTTATTTTTTAAAGAAATACCAATCTTCAGTTTTCACATAAAGCAACTCATAGGGCTAGATTATGACCCTCGGGATGTCTACACTGCACTTAGACACCTGTGGCTGGCCCATGCCAACTTGTGGGCATCAGGGTAAGGAGCTGTTTAATTGGGGGGCAGCCCACCTCTGGGACCCTCCCATCTCACAGGGTCCTAGACCCTAGGCTCCAGACCGAGCCTGAACATCTACTTTGCATTTAACCCCACCCTTAACCCAAGTCCATTGGCCCAGTGCAGCCACAGCTTTTTAATTGCAGCATAGACATACCCTCTGCCTACATGACTACACAATGGACTGAGAGAGAGTAGGAACACCACTAGTAACAGTATCCAGATCACAGGTTTAGGCACGAAGAAGTAATTGGGTCTTCTACCACCCATCTGCTCTGGGAAGAGAGGAGCAGGGAATGGAAAGAGACTTGGCAATACATATGGGTTTCACTACATATCCAGTCTTGCTGATTTCCCCCCCTGGCTGTTTCCAAAGAGAAACTACCCTGACTGCAGTACCAAACTTATTTCCTTTTCAAATAAGATAGATTTTACTAGGAGCCAGAAGAGTAAGAGGCTGATGTGGCTACTAGTGCCTGGCTTGTCCACTCTTCATTACTAACCTGACAAGCACTCTCATTTCAACCTGAACACCAATACAGTTTCCTCTATAGGATTATAGGGTCAGAGATGGAAAAATGTATCAAGTAGGACTTAAGGAAGTGCAGGAGGGAGGACATATCTACTCTTAGCCTATACCACCTCTAATCCTAGCCAAAAGCTTAGAAAAAGATAAAACCTAGAAGAGTTTGGTCTGTTCCTACTTTACAAACACTATACAAACACTGGAATTTACCCCGTATTATATTACAATCTCTCCCACAGCAGCTTTATATGTACAGTATCCTATAATTAAGGCTATGATTTAGTCACGGGTATTTTTAGTAAAAGTCATGGACAGGTTACAGGCAATAACCAAAAAGTCAGGGGCCGGTGACCTGTCCATGACTTTTACTAAAAATACCCCTAACTAAATCTTAGGTGCTGGGAGGCAGGGGGCTTCCAGGGATGCTACTGATCATGCGGGGGGCACTCTGGGCCTTGCTGCTGCTGCTCTGGGCAGGGGGTTGTGTCCCGGGCCAGGATCCTGCTGCCACTGCCAGAGGGGGGTACGGCCCGGGGCGCTGCTGCTGCTCCCAGACTGCACCGGGACCAGCTGCCTGGGGCCATCCGAGCAGCGTCTGGTGCGGCTGCCCGTGAGGCTGCCCCAGTTGCTTGGGTGGCTCTGGGGTCAGCCTCACCAGCCGCTGCAGAAGTCACGGAATCTTCTAGTCAGGGCCATCTGTGAAAGACTTGCAGCTTAGGTCACTCAGCACTTCCCAGGAGCTTTCAGTTCCTTGCAGGATTGAGCCCGGGATGCAGACAGTATAGGACATTATTTGGATACAGAGATAGTATCAGATATCTCCTTCGAGGTATTACATTACACCAAGTTGTCCCAGTCAGGACACACAAACAGTTGCAATTCATCTTTGTTTAGAACCAGAGTGAAAGGAGCATTGATGTTTTCCTGTTTGCTCGGTTATATGAACTCACAAACAGAGAATAAATGTAGCTCAGTCACTAGCTCTCTGTTGGTATCCAAAAAGAAAATAGTTGTGGCTAAAATTTCATAATGATCATACAGTACATCTTTAAAAGTCTAGAGGCTGATCTGTTACTAACCCATTATTCCCCTTATTTAGTACCTCACAAACTATTAATAGGCCCTGTCTTGCAAGTACAGCATGTTTGTCTGTTCATTAAAGGATTGGCTTTCAGTAAGATTTAAGGCAAGGATTTCATGTGCCAGATGTGCTTGTGTGCAAATCCCAGTTTGTGCATGTGCCCATAGCTTGCATGCTTGTGTCTGTCTAATACATGCCTTGTCTCTTGGGATATGTCTACACAGCAGCTGGGAGGCTGCTTCCCAGCCCAGCTAGACAGACAAGAGCCAGCCCTGCTGAAGCTAGTGAACTAAAAATAGCCGTGTGGCTGGGGCAGCGTGGACAGTGGCCCAGCCTAGCCACCCAAGTATAAACACACCCAACCTGGGTAGCTAGTCTGAGCTGCTGTCCTTGCTGCCATAGTCACGCTGCTATTTTTAGTATGGTAGCTCGAGCCCATGTCTGTCTACCTGCCCTGAGAAGCACCCTCCCAGCTGCTGTGTAGACATATCCTGAGAGGTAAGGCATGTATTTGCATGCTAATATGAGTAGATACATGTCTGTCTATCTATCTATGGGCATATGCACAAACTGGGATTTGCACACATGCACATCCGTGCTCACATCACTCACGCTTGTTAGTGCACAACCTAAGCAGACATGTATGTGCATGCACACGAATGTATTGCTACAAATTATTGAACATCTGGGTCCCTGATGCTCCCTGAATCACTAATGTTCACTGTTCGTCAGCTTAATTAACATATTTGTATATATTTTAATGAATGTACATAGCACACACCACCCAGTATCGTGTTTCTTGCCCTGTGGCTGATTTTGATCCAATCATTAAGAGAACTGTGACCTGAGGGAAGCAGTCACTTGGCCAACAAAGAGCTAGCTTGTGGCACTTGCATAGGCCCCTGCATGGGATTTGTACTGAGCCCTGGGGAAGCACCTGGAGAGATTTGTGCCTCAGGAGAAAGCTGAATCAGTACCACAGAGCAGTTCCCCACTTGGCAAGAGAACTGTGCAGCAATACAAAAAGCCTGTCTCCATGAGGAGAATCTGTTTTTTCCTTTCTCACTCCCTCATACGGTGTATCTCTCATCACAGGGAGCGAGAGAGACTGGTTTGGCTTTGGGCTTGCTCTTCAAGTGAAGAAACCTATGAGCCACTTGGGGAAGCAGCTAGCTGTGCTGGAACTAAACTAAAGCCATTATTTGAACTGGTTGTTGATGGATCACTCTTACTATCTGGCAGCCAGAAGAAGGGATGAAGAAAAGCAGGACAACAGCTGGCGGTTTGTAGTGACTTGGTCACTGTAAAAACAATCTCAGGATAGTAGCAAGGCAGATAACGGTTAGCCAATATGAGTGGCGCAATCACTCGTCATTTGGAGGAATGACTCTTCATGCTTGGCCCAGTCAAAGGATGTCAGGGAGCTATAAAAGCTGGTGATTGAAAATGTTTTATGGTGGCTGACCTTACACTGCAAGAATAGCACAACTGGAGAGAAGGGAAGTGCTCATAATCAGAGCACCTTTGAGTTGGGATGAAAACAATGATGTTTATATGCCAAAGGGATTGGTTCCTTATTCATATAATAAAATAGTTTGTAGTGGTTTGAACTTCACCCCTCCTCAAGGCTGACATTCAGTTTCTATAACTGGGGATAAGGTGAAGGGCCCCATTTACCTAGCCCTGCTCTCCCATGTGCTCCTTCTGGAACTACCAGAATTAAAGCCACCATCGGCCCTGGTTTAAGTCTAATACTGCTCTGTTCTCCCATATGACACACAGTGCTGGCAAAAAGGGCCTTCTAATGTGAAAGGAAGTTAAAATTAGGGATGGTTGAACTGATATTCATACAATGAAAACCATCTAGCTCATCTATTGGGGGATTGTAGTTTGCCTTGGTATGGTGATGTTATGGAAGACAAGAAAGGTCACTTGCCCTTCATGCTAATATGCCCAAGTCTTACCCCTACCTCAAAATGATCTGAGGTTCAAAAAAAGTTGAGTGAATAATTTTTCTGAAATAATTTTTCATTTTGTGCAACTCAATGATTACCGAAGGGCCTGCTCCCACCACCATCGAAGTCAGTGGAAATCTTTCCCTAAATGAAGAAGTACCAAAATACTACAAGAAGTTTAGCGGTATTTATTTTGCAGCTATTGGGAAGTACCAGAAATCCTAAAAGAAACACTGTTCTTATGAGATTTTCACCCCAGTTTTGCAAATGAAGCATCTATTGGTAGATCATTTGGATAAAGTTGGAATAAGCATGTGAACTTTGCAGCTTTTGTCCCATCTGATCTGAACACTGACCCTGTGGAGGTTTTCTCATCATTAATTAAAATGCATGAGCGACGGTGAAGCCTTTTCGCCTTGTTTTTGGAACTGTAGCCCAAAAGCCTAGATTCAATGACTTTTCGTTTTCAAGTGAAACTTTTTACACTGTCCAGAAACAGTTTTGTTTTTTATAATAATGTTGTAAAAATATAGAGATATATGCACACTCCCTGCTGCCTTCACAGGCCATACGATGCTTCCAAGTCAAAAATGATATGCCGTGGTATCCACCTCTGAATTATATGAAATTCTGTGGGCACCAGTGAACTGGACATTGTTGTGTCCATGTCTGATATGGCTATATCTCTGACAGCCAGAGGAGCAGCATTTGAGATGAGCTCTGCAAAGACAGCTTCCATGTAGTTATCTTTAATCTTTAGCCAGTGGGACAGCTTGCGGGAGCTGCAGGAATCCTGCAGGTAGAGGGGGATTCCATTTTTCTTTCATTCGCCAGAGGCCCAGCCTTTAGGCCACCATCTCGTCTCCACTTTGTGTACTCACAAATCACTTTGTTTCATGAATCATACAATAAGCACTTAATCTCCTCTAACGTGCCCATAGAAAGAGTATGCTGAAAGCATGCAACAAAATGGCATAAATAGGGGAAATGTATCTCTTGGATGAGATGTAAAATTAAGGTCTCGATCTTTTGTGATTATTACAAGATCCCATGGCAAATTTTCATCCCATTTTTTAACCATCTCTATTTCCAGTTGCATTTCAGTGGTGGGTGATGTGATCTGTACATATGCATAAAGTTTGTTAGGGGCTTTAAGATCCTCCAATATGATGGCACAATCAGTCTGCCCTAGGATGCATATGAAAGGCACAATATAATACGTTGTTATAGTATATTGTCCATGAACAACACTCAGAAATCAGTAAAGGGAAGATTGCTCAATATTCACTACAGTCCAAGACTGCTATGCTTTGGCTGTTTTATTAGGGTCTGGTCCAACAACACTTACTCATGCAACTGGTCCTATTTAAGCCAATGGGGCTACTCAGACAAGTATAGATTGCACATAAGTAACAGTTTAAAGATTGGACCCTAAATCTGTAATGTAACTTCAGATTTGTGCTTATAAATTTGTATAATAGCATTCTTTGATTTCAGTGGGTGGCATGTTGCATACAAACTAACAGTGCAAATGGTATTTATCCTTCCAATCAGGCCAGTTATGATTATCTGACTTTAAAGAAAAGCCAGAAGTCTCTGGTTTAAAATTATAATATTCATAACTTTTTTTCACAAATCACATTTCATGTTGCCAGGCTGTCTTTCAAATAGATTCTTTTGCAAGGCCTAAGCACATAACAGCTAATTTATAATATTTAAAGAGTGCAAAACAATATACACAAAGACCTATGTCTAGAATCTGCCAGACAATTGAAGGGATTGGCATTCTAGCTAAAGATGAGGGGGAAAATAGCCAAATAACATTCAATAAATAAGTGCTTTGCACTATTAACCCTTTCTTGATGACTTATAAAGTAGTTTTTTAAAATGGTTATGTAGCTTAGTGGTTAATAAAATAACAATTACAGACTTTTCCTACTAATTGGGCCATATATACATTTTGTTATAAGAGCTGATTACCTCATATTATTCTGCATGTCATTACATTATTTAAGGTATTAAAAGACCATATTCAAAAGCAGTAGATGAATGTCAGCTGTCTGATGGCTATGTAAAATAAGTTGGTAGCAACTACAGTGTTCAGAATTATATGGCTTGCAGCCATAGCTGCTAGTTACCCAAGGAGGGTCATGGTGGTTCAGTACTTGGCTGAGAGACCTATAGGGAGGTACTGCAGGAAGTTGTTGGTTGGTGATTCATGAAGTGGCACTCGTCTCTCTGAGTCAATGTTGAATGAGTGCCAGCATGGCATTAGGGGCCACTATACTGCGAGAGGTGCTGGGGATGAGATGTAAAACCTAGATCCTGATCAGTAATGGTTATTAAGCATATCATGACTCTTTTCATAAGAGTAAGGGTGCAATGTCCTCACTGAGTACCCAGGAATTTCACAGTGGCCATTGTGCTACCCACCATAACAACTTCACACCAACACATGGGAAAGAATTCAGAGTATCCTGCTCCAAAAACTAAGGCCGCTAGTGCTGGAATTGAAGGAAACTCTCCATTCGCTGTTAGCAGTATGGGCCTTATGACACAAAGGGGAGCCATTCTAATTGCATCCAGTAGAGGAAAGAGGTGCATAAACATACCACTCATTTCATTACAATATTATGATGACCTCTGATGAAAATACATCCATACATACATATATTTGCATATGTATACATATGTAAATATTTGTATATGTATACATATGTACATTTCCATACATATTCAGAAAATCTTTACAAGGAGTTTGAAGATAATGGATTTAATTTGGACCCAAGACAGTTTTCTAAACATAAAACTCCACTGTAGGTTCTTCATTAGAAAGCCTCTGAAATGGGTTTCTGAAAGTCAGCTAATCTTCATATCACAACCTATTTTCATTAGAAATAGATGTAGGCCAGTCACTGATTACATGTAGGCAAATTCACTTAAAACCTCTTAAGTCTAGAATGATTTTCAGTGGGAACTGGCATATTTTTGAGTGTGTTTCAAGCAAAGAATTTCCAACATTATGTGGCATTTTAACTTGGGATTTTTGTATGACAGATGTTTAAAGAAATAGGGGTTGAAAGGGGATTAAGACATTCTTTCAACAATATAGGGCACAAATTCTGTAGTCTGCCCTGAATATTTTTGCATATCCATCTATTCTGTCAACAGAGTAAGTAACTTACTTCGGACAAAGTATAAATACTGGCTAAGAAACCTAGGCTTTATGACTGTAAATTAAAGCTAACACCATAAGTTAAAAATGAAATTGGTGCCAAATATGTTTGTCAGTAGATGTCTAATTTTACTTATCTTGTTTGTATATGATTTACCGCATTACATAAACCACGATGCCTTAAGTAATAAAATGATAATCATCTAATTATCTGACAGCATGATAATCTTTCAGCTGTTTGAGGTACTGGAACATGCCACAGGTGTTAATGTATAAAATACACAGACACCAATCAACTTTGCCTTAAAATAAGAAGCTAAGCAGAGCCGAGTGGCAGGAACTCATCACTTACAAGTGGGTTCCACACTCTACATTGTCTGCCAGCTGAAGTCAGGATCCATTTCAAGAGTCTTCTTCCTCCTCTACAAAGCCCTGAATAGGTAAAGTCCCAGTTATCTCAATGACTGACTCCTGACTACATCCACTAGGCTTAATAAGAACTCTTTAGTTGATGGAATTCAGTTTCAACTTGTGACAAACATAGGAGGTCAGTGAGGGGGCCATGATTATTACATGTGATTCTCTAGTTCAGGCTAAGCTCATCTCTTTCTGCTTTTAGAGGGAGATATGAGCCCCACAGTTTTATTATAATTTTTATTGCTTGTATTATGGTTATGGTCCTACCAAATTAATGGTCCATTTTGGTCAGTTTCATGGCCATAGGGTGTTTTAATTAGTCAATTTCACAGTTTCAGATGTTTACATCTGAAATTTCACGGTGTTGTAACTGGGGGGGTCTCGACCCAAAAGGGGGTCATGGGGAGTCACAAAGCTGTTGTGTGGGGGTTGAGGGATTGCCACCCTCACTTCTGAGCTGGGTTCATAGGCGCTGACTTCCTCTGTACCCGGGGTGGGGGGGGTTGCTCAGCCTGCCCCCCCCACCCCAGGCCCCACCTCCACTCCTGCTCCACCCCTTCCCCACACCTCACCCAGTCTCTTCCCAACCCTGCTCTGCTCCCACCCTGCCCCCACTCCACCCCTTCCCTCAAGCCCCTGCCCCACCTCTTCCCCGCTTTTTTCCGCCCCCGCCCTTAAGCTCACACAGTCCCCACTCCTCCCCTCCCTCCCGGAGCCGACCTGCACGCTATGAAACAGCTATTCGTGGCAGGCAGGAGGCGCTGGGAGGGAGGGGGAGGAGTGATCAGTAGGGCCGCCAGTGGGGGAGAGGCACTAGGGGGGAGTGGGGAGAAGTGGGGGGAGCTTGGCTGCAAGTGGGTGCTAAGCACCCACTAATTTTTCTCTGTGGGTGCTCCAGCCCTAGATCACCCACGGAGTTGGCACCTATGGCGGAGCTTCCTGTAGCAGGGGGAGGTGCCTGGAAGTGGGTCTGATCTCTCCCTTGAGAGTGGCCATGCAGGGGAAGAGGAAGTCCCATCCTGGATTGGAGCCCAGTGTATGGTAGGATCCTCTGGCTGGGATGCCCCCAGCCCTGCCCCTCCCCCTTTCCTCCACGATTTAGATTTCACGATCTGCGACGTATTTTTCACAGCCGTGAATTTGGTGGGGTCCTAATCATAGTAGTGCCTAGGGGTCCCATTGAACTTGGAACTGTACAAACACATAATATGAGACATTCCTTGTCCCAAAGAGTATACATTCGAAAGAGACAAGACAAAGAGTAGCAGAGGAAGCAGAGGCACAAAGAAAAGAAATGATGTGCCCAATGAGTCAGTGAACAGAATCCAGATCTCCTGACACCTAGTCCAGAGCCCTATCCAATAGACCACACTACCTCTTTTGTGTAGGCAAACATGTCCCTAAACAACTGTGAAGGAATCACCACACAGCACCTAATCATGATAGGAAATTAACTTAAAGCAACTGGGAGGAAAATTCTACTTTTTAGAATTATGAGGTATCTTGAATCTGAGAGAGCATTAGGACAGTGAGAGTTGTTATAGGCACTCATGTACATATGTATTATTCTATAAAATAAAACGGTATTATGAATAATATGTCATTGAGAACTTTCACTCTGTTACTACATCCTTGTGTCCCTTTAATTATGTTTTTATATTGCCCTGGCTTTTGTATTTTTCACCATCTCCACTCTTTCCCTAGAAACTGCCATGGTAAAATAATAGTCCCATGCACAAGTCTTATAATAGCCTGCAGCGTATCCAAGTTGAGTAGTATCCCTTTAAATAGTTTGTGAGCCCTCTAGTGGCCCTCACCGCGTTGTGTTTCAGAAGCCATGTGAGCCCTGCCAGAACAGCAGCGTGTATATGTAGCTGTCCTTGCATGTTAGTAACCATGGTCTTTAGACCCCATTGTGCCCCCATGGTTCCTTCCTGATACTCTGGTTGTGTAAAGAGCAAAGACGCAACATAGCCATGAGTGTTTGCCATTGCCATCTTCTCACAACAGTTAGAAAATGTAGATTTGCAGGGACATTTGGACTTAATATTATTTTAGAAATCCTCTCCTGGCCTCTCGTTTTGGTTGCAGCATTTTTGAAGCACGTGTAATCTCAATTTTCTTCACCCGAGTTGCCTGACAATCCGATGAAGTGAGACAAGCAATTCCCTTTTGCACCTGGAAATGATCTCTCTTTCCAGTCCAACATTTGTAGTGTGTCTAACCAAATTGGTAATTATGATTGTTAGTGTTGTCGTGCTTTCTTAAGATCCTATTTTAATAGCGGGCAATCATAAAGAAATATTACACATGCCATTGCTAGTTATAGTCTGCTTTTTAATTCACCAATTGTGCTGTCACTGAGCTGAAGTGTAGGAAAACATTTGAAAACCTTTGACAAGCTGGGAGTGCCATGTAAACACACATATATAGGCACTCGGTACCTAGAGAAGGAATGCCAGATTTATAGTTCCACAACATTATGATTCATGATTACTGAAATATGCATGATGGAAGAAAGGCAGAATGCTTTCTTAACTTAACCAGAAATGTTTAACTATTTAAATACTATTTCCCTCTGGGGCTAGTGGTTTTGACAGAGAGGATCTTCCCATTTCCTCAGTTTTAACTTTTCCCCCTCCTATAGCTTGAAGGCATAATGTGATAGTAACCATCATTCCAGCCATGAGCCTGGATAAGATTTCCTTCAGAACTCATCTGTCTGTGAATCCACAATCATGGTGGTATCTAATCAGCTCAAAGGTTTACTGTCAGGGGAAGCTCTTCCTTCTCTTAAAAGGATTATGCTTCATCTTCCTTAAAGCAAACTGGGCTCTTAGATGCATGGGTTTAGTAAAAATATATGTAATTATCTTATCAGTATTTCTAAATAAATATTAAATGAGATATGACCCAGTATGTGCCTTTAAATATGATTTATATTACAGGGGTTCTTTTCTTAACAAAATGTCCTTTTGGGGAATGGCTGGCAGCCTGATTTTATGATTTTGTGTTTAAAAAGGAAAGGACTACTGCTGTGTCAGGGACCCACTCATAATCTAATCAGATGTCTGTGGTTTGCAAGAGGCTCTGCACTGATGGACACTTTCACAGCTGGGCTCCTACAGAGCCAAATTCTCATTCAGGAAGCAACAGAAAATGTCCCAGCACTGGTCCAAAGCACAGAATTTCCAGACTTTGTCAACACCACTCTGCCTTCTGCAGAACTACAATCCGCTCCTTTGCCCGTGACCGTACTGTATGTATTAATGAGAAATCCCACAGTCATGACGTAAGATTGGTGAAACTGATCACGTTCTGAGAGAAAAAGGACACAAGAGGAGACAGTTTGCTCAGAGGCTGTTGCCTGATAGCATCAGAAAAGGAGACCAGCCTTAATGAGAAATGCAGGATTTGAGCATACGCCTGCCTTTGCTAAGATCACAGGCGCTTACAGACTTTGGGTCATAGGGCTTACATCCAGCTGGCCTAACTTTATTCTATATAGGTCTGAAGTGTGCCAAGGATATATCTCTTTGGCTGTTTTTCCATAAAAAAAAGTAGGGGTAGTTCACTAGCACGACAAACAGCTGCAAAGGCTGTCCTTGCCCTTACAGGAAACAACAGAAAGCACATTCAGCAGTGCCCTGTAGTTATGCCTCTTTTGCTAGTGCATCATCCTTACTATCAAATGCATAACTTCCTCTCAGACCTAGGCCATATGCAGTGAGCTTTTATTTATTTGCTTCATTACAGTCTCTGTGTCCCTACCAACAGGGTAACTGCGTGGAGGGATCTCAGTTATGGAAGTAGTTACGCAAGCTAGTGGAAGCTAACACAACTCTCCTCTCTCAGCCTAGGGTTTACTTTTCCCATCTGGCCGGGAGTGTTTCTTGATAGCTGATTTGGAAAAAATAAAGAAAAGTCTGATGGTGCTTGGCAATTGTTTGCAGGTACATAGCCTCCTCCAAGCATGAAATCACACCTGACAATGACATATGTTTGACCCCAATGAAGACCACTCCTGGTTCTCTGGGGTGCCATATCGCCAGTCCCTTTGCTGCTCTGTCTTCCACTGTTCCAGCTTCCGCTGCCCCATGACAATAAAGCATAGACTCATTTTCACCAATTTACTTGACACCAAAGAACAGCTTGAACAATCTGCTTCTAGGGAATCTAGGCTTGGCATGGTACTTTCTACATTTTCATGGGCCTTGTAAGGTCAAGGGCCCTATCCTGGAATTTGCAACATTCCAAGGAAGAGGACAGAAGATTTTCTAATGATGTTAGGTCCAAAACCTTAAGAAACTACTGTCAGTCAACACCAGCTCTGCAGGCAGGTCTAAATTATTGTAGTACATAGGGGTCTCAATCAGGGGCCAAAGCCTCATTGTGCTAGGTGCTGTACAAACATGTAGAAAAGAGACAATTCCTGTCCCAGAGAGCTTAAGAAGTGCTTTCCCCGTGAAATGTACTTCATGAGCTATTAAGGAACTTCATTTGAGTATCTTCAATAGGCTGCACAGGGTAATCGCCTCTACTTAGTTTTCCATTTGTAGCACAAATAGAGGACAACTTGTGCCTGCGCAAACTCCACCACTGGGGAGTCTATGCCCTAGCTATCAGAGGAAGAGAAATGGGTCCCTGGTATCATGATCCACTATTACAAGTGATAGTCATAAGCCTGCGCAGAGACACGATCTGGAGGATGGTGTGGACTGCACCCTTAGCAAGTTTGCAGATGACACTAAACTGGGAGGAGTGGTTGATACGCTGGAGGGTAGGGACAGGATACAGAGGGACCTAGACAAATTAGAGGATTGGGCCAAAAGAAATCTGATGAGGTTCAACAAGGACAAGTGCAGAGTCCTGCACTTAGGACGGAAGAATCCCATGCACTGCTACAGACTAGGGACCGAATGGCTGGGCAGCAGTTCTGCAGAAAAGGACCTAGGGGTTACGGTGGACGAAAAGCTGAATATGAGTCAACAGTGTGCCCTTGTTGCCAAGAAGGCTAACGGCATTTTGGGCTGTATAAGTAGGGGCATTTCCAGCAGATCGAGGGACGTGATTATTCCCCTCTATTCGGCACTGGTGAGGCCTCATTTGGAGTACTGTGTCCAGTTTTGGGCCCCACGCTACAAGAAGGATGTGGATAAATTGGAAAGAGTCCAACGGAGGGCAACAAAAATGATTAGGGGGCTCGAGCACATGACTTATGAGGAGAGGCTGAGGGAACTGGGATTGTTTAGCCTGCAGAAGAGAAGAATGAGGGGGGATTTGATAGCTGCTTTCAACTACCTGAAAGGGGGTTCCAAAGAGGATGGATCTAGACTGTTCTCAGTGGTAGAAGATGACAGAACAAGGAGTAATGGTCTCAAGTTGCAGAGGGGGAGGTTTAGGTTGGATATTAGGAAAAACTTTTTCACTAGTAGGGTGGTGAAGCACTGGAATGGGTTACCTAGGGAGGTGGTGGAATCTCCTTCCTTAGAGGTTTTTAAGGTCAGGCTTGACAAAGGCCTGGCTGGGATGATCTAATTGGGTTTGGTCCTGCTTTGAGCAGGGGGTTGGACTAGATGACCTCCTGAGGTCCCTTCCAACCCTGAGATTCTATGATTCTATGATTCTATGATTGGCACAGACCCCAGTTTTTTTTTCTAGGACCCTTTTTTCTAATCCAAATAGAGTTCTAATGCATTGTGCTTGATACTGTATCCACCACCCACCTGCCATTTCACACCTCAAGAGTTTCATTGTCATGAACAACAGAGAGCTAATTATTTCAGTTTTGAGGGAAGGAACGTTTTCTGTTGGGTATCATCATCCTGCCTGACATGCAGTTGTATGTAATGCATCCTTTGGAATGTTTTGCTTAAATGCAAGTCAGTATCTGGAGGCGTGAAGCCTCCGGCCTCTATTGTCTGAGAACGTGTGGTGCAAAACTATAATGTCTCTTTGTTTTGTTACTTGTTTCTTCTCAGCTGCTGCAAGAACATCTGTTGCGGGATGCCAACAACCCCAGCACACAAAATCTGCTACTCCTATACTTGTGGTCCATAAATCCAAGGCCCGTCTGAAAAGAATTATTAATTATTTATATTATGGGAGTGCCCAGAATGTGCTATGTCCTTTCTAAGCACAGAGGAAGACAGAAACCTTGTCCCAGATACTTGCCATCCAATACCAAGAGAGACAGAAAAAAAGCAGCAAGGGAAAAGGATGAAACACAGAAGTAGAGTGCTAAAGGTGATGATAGGCACATATGTTATTAGCTAGAAGTTTGTTTGTTAATTATAGAGACTTCATTAACATCCCCTCTCAGGAAGGTAGACATCACATCTTTGATACCCTGGTGTGGTTGTTTGGTGTGGGCATGAGAGAGATTAGAGGAGATCCTGAAATCATTAATGCCAATCAATGTGGGTTTATGGAAAATAGAATCTGTCAAACGAACTTTTTCTGATGAGATTACAAGTTGCAAGTTGACAGGAATACTCCTTGGATATTCTCTAGGAATTATTTTGGGGAAGTTCTATGACCTGTGTTATACAGAAGGTCAGACTAAATGATCACAACGGTCCCTTCTGATCTTGGAATCTATGAATGTAAGCAATATGGCTATCCCGAAGCACTCAAAAAATCTGAAACTGAAAACAAGATCAAAACCTAAATGTATTGAAATATATTTGGTTTTTCTTTGAAAAATGGAAAAATTTGACATTAAATTTTCATTTTAGTCCCATCTTTTTATTAAAAAAATTTTCAACAAAATTTTTTGATCAGCTTTCGTTACTTGTATTATAGTAGCAGCTAGAATCACCCACTGACACTGGGACCCCATTAGGTTAAGCTTTGTATAATGAGAGACAGCTCTTATCACACCAAGCCTACAGTCTAAACAGAGTAGGTAGACAAATGGTGGAAGGGGAAACAGAGGTGACATGACCCTCCCAACGTAACACAGTAGGGCAGAGACAAAGATGGGAATTGAACCAGGTCTTGTTTATATAGAACCTAGCACAATGAGGTCTTGATCCATGACTGGGTTTCCTCAGTGCTACAGCAATACAAATAATAAACAATATGTCTCCTGGTTTCCAGCGTCCTACCCACTAGAGTATCCTGCCTCTCCAGAACCTTGAGCCCTATGTCTCTATCTTGACTTTCTAAAACAGGGGTGTACTTGAAACATTTTGTTTAAGATGAAGATTTTTACCAGTTCTACAGATGTTCCCCAGTGTAAAATGTCTCAAACCACTCGGATCTTTCTAAGGGGAAGAAACTTTTAACATGCGACCACCATAGGGACTGTATGTGGATTAATTATTATGCATTACTATTATATTGTTTAACAGCACCTAAGAAAGTGCTAGGTATCAATATTAAGATTAATTAAGATATGAGCAGATCTCAGTTTCATTTTAGAAGCTGAGTTATTTGGACACAGTAAGTTGCAAATAAATGGTTCTAGCAAATCTTCATATCAATCATCGGTATCTCCACTGTGTTTCTGAAGCTTCAGTCTAACAGACATTATCTCATAGAATCATAGAAATGTAGGGCTAGAGGGGAACTTGAGAAATCATCAAATCCAGCTCCGCAGGCTGTGGCAGGACCAAATGAACCTAGACCATTCCTGACAGGTATTTGTACAACCTGTTTTTAAAAACTTCTAGTGATGGGGGATTCCACAATCTCCCCTGAAGTCTATTCCAGAGCTTAACTACCCTTATAATTAGAATTTTTTCCTTAATATCTAACCTAAATCTTCCTTGCTGCAGATTAAGCCCATTACTTCTTGTCCTACCTTCAGTGGACACTGAGAGCAATTGATCACTGTCCTTTTTCTGACAGCCCTTAACATATTTGAAGACTGTTATCAGTTCTCCCCTCAGTCTTCTTTTCTCAAGACTAAATATGCCCAAGTTTTTAAATCTTTCCTCATAGGTCAGGTTTTCTAAACTTTTATCATTTTTGTTGCTCTCCTCTAGTCTCTCTCCAAATTGTGCACATCTTTTCTACAGTCTGATGTGGTGCCCAGGATTGGACACATTACTCCAGCTGATGACTCACCAGTGCCAAGTAGAGCAGGACATTTATCTTCCATTTCTTACATACAACACCCCTGTTAATACATCTGGGAATGATTATTAGCCTTTTTAGCAGCTGCATCACACTGTCGACGCATATTCAATTTGTGATCCACTATAGCCCCCCCGATCCTTTCCAGCCAAACTACCACAGCCAGTTATTCCTCATTTTGTACTTGTGCATTAAATTTTTCCTTCCTATGTAAAGTGCTTTGCATTTGTCTTTGTTGAATTTCATCTTGTTGAATTCAGACCAATTCTCTAATTTGTCAAGGTCGTTTTGAATTCTTATCCTATCATTCAAAGTGCTTGCAACCCAGATTGGTGTCATATGCAAATTTTATAAGCATATGCTCCATTCCATTATCCAAATCATTAATGAAAATATTGAATAGTACTGAACGCAAGACTGACCCCTACGAGATTCCACAAGATGCATCCTCCCAGTTTGACAGTGAACCATTGATGATAACTCTTTGAATACAACAAAGAGTCTGGTGGCACCTTAAAGACTAACAGATTTAGTTGGGCATAAGCTTTCATGGGTAAAAATCCCACTTCTTCAGAAGCAGTCTTTGAATACAGTCTTTCAAATACGTGTGCACCCACCTTATAGTAATTTAATCTAGACCACATTGTCCTACTTCACTTATGAGAATGTTACATGGAACTGTGTCAAAGCCTTACTAAAATCAAGATATATCAGATCTATTTCTTCCCCGCCATCAACTAGACCAGTAACCCTGTCAAAGAAGGAACTTAGGTTGGTTTGGCATGCTTTATTCTTGACAGATCCTTGAGAACTATTCCTTATAATCCTATTATCCTCCAAATACTTGAAAATTGATCATGGAATAAATGTTTCTTGTATATTGAAGTTAGTCTGACTGGTCTATAATATCCGGGGTCTTCTTTGTTCCCCCTTTTAAAGATAGGTGTATATTTGCCCTTCTCCAGTCTTCTGGACCTCACCCATCCTCTTGGAGTTCTCAAAGAAAATTGCTAACGGTTCTGAGATTGTCTCAGCTAGTTCCTTAAGTACCCTAGGATGAATTTCATCAGGGCCTGCCAACTTGTATACATCTAACTTACCTAAATATTCTTTAACCTGTTCCTATTTTGGCTTGCATTCCTTACCCCTTGCTGTTAATATTAATTGTGTTGAATATCTGGTTGCCATTAACCTTTTTAGTGAAGGCTTACGCAAAATAGGCGTTAAACACTTAAGCTTTCTTGTCATCAGTTATTAGTTTTCCTTCCCCACTTAAGTATAGGAGTTACACTTTCCTTTATCTTTCTCTTGATCCTAATGTATTTAAAGAACCTCTTGTTATTGCCTTTTATGCCCCTTGCTATGTGTAATTCATTTGTGCCTTTCTGATTTTGTTCCTACATGCTTGTGCTATTCTTTTGTATTTCTCTTTGCTTATATCTTCTAAAGCTCAATGACTTTGTTTCAAGAGGCAGGATGACCTCATGCTGTTCTTACCTTCCCCTCAGCTTCCCATCCCCTGTATGTAAATGGTGTTTCCATTGTTTTGATTTCACCAGGCTTAATTTATATAGGAGACAGATAAATAGCTGCCTTCTATCCTGTCTGGACTTAAACATAATATCATTAAGTATCCATATTTCCTCACACAGAGTTAGTATGTACAATTCACAATGATATCATCATGGTGTCATTAGCTTTCGGAAAAGACCTCACTCTATATCAGTGGTTCTCAACCTGCGGCCTGCATGTGGCCCAGTTAGCACAAAGCTGAAGCCCAGTTCAGCTGTGTGCTAAAGGCCGGCCCATGTGCCAGGGGGTCCCCCGGGATCCCAGCTGCCCAGCATGGAGAAGTCCAGATGGGCTGCCCCACCACCTGGCGCGGCAGGGTCAGGGCTGCTGGCCCACCCTGGGTGGTGGGAGTCCAGGGTTGGGGCTGCCGGTGGGCCCCACAGGGTCAGGGGTCAGGGCAGCTGGCTGGCCCCGTATGGTGGGGGGCAGGGCAGCTGCCCTGTGTGGCGAGGATTGGGGTTGGGGCTGCTGCTTTCCTGCCACCCAGCCCCTGCAGCCCAGGTAACACATATGCGGCCCACAATGTGTAATCAGTTGAGAACCACTGCTCTATATACTTTGATAGTACAGTAATGTAGTATATAATCAGTTGATTCAACTGGTTATCACTTGAGGTTCCATCCTCTGTCTTTACAGATCAGTGAACCTTTTGTGATGTACTCTTTGAAGAGTAAAACTCAGACCTAGCTTCTTTCTCCTGCTGGGTGTAGATGCCATGTTGTCTTCTCCCCGACTTGTTAGTGCAAGGTTTGCCTCCACCCCTCGTTAGCTCGATGGATCTGTTTATGTGACATGTAAATACATTCTCATTGTCTTTCAAAGTACTTTGAAGTAACCGCCTGGTATGGTAAACACATTCCTTTGTCTTGTGCAGACCCATTTACCAACTCCTCCCTACATGCCTGGCTTAAACACACGTTAGTCATAAGTCTAGCATACATCCATAACTCTTAATACCCACTGCATACAGACATCACACAAGAATATTAATGATCAGTGAGATACTAGTTTTCAAATGATACTTCACATGGCATATTTGGTACAAAGATTATTACAGTGGTGTGTAGGGTGTGACTAAAGGGGGGCTTAGGTTTGCTGGTGATCTCAGCAGGCTAACTCCTGTAGT
Organism: Macrochelys suwanniensis; assembly: GCA_033296515.1. NCBI lineage: Eukaryota > Metazoa > Chordata > Testudines > Chelydridae > Macrochelys > Macrochelys suwanniensis. The sequence goes on along the minus strand of CM065777.1, from coordinate 154,783,784 downwards.
CTCCTAGCTGCCTTCATCTCACCAGCTACTAGACGCCTGCGTGCTTTTTAAAGCCTGGACCTCTCACAGGCAGCTGGAGTGGGTGACTCAACCCCTCTAGTCACTGCTCTATCCAATCACTAGCTGCACTGCTCTCATTTCAGAGGAGTCCCTGCTACAAAACAGATTCTAACACACCTAACTGTTGCTCCAAAACACAGCGGCCAGCCCAGACTCCTACCAAACTCAATGGCACATTCCCAGTTCAGCATAGCACAGGCAGTGCTCCTCTGTTGCCCCCCAGAGTTAATCAATACCAGTAAGATAGAAGTGCCCCAGAGATACTCACCAGCTGGCTAAGCCCCTTCATCTCCCAGCTGCCTTACTTTCACATGCCATTCTTAGCCACTGGAAGCCTGCTTGCTTTTTAAAGTCTGGGCCCTACACACAGCTGGAATGTAGGCCTCACACACAGCTGTATGGGAACCGTACCTATTGGGAAGCCATATTGGGGCTATAGTTTGAGCCAAAAGCTCTAGTACACAGTACAGTGTATGCATGTCTTCAGACATTCTCCAAAAGCTGTGCCTAAAATGCACTTTAAGTATTACCCTCCTCCTCCCCCTTCATCTCATTAGTAAACACAAAAGGAAGGTAATAGCCTGTGATGTCTATGATTTCAGCATTAAAACTTTTTGTACTAACATTTATTCTTGTCCACTCTAAGAGTTAATGCAACTTGAAAATCATTTAAGTGAAATGTAGTAAAACATGGGAATATCTGACAGTAGAAATGTGAGATTTGCTCATATACAAATCACAACGAATCATAAAACAGCCACTGAAACATTTTTCCACTCCTCTGAAAAAGGAGAACTCCAAAGACCTACAGCAGGAATATAGATGCAAACTTGTACTTTTCTGCATGCTCTGGGGACATTTCTGGCTTTAGGATTTTTGCTTCTCAGCTTCCAGAGACCAAAGCCAAACACATTGCTAAGGCTTTAGACACATGTTCAGCAATAAAATATTTTATAAAATAGATCCTACAAACACTGAATATTTGCCAAGTTGCCAATTAATTATTTTACATTCTTGTTGAACAATGAAATATTTTTATTTTAATAAAGGTTCTACCATTGTAAATTAGTGGTATGAAAACCACCATTCAGTTTTCAATTAACATGAAGCATCACAATTAAAAATGAGGAGATCTAACCCTGTACGTTTATAATTTCATTCTTCAGATAAAAATCACACTGAGCAACTAAGACTTCCCGTGAACATTTTTCAGAAGGCATGTTATGGGGCTGATTCTGATGTCATTTACACCAATGTAAATCAGGAATAACTATATTATAGTCCATGGAGCTACAATGTTGCGAGATCAGAATCAGACCTCATGGAATGTGTGGTGGTATTGTTGGAAAGATGCAGGTCATATGCATGCACACATGACTTCCCCTCCCCATCCACCAGATGTAGGAGTTATTTCATTTATTTACACTCTTCTTTCATCCCTGAATGCAGTTCACTGAAGAATCAGCGTTGTTTGCAGGCAAAGTGCTAGTGTGCTAATCCCAGTGCATGCAGAAGCTATACGTTAGAACTCTAAAATTGACATCCACAATTTCTAGCATCAGGCCTAGCAGAAGGGTGATATTTTATACTTTGGGGAGCTTTTGTTTTATAGAAAGGAGGAAAAACTGGATGTGATAGTGTTAGCACTCTTGACCCAGCACCTAAAGACAAACCAAGACCTAGCACTGAAGAGTGATCTGACAGTATGCCGTGTTCAGGATTAACATTTCCTAGTTTGGACTTGAATTTGATCCATTTGAAAATGATGTTGAATTGTATCAGATGATAGACTACGTGTCATGTTTCTGTTTGGTTAGTTAGGGTGAGATTTGCATTAGGGTTGAGTGCTGGCCTAACTCTGTTCCCACTGGTGTCAATACCAGTGCTGACAGCTTTTGCAATTTCCTGCCTTAATAATAATTAATAAAATCTGTTGGGAGGGGGAGGGAGAGGTCATCTTTCCCTAGCATTGCAGTTGCTATCCAGAAAAGCATGTGCTGACTTCTTAAATTTCGCCTATAAGCCTTGACACTTCACATGGTGCCCTATGGGGTCTTCAAGCACAAGATATGGAATATACATTTTATCTGTGAAAAGCTCCATCTTCCTCCTCTGCTCCATGTATTGAGTGCCTAGTGTTGTGCCAGACACTCTTAAAACACATAAAAAGAGAGCACTATACTAGAGACCATGCAGTCTTGGTTTGACATAACCCAACAACTGAGCTGAATAGAGAGGTTAAAAAAAGAGCGGGGGAGGAGGAAAGGGGGGAGAGGAAGAAGCAGAGGGTGATGGAGGTTGCCAGCATGTGGGTAATGGGTGAGGCTTTCCTATATATTGATGGTTATGTTACTTTTTTATGGTCTGAGCTTCCCTCCCCTGACTTCTCTTACATGAAATAGCAGCAGAGATGTTTTAAGAGGCCATTAAATGTAGTGAGGGAGTTGGCTTTGTAGATAGATTCAGGGAGTATGTTCCACAGCATAAGGATTAGCATGGAATAAGGTGCAGAGATATCTCTGTGCTTAGGAGACAAAGGGAGTATTGAGGCTTGGGTTATTGGTTAAGCAGAAGGGCAGGGAAAATACAAAAGGAGACTAAGTTAGAAAGCTCACTACATTCTGTCATCACATCCATGCAACCCCACAGAACCCATTGATTCCACAGGTGTGAGGGCAGAATTGGGCATATATCATAGATATGTTGGCTAAGATGAACTTTCAGTTCATATTTATTTAATTTTTTCTGTAGTATTTGTCGATCGCGGTTGCTAAATTGGTGCTTGTTATGTTTCGTGAAACAAAATGACGAGGGAGCCAATTCTGGATTGGACAAACAGCACACAGCATATGCAGACCCATCCATATATGAGCACATATGTAGGTATTCAAGACCATATTTGCAAAAAGCATGAATATGGAAACCCAGATGATAGCTGTGCATTTGCATATACGTATGTACCCAGGCGCACCCACCCACACATTAGCCCTGTCTTTTTTTTGAGAACTGTTTGCAATTCAATCTGAATTTCTTCAAATATATTAATTCCTTGTATGTATTCACCAAATAGTCCAGACTAACATTTTTCAGCACGTGGGTTATCTGCAAACTGTTCATATTGATTATTTGCTAATAATTGAAAAAATATTTTAAACTAAATTATATTTGGATTGCTTCCTAAAGGAAGAGCAGTTCATCTGATTATGGGCCAAATTTAAAGAAACGGTTAAACATATGCAATGCACTTGTAAAGTGCATTTTTTTCTGTGCCACCCCGAGTAATACCTATTCTCAACAGCTGTGCAGAGATTGAAAATAGGCTGAGATGCAGGTAGAAATTTAGGCTTGACAAAAGTGCATCCAAGATTGCAGACCCAGACTGTGTGACTGCACAGCCCAGAGATTTGAAAAAAGTGTGGTAGGCTACCTTAGTGCCAGGCAGTCTTATTGCCGGAGGCATGCCATGACACCTTACTTCTGTTCTGAGAATTACGTCTCTGCACCCATTTCTCTTCCCCATGTTCTAGCAGTCCCCACAGCAGCCGCAGCATCAGTTGGCTACTTTTTGCTCTACTGGAACACACCAGGAATGATAAATAAATAAATAAAACCTTCCTAATAAATGCGGGCAGCATTAACTAGCAGTCAACCATTTTAACAATAAACTATTAACGTTGCACATTAACCCAGTCAGTCGCTGTGTTTACAATTAAATGACCCAGGGTTGGTTCTGTGGTCTGGGAGCCACCTCAGGGTCACATTCCAGATGTCAGAGCTCTGCAAGAACAAGCAGGAGAAAGACTGTTTAGACTGTTAGCTGTTGGAGGTAAAGGATAGTCTGTATTCAGTGCCTTGTACAATGCTGGGCCTGTTGCTGATGCTTAATAAATAATAAGTTAATAAGATCTATAAAAGGCCATTAATGAATTTGTAAACAGCTGTCCAACTACAGATGGACAGAAATGTGCAGTATTTTGAGCTGCCCAACCCCCCTCTCTCTGGAATGAAACATCTCATTTAGCCTTTCATGGCATTCCCAGGCCTGCTCTTGGATGCCTAGACTACCTTTGGGGAACCACTACTACATGGGGTGCAGGGGAGATACCACTCATTAGTTTACGGACACAGAGTACTACTCAGAGTGTCCTATACATCCACAGGCTATCCTGAATGTCCCACTTTGCATTTGGTGCTTTGATTTAGCAGAAAGAACTAGTCAATAGTTTTTCATCCAAAAAAATGCTTTTGGGGGATGAAAAATGGCTTTTTGATTCAATGGATTTTTTTGTGAGAAAATTTCTGGTTTTGTTGACGTTTCATGGGTTTTTTTGTCAATAACCTAAACAAATTTCAGTTTTGGATAAAAAAATTGAAAAGACTCCGATTTTCTTTTATGTTGTTGATGAAAATGTAAAAAAGTCTGTGGAAAAATTGATGAAAATGAAAATTTTTTGTCTTCAATTTTTTTTTGCAGACAATGAAATACACTTTTTCGAAAAGCTTTCATAAAAGTATGTTACCAGAGCCAGACAGCTGCTTAGTTACTATCTGTCTTCACAGGCACTATTATTCTAGCAAGGGTATGGATTGTGGAATAAATTTCACTCAAAAAATCTGATCCAGATAATCCTGTTTCAGACAGTTTGATGAACTTGTGGATTGTGCTAACTCCTTCCAGTTTTGGCCAAATCCATGTTTCATAAGGTGATTTAACAAATGTGGAAGACGTGAATCTGAAGAGCTGCGTGTTTTAGAGCAGGGGTTCTCAAACTTTTTCTTTCTGAGCCCCCATTCCCCTCCCCCACATGCTATAAAACCTCCACGGCCCACTGTGTCACAATAACGGGTTTTCTGCATATAAAAGCCAGGGCTGGTGTTAGGGGGTAGCAAGCAGGGCTGTTGCCTGAGGCCTCATGCCGCAGGAGCCCCCACAGAGCTACAGCGGTTCAGGCTTCGGCTTCAGCCTTGAGTGGTGGGGCTCAGGGCCCGCGCTTCAATCCAATGCGGCAGGGCTTCGGCTTTCTGCCCTGGGCCCCAGTGAGTCTAATTCTGGCCCTGCTTGGCGGCCCCCCTGAAACCTGCTTGCGGGCCCCCAGCGGGCCTCAGACTCCTGGTTGAGAACCACTGATTTAGAGGATGACAGAATTCTATTTGATCAGAATTAAATAGTGGGAGGTTGCCTCAAATACATAAACTTATTCCAAAAAATCAGTGATGTGCTTAGTAGAAAGGAGGGGAAAAATGAATCTAGCCCTACCAGTAACTTGATTAACTAGGCAATGTGCTGGTTCTGAAAGTTAGGAACCTGTGAAATTAGGGGCTCAGAAAAGAATCTGTTTCACAGAGAACAGAGGTAGCTTTTGCGACCAGGAAGTTGGTGCCCGTGACTTGGAATTAAGAAATACAAAGAAGAATCTTAGCTTTCATGTTAACAAAAAGTAAGTTTCCATCCCTTTTATTTGCAAAGGTGGCCTTGAAAATGTAAAGTGATGTAAACCAGTAGTTTATGCTGAAGGGACCAGCATTGGGACAACACTTTTGCAGCCAGAGACTTGGAAATAGAGGAACCAAATGTCCCTTCCTCCACCCTCAACCCCATTTCTTTCATAAAAATTCTAAGGCCAGAAGGGACCAATATGATCCTCTAGTCTGACCTCCTGTGTAAGATTGGCCATTGGACTTCCCTGGCTTAATTCCTGTCTAAACTAGGGCATGTCTTTTCGAAATGCATCCAGTTTTGATTTAAAAATTGCCAGTGAGGAAGAATCCACCACAACCCTGGGTTAATTGTTCCAGTGGTTAATTCCCCTCATTATTACAAATATGTGCCTTATTTCTAGCCTTGATTTGCCTAGCTTCAACTTCCAGCCATTGAATAGGGCTGGCTGGAAAACAAGAATTCTGTTTTGTGAAAAAAATTGAGGTTTTGACATTTGTTTTCGTTCTGCATTGGAACAAAAATCAAACCTTTTAAAATACTTCATGAAAAACATATATGTGTGTGTGTGAGAGAGAGAGAGAGTGAACTGTGCTACTTTATATAAATAACTGCATACGCATTGGTTGGGGCACTCCAAATCAGGCAGAGAAAGGACTTGAGACTAAATGACTTATGTCCCAGGTGATTGCCCTTACCACTGGGGTGTTGGCTATTCTGGGGGTCTCTCTCTCTCTCTCTTTCTTTCCCAACAAAATTTTAAATGAAAATGATACATTTCTGCAAAAAGTTTCTATTAGCTGAATATTAGTGTGTCATTTCTGGTTTCCTCCCACCCCTAAAGTTCAGGGGCATTCCAATCCAGGGTACTGGGCTTAGGCCCATGACCTAATAAAAATATTTAAAATGGCTCATTTCTCATAATTTTCATAGTAGATTAAACAATGTGAATTGACTGGATTCTCCTCCCCACATGAATGCATTGGAGAGTCAGGGAGCAGAGGTATCAGGAAGCAGCTAAAAAGCCTCTTCCAGCTTTCTGCAGTGGACAGCTCCCTTAGAGAGGGGAAAATTTCTGCTGGCCATTCTGGCCAGTTTCCATTCACACCGCGCTACATGAGCAGTGCAAAGTGGACTTAACGGACTAGACGCCCATATGTTTTAAATGCATACTGCAGTACAGTGTGCTGTAAGCATGTTGAGCCAGATGCTCAGACAGTGGAACTACACAGATTTACACTAGCTGAGGATCTGGCTCACTGAGTATATTAAACTGGCAGGACTGTAGGTGCAGTCTAAGTTGAAGTAAAGGTGGCTCGGCATGAACTCCAAAGCATACCCCCACTGATCCAATTGCAAGATTCAGGCCTGATCTACTAACTGAGGTTCTAGACAATGCAATGTCAGGAACGTAGCCCTCCAGGCAGTCACATGCTACAGTCATGGGCACAGTATACGGAGCTAGATGCATTTTGAACAGGTTCTAATTCTTTTTCTTCCTCAGCTCCACATAGGAAAAGACAAAATGGCAGGGAACAAGTCTTGAAAAATACCTTGTCGTTTAAAAAACATTTTCTAAATTAATTGTTAATCCATTGCAGTTCTGTCTTATAGGCCTTAAAAACCAGCTAATACTCTCGGAACATAAAACCCCCACAGTCTGTTAAAATGACAACGTCAATCTCAGCCAAACTGAAATTTCAAGCTTTGCCCTTTGAAGTGGAATTTGAAGTTAATGGCCTGGCCTTGCCCTGATACATGATAGTCAGCAACTTACCTTAGTTGAATCATAGAAGTTAGAGATGGAAAAGACCTATTAAATCATCTTTTCCACCTCCCTGCCAATGTAGGATTGATCCCTGCCAATTTAGGATTATTCTCGAATGTTTTCTCCAGTCTAGTTTTAAATGACTCAGGCAATGGGGCTTCCACCACTTCCCCTGGGATGCTGTTCCACAGCTCTAGTAGACCTTACTGCTCAGAATTTTTTCTTGATATTCAGCCTACATTTTACTTTGTTCCATTTCGTACCCACACTCCTGGTTAAACTACATTGTACTACCCTTAATAATTCCTCCCCTATTTGGTGTTTAAGGTTTTTCTAACCCATATAGATGGTTTCAAAAATCCCCATTAGGGAGCTTCTATATATCACAGGGGTGGGCAAACTACGGCCTGGAGGCCACATCCGGCCCTTCAGACATTTTAATCCGGCCCTCGAGCTCCAGCCGGGGAGCAGGGTCAGGGCCGTGACTCCGCGCAGCTCCCAGAAGCAGTGGCATGTCTCCCCTCCAGCTCCTACATGTAGGGGCAGCCAGGGGACTTCACACACTGCCTCTGCCCCAAGCGCTGCCTCCTCAGCTCCCATTGGCTGGGAACCATGGCCAATGGGAGATGCAGGGGTTGCGCCTGTGGATGGGGCAGCTGCTTCCGGGAGCTGCTTGAGGTAAGTGCCATCTGGAGCCTGCATCCCTGACTCCCTCCCACACCCCAATCCCCTGCCCCAGCCCTGATCCCCTCCCACCATCTAAACCCCTCTGTTCCTGCCCAGAGCACTCTCCTGCACCCCCAACCACTCATCCCCAGCCCCACCCCAGAGGCCGCACCCCACCCCCCAACCCTGTGCCCCAGCCCCGAGCCCCCTCCCGCAACCTGAACTCCTTATTTTTGGCTCCACCCCAGAGCCTGCACCCCCAGCTGGAGCCCTCACCCCCCCACACCCTAACCTCCAATTTCATGAGCATTCATGGCACACCACACAATTTACATACTCAGATATGGCCCTCAGTCCAAAAAGTTTGCCCACCCCTGATATATCAGTACTAGACTGGATGTGATACACTAAATATGTGTAATCTTATTCTGTTAATATCCTTAACCTATATTAATATTTTGACTATTGTGCTGGGTTGAGGGTATTTTAGAGCAGCAATTCCCAGCTGAGGACCATGGACCACAAGTGATCTGCACAGAACTGGTTGATCACATGATGCTGGTTTTCCCATTGCCAGCTGGTAATTCATAGTAAAAGAAGGCTAAAAACCTATGAAATATTTCCTTTTGATTACTTTCCATATAAACAGTTATAATTGACATGGGGCTGTTGTATGATCACAAAGTGGAGGGAAAGTGGGCTACACAGTCAGGAATGGGACGGGAGGTTGCCCCTGAGATAGATCTCTCTGAAGACATGGTTCACAGATGAAGACCTTGTTGTGTAGATGAAGTTGGGTAAAAAAATGTCTGGTAGAAACAATCATATCACTTTTCAATAAGATCTGAGAGAGGCAGCATGAGCAGTGAATTGTCACTCTGAGAGTCACAGTTAATTGGTGGTTCCTCCTTACTCCATGGGGAAGTAATCTGCTAAAGCCCTTGGCCAGCAGCACACTATCTCTCCCTCCAGACTGACTCCACTCTGCCAGACGGGGCATGTTGGAAATGAAGTTGAGATTTTGCCCCTTCCTTACACCTGCCTGCTCACTACTGCCTGTCGGTGTGGGAGGGAGTAGCAGGCCTGTTTTCCCCATCATGATGTGACCAGGGATTCGGATAGTCCGTGAAGGGGGCCCATGGGGGCACCTCCCCAACACAGGGTACATTAGGGAAGTAGAAATACTTGGTTTAAGTAAATTTGTTAATTTTTGACATTAACAATACAGAATTTTTCAAGACAAATCACATCCTCCACCTTCCGCAGCCAAGGAGGCCCTTGACAGCAGTGGCAGTTCCACTGCATGGGCAGAAAGGAGCCAGAATACTGAGACACCAGGCACCACCGTGTGCCTTGGTGCTCTGCGGAAGCATCCTGTACCCCTTAGGGCAAGGACATGGCTGGGGGATCTGGAATGATGCAGCTCCAGTAGCAATTGCCCCTAAGGAGTAGTGGGAACAAAACAGCTCTGTGGCTTAGAATGGAGGATCCTTCCCCACTTAGCCTAACAGAGATCCCCAGTGCAGAGCCCGGTTATTCAGCTAGTGAGCTATTAAACATTTTAGAGTAGTGCCAAAAAGCCCCAACCGGGTTGGGCCCCAGGGTATGAAGTGCTGAACACACACATTATAAATGACACTCCTGTCCCAAATGCCTTACAGTCAGGATCTGACCAGAATGAAAGTGTTGTTGGCTAAATAATCTCAAACTTTAAAAAAAATACTCTTCAATTCTACAGAAATAGGGGCAATGTGAGCATTTCATTGCACTACCACAAGCATTCAGCTTGGCCACACAGAAAGAAAGATGTAAAAAACCAGACGCTTTGTAGACAGAGGCATTTTATTAAACTAACAGTATGAGCAAGGGGTGAGAAGCCAAATGGAAGTCTCAAACTATGACATTCTTCCGGTGATGAGCAGTATCCAGGCATTATTACACAAGCTAAAACTACAGAGTAGTGGTGTCCCACTTTTCAGGCTTATTTCAAAAGGCAAGAGTCTACAATTAGTAGTTCTGCTCAGGTAGCCGAAGGGAGCAAAAATTGCTGACAAGTCTCATGATAGTAGTGAGAGACAAAGTGGGTGAGCTAATATCTGTTATTGGCCCAACTTCTGTTGATGAAAGAGACAAGCATTCCAGTTTACGCAGTCTTCAGGTCTGTGTAAGCCCGAAAGCTTGTCTCTCTCACCAACAGGAATTGGGCCAATAAAAGATATTACCTAACACACCTTGTCTCTCTAATGTCCTGAGACCAACACAGCTACACCACCACTGGTGTGGAAGAAGCCACAACTGACATACAGCAGCATAACCAGCTCCTGGGCTGGTTAGCAAGGGAAATATGAGGGAGTGTAAGTAGGTGAGTCAGAACAGGGAAATCACAGAATTAGATTCCTCCCCTCCTGCCATTTTTAAGATCCCACAGGCACCAGATCAGAAGCAGCAGCTGGGAAAGAGGATAAAGTGAAAAAGTTTACCCAGTGACACTGAGCAGGGAGCCTATCAGGAAGTTCCAGAAAGAAGATAGACATGCAGGACCCCGACTCGTCTGGTAACCTGGGTGTATGAGATGCAGACAGTCTGTGGGGGCTGGGCCAGGGAAGTAAAGGAAGAGTTACTGCCATGGGATTCTGACTGCCATGCCCAGGATAGCGTGCGCATGGCTGGGACAGCCCACTTACTTTTCCTGAACCCAGAGAGGCACCATGTCAGGGAGTGGGAGTTGGCAGGAAGAGATACCACTGCTCATTTGTTCTCTGAGGCAAGGAGATAAGGAGAAAAGAACGAGGGCCCATTGGTCTTAAGGTGGGCCACAGAGTTGCCCTGAAGGGAGGAATTAGTGGATTCTACCACTCTGGGTGACCAGGAGCATTCTAGGAGGGGGCTATGTAAGTGTGACTACATTACTGTGTGATCTCAGTTTCAGTCTTCGTTTTCAGACAATATATCCGGTCAATTTATGGCTGATTTAGAATCAGTGGGCAAGGAGGAGAAGGGAGAAAGGGACCTCCTTTCCCTCAACCTCTTCTGCAGAGGATACTGCTATAATTTGGCTGGTTGATTTGCTGAAGTTCAAGGGGTGGGCTCTGGTCCTCATTGTCCTACAGTGAGTATGTCATATGTTTGGCTTAGGCCATGGCCTTGTACCCTCATCTGCCCCATATACCAGACGATAGTCATGAGGCTGACCTAGGGTAACAGGACCAAGGCCTGCATCTCTACCCAAAGGTGAAATCTTTCAAAAAATATATGAGCAAAATCCTTTCAGCAATCTCAGACTTACAATGGAATGAAACAAAACAAAATAAATTTTTCCCATAGTAAAAAACATTCTACCCAGGTTATTTTTGCAGGGATACCTCAAAACCAGTTGAACTTTGAAACTTTAAACCCAGAGCACTTAAAGAGATTGTGTTTGTTTCTAAACAATAAAAGACCTTTTGTTACAGGATGAAAAAGCTTCCTAACGCCTGAGCTGAGTAAGCACAGTAATATTTCCATAGAATGTTTCTGCAGAGTCAAGTTAGGGAAAAAAGTTAAAGTGGTCACGGAATTTGAGAAGTGTGACAGTTCAGCAAGCCTGAATGTGGGCTTGCATGCATAGAACATCTGCTTCTGCAGTGTGGTTACCTTTCTAGCTACTCCACCGAGGTCAATAACTCACCAACGCCATCTCTTTACGCTTAGTTGTATGTGTGCTTAGGGTCCATAAAACCCATGTACAGAACTTTTACATGCTCCCAGCACTTTTGGACCAGCTGTCTCAGGGAGTGAATTGTGGTATCAAGAATATGTAGAGTCATCACTTCTAAAACCACATTGTCTTTACTATAGGCCTCCAATGCATCTTGTTTGGGATCAGGCTAGCAAACAGTGGTCCAGATTCTCTATTGTGATGCTGGCTACAGATGGCCAGCGGAAAATTCCCTTGGTGTACGGGAACTCCTTGCTGGTATAAATGTGCTAGATCTGGGTCCTGCTCTAGCTGCCCGCTACCCCACCTGCCCTCAGTGTAGGGTGCGTGTGTTGTGTCTGGGGAGGGAGGGAGCATGCAGAATTGGGGAGACATGGAGAACTGGAGCTAGATGTATGCCAGTTCATTAGTGGCATATGGCCCAGTACTACAGAAAGAGTGCAGCTTAGAGCAGCCTAGCAAGTGTTCTAAGCATCACCAGGGCTGGCACAAACAGCCCTCAGGATCAAGTCTCTGATGCCTCCATATGTGGCACAGGTGAGAACCCAGCTCACTGTCTGCATTGCCACGTTGAGCAGAAAATTAATGGCTTAAGTAGAGCGGTGCAAATAGCTGGTTATTCTGTTTTGTGGCCTAACCAACAAAACTCAAAAAAATAATAATTTCATTTTGGGTTGAACAAGGCATTTCCTTTAACCCAAAATACAGTGTAACTTTTCATGTTGAGTTCTTTTTCCTGTTCTAAAAAATAAAATTGAAGTAAAATTGGAAACAAAATATAATTTTGAATTAAAAAAATCAAGATGTTTCATTTAGAAAATATCAAAATGACACATTTTCTTGGGATTTTTTTTTGACGGAAAGAATTTGGTGAATTTAACATGAATTTGTTAAATGTTTCAGTCAACCTGAATCTGCCTTTTTCAGCAAAAAGAAGTTCCGTCAAAAAAATGTCTCTTGGCACTAGTCTTGAATTCTTAAATGTTTTCCGTTTCCGCTTCTCATTCTGTGGTGTTGTTACTACCGAGTCCTTCTCAGTTCTGTAGTGCTTTTACTGTTCCCTAAACTGGATGGCACAGTGACCTTAATGCACCCTGTCATTCAGCAGTGAGTCTTAGGGTATGTCTACACTGCAATTAAAAACCCATGGGCTGGCCTGTGCCAGCTGTCTCTGGCTTGTAGGGCTTGGGCTGTGGGGCTGTTCAACTGCAGTATAGACATTTGTGCTTGGGTTGGAACCAAGGCTCTGGGACCCTGCAAGGGGGGAGGGTCCCAGAACTCAGGCTCCAGCCTGAGCCTGAATGTCTACACCAAATTAAATGGCCCCTTAGCGGAAGCCCTGTGAGCCTGAGTCAGCTGGCACTGGCCAGCCATGGGTGTCTAGTTGCAGTGTAGACATACTGTTAAAATACAGGGCCTATGCTGCCCTTTCTATCTCTCTTGTTAGCTTATAATCCTCAAGATCCTTTTCTTCTTTAATGTACAGTAAGCAGCATGAACTGTGGGGTCTGAAGGCCACCACCCTGGGTTCTCTGAATTGGCTGTTCCACCTTATATTCTGTCCTCATGGACATTACTTTTTGCTCCACAATCATCGGAGTCCTTGAAGGGCTTTAGCAGTGACACTATCTCTCCATCATTAAGTTATTTATTAAGTGTAATATCTAGAGGCCCAAACTGGGATTGGGACCCCATTTGTGCTAGACATTCTACAGACACATTCTAAGAGGTTGTATGTGTTCAGAAAAGCTTACAATCTAAAGAGACAAGACTCACGTGGAATTGGAAACAGGAAGTATTATCCCCATTTTACAGGTAAGAAACTGAGGCCCAGAGAGATGATGCGACATACCCAAGGCCACACAGGAGGGAGGATTGTACTGTAGTGGCTCTATACTAAGCCGCAAGCACATGCAATTCCTAAGGAATCCACATTGCAGGGACATCACATTTGAGACAAATACTTAACAGAGCATTACTCATGAATTCATTTGTTAGGCTCTGGTAGTGTGCTAAGAATGTGCAAGGCACAAAGATGTGAGGGAAATGCATCTGCTACACATTTTAGACATACATTAACAGTCTGTTGTTATTATCAAAATATGAATTAGACATAATCATTTTAGTTTTTAAGCACTAAACAATATGGCAGTGGCACATGATACCCAAATAAAGATAAATAGATAACAGCAAGATACATCAAACTATTATTTGTCTGTGATGTGGGTGAGTTAATGGTTCTATGTGACCCTTCACTTTTTCATTTCCTCCCCTTGTCTAACCACAGTATGTAGCATTAAAAGCAATTTTTTACATTTCATATAAAAGTGAATCTCAGACACCACAGCACATGGTGATGCAGCATCAGGTCTTTCAAGATGTTTTCTATCTAATGAGATAGACATGTCACCCATTGTAAGCAAATGGCAATGGGAAAGTACTGTGCAGAGCAGAGACTTGTCTAGATTAAGGGCTCCAGTCTGGAAGATGTACCTCCGCTCAGTAGTTTGCAGGAGGTGGGAAGGACTTGCAAGGATTGGCTCTGTTATTTCACCTCAGTGGTGCTTCTAAAGTAACAGACTCTCATCCCCTTCCTCATGCTAAATAGTATTTTACATGACCAGCCCCCTGCCCCCACAGTAGTGCAGTCTTGAAAGAGGGAGCAGGCAGCCCCACACACCCACAATGGCGCTGGAACACTTTTTATAATGGGGGTGCTGAAAGCCAGCTAAGGAAACTGTAAAGCAGTGGTCCTCAAACTTGTGCCCCCCCATACCCCTGTCCATGTCTCCCCACCCCCCAAAGCCGTGGCTCCGGGAGAAGGGGATACGGACAGAGGTAAGGGGGCCGAGGCTGGGGCCACACCTGGGGGTGGGTGCGGGGCCGGGAGTGGAGCCCCGGGTGCAGGGCTGACCACCAGGACCCTGGACACTGGTCTGGGAGCAGAGCCCCAGGCACGAGGACAGCATCAAGGATCCTGGGTGTGGGGCCAGGAGTGGAGCCCCAGTCATGGGCCGGGAGAGCTGCAGCCCCACCCGCATCCCTAGTTCTCACGCCTATGCACACCGCTGCACCAGCTAACCACAGCATGACAGGTGAGATAGGCTTGGCAAAGCCGCTTTGTTGTGTCCACACACAGGTGGGTAAGGAGAGCAGGGAACCAGTAGAGCCAAGGCTTCGCCCCAAACAACATTCCTGGTGTAGTAATTCTGCTTCCTCATAGAGAAGTGCTTGACAGTTATAGACCTGGCAAAGCATTCTCCTTTCCCAGAGTAGTGTGGGGACTGGGAGGGAGACTGGAATGCTTCTTCCTCTTGGACGGCTCCAACACACAGCCCCTCGCACTTAAAACTGGGGGTGTTGTAAATAGTGAAGAGGACCAGTCACCAGGGGTGAAAGTAATATTAAATTCTTACCGGTACGGGGGCCGGGCTTCGGGCAGAAGCGGTGGGGCTGGGGGGTCAGCCTCCCCCAGCCAGCCCATCCACGCTGCCTGGCCCCTGCCGCCTGGGGCTCCGGTGGTGATTTAAAAGGGTCCAGGGCTCCGGCCGCTGCCACGGTAGCGGTGGTAGCAGCTGGGAGCCCTGGGCCCTTTTAAATCGCCAGCCCCAGGGCAGCTGCCCCTTTTGCCCCCCTCTGTCGGCAGCATGGGGGCAGGGAGCACCAAAAGGGGCAATGATGTTGAAGTGCTGCAGCAGCGCTTTAATGTCGTTGCCCCTTTTGCCTCCCCCATCAGTGGCCCTGCCGGTAGGGTAGGGAAAGGGGCAGCGACATTACAATGTTGCCGCGGCAGCGCTTTAGAGTGGGCTGCATATGGGCCAGTACTGGCTTCTTACTGGTACACCGAACCGACCCATACCGGCCCACTTTCACCGCCCCGGTCACTGATTCAGAACAATCTGCATCACTTGGTAAGCTGGGCACAAGCAAACAATGGGTGTTTCAATATGGCATTTACAGCATGGGATACTGTAACCTGGCAAGGAGTGACTCTGAAAAAAATGTGGGGGTTGTTGTGGATAATCAGCTGAACATGACTCCCACTGTGATGCTGTGGCCAAAAGGGCTAATGCAAATCTCAAGTATGAGTAGGGAGGTTATATTACCTCTGTATTTGGCATTGGTGCGACCATTGCTGGAATACTGTGTCCTATTCTGGTGCCCACAATTCAAGAAGGATGTTGATAAATTGGAGAGGGTTCGGAGAAGAGCCATGGGAGTGACTAAAGGATTAGAAAACATGTCTTATAGTAATAGATTCAAAGAGCTCCATCTATTTAGCCTAACAAAGAGAAGGCTAAGGGGTGAGTTGATTACAGTCTGTAAGTATCCAGATGGGGAACAAATATTTGATAATAGGCTCTTCAATCTAGCAGAGAAAGATCCAACGGTTGGAAGTTGCAGCTAAACAAATTTAGCCTGGAAATAAGGTGTACATTTTTATCAGTGAGGGTAATTAACCACTGGATCAGTTTACCATGAGCTGCAGTGGATTCTCCATCACTGGCAATTTTTAAATCAAGTTTGAGTATTTTTCTAAAAGATATACTCTAGGAACGATTTGGGGGAAGTTCTCTGGCCTGTGTTATACAGGAGGTCAAACTAGATGATCACAATGGTCCCTTCTGGTCTTGGAATCTGTGAATCTATTGTGCGCTGGGGCAAAAACAGAGTTTGTGGGAAAACCATGCTAGCGTCTATTAATTGTAATGGCACTACAGGTGGAGCAAGGGAAAAACCACAAGTAAGGGAATCGGAAACTGGCCCCAAAGATGTAGGGCCAGATTCTGATGCCCTTACATTCAACAGTACCTTACTCCACAATTTGTTCCATTGAGGTCACCAAAACTATTTGCAGAGTAAGGTTTTATTAAACCAGGATAAGAGTATCAGCATCTGACTCGTATTTTTGAACGTCTGCATTAGGCAACTACTGCAAATCTAAAGGAGAATGAGAGCGAGAGGGGAGAGGCCCTGCTCTTGTGTTTCTATTTTCTTCAATGAAATGTGTTTTAGGGCCTTAAGGGAAAACTCATGCATTTTTACTGACCAATATAACAAGCCAGTTGAACTGTATCCCTCCCATTAATACAACAAACAGAACTGAAGTGGGAAGACTCTGTAATTGCTTGTTTATTGAATTGAACAGATTATTAAAAGGTGCAATTAAAGATTAGGAAAGTATCTAGTGTCAGAGCAGTTAAAAGCATAGGCATCCCTACTGACCGCTTTTAAAGCGTTGCTATTCAATACAAAAACAAATGGTACTAGATTAAGTGCTGGGCACTCACATTACAAATTATACTAGTAATCTGGATTTCTCATTATAGAACCTCTGCCAAATTCAGCCTATTGCCAAGGATGATTTAACTATTCAGAGTGTAAAGCTGACCTTGAGGCTCAGGGAGAAAGGACCTTAATTGCAATTTCATTGTTTTTTTCATGAAAAACTTAAATATTAGGCTCCCTTTCAAACCATAGGGGGAAAGATAAAATCTTTTCCATTAGCAGCTAAGTGTATATGAAAAAGTGATACATATTATATACTGTAGCTATATAAAGGCCAGACTCTACCACCTTTACTCGGGTTGAATAATACCTTACTCCACAAGTTGTTCCATTGAAATCAGTGGTACTAGTCCTGGAATAAGGTACTGCTGATCCAGAGTCTGGGTGGCTGTATCTGGCTCAAGGGATATGTAGTGCTGAATTTCCAACATCTGATTAAGAGATAAGTATTCTTTTTTGTTATCAGTTATGTTTGGAAGCAAATGGACTTTTAAGACATGCAGACTGGCAGGAGAGACATAAGGAAAAAAAGGGCATGGATGATAAAGTTAACAAAATGGAATGGCTGTACTGAATTGTTTGATTATAATTCTTTTTTGTTATAATATTTTACTGCACAGTACATCTAAAACAGCATTAAAGGCACCTAGTGAGACAACCTCATACAACAAGCACTGGTCAGCATGTGCTTTATACTCATCAATGCATTTAATTTTTTTTCAAGAAACAAATTTTAAATGGGACCCGTATTAGAAGTATTGATATATGTTAAGTTAAAGCTGTGCATCTGTTCTTGAAATTGTTTTTCTAGCAATTGTTATAGCAATAACATAAAAAGCCTTTTAAATCTTCATTAAAAGGATGAAAAAGAGGTATGCTGCTTGTTACTGGACTTTTGTGTTTAAGATTTTCCTCCTATAGGCTGACTAGAACTGTATGCTGTGATTACTCCTGAGGGTTTTGTAAAACGCTATGGAAACAATTTGATATGTATAGTTTATGATTAATGCTGTATTCACTGGCAAAGCTTATTTGGTGCCAAGTCTCCAACAACAGATTTAGATTGCTTAGATAGAATTTGAGTAACGCAAGCAGGCAAACAACTGTTTATAATGTTAATATAAAATTGATTTTTCACTTAAATGTTTAAATCATTCAGTTATCAAGGACACAGCTAGTTTAAATTTACAGACTACAACTAGGATCTTTAGCTGCTGCTAGTTACATTTGCAGGGTTACCCCAGAATTTATTATCACATTGTTGCAATCTTTAAGTTATAAATGTCACCTCAAAATATACTGGGCCAAATTCTCTACTTAGCATCATTGTGTTGAAGCCAGTGGAATTCCACTAGTTGAGAATTTGACCCCCTGATTTGTGATTATTGATATGATTATTGAAAATAGAGGTAGAATGTTAGGTTGCTTTCCATGTGGATAGCTCTACAGAGATGCACAAAGAGGAAGGGTGCTCACTACTGTTTGGCAAATTATAAACGTTAGCAACAAAAAGACCTAGTAGGTAACCCCCAGGATTCAGTAGTGTCCTGTACAATAATAGGAATGTTATAATAATAATGATAATAGTACAATTATTATTATTATTTATGTAGTGCCAAAAGCATGCTAGGTGCTTTACAGGAAGTAAGAAAAAAGGGTCCAAATAGAACCTATGGCCTGAATGGAACACAGGCAGACAAAAAAGAAGACAGACTACAATAAAAAGCAGTGATGCAACAGTGTATGTCCTGTTAGATAAACAATTTTTTGATAGATTGATGTATTCTTCCCTATTTCCTTCCTATTATGAACAATATTTGGTCAAGGGATGAGAGCAAAGGTTTAAAGTGGCTGGTGGAGACAAATGTGTTTTCAGGAAAGATTTGAAAGAGGAGAGGGTAAAGGTGTAACAGACAAGGTCAGGAAGAGCCTAGGGATCCCGATGTAAAGGGCCAAGTGGAAACTCCCAGAACTGTCAGCTGTGACAACAGGGATTTGCAAAATGCCAGTTGGCTGATACTGTAATTTTATTTCCAAAGACAGTCCTGGCATGAGTAGTATCAAAATAGGGAGGGTTTAGTGCACCAAAATCTAGGTTGGATAATGATCATATTACTTAATAATTCAACCTACATCTTATATTAATTATTATGAATAATAATTTTATTTTACCTAGCCAGATTGTCTTACTCATGTTGAGCAGTGCCTTATTCCACAACTATCATTTACCTCATTGGGGCTTTCGTGGTGTGAGGTACTATTCAACATGACTACAGTCATCTTGGTCTCAGAGCATTATTTCTTCTTATTATTAGCATTTATAAGGTTTACAAGGGTTAGGGAAGAAACAAACCAAACAAAAGAAGCAAAAAGCCCACAAACAAACAGGCCCTATAAAAACACCAAGGAGGGTGAGAGAGAGACAGATACCAAAGACAGAATATTTGATGCAGGGACAGGTGCAGCAATAGTATCAGATGCCCCCACAATGCATTGCAAGTATTTGTAATTGTATTGAAACCCCACATTAACAGCTCGAGTTTTGGCAAGCGACTCTAGGCTCAGAGCCACAGGGCTCCCTCTTCGCATACTGTACCTCTCCTAAGCCAGCCTGGTAAAATCCAGTGATTAGCACGGTGCTAGTGCAGCTGTTGTGGAGGGAGAATACAGCGATGATATTGATGACATTGCTCATTTCTCCTGTAGGCTTAGAAATGGAATGAGGATTTGCCTTTCATCATTGCATCATCCATTTTATGTAGTCTGGCCTAGGTGCTGGCACTAAGCCTGCTGCTACTAATTTTATTCTCTCTTGATCTTTTTTGCTTCAGCTGCTGTGACTAAAAATTTACTGCAGTATTCATTAAAAAAAGTGTTGCTAATATTGAAGGGGGGCTTTTATAGCTGGCACCCTAGAACCAGACCCTCTAGAGTGCTGCCAGTTGCCAATTTGTTTTGTTAGCATTTGCTATTTTGGAAGAGCAATCTGTTACATTCTTCTAACTCTCTTCTAATATAATGTACTGATTATTCAGTAAACAATGCGTTTGTATTGTGAGTTACTTGTAGTTGTATGTTGTGGGCTGAAATAATACGTAAGGCCTTGAATAGATAAGATATAAGATTTCAAAATTATTTTTACGTTTTGCTGGCCAAACGACATTAGAAACCCACTTGTCCCCGATGGACTTCAACTGTATTTTAGCGTATCTTTTAAAACTTGGTTGTTACACAGCTGCAGATGTGGCCTAAAAATCCAGAGGAGAATCAGAACAATACCAACTGTTTTTTATTAAGAGTGAGAGATTAAATCAACTCACTGGACCTGAAATTGCATGAGTAGGTGAGGCAAAATTCCAGTTCCAAAATATTCCTTCTCTCACTGAAGCGCCAGAGCAGGACAGGAAATCACAAACATCACATCACATCAGAACAAATGCTCATTGCCTGATCATGAAGGCAGGACACTGTAATCTAGTAACTACCGAGAGCTTTTTTAAACAAAAGAACTCTTGTATGGGCTGTCACTTACTTTACACCAAACCAAAAAATAAAATAAAATTAAAAATCTGAATATACAGAAATTGTAACTGTAATAAGTAGACATGGGTGAATAATGCAAAATATGTTCTTGAAAATAGGCTTCAATTCAACAAGCACATAGTCATGTCCTTAACGTTAAGAATATGAGTAGAGTAGTCCTATCCCTATTCAGCAAAATATTTAAGCATGTGATTAAAGTTGAACACATACTTAAGCACTCTGTTGAGCTGAGGCCAGATTCACTTGAATTTTTCAATCAATCCTTGCATCTCTTTTGTGATAGTTTGCTGTGAATATCTAAGCAACTGGTTCTTATGGCCACAAATACTGACAAAAGAGTATTCCAAAGTCGCACGGATGAATATGCATGACAGGCAATCTTTACATTATTTGCATGTGCAATTAACTGCAACGGAAGTACTTGTGCATGAGTCCAGTTAGGAAATGGAAATAATACCACGTGTCTGATCTGCCCAGTGATGGCTGAGCAACATGGCTTGGCTTGCAAGTATGTTAATTCCTAGAATAATGATAATACAAAAATAGAAACAATTCAAACAGTAAAAAAAATAAAAAATTGAGGAAGCTGTGATCTGCGGTTGGAAATGCCACCAGCAGAAAAAAGGGGCTACATTAATCAGGTAAGTGCTGTGTTGTGAGTTATTTGCTCACTTCTTGTCACCAGTTACTTTAACAATTGTGTTTGCTTGACATAGTTATGTGGTGTATAGAAGCTAAGTGAAAGTTGCCAAACTATTCTTATTTTATTATTACTGTTCTCTTTTGTTGTTTATGACTTTTGTTGTTGGTTTCAATACACTTGATGCTGGGTGTGGTGAGCTGAAGATCTCGCCCTGGGAGGAGGAATTCTCTATATCCCTTAGGTTACCAGCAGTGGTTACTACTCTTTTCCCCCATGCTGCTTGAATACCTTTCTGCTGCTTGTGTATTTAAGTCTGTTGTGCAAAAATAACATCAGGAGAGTGCACTGGACAATCCAAATCCTGCTTAGCTTAGTTTCATCAGTTGTTGTTGTTTGTGTTGCTCAGGGTACCAAGGCGTTGCTGCTGCTGGCTTTTCCTTTCTGAGCTGCTCTAAAATCTGCTATCCAGTCCTCTCTCCCCACATTGTAATATTGTACATAGAAACTAAATGAATTATTGCCAGATGACCCAAGAAGACTTGCTGGCATATCTACAGTGTATTCCCCCCTCCCCTGAAATGCCTTCTGTAGACCAACAGAAATGACATAAACAACATCAACAAAACACTTGCATCTGTACTTACATGTGTATTCAGTTCATATTATGAATAATGACTCCAGGACAGGGCTTTTCCTGGGTATTATGACCTCTTGAGGTACATGGATGAAGAATATGCTGCAGTTCATGGTATCAGTTCCTTCCAGCTAATACTTAATCCTCAGGAAATGCCCTGAGAACCTGCATATTCAATTGTGAAAATGATTGCTAATCACTCTTTGTACTATATGACCTAGTCTGCTTAGCAACATGATCACCAGATCCTGAACCATTTAAAGTTAATAGGAGCTTTGCGATTGACTTCAATGAACACAGGGTCAAGCCCCAAGTGCTAGGGATGTGCACAGAAATGCATAAATGAATTAGCTTAATTATATATTTTACAAATATTTTAGGAGCTCATTAAAATGCCATTATACTATCACCACTGAACTTCAGCCAGAGTGGTGTCTAGATATTTCAGGTACAGTTGTTTTCTTTAGAACTGCTGATGAATGACTATATGGATGGGTAGACAGAAAGACAGCATTTTTTTTCCGTACAGACACAAACTGAGATTAGTGGTTAAAAATATTATAGAAATATTTTTCAAGACAGCTCTCTGGATTTAGATCTCTTTGATTTTGTTCATAACATTTTTTGCTGCTCAGAACCCTCTAGACTTTCTGTGTCATAAAAATAAATTATGAGTCAGATCCTCAGCTAATGGAGATTGGCATCGTTCCATTGTTTTCAGTGGAGCCATGTCGATTTATACCAGGTGAAGTTCTGGCCCTATATTACTAGGTCTAGACTGTGTCATGTAGCCACAGCTCTGAGTAGCTGGTGGATTAGCACAGCCCCTGGGGAGGCTGGGCATAGATTGTGCTTCCAGAAGACAAAATCCCTCTCCAAGCTCCTCAGGACACATGGAGTGTGCGGCACAGGCCCTACCATCCTCTTGCATGGGGCAATCAAGGAGCTTGAGCCACTGATGTTGCTGGAAAAGTTCCCATTGACTTCAGTGGGCACTGGATCAGGTCCAAGGTATCCTTTCACTTTCTCTACCCCTTGTGTCACATGCATGAATCAGGGACCTTATTATTTATTTCCTGCATGAACAGCAGAAATGAAATGTCGCTTTGCAGTAAATATCACATTAGGCCAGAGTTACTCATATGAGAATGTTGCTAACAAGGCTGAACAATATACACTGTACTCAGCATTCTTGGGGTCTGGGCACGTTTAGTTCGAAAGATACCCCACATGTTAAAGCAACATTATAAACAGAGTAGAGTGAAGACATTTTTTTGTAACATGACACTTTATATTCCCAAGGAAGACCTTTTAAAATGTGTTTTCATAATAAATATCCATCCTCCTTAAAATTCTCAGATGTAATCAGATAGACAAAGCTACTGAAAAGCAGCTGCTCAGCATAATTGACAAATTAAGCCTAGGCATGCTGTAGTGCTATTTTTTTCCCCGGTGACATGTTTCACTATCTCTTATTTTAGCTTCTTCAGGTTTGTTTTCCATTCTTTCATGGAGAGAGCACCACCAGAGAATCATCAACTGCATATGCATGTGGTTAACATGCATTTGTTCCACTTTTACAAGACATTTATGACTGAAAACAGATTGTGATTTCTAAATACTCTTCGACTCACTGAAATCTCAATAAAACTACAAACTTGTGTTTGCACATTCCTTTTCCTGAGCCCCATTATCTTTACACCAGCATATTATTTTTACTGCTGAGTTCTGCTTGAGGACAGATAGCCACTACTTGCTCAGATCAATGTTTCAGATAAAGAAATCAGTTATGTAAACCAAACTTCGTTTTAGAGCCTTAGAGGCAAAGGACACAGTTCATTGCTTCAACACTCTTATGAAAAGTGTCTGTTGCACAAGCTTATATCCAGTCTATATCCATTATCTAGAATGAACCGATGAGGGGGAATCTGGAATGAGGAGCAGCTGTGTGGTTTGGGTAGAAAGGCACAGTGCTTCTAAAGGAAAATAAGTTAGTTAACTCTTTAAATGCTGGTATTTTCTTGAAATGAATGTTTAGAAAAATTATGGCCAGAGTCAATACTTAAGGTAGCACTGGTGTTTCATTTCTAAAAAGGAATTTTCTGATGGTTATAATTTTGTCAAAATTTTGTCTTTTGGGTGGAAAGTGGTTTATTTCAGTCTAGTTTAATATTCTTGAGAATTAGCAGATCATGATATTACAGATGCTCTATAAGGACTAGTTAACTGAACACATAAGCAGTGAGATCTTGAAGAAATGTTTACTTTTAGTTGTGGTGCCTTTCTTAGACGCTGTGGCATTGCAAACTTCATTCCCCTTTCCCCCCCAGTTTGAGTCTCATATTGAATAATTTCACAGGTACAGAGCTGCTGCCTATATGATATATCTATGCAAGCAGAACAAAAACATTGCCTTGTAAATGCTGAAGAAAATGCATCTGGCCAACATTATGGACTTTGCCATAGTCCACTACTAAGGATAAACAGGGGAAAGCTTCATGAAAATCAATGTGTTACCATGAAACATTTTGGCTTCGATGAAACAGCATATTTCAATGAAAAATGTTCTCACATGCTCTAGTCATTTACATATTGCACTGTGAGATATGCCAGTTTCCCTATGATGCACACATTTCAGGATATAACATTTTGTTATTTGATGTAGGTATTTGATATTAGAAGTTTTGAATTATGTCCCCAATTGTACCTCTCATGACAGTAGCTGCATAAACCATGTGTTATAGGGCAGGCTGTCCTGGAACATCCTTTTGTGGTCAGGAGTGGCACTGCAGGTGAGCCCTACCTTGATTTCCCTCCCCCACATATAAACAAGTCCAGACAGACCTTCAGTAGCCAAAGAAAAAAGGCTAACACAAAACATAACCAAAATTTTCATCCCAGCATCCTAGCTGGGAGATCGAGCCAGTCTTAGTTTATCTGTCCCTCCTGAGTCCACTGTTTGTCTCTGTCCAGGTCCTTTATGGCAATGTTTCTCTCAACAATGTTGAGAGCAATGTTTACCAGCAATGTTTCTCTCAACTCAGTCCTTTCCCCTGGAGTTAGGTCTCTTCCCACTACCTGGAAGTAGAATACTTCTTTGGAGTCAGGGTTCTGAAGAGATCTATCAACTGCAGCATATTCCCAGGGTGGTACATAATTCCTAACACACTGGGCTTCCTGCCAGTGTTCAGAAGATCCCTTTGCAGAGACTAGGCCTTCCTGGATGATTGTCTTCTTCAGCTTTCCCATTAGGAATCTTCTCTCTCTAGGAGAAACTCCTAGACTCCCTGCTCTGGTGGGCTTTCTGGAGGGTTACCTGTCTCTTGGAGGACATCTTCTAGGCTCACTGCTCCAAGAGCACACCTTCGAGGCTCCCTATTCTGGTGAGTTCTCCTGATCAGCTCTCCTTCAGAGCTTCCTGTCTCCTTTGGAGTGCCTTCTCTAAGGGATCTTGGCCAACCTTTTTACTAGCTCCAAGTGCTCATTTACTAATTTACCATTAAGCAGCCACCTGGGGCAGTCAGTTACCTCCAGGTGGGCCTTCAGAAGGCAGCTGTGGGCAGACTGGGCCCTGATTCCCCTTAAAGGGGCCTTTCTCCCCATGACACCACATAGTTGCATGGTGCCGTCAAATTTTAAAGTGCTGTGTGTGACAATAGATATACTATTTCTTTATATCTGTAACATGACATCCGGCAGGAAAAGGCTGGGGAAGATGGTAGGTAGAAATTTTACAGCGAAGCAGAGAGAGAAAGATAGAAAGATTGAGAAAGAGAAGCTTTAGGGAGCACAGTATTGCCTCATTGTAATAAAGTCAGTTGAGTTAGGCGAATGATTCTGTGATTCTTTACCATTTTGATTTGACATCAAGTAGTGGAAGATGCATAGTGACATGTAGCTGTAATCCCAATGAGCCTCATAGTGTTATGTAGTTCTACGGTGCCATATAGTTACATAGTGTACCCACTTCAACGCCTGCGCTGTAAAGCAGTCCTACTGACGAAGAATATTTTCTCTGTTAACTTCCAATTGATGACTTAACCTACATGAAAATGTAGCCTATTTTCATTGCTTGGTAATCAGGAATCTGTTTTATAGCGAGGTCTGAAAAGAGGTGAGAAATGTTAAAATGCTTTCATAAAAGGGTATTTATAACTCATAACTAATTAGCAGATTTACTTGTAAATTCTCAGAAAAATGCATTCAGTACTCAAAGAATAAGTGCTGTAATTTTGGTGTGGATATATTATATTATCAGACACAGCAAAGAGATTTAGTCCCTGCTTCAATTTCAAATCTCAACTGAACCTTAACTATGGAGCCTTTGTAATAAAAATCAACTTTGAACAACATCCAGTCCCTTTAAACTTTTGAATTGGAGCAACTGTACTGTCTTTTAATTTATAGACTGATCATTCTGAAATATTTAAACAAACATTCCCATCACCACAACAGACATACAGTGAGAAATTCATTCCTGGTGTAACTCCATAAATTCCAGTTTTTTCCCCCTTACTAATGCTAAACAGCAGTAGTTTTAAAAAGTGCAAATTTACCTGTGTGTATATTGATATTATATCACTTAATTCCATCAAACTACCCTCAAAAATAAAGCAGAACGTCCTTCAGCATAGAGGTTCGTATATCAATTTCTGAGATTATCCAGCCTGGAGTTTGTTTTCAAAGACAAACTAGTCTTACTGTGAGATGTAAAATAAAAAAACATGCAGTGGCATTTACTTCTCTGATCAATCTGTTTAAGTGTCATCCTGTCGACACAGTTGTTAAACAGAAAGCAAAATGTTTAAACTTAAATTCTGGGGAATGAAGGACTTCTTCAAGTCACATCACCAGTGAGAAGAATCAAATGGAAAATTGAAGTTAAAGGATAATAAGGATTGATAGACTATTTCATCCTCTTCACAGGGACGTCCCTCCCAAAACATCTAATCTATTTGGAACACTTAACCATCCACAAATGCCAGAGAAAATAGTTGGGCTTTTCAACATGCCCTGAAAGTGAACGTATTCAGGTAACTTTGAACCAGCATTGGGAATGAATTCAAAAGCAAGAGCCAAAAGCTGCCAGAAGCTCATTCTCCTGTAAACCATGGGGCCTCCAGATCAAGCACCTCTGCTGTTTGCAGCCCAGCTGTCTAGATATTGTGAGATTTATCTAACCACAACCTTCTCAATAACTGTAACCAAAAAGGGAAGCTCAAAACTAGTCAATAATTAGCCAGATTGTCTGTGTCAGGACATAGTATCTTGAGCAAAGACCATACACAAAGAGAAGGAACTATCGATTTTAGATATGTATATGGCCCCTTCATTACCATGGCATCTGATCACCTCACAATTGTCAATTTTACCTCACAAAATCCCACGAGATAGGGAAGTACTGTGATTATCCCCATTTTACCTGTGAGGAACTGGGGCATGGAGAGACTATGTGACTTCCCCAAAGTCACACAAGAAATCTGTGGCAGACCAGCAAAGTGAACCCACGTTTCTCAAGTCCTATGTTAACGACCAAACCACTGGACCACCCTTCCTTTCAAGAGGCATTTGAGGGGCAAATGGGGCTAAACCCCATCTATTAAATGACCTCTCCTTTATTTCTTTAAACAAGCAAATTCCCTTTGTGGCAGATGCCTTGTTCTTCACCTCTCTCTCACCAGCAGCATAATAGAACAGCAGGTGGGGAGGAGAGGAGGAGCTGGCATATTCTAGTCCTTCCAATGCAGTACCATAGGATGCAGTTGGAGGAGGTCGGGATAGCAGCATCTATAGCATCTCTGTAGCACCATATAGTCAATGGGACAGTTGGTGGGGTAAGGTAGCTCTAAACATGAGTGGCTGTCAGGTTCTTGATTATTACTATATAATAATAAGTTGTCATTATTATAACTATTATTATTAAAAACATTTATATAAGCACTACTAAACATGAGTAAGAGTAGCAGATTCTCTTGTTCATAGGCCATTTGAATAATCAAAGTGGAGGACGCATTATCTTTCCATAGTTCACTACCATCTATGAGATTTTTCTGAAGTAATTTTCTACAACTTTCTTGTGTAGTCACTTTACACTCTTTCCATATTAATAGAGGGACCCTGGAATCTCAATCTTATCTAAGAAAGGCACTTAGAGCATCCATTGTTATGCTGTTAGAGTCTTGCATCTTTACATGGATTGCTGCCAAACAAATTCCTATTATCCTATTTTCTGAGAATGTTTCTGGTTTACTGCCAGCAAGAAACAGACAGTACCATGTGCTGATCCAATTCCTTGGTTTGCCCTGTAAACCTTTACCCATATCCTGCCGTGGTTGTTGACTTTTTTTTGACAGGCGAGGCACAAATCACAAAATAGTTATTTCCACCACTGCCCAATGTGAAATGTAACAGCTATTAAAAGCATATGTTATTTATAGTGAAGAAGCAGCAGGCAGACCTGGGAGCTGGGGTTACCAGTGTGGGCGCCTCCTGTGGGGGAGGGGACTGGGAAGGCACAGGGAGCAGGCCCATCCCCGCCCCCTGCAAACCCTTAACTGCAGTGGCCTCGCCAATCAGTGGTTACCACGGTAACAGCCTTATAATTTGATTCCAGGGTGTGATACATTGCTAGGGTAACAAGGCAGTTGCATGGGGCACTATTAGCTATATCAAGATTTGAGCCTTGCACAGCACATTTTTCAAACTTTTTGGTCTTGCATTTCCCTGCTGGGGAGAATGAGCTGTGATATTTAAATCCAATCACAATTTGTTCCTTAATCAGCATATATTCATCAGTTAAATAAAAAGAACATGAACAATTGATTTTGTAGCTTTTGGGAATTCTTGGTTAGTCTGTGCATGACTTGCCTGGGCTGATGAGCTGCCACTTCCCATTTCTATGTTAAAGCCAACCATCCTGTTTTTCCTCAGAAAAACCTGAACCTACTTTTCATTCTAGTTTTCATTTCTTTTCTTTCATTAGATAAAATCTCCACTTTTTTACTACTACTTTTTTACTACTACTAATAGCAATGTAATTTCCCATGATTGGGTTGTATTAATTTTACTACCATATATTAAAGAACATTTTAATTTTCAATGGAGTTGGTCAAATTTTTTTTGATGGAACAGCTTTCTGCCGGAAAATACAGTTTCATTGAAATGGAAACATATTGTGAGAGCACATTGAATTTGACTAAATTTTTGACAGGAAGGAAGTGAATGGTTTTGACTTTCTTGTTTCATTTTGATAATGCTGTTGAAACATTTCACTTTGATAATGTTGAAACATTTTGCATTATATTTGTTCTCTTATGCTACTGATCTCCTTTGGAAAGTGCTTTGAGATCTAATGATGGGAAATGCTCCATAAGAGCTAAGTATTATTACCATTATTATCCCCTCCCCACAAATATAGGACATAATATTTAATAGTATATTATAATGTTTCAATATTATCAAAACAGGTCTACCTTATTGAAATGAAACATTTTGACATTATAAAAACAAAATGTTTCAATGGTTCTGAATACATTTTTGGGGGAATTTTCATTCTTCAGGAAATTTCAAAAGTTTGGCTTTTTGTCCTGATTTGGACAAACAAATTTTGAAATGTTGGCATTTCCCGTAGACTGTAAATGCCGTTTTCCAACCAGCTGTAGTTTTCAATTAGATGAACCCTATGAGAATCATTTTTGATATACATTTATCTCAAAATGAACATAGAAAAGAGGCAGCAAGGTCTAATGAAGTACATATAGGTCTGGGAAACTGGCATTCCTGAATTCTAAGCCTGACCTTTCATTGACTTAGGGTTTGTTTACATGGCACATTAGTCTGAACCTTAGGGGTGTAAATTCTAGTGTGCACTAGTGTGTCTTGCACAAACTGGCCTGTGTGGAGCCAGCCTGGCACACACTAACAGTTCCCTAGTGCACATTACCACTGGAAATGGGATTACATTAATGAGCACTAGGGAAGTATTAGTGCATGCCACACAGGGTCCACACAGGCCAGTAGGTGCATGACATGCTAGTATGCACTTGAATTTACACCTCTCTGGTGTGGACTAATGCACTGCACAGACAAGCTCTCACTGTGTGCCCTTGCATAAATCACTTCAGTGTTTTATCTAATTTCCCCCAACTATAAAATGGGCATAGTAATACTTATCTACTCCCCGGACCATTGTGAAGATTAAACACTTAATGTTTTGCAAAACTCTCTGAAGAGTGACATATTCTAAGGCCAGAAGGGACCACTGTGATCATCTAGTCTGACTTCTTGCATAACACAGGCCATAGACTTCTCTGAATTAATTCCTGTTCGAGCTAGAATACATCATTTAGAAAAATACCCAAGCTTGATTAAAATTTTTCCAGTAATGGAGAATCTACCACAGCCCAGGGCAAGTTGTTCCAATGGTTAATTACCCTCCCTGTGGAAAATGTGCCCCTTCTAGTCTAAATTTGTCTTGTTTCAGCTTCCAGCCAGTGGATTTTGTTATACCTTTGTCTGCTAGATTGAATAGCCCTCAATTATCCAATTTGTATTCCCCAGGTAGGTACTCAGGTTGTTGAGCACTTATAAGAGTGCTAAGTATTAGGAAATCTGACCAGTAAAAATCCAGTAGTCCATCTAGTTGAGTAGCCTTTCTCCAACGTTGGTTAGTACCAGATGTTTCAGATGAATGTGCAATGATCTCAAAGTGGGCAAGTTTGGAATAACCTGCCTAGAAGAAATTTCTTCCTAACCCCACTCAGTTAGAGGTTGGTTTATGTCAGGACGCAGTTGGGTTTATATCCCTTCCAAATGTCTTAATGTGATCCTGTCTGATGTCACTGTGGATGGTTACATTATCTATGTAAATGGCCAATCATTTCTTAAATCCTTTTGGCCTCAATGATATTTTATGGCCACGAGTTACTTGAGCTAATTATGTGTTAAAAAGAATGTTTTCTTTTAATTTGTTTTAATTTTGCTGCCTTTCAGTTTCATTGAATGTCTCCTAGATTGTGCATTACAGGAAAGGGTAGCTAGGAACACCCAATTTATCTCCTTTTTACCATTATTTTACAGTTGTCTGTCTTGTTATGTCTTATTAGTTGTACAGGTTTGGAAAATATAAGGTCCTCTGAACCCTAAACTGTTAACCTTTTCTAGACTTGATCTCAAGCAGAAGAGTTCTAAAGTTCTGAACCATCTAAGGTGTTTTATCCCCACTTCTGGTTTCCATTTAAAACAAGAATTGTTGATATACCATGTGGAAGGCTGTTTTGACTGCCATGACAGGAAGCAAGAGGGCTGGAAATGTCACGAGACAGTCTGTTCTCACAACATTTCCAGACCAACTGAGCACACTCAAGAGGTTACTTTGGATAGTTCAGATGCGGTTCGGATAAACATCCAAACTTTTGGATACTTACTAAACTGAGCATGAAGGCTAAAACTTTTGAGGTTTGCCTGGCACTGATACTGAAGTGCTGTGAAATCTAAACAAAACAAACGAATACACCAGCTTCCATGGAAGAATGACTCTTGGATTAAAGCTCACTTAAATCACTGTAAATCAAGAGTAATGCCAAGGAGATCACTGGAATTACACTGGTATGAAACTATTGTGCAATCAAAATCAGGTTCTGTGTGTGGCAGAGTGACAAGGTGTATTGGAGTGACATCATGTGGGACAATGCACTTTCATATAGATTGTCACAGCCTCTACTTGGCCACACAGGGATTAAAGGTTTCCTTCCCTTCAACTTCTCTCCTGCTTGATTCTGCTCAGATTGTTACTCTGGCCATGAGAAGAGAGCAGGGGTTACTTGCCTAAGACTCCCCACTCCAAGCAAGTGCAGGCATGGAGGAAGGGAAAGAGGGTGAGGAGCGGGAGAGTTCTTGTTAATCAGAATGTCTGGCTGGGTGCCCAAGAGGGAGCAAACTGATCCATGAACAGGCGTGAAGTAACTTCATCCTTCCTCACATCCAGAAAGGAGAAGGGGAGGAACAATGGAGCCACAATTTATTTTCTGGTCTGCTCTTACAGCGGAGCAGCGCCACATGACTCCCTTACTCAGGGCATATTGTAAGTTGACGATCTAGCCCTAAATAAACATTTCTGTTCTGTCAATACTAATTGACATTTTCCCCTTGTGGTAATAGCTCGACTCTGAGAATGTGGTATCAGCACACGGAGGAAAGGCAATGTGTGTAAAGGTTCTGGAAATGATGGAGAAATATCAAGTAAAGAGCTAAAGTATGAGAATCTTTTAAGCTGAGGATACACTTCCAAGCCAAAATTGAGCATTAAAGCTCCAGAACACCTGTTTGTACAGGCAAAGAAATCCACACTGAGTGTTCTGCTTCTGTGAATGAGATTCTTTCCTTCCCCCACCTCCCACTCTCAATACTGCTTCATTTCCCAGCAAAGGACAGTAGGCTAACTCCTCATCAGAAGCCTGATCCAAAACCCACTGAAGTCCATTGAAGACCATGGGAGTCTTTCCATTGGCTTCAGCAGGGTTTGGTTCAGGTCCCTGGTGTAAAATGTCATAACTTCATAGAAGTACTTGTGTTGGAGTAGCTGTATTTTTTTCCAGATATGCATTGACATTTCCATTTCCCATAGACCTAAGGCCAGACATCTGATTTTATTCATGCATCTCCTTAGCTTTGTGACTGTAACAGGGATGGACAAACAGATTTGTGTAAGACAAGAATCAGCACCCACCCTTGCCTAAAACTTGAACTGAACTGAAACTCGTTCTTATTTGGAGTTTAAAAAAGTTCTTGACTTAACAACTAAAATTGTTTATGCTTTTAACATAAGAGCTTTTAACTGCTCTGCAGTTCTTCATCCCAACATAGACAAAATATGGAAGTGCTGCTTTATTATGAAAATGACTGTTCTTGTGGCATTTTTTGGCACTGCTAGAATTAGGAAGTACTCATGAAAAACATTTTTTACAGGAGATTTCTAGACCACTTACGATTTGGTTAAGTGTTTAAGTCTTACTTCTCCTACAAAGTCAGTGGAGTTATACCACTACGCATCTGATAAAAATGAGATCAGAATCAGGCCTCTAAGCTTTTTAGGTGGTTATGTCAACTAAGCCTTTGAATCTTTGTCATTCACCCCTTTGAATATATTTATGACCTCAGAGAACTGACTCATACACACTTTGATCAGTCTGGAGATTGTGAGCCAGGTTCAGCTAGCCACACATGGCTTAGGTCAGGGATGTGCACAACAATGGCTTTCAGCTCAGCATGGCATTCCACTGATCCTGCTGCAGCCTTTGCACAGGGCTCTTCCCACTGAGCCACAGTAGAGCATCTTCTAGGCTACACTAAGGGTTTGTCTACACTATAATCTGGAGTGTGATTGCAGCATGGGTAAACATGCCTCCACTAGCTTTCCCCACACCAGCACGGCTAAAAATAGCAGTGTAGCTGTGATGGCACTGACTGCAGTGTGGGCTAGCAAGCAATGCATGTATCCAGGGTTCTGGGTGGGCTTGTACTGCCCACACGGCTGCCAATACACTGCTATTTTTAGCTGTGCTAGTGCTACCCAGGCTGCAATCACACATCAGATCGCACTGTAGACATACCCTGGTGCTGAGCTACAAATGGCCACAGAGAACTGAAAATGTCACCAAGGATAGGCATATGCCCCTTTTCCCCTGCTACACCCTTTCCTCCCGCAGAATGCCAGTGGGAAGTGGCATAAGAGCCCTCCCCAGCCAGGGTCAAATGACACTGCTGATGTGAAACGAAGTGGCCACAGTGCTTTGCAGAACCTGGCCCTGTATTTTTTAATTCCTACAAAGGAGCTGTAATTAAAAATGTTTTGTTTCATGTGAGTTTAAAATAGTCTAAACTGAAATAACTCATCCTATTAAACTATTAAGATGGATTTTTTTTGTTTCAATAGAAGAATTGAGATGATGCAGTCTACATGGAATGCAAACCATGCCACTAAATGGCAAATTATATGGAAATATGCCTTTCATCTTAATTATAGGCTGGACAGGGGAATGCATTATATTCTCTCATACATATGAGCAAACTTTCCCAGGGTATTTTTCTTTTACATTTCTGACTCTTATTTGGTTGAAAACTCACCCATGTGATCGAGCACTGTCTGCCTTTCCATAATAAGGCTGAAAATATTTAGGAAACATTTTCTTCCACATTGCCAGAAAAGGTCTAACATGGACTGGGATATTAAAAGTCACAGCTTTCTATTTCTTCATTACTCTTCTTCACCTTTGCCCATGGTTCCATTATTTTATTGGGCACTTGATTTTAAGTTAATTATGAAAAATTTTTCCCATGTAAGTAAATGTAGTAATTCTACTTGTAATTCTAATGCTTATCACTGCCGCTTTAGAAGCTTTAGTTGTCTTTCTTTTGGTTTCGAGGTAAAACCAACATCTTGTGCTTGGGTCGAACCCTGCTCACCTTAGGGTCTAAGGGGACTGGAAGTCTTAATTCTTGCGTCCCGGACTAATTCCATTTAAGAAACATTTTGACCCTCTAAAATTCTCCCTATAGTTTCAGCCGGATAGGATACCATTTAGATGTGAAATGTTGTGGACAGGCGAGGCGCAGTGTTAAATAGTTGCAGACTCCCAGGTAACTGTATTTCAGTGGTGGATGAAAATATTTGTCCAGCTACATAGTTGGCAAAGCACTTTGGGTTTCTTAATGAGGACAGGTGCTATATTACTATTACATTGTTATTCTAAAATACATTCTGTATGTGATCGCCAACATACACACAACAATTCTCTTCATGGACTATAGGTCAAGGGTGTCAGGAACATTGGGCCAGGTTTTCAAAAGGGTTCAGCACCCAAAACTCCCTATCAGGCACCTCAATAAGACTGCAGCTCCTGTTGTTCTTAATTTTTCTCCCGTCATTTAAATGCCTGCATGGGAGCCGAGAGCATTTGAAAATCCAGCCCTAATTGCGGGTGCTAAACACTTTTGAAAATCTGTCCCGTTCTGTTTTAATTTTTCAAAGGGGGAGGAGGCTGTGTGTGACTGGATCCTCATTTTTAAATTTGTCTTGTGATGGTAGAGTTCATTTCAGTGCTCTACATGGAAGCCCTCAGTTTGTCCAGAGGGGAAAGACTATTGGAAAAGAGGTGATTTTTAAGGTGACTAACATGTATAAATAATTTGGCAGGTGGGTATTTAAAATAAGCTCTTTAGGGCTGAATATAATGCTAACAGTAGAAGCAAATCAAAACATGAAGAACAATGCAACTGAACTCAAAGAGGATTTGGATCATTTCAGATGATCTGAGCCAGCAGGTGGTAAATACAGTTCAATATGAGCACATAAAAAGTAATTTGTCTGCAAGCAAGAAACTGATGCAGTGAATATTGTACGTGCTAAATTAAATAGTCATCCAGCACAATGCTCTGGAAAAAGACCTGGGAGTTATTGTGGGAAAATAATTGAATCCAGCAGCACAGCTGTAGTAAAACAAAACAAAAAAGGCAAACAAGATGCCAGGTTGTATTAGTTAAGGGAAAGAAGGCAAAGGCAATTCTGTTTCTGTATTAGCCATTTGTTGCACCCTATATAGTGCACTGATCATTGTGCTACAGGAATTATATTATTGCCTTGGAAAGGGGAGGAAAGATGAGACCAGGTCTATAGAATGTAAGGAATGGTTAAGGACGTAGGACGCATTCTCAACGGAAAGGAAGCTTTGAGAAGACTCACTGAACGTGATCCATATTAGGAAAGGGAGTGACAGAATAGAAATACACAGTCCTGTCTGGTGAAGTATTTCAGAACTATGGGTACCATCTTAAAATTAGGAAAGAAGGAGTAAATAGTGAATTCAGGCAGAACTATAACAGGTAAACGATAACAGGCATACAGAGCCAGATCTTGAGATGGATTTAATTGGTTATTGAAGTCAATGGAACTACACAGATTTACACCAGCTGAGGATCCATCCAACAGAATAAACCATGAAGGAAAAAAGGATTAACCGGCTACATATGAAGTGATGTAATATCAGGCGGTGTTGTAGCAGGGATCTGACAGTGGCTACTTCTACTAACCCATCCTGTTACCTCTGCACTCTGGGGACAAAGAACCTCCGAGGAAGGCAATGATTGACCAATCCCCAGTATAGTAGTAGAAATCTCAGGGAGGAGGCTGCTGGTGGCCCACTACATATAGGAATCCTCCAGCTATAGATGTTAATGGTCTAAATGCCCCAGTACATGGAAGCAGGAGCTCTCCTCCTATGATTCCCCAGTTTGCTCCTGAACCATCATTATTCCCATGAAAGAGCTTTTCCCCTGAGAAATTCCTGCTACTTTACCACATTTTGCTATCATCCCATTACATATGACATACAAAACAGCACAATACTTGTATCTAGGGGTCAGGTCTGGGAGACCTATGTGGAACCCCTGGGAGCTGCAGGAAGTAGTCTGACAAGTCAGTATTTGGCCCTGATTCCTCTGAGGCACTCATTCACAAATTTTTAAAATGGCATTACTCTGGAGACTGATTATCCGTATGGCAGAATCATTCACTTTCAGAACTAGTGTGGAAATGTGGCATCATTAAAGAAGAACAGGGGACATTTTAAAGGTTTGTTTGCCTGTATTATTTCTGTCCATATCGTCACAAGTCAACAACCGACTCACAACATGTGAGTCACCCGTGATCACAGTTCAGTTCAAGAAAATAGAGCAGACCTATTACCGACAATAAATGAGTCTGAAACCAAGCAACAATAATAAAAATTCATGTTATTAAGAGAAAAGCCCATAGGAAACGGGAAGGAAATAATTAGAAAGTGTTTTAATAGTTTACCTTAACTGTTATGATTATATTAACAGGATTTTTTTTTTTCTTAAAAGCAGGCTCTATTAGAAGAGTAAAAAACTCCCAGCTGTGTGACTGCCGGTCAACTGAGAAGTTGTTCTGAGGCTCAGCAGTCAATAGCAGTTAGTGATGCAAGCAGGGAACACAACTGCACATTCTAGATGTAATAATGCAAGTCTACAGGGTCAGCCCATCTGTGGAAAGGAAGGAAAATATATTGTTGATTCAGGGATGTGGTTAGCACTTTAGGTAAAGACTGACCGACAGTGATTTATAACTTCAAATTCCTTTTCACACTTGTGTGAGAAACTGAACCAAACAAAATACAGACATTTAATATTGTACAGGATATAAAGTCTTCAAGAAACTCTGGCATATTGGGTATCCGAATTCCATTTTAACGACACAGTGCTGTGACATAAGTATTTAACATAAAGCAACGACCTCTAAGGAGAGATAGGATGGTCTTGTAGAAACAGTACAAGACTGGGTGTCAAAAGATCTTTCCTCAGATCTACCATAGGCTTTCTGTCTGACCTTGTGCAGTTGCTTAGGCCCAGATTCAGCAAGATACCTGAGCATATGCATAGCTTTAATTACATGAGTAGTCCCATGGACTTCACTGGGATTACTCCCCTGCTTAAAGTTACACACGTTTCACCTTGCTGATTTAGCGCCTTAACTTCTAAATGCTTAATTTTTACTATTTGTAAAACTGAGATGATAATAATTACTTACTGTTGCGAATTTTAATTCATCAATGTATATAAAGCACATTGGGCTCCTTAGATGAAGGCCAAAAAAAAAAAGGGGTCTAAGAATAAACGTGCCAAATGTTATATATGAAATATAATGCAGGTGAAATAAAGTATAAATTATTTTAATTTTTTTAGCCATCACTCTAAATTTTGATAAATTGAGTTCAGATATGAAATGTGGCTTACTCAATTGTGCTTATTTTGCTTAGGTACTAAAGTGACAGTTACATCCTAGATAGATATTGAATTTAGAATTGACCGTTCATATAGGTTTATTTCAGTTATAGTCTTACACTGTAAGCATAGTAAGCCAAGACTCACTCTGGGACTTTCAGTGCATTGTAGCAGTGCCCTCATGGGATGATTCTGCACAGCAAGCTGAGGTGCTGTAGGATCACACTCTTGCACACAGCAACTTGCCATGTAGACAGGCACTAAGAGGGAGATTCCAGTAGCGTAGGCAGGTCCGGAGCACAGGGGGAGCGGTGCTATAAAAAGGCACCTCCCAGCTCCCCCTGTACTCACCCGGCGGTGCTTTAAAGGGCCCGGGACTCCAGCTGCTGCGGAGCCCCAGGCCCTTTAAAGCGTCGCCAGAGCTCCGGCAGCGGGGCTCCAGCGGCGCTTTAAAAGGCCCGCAGCTCCCCACAGTGGCAGGAGCCCCAGGCCTTTTAAGCACCGCCGGAGCCCGGCTCCGGCAGCGCTTTAAAAGGCCCGTGGCTCCCTGCGGCTGCAGGAGCCGCGGGCCTTTTAAAGTGCCCCTCCCCACCCGGCTCTAGCAGCAGGGCTCAGGCGGGGATTTAAAAGGCCCGTGGCTCTTGCAGCTGCGGGGAGCCGCCCGCGGGCCTTTTAAAGCGCTGCCTGAGCCCGAGTGGGGCTCAGGCGGCGCTTTTTAAGGCGCCACTTCGCCTCACAGGGGGAGCGGCCGCTCCCCCTGCTCCCCCCCCTCGCTACGCTACTGGGAGATTCACAAGTCACTAGCTAGGAAAGTACAAATATTCATATACAGATGAGAAGTGTGATAGTACTGTTCCAATGAGACATTTGATACCCTACACATAATCACAAGTTGCAGGCCAAAGAATTGCTGAAGAAAGATGGCAGCAGTGCACAGCATCTGTTGTTCTGGGAATTGCACCATTGAGGAGAAACTTGATTTTCCCTCTTTAATCTGAATCAGTTCTAATATATATATATATATATATTTAAAATAGTTACATGTGCTCAGCTTAAACATTAAGGGGGAAATAGCCCCTATATTGCAAGGGAATAAAAAAGGGAACATAAGCTTATATAGTCTTGGATCATTGTGCTGTTGATATGAACAATATCATAGTACTAATGTTGTACTTCATGTTGCTTGCCATATGTTACAACAGGTGAAAACCATAAATCTAGCACTAAAACAATGTATTTCATCACTCAACAAATAATAAGTCTAATATCTTCCAAAATGTTTACAAGGAATTTCCATTTTTTTCAACCTCACATTCCCCCATCTGTTCCTAAGGCTGCAATGCTCCTGAGTGCTCCTAACCAGCTGTTCAGTAAAGCTTATGTAGTCTGGTTATTTAAGTATTGTGTCTCCTGCCCTCCTTCTTACCCCCACATCAGTTACATAAAGGATCCATTTAATCTGTCCTTTAAGAACCTTGGTCATTTTCACAATGTTTAATTTGCAGATACACGCATTTAATCTCTGCTCATTTTTCAGCAAAGGTTTGTTAGCGGATGCTTCAGGGAAGTCTTTTGTCACTGAGATGTAATTGTTCTTAGAATATATACCATACCAGGGTAATTTATGAGCACATTCTGAGTTGTCACGACTAATTAAAACCAATCTAGAATTGTTAAATATGTTATCAGATTACATTGTTCTGATACAGTATGTTTGCTTGTTTGTTGTTTGTCCATTTGCTGGTTCACAAATTATAGTTATTTAGTATTATTTATTATACTAGTGATAAGTGACCCTAACCAAGATTAGGGGTCCACTGTTCTAGGTATTG
This sequence comes from Macrochelys suwanniensis, assembly GCA_033296515.1. Lineage (NCBI taxonomy): Eukaryota > Metazoa > Chordata > Testudines > Chelydridae > Macrochelys > Macrochelys suwanniensis. The sequence continues at coordinate 154,744,420 of CM065777.1, read as the reverse complement.
TATACAAGCACATAATAAGAAACAGTATCTGCTGACAAATGATTGACCTTCTAAACAGACACGACAGACAGAGAGTGGGAGGACAGAAGTATTTTACCTATGGGGAACTGAGGCACAGAGAAACTAAGAAGCTTGCCCAAGGTTACAGAGGGATTCTGGGGCAAGAATTGAATGCAGATCACCAGAGTTCCAGTCCAGAATCTTAACCACAAGACATTTCAGTAATTCACCATAGATCTCCCAGGCATTAGTATGAAGTAGTGAGATTGTTATCATATAGCAAAACTATTTATGTGTCAAACTGCATTCAAAATGGCAACTCTGTTGGGTTAACAATAATGGGAGGGGAAAAGAAAATCAGAGGAGTTTGAAGAGGATATGGAACAATAGCACCGGATATCAAAAACTAGTTTGCACAGGCTTTAAAATGGCTGGCCCAGGGGTGACAATGAATGCACTGTGGGGTCTGGAGAGTGACTCAGTTCAGTACCCTGCTGATGGAAGCCTGCTGTGCTGAGACTGAAGTGGACATGTTTTGTCTCTGGGGAAGGTTGATTTCACTTCCATCAGAGGTAAGTGAATGGGATGGAGATGGCCGGTACCTGGCACTGGTGGGCTGAAGTGTCTTGAAAATATTTTGGGGACAAAATTGAGTGGCTTCCATGAGTGTTGGGGTGCACTTCCAGGCATGGGCAAAGTCCAATACCAGGGAAAACCCCAACAGCCACATGTCATTGCAGTTCAATTGAACCTTTCCAAAGCCATGTCATTGTATTATCCAGCAAATCCAAAACATGACCCTTTCTTAGGCATCTACTTCAAGGTCTAACTGTAATGTCAGACATTCTCTTTTGAAATAGCATAGGCAAAATGGACTTTACCCGGAAAATCTTTTAATTTCACTGAAGGGCATCTAATAAATCTCATAGGCCACTTCTTTCATTTATTGGCACCCTGGGAACATACATCTCGTCTCCATAGTTTTGGTGATGCCAGAGATAAGAGAGGAATTGTGTATGCTGCTTCCTTGTACATGTCTAATGTGCTTTTTTTAGCCTGATTGCCAGAATCTCCTTAAATGCAGTTGAGCTCATTTAGGGGAGGCCTGGAGTTCTTAGGCCTTGATGTCAGTGTGCAAGCACTGAGGACGCTATGCTGGCCCGTGACTCACATTTAAGCTGCATGCTCTCACAGCATACTCCAGCCAGCCATCGAGCTGTAGGAACGCTCTCTTCTCTTATCAGACATTTCCGAGAATGTGGATGCAGCAATTACTCCACTCTGTCAGCCTCTTGTGGTTTCCGTGCATGGCATTCCTTCAAACTGCAGCCAGGGTGAAGTAAACCAGAGACAGGGCACTCACAATTTATACTTTCTTACGTGAGCAGAAGATACTAAAAACATGTTGGTGTTTCTGGGTGGTTGTATTTCTGTAGTCAATGAAGCACCTCCCTGCTAGTGCTGTAGGCTGGGGAGACGATTTAAATGACCGAGGAACAAAATGAACCTGCTGTTACAGACATGGTTGCCAGATAGAGTGTATTAAGGGAGGCCAGGTGTAACAGGCTGATCTGCCCCTTTAATGGCCAGAGGGGCTATGGCCAGACAGTGCTGTTCTAAGGTGGATCCCTGTTACAAACAGGTTGGGGCCTGATCGTTTGCAAGGGGTCAGGTGATTGCCTGATGAGCTCCTAATTCCTATAATGGCTGGAAGAGCTCAGCTGGGGAGAGGAGCTGTAGGAAGCATGTTAGCAGCCAGGGCTGGCTCCAGGTTTTCTGCCACCCCAAGCGGGGAAGAATTGCCACTCTTTGGAGGCAATTCGGCGGCAGGTCTTTCCCTCCGAGAGGGACTGAGGGACCCGTCATTGAATTGCCGCTGAAGACCCGGAGGTGCCGCCCCATAGCAGATGGAGTGCTGCCCCTTGGTATTGGCCGCCCCAAGCACCTGCTTCTTTAGCTGGTGCCTGGAGCCGGCCCTGTTGGCAGCTGTGATAGGGCTTGGAGCAGGGTGGCTCTGATGGGAAGCCCCTGGGTCAGAGGAAAGGGTGTGGTTTAGCTCTTGGATTCATGTTGAACTGTTTATCTGAGTGCTTTGCTGAAGCTTGGTGGTACCACTAATAAAGCTGAAGCATTAAGAAAAGGGGTTGACAGAGATGTGGGCCTGGCACTAGGTCCTTCCTGGGCTGGGGAGCCAGGCCAGCAGCCTACCCTCTGTACTGATGAAGGGGGGTTAGTTGCTGATGAGGAACCCTATAATTTCACTTCCCTGTCTGATGGAGCTCAGCCTTTGTGTGTTTCTGAGTGGAATAAAGCTACTCCTCTTCCTCACTCTAACCTGTGCTTCTGGCTGTTAAGGACCTGTGCTTCAAAGGACAATTGAGACCATCTTCATTAGCTGACCCTTGGCTGTGAAAGGGAAGTTGTGGGTCCATCAGCAATAGGTGTCTTTACTGGTGCTCCAGTGCCATCTTCCTCCATTTCACGGCTGCAAAGTTCTTTGTCTTCAGTATGTTCCCGCATCGCTGACATGTTTACACTAAGGAATGCAAGATCAGTGAGTGTGTTTCAAATTAAATATAACTGCTGTCACAAGCTGTGGGGGGAAATGGAGTCAACACCCATGTAGACCTGCAGTTTTAAAAAATTCATTAGGAAAACAAGACAGCAAATCACACAGGCTACATCCATCACACTTCAAAGAGTAGGGCTTATTTAAAAAAAAGTTTGGTGTTGATTTTATTCAGCATGATGAACAATCTTCATGCAGCAACCTGTGTCTCCCAGCTGTCTATAATTCCCTGTGACTCCAAAAACACGTCCCTGCATGAAAAAGAACTTGTCAAGATGAGTTTATTCAGCCACGGAAATAGTGCTGGTCAGATTCCCCCCCCCCCCCCCCCCGAAGAAAATTTTATTAAAACCTTTTTGGTTTTTCAACAAAATGTTTGAATATTTTTGCGGAATGCAGACACTTGTGTGGAAAACTTTGTTTAGCAGAAAACCTAACTTTCCACCCAAAACCAGATTGGATAGAACATTTTTGACCAGCCCTACCTGGAAGATTGTATGTACTTAAGTCCATAATGATAAGTATTATGGCACTGAGCCAGCAAATGGGACTATTCACTTGCTTAAAGGTAAGCCTGTGCATAAGTGCCCTGCTAGATCAGGGGCTCTATGATAACCATAGACTATATACAAAGATAAGCAGACAGATGCCACAACTTTGATAAGCATAATGGAAGGTGTGGTTTAGGCAGCCGTGTTAGGAAGTGAAAGTTCATTGGATTTGGTAAGGCATGGTTCTTGTGTCTCATTTTGTCTATTTGAAAACTAAGGTAAAACCCAGAAAATTCAAGCATGACTCTCTTTGACTAGATTCCTTTATCCAGCTTGTCCTCATCCATCCCTCCATGAACACAAGTCAACCCCACAGCATTCTGACTAGATTAAATTTGAATTTGACTAGATTGAATCTTTAAAAGTCAGTTCCTATGTTACAACTACAAAATATGCACAAACATGGAATTGTATGTGTGCAAAACATGCATTTGTACCTCTAATCATAGAATCATGGGACTGGAAGGGCCCTCAAGAGGACTTCTAGTCCAGTTCCCTGCACTCATGGCAGGACTAAGTATTGCTGCAGTTTCAGCTCATTGTTTGTTGTTCTATCCTCAGAGGTTAATTTTATTCCCTCCTCCTTGTAACAACTTTTATGTACTTGAAAACTATTATTATGTCCCCTCTCAGTCTTCTCGTCACACTAAACAAACCAAGTTTTTTCAGTCTTCCCTCATAGGTCATGTTTTCTTGACCTTTACACATTTTTGTTGCTCTTCTTTGGACTTTCTCCAATTTGTCCACATCTGTCCTGAAATGTGGCACCCAGAACTGGACACAATACTCCAGCTGAGGTCCTAATCAGTGTGGAGTAGAGCAGAAGAATTACATCTTGTGTCTTGCTTACAACATTCCTGCTAATACATCCCAGAATGATGTTTGCTCTTTTTAAAAAAAAAAAAATAATGTTACACCTCTGACTCATATTTAGCTTGTGATCCACTATGACCCCCAGATCCCTTTCTGCAGTACTCGTTTCTAGGTAGTCACTTCCCATTTTGTGTGTGTGCAACTGATTGTTCCTTCCTAAGTGAAGTACTTTGCATTTGTTCTTATTGAATTTCATTCTATTTACTTCAGACCATTTCTCCAGTTTGTCCAGATCATTTTGAATTTTAATCCTATCCTCCAAAGCACTTGTAACCCCTCCCAGCTTGACATCATCCACAAACTTTCTAAGTGTACTCTCTATACCATTATCTAAATCATTGATGAAGATATTGAACAGAACTGGACCCAGAACTGATCCCTGCGGGACTCCACTCGTTATGCCCTTCCAGTTTAACTGTAAACCACTGATAACTACTCTGTGGGAACAGTTTTCCAGCCAGTTATGCACTGACCTTATAGTAGCTCCTAATCTAATGCTTATATGTCTAAGTACCCAGTAGTACCCACAGTTATGTATTGGTTTGCAGGCATAACCGAGCACTGACGTTTAATTTTATCTATCTACTTATTGCTACGATATATCACTACTGAACAACAATTAGGCATTGGTGCCTACAGAGGGCTTAAAACTTGTACTCTCCCACCTTTTTCGGTGCATATATAGATATTTTAATCTGACAATGGAGGCTCTGGCCCAATAGGTCTAGCTGGCCTGTTGCTGCTTCATGGAAATTAGTACTCAGGATCATATTGACAAGACTTGTACTCTATGAGTTATTACAGTGGAGAGTTGCAGCAACTCTTACCAGCACAGTTAATGTTCTGTTCACATCTTCATAATCACTCCTATTTTATGGGAGCAGCAGGGTGTGAGATGCTCATAGAAGTTTGCTTTGGGCTGAAATTTGACATGCTCTACAGGACTGTTACAAATAAGTTGTAATGTTTTTTGATGATTTTTTTTTAATCACGCCTATGATTCCAGAGTGGGCAATGAACCAAAGAAGCTCCTGAGCCCTATTATAACCTTCAGTGTATCCATTTCCATATTTAGCACCACATCGGTAATATGAATCTTTTAACCATCTTTAAACATTAATAACACTAGATGCTTTTATTAAAAACCACAACAACAAAAAAGAAAAGAAAAGAAACCCAAACCAACCAACAAACACCTTGATCTACACTGTTGGGCTGCAATATTTAATTTAACAAAAGCCAATTCCTATAAATGCTTTCCGTAAATGTTTATTTAAGTGACACTTTTTCCCACAGACTCTACTTCCCTTGTCTTATACCTGTGAGACAAATGATCAATTATAAAAATTGCCATTTTCATTTTTAAAACTGGTTGTATGATCCTTTAAAGAATGTACTTGTATCTAGCCCTGTTTAGGTGGATGAAGATCTTAGTTATGGCCTGAACTAAAGCTCTGGATCTGAACATCCTCAGACTTCAAAAACTTTGGGTGAAATCCTAGTACCAATGGCAAAACTCCCATTGGTTTCAATGGGGTCAGGATTTCACTCTTTGTGCCTTGGGCTCATTCCTGCCTAAAATGTATTTTATACTTGGAAAACACTTCTTGTGTTAAGGGTCTGATCCAAAGCCCACTGAAGGGAATGAGAGTTATTCCATTAACTTCAGCGGGCTTCCAGTTATGCCCTTAACATAATTTCACGTGGAACTTTAGAATAATTCCCTCTGTTCATTCCCCATTGGCATTCAGCAGGCCTCTTCAATGCAGAGGTTAAAACTAGCAAAGTTGCTGATAAGAGTGTTTCTACTTTTCCCTTCCTCAAACTGAAGGGTCAAAAGGCTTCCTAAACTGGTCTCTCTGGAATCTAGTCCCTCTTAACCAGGACCGTGTTATTTCCAGTAATATCAATAGTAGTTGCATGTGCATCTAGAGAGGAGACGAGACCTCTGTAGTGCCTAACAAAAGAGATGAAAGAAGGTCCTTGTTAATTTATCTTGCACCTTGTGCATCGCTAAGAAGGCTCTATATAAATAGAACCATAACGTTTGCACTTGATGGCACTTGAGCACACTATAAGCAGCAACAGGTGGAAGGCATGTACTAACAATTGAACTGGTTATAATAACTGTGTTTAGTAGGTCTAATATATATTGAATGTAAATTCCATATGCATGTTTGGTATTTCAAATGCACTGGGATTGTTGACTGGCTTAGGGGCTGCAAGAGAGGCTAGGCAATGTGAGTATGATATTTTTAAAAATGTAAGAAAGATAGATTTTGTTTAAATAATGTTGGTGGGGGGGGGGACTACAACTGCAGAGCCATTTTGTTCAGCAAAGACATGGTGGGCAGCTATAATGTTCACACAATGAATTTCACATGGGGTTAAAGCTGCACTGAATAGCAGTTCTCCCCCAGCCCCCACCCCAGGATTGCCTGGTACTGTAGAATGTAAAAGGAAAACTAAGTTTAGAATTAGGATATAAAAGGGAAAAAATGCAAATAGGTTTTTGGCATGGGATTATGTATGAAATCCAAGCCAAGAGTCCTTTGCATTTTGTAAAGATATTTGGAAGTGAATTGAAATTACAGAAATGCCTACCTCTGGGAACCAGAGAACAGGGCAAAGGAATCTGGAGAACTGGAAAAAAAAGAAACGACTAGAGCCAATAATATCACATTGTCCAGCACTTGGTGGCACAATGTTGCCCAGCAGGACAAGAATCACAGTCACTATACCACAGACCTAATTACGAGCCAGGCAGAAATGTTATTGTCTACAGTGCCTTTCTCTATAAAGGACCAAGTAAGTGAGGGGAAGTGTTTTTGCATTTGGAAAATCAGAATGCTCATTAATTATATCTTTTAGTTTCTGAAATGGAAATGTATTTTACAGGAGTGCATCATTTGACTTGAGATAAAATATACAACCTGCTTCCTCCTTCACCCTCAGTTAGTGGCATAGGGTCACTGAGCTTCTATGTTCATTTTTCCATGCAGAAAGACCGGCACAAAAGAAAAGCAAGCAGTGTTTTAGTAAGGTGCTGGGCTTGATTACCTAAAAGGTTCAGTGCTATTAAACTATATAGATCCAGATTTGTTCTCAGCCCTGAAAAAAGGCATAATGATCCTCAGCTGTGTGTGGTGGAAAAAATAAGTGTTAATATTTGCCGGTATTCTGGCTGTGAACACCCCAAAGAATGTAACCTTTTGTAGTCTGTTTCCAAAAGCTGGGCAAAAAACCCCCATACATATTTGGAATCATTTCAAAATTTATTTATTTTTAAGTTGCAGGGTTTAAAATGGACCCATTCTGGGCATTTATTGGCATTTTTTGAGGTGATACTTTTATAATTGTTTAAATCAATCATCAAAATGATTATCCAAATTTTTGATTTACCTAAAGGTGGGCTTTTGGAAAACCAACAATTTTTATAACCATTTTGATGATTATTTTGAAAATTTTTGTTTTGTAACAACTGGGTTTGCAGTAAATAAAAAAATCTGGTAACCACTTCAACCATTTTGATTAAAAAAAATTTGTTTTGCAAAAACTAAAAACATGGATTATGTTGACAAGTTTTCATGACAAATTTCAGTTTAAAAATGGCCATTTTGACAAAAATAAAACCCTTTGAATTTGAAAAAAGTTTGCTATTGAACCAGTAGTGCTTTGGCTGGGGAGATGTGCATCGGGCACTCAGGCTTTGATCCTGCACAACTGAAGTCAATGGGATTTTTGCTGTTCACTTCAAGCAGGATCAAGCCATCAGATGCCACATTGATGGATACATTAGAAATAAGTTTTCTGGAGAGACAGATTAGTTAGAGGATAGTGGTTTGATCAGAGTGTTCTCATATACTTATTTGCATAAACTTGGGAACCACACTCTGTGCTTGCTTGGTTATACTCAGTAATACTTCTTTGTGATTTTTTTCATGGAGACCTTGTGAAGAGGGCTCTCCACCTTTTTGAGTAGAGCAACTTCTAGATACACTTCTTGATAAAGTCCCAGATTTTTAAAGGTATCGGTAAGTGCCAAGTGTGATGGTGGGCTTTGATGTGGAGATCAGTCCACAAGGAACTGGACTGAAACCACTAAACATTGTCAGTATTGACACACTACAAAAGGAATTGGCTCATCTCACTAACTCACTTCACTTAAACCACAAAACAGCCATCAGATGGTCGCAATGTTAAATCACTATCACGCTAGGCTGAATTTGAAGATGTAACCTAGAGGTTACATCACATTACCAGTCACCTGTATGTTGCAGTTCTATACTCAGTAGCATTTCAACTAAAAAGGAGTTAGATACACTTAGTTCAGATAAATTCACTACAGGATTAGTGACTAGAAAAGCTGTGGCCTAGCCCTGATTTCACTTACAATGCATAACTTTTACACTGGCATTACTCAATTGCTTTTGAAGTCCTTCCTGATTAACACCAATGTGAGATCAGAATCATGCCCTATATATTTCTCTCGTGAGCAACATTTTGAAAAGGTGTTGTCAGCATTAAAATATGCTCCTTGCTCAAAAGAAGCATTTGCACATTTTCATTACAAATTGCTAGGGTTTTTTCTTATCCAGCTTCTGATATACTAAGGGTTAAGGCTCCGGGTTTCTTTGGAGAACAGCGCCTGGTTTGTAAGGAGTTCCTTCTGGCTTTCTGTTTTCCATCTCTGTTGTCTGTCTTCTGGCCAGGCTTTTCCCCTTTCTTCTTACTGCTTGGCATGGCTGTCTGCCTCCTCTGAATCTGAGTATGTTAGACATGGGGTATATATGTGTGATTTGCAGTGCTGCTGGCAGTACCAGACAGAGAATTGCTTTGTAACTGTATCCTGGTCTTCAAGCATAGAAAATCTTTGATGGCGATCTTTATACACTAATGTACACTCAAGAGCAGAACCTCTTAATGTATGCCTTTCATTAGTGTTAATGATAGTTAAACATGTATACAGAAGGGGGAATACTGGGGCAAGTGTCTAAGTGTGTGTATATACACACATCCTGCTATAAAGACAAAGGGCCAGATCCTCCACTGGTATCAATCAGTGTAGCACCTTTCTCTTCCATGGAGTTATGCTGATTTACATCAGCTGAGGAGTTGACCCTTGGTGTATAATCTCAGAGTAAAATATCAATATATCATAAGAAAATTTATATTCATCTCACTTGTTCCCTATTAACTCAAAGCTAAGCTAAGTGGTTAAAATAAGATATACATTAACTGTTAAGGGAATGTGTCCTTGGAAATTATACTATTTTTGAATGGCAAAGCTTAGTTCTAAGCTGTAAGATACTTCTGCATTGCCTCTCAACAACTAGAAATGTGCTGACCTCTCTGTGTTGTTGGCTACCACATCAACCAGATGCTTCCCGGGTGGGCAGCATGGAGCAAAGCATTTTGAAACATTTGCATGACATCATGTAGCCTGGTTCAGGAGAACCGTGTAGAGGGCCTGATCCTTGGGGCAGTTGGGTATACCGGGCACACGAATACTGCTCAGGAAATGAGCACACAGACTGGATCTGCAACACTGAGGCAGGAATAGCTTGGCCGTCAGTGAGATGGAGCACCCAATATGCCTTTCGAGTGGCATGTCTCAATAAGTACTCTCCATTATTCTTTGAATGGTTTTTAAAAATAATGGGCTTAACAAGGATGGGAAGACATCAATTCCCAGCGCATGATCCAGCAGTGAAAAGATAAAATGTCCGGCTGTTTCACCGAATCCTTTTTTATTTATTTATAGAATATTAAAGGCTAATCATAATGCTTTCTCAGTTGAAACCTGTTCCCAAACATTCCTGTAAGATCCCAGACTACAGTAGACCCTACAGAATTATATTCGGCAGTTGACTACTTAAAGCAATGTTCTATTATTAACTAACATGTAATTAGTTCATTAAAAAATACCTCAGCTGAATACAGTGTAACATAATATAGCTTAGTAGTAGAGTGGGGAGATTTCAGGTGCTGCACAAATGGAAGTGAAATTACAGTACCGAGAAGTGGAAAAGAGATGGTGCCAGCTGGCAGAGTACTAAGTGTTTCAAATTACTGTATGTTTATGACCTCTGTGTTCTTTAAAAAAAATTAATTAGATTATGCCATTTGAGAATCTTGAAATGTAATGGCTACATGCCAAGCTTAGCTGCACCAAGTTTAATTAAGATGTTTTAAATTTTTCTAGTTTTTTAAATTTCATTTTTATATTATCAAAAAGCTATAACAAACTCATAAATAACAGTGCAAGAATGCTGAGGTGGATTCAGGATGGCAGCTTTGCTTAACAGGACTTGTGTGTCAAATATAGCTAGTTCCCAACTGTGCCTGCAGCTCATGTTTGCTATTGTCAGTTCTGGCTGACAGTGCTGTTGGTTGCAGTAATACTACCTAGCATTTATATAGTGCTTGGTACGTTCAAAGCACTGGTCAGATGTTAAGGCCCCAAATCAGCAAGACCCCACACATGTGAATAACCCCATTGACATCAGAATTTAAAGTAAATTACAAGCTTAACTACCTGGCTGAATCGGGGATTAACTAATTGTTCTTTGCAACACCCCATATTGTTGTTCCTATTTTGCGGAGGGGGAAATGGAAACATAAATCACCCCCCCACAGTGAGTCAGCGGAGGAATCTGGATTAGAACTGCTGCCCTGCAGATGCCCAGCACTGCACTCAGTCCTTCAAAGCACACTGCCTTAACAAAGACATTGTAAAAAAAAAAAGTATTTAAATTCATTCGCTCCAATACATTAAAAAAATGGAATAGTGGTGACATTTAAAAAAACTGCCAATTTTGCCTACGCTCAATCACTCTGGTTACTGCAGTATTGCCTAGTACTGACTGCAGAGACTACTGCACGATTAATAATGAACAGTGTGAGGTTGCCGAGTAGTAAATATGTACTTAGTTATCAACAGCAATTGGCAAGTTTGTAAGGGGCCCTGCCATAACAATTAGTCATGCTCTCATCATACATGTTCTTGAAACAGCTGGGTATTTTCTCCAGGACATGGTTCCATAATCCTTTTACTGAAAACATATATTTGATACACCTTGTTGAATTAGATTAAACCATTTTATTAGTCTAACACCCTGTGATGGGATCTACAGGCCCCACACTGAACCAGGGCTGGGAGTAGAGCAGTAGCAGGCTAGGGAGGCCCCACCCCTAAACAAGAGCAAGGCACGTCGCCCGCGGAGGCACAGTTTAAGAAGACACTGGTAGGTAGCCCAGGAGAAGGGGGAATGAGATACGTGTGGTGCTAGGAAAGAAGGTTGATATGGAGAGCTGTGCAGGGAGTGGCAACTGCTTTGACAAGGCTGCTCTAGCAGCAGGAATTTGGGTTCCCTCTCTCTTTAAGAGTTGAAAACCCTGAGAGATTGACTAACTGAACTGGGGACTGAAAGACTGAAGGGAGTCTGCTAAGACTGTGATTATGCCCCAAATTGAGGAACTCCAGTCTGGTAAGAAGTGATCTAGGGGGTAACATAATTTGATGTTGTTCAGTCACTGGACTGGGCACTTTAAGAGACCCCCTAGGGCTCTGGGTTGGGACCTGGTGGAGTGAGTGGGCCTGCCCCCAACCTTGCCCCACCCCCTGGCTCCTTTGTAGTGATGAGCTCGTGGGGAGCAATTAGTGATTGGGGCCACAGCTTGAACTCCCTCAGGGATGACTAGACAGGCAGAACCTGAAAAGCCATGAGCTGACCACTAGACCAGCTGGTCACTAGCCTTCTTGCTATAAACCCCCCAAATCAGAATTTCTGCTCTGCTGTGTTTAAGCAGTCACTGAGGTTAGCAGTTTTAGAGCCTATTACCTGTGTCCTCTTAAATATCTTACGATTCTCATTTGTTCCACCAAAAAAGTCACCATGCTTGCGCTGTGGTGTATTCGTCTGGAAAAATGTAAAGTAAATATTACCCTTTCCAAAACCAGCCCCTCAAAAGCAAACACACCCCAAAACCCTATATTGTGTTAGGAATAATTTACCATTTTTTCCTGTCACAGTTTGTCGTCTTTGTAGTGCCTATGAAAGAGGAAATAAGATGAGACTGTAAAGCATCCTAGACAAACAGACATATAAAGCTTCAGAGGTGTTTCCCCCCCCACACCCAAAAAAAATCCCTTTTCCCTATCAGAACAGCTAGTTTACATTACCATCCCACTTACTAGGGGGCCTATGGGTATTGGCTACTCATTTGGGGAAAAAAGCTCTTACCAACTACTTTGTTCTGATCTGCCTCTTTTTGTCCTATCTGCCTCCCATTCAGCAGCTGCACTCTCTCTCACTGCATGCCCACAAGCTAATACAGGCAAGTGGGGTATTCTGAAATTGCTCTGTATCTCCTCTTTCTACTTCCTCTCCCCTCTGATGCCTGAGATCACTCCCAAACCTAGGTCTCCTGCTTGGCAGTCTGCATCTATCTCCCAGAGAGCTTAATCATGATAGAAAGAAAGGGGTCTATGTAACTGTTACAGCTTTGTGCAGTCAGATATCTTCGCAAAAACATCTTAATGATTCCCTTCTCTTTATCAAGGACTTTGTCATTAACAGAGTAGCAAAGAAAGTGCCTCTAAAATAGAAAGGAACGTGGCATAATACAGTTCTTTTGACAGGTGATTTTCTAGGAAACGAGCTTGCCTAGTGACAGTGGGCACCACTTCCCACTGTATCAGGGGGTAGCCGTGTTAGTCTGTTTCCACAAAAACAACAAGGAGTCCGGTGGCACCTAAAAGACTAACAGATTTATTTGGGCATAAGCTTTCGTGGGTAAAAAACCCACTTCTTCAGATGCATGGAGTGAAAATTACAGATGCAGGCATTATTATACTGACACATGAAGAGAAGGAAGTTACCTCACAAGTGGAGAACCAGTGTTGACAGGGCCAATTTGATCAGGGTGGATGTAGTCCATTCCCAATAATTGATGAGGAGGTGTCAATTCCAGGAGAGGCAAAGCTGCTTTTGTGATGAGCCAGCCATTCCCAGTCCCTATTCAAGCCCAAATTAATGGTGTTAAATTTGCAAATGAATTTTAGTTCTGCAGTTTCTCTTTGAAGTCTGTTTCTGAAGTTTTTTTGTTCAAGTATGGCTACTTTAAAATCTGTTACAGAATGTCCAGGAAGATTGAAGTGTTCTCCTACTGGCTTTTGTATGTTACCTTTCCTGATGTCCGATTTGTGTCCATTTATTCTTTTATGTAGGGACTGTCCGGTTTGGCCAATGTACATGGCAGAGGGGCATTGCTGGCACATGATGACATATATAACATTAGTAGACGTGCACGTGAATGAGCCCCTGATGGTGTGGCTGATGTGGCTGGGTCCCCTGATGATGTCGCTAAAGTAGATATGGGGACAGAGTAGGCAACGAGGTTTGGTTCCTGGGTTAGTGTTTCTGTGGCATGGTGTGTAGTTGCTGGTAAGTATTTGCTTCAGGTTGGGGGGCTGTCTGTAAGCAAGGACTGGCCTGCCTCCCAAGGTCTGCGAGAGTGAGGGATCATTTTCCAGGATAGGTTGTAGATTGTTGATAATGTGCTGGAGAGGTTTTAGCTGGGGGCTGTACGTGATGGCCAGTCGTGTTCTGTTATTTTCCTTGTTGGGCCTGTCCTGTAGTAGGTGATTTCTGGGTACCCGTCTCGCTCTGTCAATCTGTTTCCTCACTTCCCCAGGTGGGTATTGTAGTTTTAAGAATGCTTGATAAAGATCTTGTAGGTGTTTGTCTCTGTCTGAGGAATTGGAGCAAATTCAGTTGTATCTTAGGGTTTGGCTGTAGACAATGGATTGTGTGATGTGTCCTGGATGGAAGCTGGAGGTATGTAGATAAGTATAGCGGTCAGTAGGTTTCCGGTATAGGGATACCAGTATACACTTCCAACTGTGTAACTCCAGTTATATGCCAGGGTTTGCCTTGGTGAATCATGTCTTTTGGGGTCAGCAAGTCTTTATTTAAAATGGAAAACAATCATCTAGTGTGTTGACTAATGTCTATTAAGATGTAAGTTGATTAACTAACTCATGAGAATGATAAGTAGTGTTGATGTTGGCTTGCCCTAGCATTTTACAAACAGCAGAGCAGAGTAGATGGGTAATACATTCTCAAGCACTCTGCAATGAAAGACTGGAATGGGTGACGCTTGTGTCATTGCAATCAAGCCTAGATGGGTGAGATATTAAGCTCTGCTGCCTTCATTTGTATGCTAACATTGGGACAACTTCAGTGCATGACCTCTTAGTCTCATGAAACTAACTTCTGCTCTCTCTTGGCTGTGTTTGCTGTTTTTGCATCTGAAGCTAGAGGATATGATAATTTTTAACCATGCCTAGTGTTGGTCAAATGTGGAAATCTTGCATGAAATGTACTTAAAGACTAGTCCTTGCAAATGTTATCTTTGGAATCCAATCCCAAAGGAAAAAGAGTAATGAAGGGTCAGAAGACACATCAAGCAATACTGGAATGACAACTCTACCACAAATCTGTAGGGGTCATAGGGGTACCATTGGTACCATTTCTTTACCTCCAATGGTAAAGAAAGATAAAATACCATCAGAATGACCATGATTCCTCCTTACACACACAGCCTCCAGATTCAGGAGGCTGAGAAGTGAAAATTGATGTACCGCCGTATTGTGCCTGTATACATTTCTCAAGTCACTTCTGTCATTTATCCATGCTCTTGCAAACACACATTCTTCACTTTCCTCCCTAAGATGCTGTGTATTGTTGCTTTGAACTATTAAAAAAGTTCTGTGCTTCACCCTAGATTGTGCAGTGAGCCATGATTCACTATTAAGGAGCTCTTACAGAGCTAAATGGTTTCTGCATATTACTGTGTATAATAGTGAAACTCCTTTCATATATCAGAGCTCCTTAATAAAGCAGTATGGCTCTCAGTACGCCCTTTCTATTGCAAGGACAAAGCCACCACCTGTGTACCTGATTCTTTTGATCTTGGTGTTCTTGTTTACTCTGTACCCCACAGCAAGAAATGAATTCAGTCCCATTACAGATGGAAAGGGAATGACATGGCTTATGATAGCAGGGATGAGACAACCTGCTAAATTCATAAAATTTTGTGAAACAAGCAAGGTTCTAAAATGCATGAGAAAATGTATACATTGTTTTTTTTCTAACTAGGGCCTAATCCAGCAAGGTGTTGTGTCCTCTATTCCCAATGGCTTGAGGAGCGCTGAGGGCACGCAGCACTTTGCAGGAGCAGGGGCTATCTGAATTATATTAAACAGTAAAACATTAAACAGTAAAAGTTCATGAATAAACCTCAGGCATATACCTCAGGCCATAAACCCCATCCATAATGGTCTGTTTACAAGACACTGTGTGTAGGTGTGTGTGTGAGTATGTTCATGCATGTGTTTGTATATGATTATGTGTCTGCTTTTCAAGATCCTCAGGACATCTTAATTTTAAGAAAACCTTTAATAGAGGGCAGATTCTGGCCTCAGTTACACCAGAATAAATCCAGGGGCCAGATCTTCATCCCAGGGTATATCACTCCAGCAACACAAAGGCAACTTAAAGCTGCTCTAAAAGGGAATCCATGAGTGATGTAAAATCAGCATAGCTGGTTTTATGCTACCTGCTCCCCGCTCCTCCACACAGTGGGGATCTGGGATAGATCAGGCTGTGGTGGGAATGAGACCCATGGGTGAAGTGTGCTACATTCCAGAGACCCAGAGCCAATGGAACAGTCCATACCACTGCTGCCACCGTGAAAGTTAGAGAAGCCACGAAGCTGCTCTAACCTATGCCAGGGACAGGGCCCAGGATTGGGGTAGGAGTTACAAGGCTGAGAGCCACCTTTGTATCTCCCCTGTGCCAACCTTGAGTTAAATTCATTTGAGGATTAAATCCAAGATAGCTTCAGTGGAATTATCCTGGGTTCCCACTGGTTTAACTGAGGCCAGAGGCTAGCCCATAGTACTAGTTTATTATGATGAGTGGTGTATGCTCACTAATGATTTCCACTGATCATTTATTTCCCAGTTAAGGAGTTGGCACATCCATTACTGGCAAATGAACTATGTTTGGATAGTGTGGATCACAATTTCATTTCCAGTTAGTACAATGCCAAAGCTTTGCTACAATAGGATCCTTTCATGCTTGTCATCCATTCTGCTAGCTAGAAAGCAACCCAATCTTAGTATTAGGAACCACTCCAGACTAACATGAAAAATATAACTGTCACTGGACCTTGGAATTATAAGGACAAATCAGTAGAGTGGCTGGGGCATGGACCTGGGAGTCAGATTCCTGACTGCTCTGTCTCTGTGTAGATTTGGGCAAGCTGTTTAATCTCTCTATCATTGCCCCATCTGTACAACTGAGATAGCAGCACTTACTGCACTGTCCTAGATCATTTGCTTCCATGGAAATCCATGTGAGGGGAGGAAATCTCCATGAAGATCCCCCTGACATAGCCTCTGTGGGGTCCTGGGCTTGCCACTGCTATACAGGCCTCATGGCTTGCTGCAAATCTGGCAGATTCACTACGAGCAGTGGGAAATCAGGGCCTTCTGTACCTTGTCCTGTGCCTCTGCTCTGGACCCTGGCTAGGATTTCCATGGCTCCCTAGCAGTGCAGCTCCAATGGATCTACACTATCACGGACTTACTCCAGGCACAGTTATGCCAGGACCTCTCAGAGTAGCTCCCCAAATAAATCCAGAGCCAAACTTCTGGCCTCCATTTGTGCACATGCACCTTTTTATTCTGCACTATCACTGGAGCTCCCATGAAAGAGTAAATTTAAAAGATCCCCTTTGTATGTGTAAACAGTGTGCATGTGAGTTTTGGATGTGTAAATGCGATCACTTGTGTACACAAGAGAGTCCATGAAAATTAGTTTTGCGAGTGATTTGCATGTGCAACAGTGAAGGCTGGATTGAGGCCACTTTGAACATTTGGCCTATACTATTGTGCTATTTTTTGGCTGTTCAGTGATAGATATTATTAAGACTAGGTCCATCTTGGTCCACCCATTTAGAAACACACAGTGTTCAAGGGCAGTGCAGCTGACCTGAGAAGACCAGCTTCAAGGTGATACTGTTGAACACTATCAAAAG
Organism: Macrochelys suwanniensis; assembly: GCA_033296515.1. Classification (NCBI taxonomy): domain Eukaryota; kingdom Metazoa; phylum Chordata; order Testudines; family Chelydridae; genus Macrochelys; species Macrochelys suwanniensis. The sequence goes on along the minus strand of CM065777.1, from coordinate 154,727,317 downwards.
CCCTCCTCCTCTTATTGAAAGAACCGTGAAAAGACCAAGACCTGCAGAAAACCCAGCAGCTAATACTGACTTTGCAGCTGGTAGCACCACCTGTTTCTATTGAATTTCAGCCAAAATTGTTCCCTACCCTGAGCCCAGTTTTGGAAAATCACGAGGGCAAGATGCACAGCCATTGGAAACTGCATATCTATATAGACTGGTAATCATCTCTACTCCACTTATTAATATTTAGTATTTTGATTATCTTCATCTTCATAGGTCCCAGCTGAGATCAAGGCTCCATTGTGCAGTACAAACACATAGTCCAGTTATGCCTCTGCTCTAAGAAACTTACCATCTAAATAGAGAAAGGAAGTAGCATTATCCCCATTTTACAGATAGGGAACGGAGGCTCTGACAGATTAAATGGCTTGCCCAAGGCCACACAGGAAGTCTATGGAAGAACCAGGAACTGAATCTAGTTTGCACAAGGTCCAGTCCTTTACATTAACCTCTGTTGATTTTTCAGTTGTCCCTCATTATGACACTAAGTAGGTCCTGAAATTTCATTAAGACCACAAATGGGATGGATTTTCAAGGTAATTATATTGAGTGATTCAACCTACTTCTGTTAGATAATTGTAGGTTGAGCAGATGTTTCTTGGACTCCTCTAACCTATAAAAATGGGCATTACCCATTCCTAGAACTGCAGGTTTTGGATAGATTCCTAATCAATTCAATATGAGATGAGATGCTGAGCACTTTGTAGGATCGGGCCCATAGGTTTCAATTAGCTTAGCACGTTGCAGCGTTTTGCTCCGGTTGGAACAGCTTTTCTGATGACATTTCCATTGTTGCCTAAATCCATTAAATTCAGAGCAGTGTTCAAAGTGAAGCTGCTGATGGTGACTGTGGCAAAGATTTTTCAATCTCTTGTTCAGGTCTATCTCCTTTCTGGATACAGATAACCTCTGCTGCCAAAAATAAATTTTCTCTCTATGCATAAAGGTCATTTTGAAGAACAAATTATTTGCCTTTGGGATGCACCTGATTGCACCCAATCACACTTACATTTTCTAAAAATACATTCACAGGAAGAATACCCTAACCCCTTTCACAAGGGCTATATTCCATCTTTCCAACCCCAACCTAGTTCAGACAGTGAGCACAGAGGCATTTATTTACATCAGACAATGTAGCTTCCCTATCATTTTATCCAGATGACATCCACTTTGACTGTTAGTTTAAGCTGTAAAATAAATGAACAATAGGGTTACTTTTCCAAAGCAAAAATAACTAATCAATACTCTGACTATATTTTCCAGCCTGAATCAACGAAAGGTCACAATTTCCTCACTACTGGAAGAGAATTGATGAACCATGGAAAAAATCTGGACTGATATATATTTACCGAGAACAATATAGGATTGTTAGTAGATGCAGTCTTGGAACACTGTTAACAGACATTGTGCAGATGTTCAGTGCACTTGTTCAGCATGGGCATGAACAAAATTTAAAAGCCACTAACTAATGTTAAACAGTTGTAGTTAAAAGACCTGCAGCAAGCTGTTCATCAGCAGTGCCATCTGGGAAGAAGCTCCTGTGATGGGCTGACAATATCCTGAACAAATCTTATGGAATTAAGATAAACTTTATTGAATTAAATTAAACTTTATTGAATTAGGATTAAGTCCTTTGAAGTTCATTGTATTACAAATGCAAATGTTTATTGTGAGATTGTACGGAAGTTCTTTAGCAGAAAGACAAGTTTAATGCAATCTCTGGAAGGTATGAGGAAGTTCAAAGGTCTTTTTAGAACAATATGTGTGAAGTGGACTTCCTTAGGAAATATCTTAAGGTGAGGGGAATGCAAATTCTCCTTCTCCGAAGCCAGCCTTTTGAGGATATGCCCTGGGGAGAGAGAGCCCTTGTATACTATATGCTTTTTAAAACTCCAGTTTAAAGACCCTTGAACCTTATAAAAAGGGAAATGAACATGTTATGAGTGAGCTGAAACTCTGATGTCCCTTAGGAGGTGTATTGATTAAAAGACTGCACTTTTCAGAACCCATGTGAGCATTGGGATGAACTTTGGTAAGCTTATTAGCATGCATGTAGGTTTTTTAGTTTTTAATATGTTTTTTTTGTACTGTTTGTACCTTAAGAGTAAAGTAGGCTAGCACAGAAAGAGCTGTGTGGTAACCCATATCTGTAGCTATTACATTATCAGTCTCTGAAGAGAAAGTAAGCAGGTATCCTAAAGTAATCTCTCTCTGCTGGGAATGACACAATGATGGCAGGGAACTGTCCAGCATGGGAAAATACCTATCAGAAGGGAGAGAGATTTGGGTCTCCCCACAAGAAAGGCAATGGCTGGGGAGCTGAAAGGCTGAGAGTCCCGCAGAGGGGACGTAGGAGGGGGACATGTGGGGGTCACATGTTCCCCCCCAAGTTGCTGCTTGGCTTGTACTGAGCATGTTCACACAGACTGAGCATGCTCAGTAACATCTGCTGAAGCTGCTGCCCTCACTCTGCCCTCCTTTCCCTGCTATTTGCAGGTACGGGTTGTCTCTGCTGGATGACTGAGGGGAAATATAGGTGCCGTTGCCCAGAATTGTGACAGCCCCCTCCAAGAGCGTGCCAGTCTCATCTTATTGCCCTCTAGCAGAGACTCCTGCTGCTGCTACTGAGCTACCTCTGAGGAGCAGTCAGCTATAATGAAGAGCCACAGGGAATTATTATTTGTACCACGGTAGTATCTGGAGGCCACAACTGGGGTTAGAAGCCCATTGCTCTAGGTGAAGTCCCTGCTCCAAATGGCTTACAAACGAAGGGCTCAACCGTGGCTTTGCCAAGATCCCAGAGTTAGTGGCAGTTCCCTGTGGTGCTGCCCAAGCCACAGCCTGGGAGGAAGACTTGAACTCAGAGAGTCATTTTTTTCTTCCTGGTTCCCCCACTGCTCCAGGAAGGGAGTAAGCCATGGCAACTGTATACCCAGCACAGTTTACATTCTCAGTATTGCCAGACCCAAATGCTCAAACATCACAAGTCAGGCCCAAGATATCATGCAACTGGCTTAAAATAAGCCAATGGTGCACTTGAGTCATGTTTTCAAGTTTTCTTCCACAAAAAAGGTTGAGACTCTCACTTAATCATGTTTCTGGGATCTGGGGCTTTTAAAAACACGAAGAAAAGTACATGACTCACAATACAATCACCAGAGTTGGCAGCACTGCGTTTCCCAGTGCAGCTTTTCAGGCTGATGCATTTATGATAGGGGACACACTGTCAAGGCTCCTCTCATTCCCTGTCCTCTATCCCCACCTTCCCGAGAGAAGCATATAGTGGCTTTGTGGAGCCTGCTTCCTCTTCTGTGCTGTTTACCTCTGAGCCAGACAGTAAGTACAGAGGCATAAGGGCACAATGCCCCTGTGTCATACTTTGCCCCCAAATGCACTGACTGGTGAAAAAGTTATTGTCCCCATTCTACACATGGGGAAACTGAGGCACAGAGACAGTGACTTGCCCAAGTCTGTGAAAGAAACTGAACCTAAGATTCCAAGTCTTAGATCAGCACCTTACACACAAGAACATCCTTCTCCTGTGGATATGGAGAGAACAGGAACAGAGAGGCTCTATTTCAACATTATAAGTGGTACTTTACTTGCTAACTTCCTGCATTAACCAGCTGAGCTATGCACAGAGACTATTTATTTGGTGTGGTCCAAATTTTGGATACAAACATCTATTTGCCCAAGTAAGCCCCTATTTTTTTCCCTTTCCCCCTGTTACTAACCAATTCTGTTTGTTATTAAAAATAAATATTAGACAATTGTTTAGTATTTTGCATTGTTAACAGCCACTTTAGATATGTGTCGAATAACATGTATACATGTAGATAGTTCCATGTGGCCAATTGGCAATAATCTGTATCTTCAATCCCTGAGTCTAAATGCCCTTTTGTTTCCAGTCACATCTGCTGCTGTGGTATCCAATATCCCCCCCGCCCCCTCAGTTATACATCTTAAGGAGTAGACTAGACAGCAAAACATGATACTGTAATGATGTCATTAATATCAGTCCAGTGAAAATGACTAAAGCTGCTGCATAACCAGGGCATTGAGGGTTCCTGACTGTTTACTCAAGGACGAAACAAATAAGACAGCAGCTACCAAGGTCAAGGAGACTGATGAACAGCAAAACAAGGAAAAAACGCAACAGAAGGATTGTACTATTCATGGAATCACTTATAACAGAAATCAATATGGTTCAAATGCCAAAGTAGGAGTAGCCGGCACTGGAGGGAAGATCAGGACTGGAAGGTTAACGAAAAGCAAAGAGAGAGATTAGAAGGCTGAAGAAGCTGTCACTAGAAGTGGAGGGCCAGGGAGATGGTTCATGCGTAGAGTGCACCATTTAAAAAGGCCTGGCATTGGAAGTGGGAGGAGACAAAGGGAGCACTGAGCGGATCAGGTTATGATGTTAATACCAAAGATCAGCTACTCCATCAATTTTCATTTAAAAAAAAATCACACGTTTTCTGAAGGATCATGGCACAGCCTCTGACCTTCTGCTCCCACTCACTTGAATTTCTGTTCTTTGATCCCAAATTTGGGCTAGATTAAGCTTTTCAACTCAGCCCTGAGGATGGCCTAGCTTATAAACACCTCACCTGAGGAGCAGCCCCAGGAAGGAATGGTGATTCAAAGAGGCACAATTCCTCCTCGTATTCCCCTCTGATGCTGGGGAGGAGGAAAAAGTAAGCTACTTCATTCCTTTTTGTTGTGTATGATTATCTGCCCTTTTCCTCATCCAGCTCCACTGACCAGCGCGTGGGATGGGGGCAATCACGGCTCCATCTACTTCCTGTACCTTCCTGCCTACTCCAGGTCCACTTGCTTGCAGTGGGGGAATTTCAGGTCTCCCTTCTGCACGTGGGCCCAAGATTCTGGTAGGTCCTATGTTATCACACAAAGGGCGAAGGGGGGGTCCTTCCTCCCCTGAGCAGACATGTTGGAAAGTGACACAGTCTAACCATAGACTTGACCTTGTACAAGCCTTTGTGATATGTTTAATGATGCAGACATTTCTTCTGAGTTGGTTTTGCTTCATAAAATGCAACGTCACCAACAGGTACAATATAGAAGGCAAAACACAGGCAGAATTTTAGCGCACATGGTAGTGCTTCTTACCATCACTATAATTGCCTCTTATTTTGTGTGCATGATTCTGGAAAGAGCTGCCAAAATGTGGAGCGTGAAATAGGATTTTGATTATATTTATTATGGGACATGGCTAAATGAGATGGAAAAAAAGGCTGATCACATATGGATAGGATAGCTGGGTGGTCAAAGAGAAAGCAGGGTGGTAAACAAGAGCTCCTTCAGGAGCAGCTGCTGCAGGACTATTCTGTTATGTTTCAAACAGCAAGGCACAACTGTAGCAGGATTTCAGGATTTGCTTGGATTGACTCAGGGTACAGGTGGCCAAGTTAAAAAGGTGGCGCTCACACCCAATGTATATAACTTAAGGTCTACTCCCCCCCCCCACTTATTATTAAATCTATTCTTTTAAAATTGTGTAATTTAAGATTACATTTGTAAACGTGCAGCCTCTGTCTCTGCTTCCTGTTGCATGCAGAAGCTGCTGGCATTGGTCCCAGTACATGGGAGGAGTCCCCGAGTAGCAGCAGGGGGTAATTTGGCCAGGAGTCAAGAGACCTGGGTTCTGTTCTGGGCTTTCTCACAGATTTCCTGTGGACCTAAGGTAAATTACTTCGTCTGTTTGTCTCAGTGTCTTCTTTTGTAAAAGAGGTATACAAATAATTGCCTACTAAATAGGGGAATTGTGAGGCTAAGTTGATGAATGTATGTAGAGTATATTGACATCTATGAGCGAAAGCCTCAAAAGAGAAGATTATTATTATGTGAATACTGCCAAAAAACCTGAAAATATTCACTTGAATTTTTAGATGGATTCACTGTGAATGGGTTCACATCCCATGAATGTTCTAGTGAGCAAGTACACTGGTAGGAATGTTCACGAAACAACTCACTTTAAACAAATATTTCATATTCATGGAAAGGGAATAATGAATTTGTAGTTCACACACTGAAAACCCAATTGCAAGATGCATGTTCATCCAATGGAGGCACAGAAACATACCAGATGACCTAAATACCTTGAAATTCAGCTATTAATGCTGTGACAGACCCAGACAAGTGGGGTACAGAAGTCTGATAGAAGGCAAATATACTGGCCATTGGATGAATAGTTTTCTGTTCCCTGAGTGACCAGAGCAGGGGCTGCACTAGAACAAGCAGGAACTTTCTGGAACCTGGAGTAGAGGGCAGGCCCAGGTTCCCCCCAAACCTCCCAACTCCTGATCAGACACAGGAGGAATTTGACTGTGGGTTCTACCAGAGGGGAAGATCTCTGAGGTGATCAAAATCCGCCAATAAGCGCAGGACTCACCAAGGTAGAGGAGGAACTTTGTCACAACTGGTGTGAGCGGTGGGATTGTGGTGTGCACAGCGCGGCGGAAGAAGAGGGGTGTTTTAAAAAAACAAAACAAAAACAACAACAACAACAAAAAGGGAGTGGGTTTATTTTCTTTCCACCACAATGGAAGACGTAGTGCGGGCACTGATACAAGCCACAGCTGCCCAGCAGGAGGCTACCCGTGTCCAGGCAGCTGCCCAACAGGAGGCAGTGCGGCTGCAGCAGGAGACCAATCGCCTGTTGATGGACCAGGCCGCTCAAGACCGTACTATGTTGCGGGAATTAGTAAACCAAGTGAAGGCCCTTACGGAGATGAACCACGGCCATGATGGGACGCGGAAGATACGGGCCAGCAATTGCCTGCAGAAAATTACGGAGAAGGATGACATAGAGGCATATCTCCTGGCCTTTGAAAGGACAGCCCTACAGGAGGCCTGGCCTCGAGATCAGTGGTCTGGCATCCTCACCCCATTCCTGTGCGGGGAGGCCCAGAAGGCCTACTATGATCTGCCTGAAGAGGCTGCAGCAGACTACCCACAGCTGAAAGCAGAGATCCTGGCCAGATCTGGGGTAACGACCGCAGTGCGGGCCCAGTGGTATCACGAGTGGAGGTACCAGGAAGACAAAACCCCGCGGTCCCAACTGTATGACCTCATCCATCTCGCACGAAAGTGGCTGCGAACTGAGTCCCGGGGTCCAGAAGAGATACTAGAGGTTCTGGTCATTGACCGATACATGAGGGGACTACCGCCAGACCTTCGCACATGGGTAAGCCAGAATGAACCCTCCACCTATGACGAGATTGTTGCACTGGTAGAGAGGCGAAGGACGGCAAGGGAGCTGACCCGACCAGTTAAGGAAGCAGAACCCCGGGTTAAACTAGCAGCACCAAACCCAAGAGCTTGAGTGACTGGGCCACCAGGAGAGCCCAGGTGGAAAAAGAGAGGGGCTGAAGGCCCACCAGAGGCCACAAAGAGTCGGAGCACTGAGGGGGAAGAAGATCGTGATATTAGACTGCCCAAACCAAGAGACTGGGGAACGCCTAGGGTTCCATAAAGATGTTATGCCTGCGGAGAGTGGGGACACATAGCTGCACAGTGTCCCAATGCCGAGGAGCCTATGCAGTGTAACCTGGGAAATTGGGCAGACCCATGCTCCCTAATCCATCTTGTGGGGGTCTCACTAACCCCACATATGTACACCAGACCAGTGAAACTAAATGGGGTACAGACCACGGCACTGGTTGATTCGGGGAGTGCTATCACGCTTATCTCAGGGAGGCTCGTGAAACGTAGTCAGTTGCTGCAGGCTAAACATACGGGGATAACCTGTGTCCATGGGGCAGTTAGTTACTACCCTACCATACCAGTAAAAATTGAGATCCAAGGAAACACTACTGAGGTAGCAGCAGGTGTAGTCCCTAAACTCCCATACCCGGTGCTCATAGGGAGGGACTTCCCAGGGTTTGGAGACTTACTCCCAGTAGGGGGATTGGAGAAAGAGGGGAACCCTGAAATTAATGAGGCATCCACAGTGGACTGTCAACCTCCAATCTTCTCTGAAATATCCCCAGATTTGTTCTCTACTCCCAGACAGGGTAGAAAGACAAAAAGGGAAAGAAGAGCAGCTAAGGCCTTGGGAACCCAGATACTGACCCGAAGCCAGAGGGTTGCTCTCATAGGTAGGCGGACCCAAGCAGCTGAACAGGAGGGCACCCAGGAGAGAGAAGCATCCGAGTCTGACCCCGACCCTAACGCCTCTGAACCAGTAGAAGCAACAGAGACCGGCCCCCTAGATCTCGGGCAGATTAGCTCAGGGAGAGGAAATTTTGGACGGGACCAGGCTGAAGACCCAAGGTATGACAACATTAGGAAAGAAGTGACCGAAATAGATGGGGTTCCCGTGGAAGGAAAAACCCAAGGACCTGGACCCTACTTCATAATGAAGAAGGATCTCTTATACCGGGTTGCCCCAGTACAGGGGCAGAAGGTACAGCAGATCCTAGTACCTCAAAAACACCAGAATGCTGTATTAAGCCTTGCCCATTGTCATCTTTTTGGGGGGAATTTGGGGGTAGAAAAGACCCTGGCATGGGGCCTACGATGATTTTTCTGGCCTGGAGTACATGAAGAAGTGAGGAGGTACTGTGCGTCCTGCCCAGAGTGTCAGCTGCACAGTCCCCGTCCCCATTTGAGGGCACCTTTAGTACCCCTTCCCATCATAGAAGTCCCCTTCGAGCGAATAGCCATGGACCTAGTGGGACCCCTGGAGAAGACGGCTCAGGGTCACCAATATATACGTGTTGTTTTGGACTATGCTACTTGCTACCCAGAAGCCGTCCCCCTGCGGAACATGGCCTCTAAAACGACAGCCAAAGAACTGGTGGGGATCTTTGCCCAAGTGGGGCTACCAAAGGAGATATTAACAGATCAAGGGACTCCATTTATGTCGAAGCTAATGAAGGACCTCTGCACGCTGCTCCATATACATACCCTGAGAACTTCAGTCTATCATCCGCAAACTGATGGGCCGGTAGAAAGGTTTAACCAAACCCTCAAGGCTATGATAAGGAAGGTGATAAGTCGGGACGGGAAGGACTGGGACACCCTACTACCTTACCTTATGTTCGCTATCTGGGAGGTACCTCAGGCCTCAACTGGGTTTTCCCCCTTCGAATTATTATACGGGCTCCACCCCCGTGGCATACTAGATATCGCCAAAGAGATCTGGGAAGAGGAACCCAGTGAGGGGAGAAATATAATAGAGCATGTATTGCAGATGCGAGACCAGATAGCCTGGGTCACCCCTATTGTACAGGAACATTTGGAAAAGGCACAGGAGGCCCAGCGAACCCATTACAATCGCCAGGCAAAAGTCCGACAGTTCCAACCAGGGGATCGGGTGATGGTGTTGGTACCCACGGCAGAAAGCAAGCTTCTGGCCCAATGGCAGGGGCCCTATGAGGTGGTTGAACCTGTGGGGGAAGTAACCTACAAGGTGCGGCAGCCAGGATGTCGGAAACAAGAACAAATATATCACATCAACGTTCTGAAACCCTGGCATGCACAAGAAGCATGCACAGCTGTCCGAAAAGACCTGCCCCAGGAAAACAAACCTTCCAAACAAGTGAGAGTGTCTCCCAATTTAACACCAGACCAGAAGAATGAGGTGTCTGAGATGATCTTCCAGAACCAAGATGTGTTCTCCACAAAACCGGGTCGAACAACCGAGACATATCACCACATCATCACAAACCCTGGGGCCAGAGTAACAATGAGGCCCTACAGGGTGCCAGCGGCCAAAAGGGAGGAAATAAAAGCAGAAGTAAAAAAGATGCTGGAGTTGGGGATCATCGAAGAATCCCACAGTCAGTGGTCCAGCCCAATCGTACTGGTGCCCAAACCTGATGGCACTGCAAGGTTTTGCAATGACTTCCGGCGACTAAACGAGGTATCCCAATTCGACGAGTACCCCATACCTCGCATAGATGAGTTAGTGGACCGTCTGGGCAATGCCCGGTACTTGACTACCCTAGACTTGACAAAGGGGTACTGGCAAATTCCCCTTGCCAAAGACGCAAAGGAAAAGACTGCGTTCTCTATGCCAGAGGGTCTTTTTCAATATACTGTCCTCCCTTTTGGACTACATGGGGCCCCAGCTACCTTCCAGCGCCTCATGGATAAGCTATTACGCCCCCATAATCATTATGCGGCTGCCTACCTGGACGATGTGGTCATTCATACCCCAGACTGAGAAACCCACCTCGAGAAGGTGGAGGCAGTCCTTGATACCTTCAGGCGAGCTGGCCTTACAGCTAACCCTGCTAAGTGTGCTGTAGGGTTTACGGAGGCCAAATATCTTGGCTACATTGTGGGAAAAGGTCTGGTAAAACCCCAACTGAACAAGTTAGAGGCCATCCAAAATTGGCCCTGACCACGTCGCAAGAAGCAAGTCCGGGCATTCCTAGGTGTGGTGGGGTATTACCGACAATTTATCCCCCACTTTGCCACAAGGGCAAGCCCCCTGGGAGACCTAGTGAAAGCCTGTGGCCCTGATCTGGTGAGATGGTCTGATGGAGCAGAGAGAGCGTTCACAGACCTACTAACTGCCCTCTGCAGTAACCCCGTACTGATAGCCCCAGATTTCACCAAGGAATTTATTCTACAGACGGCTGCATCGGAAGTAGGGTTAGGGGCCGTTCTATCACAGATGGTCGGGGAGGAGGAACATCCAATTCTCTACCTCAGTAGGAAACTCCTTCCGAGGGAACAAAAATATGCCGTGGTGGAGAAAGAGTGCCTCGCCGTAAAATGGGCAATGGAAACGTTGCGCTACTACCTGCTTGGGCGCAGATTTGTCCTCGTGACTGACCATGCCCCTCTTCAATGGATGCAGCGGAACAAGGAGAAGAACACAAGGGTGACCAGGTGGTTCTTATCCCTCCAACCTTTCCAGTTCCGTGTGCAACACAGAGCAGGGAGCCGTCATGGCAATGCCGATGACTTGTCACGTGTGCACTGTCTGGCGTCCCAAGCTGCCCAACCCGTTGGTGTTGAGCGGGGGGGAGGGATATGTGACAGACCCAGACAAGTGGGGTACAGAAGTTGGATAGAAGGCAAATATACTGGCCATTGGATGAATAGTTTTCTGTTCCCTGAGTGACCAGAGCAGGGGCTGCACTAGAACAAGCAGGAACTTTCTGGAACCCAGAGTAGAGGGTGGGCCTGGGTTCCCCCCAAACCTCCCAACTCCTGATCAGACACAGGAGGAATTTGACTGTGGGTTCTACCAGAGGGGAAGATCTCTGAGGCGATCAAAATCCGCCAATAAGCGCAGGACTCACCAAGGTAGAGGAGGAACTTTGTCACAATGCTCACAGTTAGCTGCTTGTGAACAAGATAGTGATGGAATGAAGAATTATGTTTAGAAAGCATTTTCAGATAACAAATATATTATAAAATCCATTGTCTGTTTATGGACAAGTTAACAGAAAAAGATGTATTAATCTTGTAAAATTAATTATGATGAATGATTTCTTCAGTTTTCATATTGATTTACAACTAAAGTACTTAACTCAAAACCTAATTTTTTATTCACCATATTCTTGTTGCCCTCATAAAATTTTCTTTTTACAGTGAAGTGTGTTTATTGCTATGGCACAGAACAGACAAGCTGCTGTATTTCTCTTGTATTAAAACAAAACATTATAAAAGTTTATATTTATGTTTCAAGACTTCATGGCTAACCTTGGTTAATAACTTTGATATATGATAATCCTTAGTATATTCCTACTGCCATGGAGAAGTATTCAAAATTAAACAAGGTGGATATTCAAACCCTTGACTCAGTCACCCCTATGCTTTGCAGTACGTTCATGCTTGTTAGGATCAGTGGCCGTACAAGTATGTTAGCAGCTTCACTGACATGGTCACATATGAAGCTCTGAGTGTTTTGCAGATGTTAGAGTGTCTGCTTTTTGATGTCCAGATACATTAACCTGCCTATTATCCAAACAATAAAATGCAAGCTTTGGGGAACAAAAACAGTCAGAGAGAAAGAGAGAGAGAAAACTGTTCTAAATACAAAAAGGGATCGGTGGCGATTCCCCTGAGAGAGGGAATGGAAAAGCAGATGCCCAGCCCACCTAAGCAGGTCCTTCATGGTATTGCAAGGCAATATATATCTTTGTTGTATGAAACTCATAGCATTTACAGCCTCCTTCATTTCTACAGAACTGTGGATTTTTGTTGCGATTCAAGGTTGCCTGGATTTTCCCCTCATCTTTTCCTGATCCGCTGACAGTCACGGTACTCTCGCTGTGCCAGTAGAATGTCTGACAGCAGAGATATTAAGTTCTTCCCTTTTAGGATATAGCACTAAAGTGAACTTCAGTGGAAACTTATTCTGAATTCTCTTTGCAGTTCTTTAATGTTAAATGAGCTTGCAATGAAAGGTTCGTACTCACTGCTTCCTGAGTGTTTGGGAGTGGAGTTATTCTGTACAGAGAGAGAGAGAGAGAGTGCCTGCAGCTGTCAATGAAGAACTCAGTGGAATATGCCAATATTTTTCCAATGCAAGAGCAGATGTGGTTGAAATTGTTGACATGAAGCAAGGGAACAAGGTCAAATGCAGTTTTTCCGTATCAGTTTTTCAGATGTCTTTTCCAATTAAAGCAAGGGTGGTACTTGGCCAGCGAATATTATACAAATCTTGTGAAAAGCATAATACCTGCCAGGGATGGTCTAGGTCAGTAGTTTTAAACCTGCAGTCCGCGGACCCTTGGGGATCCGCAGACTATGTCTAAGGGGTCAATGAAAGGTTGTCATTATCATAGAACAGTGGTTTTTAACTTGTGGTCTGGGGGTCTGCAGACTATGTCTAAGATTTCCAAAGGGGCCTGTACCTCCATTTGAAATTTTTAGGGGTCCGCAAGTGAAAAAAGGTTGAAAACAACTGGTCTAGGTTTACTTGTTTCTGCCTCAGTGCAGGGGGCTGGATTTTATGACCATTTGAGGTCCCTTCCAGCCCTACATTTCAATGACTGTCTGATATTGGTCAGGAAACAGAAGTATCATAAAGCACTGCAGCTTGTAACAATACTACCTGATGCACAATGCTTAGTTCAATTCTTATTTTGCTTTTTAAATGTTACAGATGAATACTGTGAGGTCTACTCTTCATTCTGTGCATGCACATAAATACCCATTAACTCTAATGGGAAATATGCCTGAATTGCAAGGAAAATGTAGGCCCTCCCATGTTTGCCTGGCAAGATAGATCAAGAAATCCCTGTAGGTGCTCCTGCTTGAATCGGGGCTTTAGATTTCTGCCATTTTTACACTAGAAATTTCATATAACCATTTGTGACATATGAAATAATTATTGGTCAACAAAGAAGTGTATCAGACTGACTAATAAGCCAACACATTTGCAATGTTCTGAGAATTGCCAACCCCAAGCATTCAAAAACCATGAGTCAGGCCCCCACAAATCATGAGATTGGCTTAAAAATCAGGAAAGTTTTAAAAATTAGTAAGTGTTGGGTTCTTTTTATCTGCCTTCTGCATTTTGAGCCTTTAGGGTGCACTCAGGTCACATTTTATAGCTTTTCATTACAAGCACGAGGGCTAGAAACTTAGTAGGTGTTTTTTTAATGAAAGCTCAGAGTCTCTTGTAGTCACAGGACTCCAGGAGCTGGAGCTTTAAGAAAATCTTTAAATGTTGTTATAAAATGACAGGAGCTGGCAACACTGTGTCCTTGTGTACTATTAAGAGAAACCATATTCCTAGCCCTTATTCCTGGGCCCTGGTGACTAATCTCCTGTACACCAGGTGAAATCCACTGAGCTACATTAGTATGATATTAGACCAATGCAGTAGTGAGCCAGGATCCTACTTTTATTGTCTTTTCAGGCAAACTGCCAGGTGGCAGAAGAACTTAGATTTAAAACATAAAAAGCTACTTTCAAAGCATAAGGGTGTTTACCAGTAACAGCAAAGCTGAAAGTGAAACCAAAGTGTCCCACGTTACCAATTCCCTGAGCCATCTGGACCCCTCTAACCTGTCTTTGAATCTTTACTTTATAATTGTTAATAATCTCTTCAGAGAGCTACATGTAGAATTAGCTTAGGTACATGTGATGATGACTTGATCACATTTATAATGTGCAAGCCGAATAATATCTAGACCAGTAACATATATACTTGGTGCTTTAATATGGCCAGTTTCACAAAGCTGAAAACAATTATGAGCCAAATGAGCTGGGAGGAAGAATTTAATCAGAAACATGTGAATGATAATTGGGAATCATTTAAGACCAAGTCAATAGATGCCCCAAAAGCCACAGTGCCAAAATTGAGGAAGAAAGCTGTGCTGGTTAAAAAATCAAGTTGGTTCAGAGGGGAAGTGAAGGCAACTGTAAAAAATCAATAAATACATAAAACAAATGGACAAAAGGGGAATCTGATAATAATGAATATAAATTGGAAATTAGAAATTGTAGAAAATTGATAAGAAAAATCAAGGGATACAAGGAGAAATCTGTGGCCGGCAGAGTTAAGGGCAATAAGAAGGAATATTTTAAATATACTAGGGACAAAAATAATCCTGTCAATGGTATTTGTCCATTTTTAGATGAAAATGGTAGAAATACCAATAACAACGCAGAAAAGGCAGAAGTGTTAAATAAATATTTGGGGTGGGGTGGGAAACAGATGATGCAGTCTCATCAATGGGTAATGAAAACACTCTTTCTATTCCACAAGTATCTCTGGAGTATGATAAAGAGAAGCTACTAAAGTTGGGCATTTTTAAATGAGCAAGTCTAGAAAACTTGTATCCAAGAGTGCTAAAAGAGCTGGCTGAGGAGCTCGCTGGACCTCTAATGTTGATTTTTCAATAAGTCTTGGAGCACTGGAGAAGTTCCACAAGACTGAAAGAAATCTAATGCTGTGCCAATTTTTAAAAAGGGTAAACAGGATGACCTGGGTAATTGTAGGCCTATCAGCCTGACATCGATCTCAGGAAAGATGATGGAGTGGCTGATATGCATTTTGATTAATAAAGAACTAAAGGAGGGTAATGTAATTAATGTGGGCTTATGGAAAATAGATCCTGTCAAACTAACTTGATATTTTTTTTAATGAGATTACAAGTTTGGTTGATAAAGGTAATACTGTTGATGTATACTTGGACTTTTGCAAAGCGTTTGATGTGGTACCACATGAAATTTTGATTTAAAAAGTTAGAAAGATTTAAAATTAACAGGGCACACATTAATGGATTAAAAACTGTCTAACTGATAGGTCTCAAAATGTAACTGTAAATGTGGATTAATCTTCTACGTCTTTTTCTAAATACGTCCCACAGGGACCAGTTCTTGGCCTTATGCTATTTAACAACTTTATCAATGATCTGGAGGAAAACAGAAAATCATCATAAAATTTGCAGATGGCACAAAAATTGAGGTAGTGGCAAATACTGAAGAGGACGGGTCCCTCATTGAGATCGCTTGATAAACTGGGCACAAGCAAACAACTTTAGTTTTAATACGGCTAAATGTATACACCTGGGAACAAAGAATGTAGGATGTACATACAAGATGGGTGGGCTCTATCTGGTAAACCAGTGACTCTGAAAAAGATTTGGATGTGGTGGAGGACAATCAGCTGAACACGAGCTCCCAGTCTGCTGTGTTCAAAAGAACTAATGAGACCCTGGGATGCATAAACGGGAATCTCAAGTAGGAGTAGAGGCTATGGGGGAGAGGGATAGCTCAGTGGTTTGAGCATTGGCCTGCTAAACCCAGGGTGGTGAGTTCAATCCTTCAGGGGGCCATTTAGGGATCTGGGCCAAAAATTGGGGATTGGTCCTGCTTTGAGCAAGGGGTTAGACTATATGATCTCCTAAAGTCCTTTCCAACCCTGATATTCTATGATTGTATTTAGCACTGGTGAGACCACTGCTAGAATACTATTTAGTTTACCAAAGAGAAGATGAAGGGGTGACTTGTTTACAGTATAAAGTACCTGCATGGGGAATAAATATTTAATGATAGGCTCTTCAATCTAGCAGAGAATGGTATAAAACGATCCAAGAGTGGAAGCTGAAGCTAGCCAAATTCAGACTGTAAATAAAGTGTAAATTTTTAACAGTGAGCATAATTAACCATTGGAACAATTTACCAAGGATCAAATTCTCTATCACTGACAATTTTAAACTCAAGATTGGATGTTTCCGTAAAGGCTCTGCTCTAGGAATTATTTTGGGGAAGTTCTATGGCCTGCGTTATACAGGAAGCCAGACTAGATGATCATAGTGGTCCCTTCTGGACTTAGAATCTAAGAAAGCAATAACTTATTTGATTAATTTAGCCTCATTTTCTCCCCATTCAGATTGTAATTTCCCTGCATTTGTCCATAATTCTAATTTATTTTGAATGTTTTCCATTTTTTAAACCTCTGGATTGATGACAAATATGTGAAACTTGAGCTATGTTGATTAATTATTATCAGGCAGGTAAGTGGTAGGTTGACCTGAGCTGCTAACTTAGCTACAATGAATCATCCCTCAAGCAGAGCCTGCAGTGACTCAGCCTATCCCTGAGCAGGGCCTGGGTCAGATGACCCATAGTATCTGTATTTCACCCTCGCTGCCAGAGCTTCAAGCTAGTTTGTGCAACAGCACCACTTGGCTAAGAACCCTCTTGCTGCCTCATGGTGTAAAGACTCCCAGACTTCCAGACTGCTCTTGATCCTGCCCCTGTTCCTGACCAGCCTTGCCCAACCCCTGTTCCAGCCTGCTTCAGCCTTGTCCATGTCCTGTTCTGACCATGCTCCAGCACTGTTCCTGATTCACTCCAGCCCTGCCCCTACCTCATGACCCCCAAACCCTTGGATTGATCCCAACCCGGCTTTGACCTTTGGCCTGCTTCCTGATTCTGACTACAGTCCTGATTTGGCTTGTCTACAGACTCTGACCCTGGTTCTGACCCACAGCTTGTCCCTGGACCAAGGTTTCAGTGCTGCCCTCAGCCCTATGTTCAGCTTCAACCACAGCTCCACTCACCATGCCTGACTACCTAGAATCCAGAGCCTGACAGTAAATCTCATAGAATTGTTTCTGTTCCTTGAGTAGATGAGCATGCAGCCATTACTTGTCTCAACTGAATGTGCAAAATGAAGATTTGGTTTTGACAAGAATTCATTTGAAATGTCTTCTGCAAACACTTATGTCGTATAAGTCAGTCGCTCAAAGATTCACTGACCACAAACACAGAGTACAAAAATGTCTAGAGTATGTACATTTAACAACTCAAGCAAATATTTGTGGATTTTATTCTATTTTTGATTGATTGCAGTATACACCTAGCAAAAGTAATGAAGACATCATTGATATGTGATCAACTACCTGAAGGGGAGTACCAGCGAGGATGGAGCTCGGCTGTTCTCACTGGTGGCAGATGACAGAACAAGGAGCAAAGGTCTCAAGTTGCAGTGGGGGAGGTCTAGGTTGGATATTAGGAAACACTATTTCACTAGGAGGGGGTGAAGCACTGGGATGAGTTACACAAGGAGGTGGTGGAAACTCCATCCTTAGAGGTTTTTACGGCCCGGCTTGATAAAAGCCTTGGCTGGGATGATTTAGTTGGGGTTGGTCCTGGTTTGAGCAGGGGGTTGGACTAGATGACCTCCTGAGGTCCCTTCCAACCCTGATATTCTATGATATACAATGTATTGGAAAATTGATTTTCCAACCTGTCTTGTGTTAATAATTGTGTCTAAAGTGCAACAAAAGAGTAAATTCTACAAAGAGGAGCTTCGGTATCACTTTAGTTATTAATAGTCCCAAAATGCAACCTTCCAAACCAGGGCTTTGATAAATGGCCGAGGTGATCTCTCCAGCTATGTAGGGCAGTTTCTTGGCTCAAAGACGGAAATAAGTGATATTTTATATTTTAAAAGGAGCAACAAAAACCTCATATTTGCTTATATATGCACACTCACAGACATCAGCTTACAACATTCACTAGTGTTTAACTTCTAGCAGCAAGCTATTCACCAGAGGTTCAGGCTGAAGGTAACGAGACCCTCCTGGTTGCCTTTAAATAAAAACAGGTTCCTGCCTCTACTTGCCTAGTAGTCTCACACTGAGTGTATAAAGGTCTAGACTCAAACAAATTATCAGAAATATTTCTATCAAGAGTTGTGACCCTCAGTATTGAATTAACTGAGCCAATTGATGGTGTGGGGGCTACTTTGAGCACATGGCCCATTCTAAGAAAATAGCAGGGGAGCAGAGTGGTGTATGAAGAAGCTGTCACTGATGAGAGAAAAGTACCAGGGGTTGGCAGCAAAGAAAGTGAGGAGGTTGGAGAAAGAAGAAGTAATGGTTTATTCCTCGTGATTGTTCCGAAGATAGGCCCTCAACACATAGGAGTACAAAGTTTGGTTTTCTTCAGAGTGGAAGTGGGGATTTTGCCTGCACTGCATTTTGCAGTTGTCAGCATGCTATCTGTGAGCAGTTTATATATTTATTGTACAATTCAAGCTGCTAAGTGATAATGGCCTCTCTTAAGTACTGTATGATGAGAGTGGGTTATAGAACATTTCCCTCTAGGTGGCCAATTCAAACCCATCCCAGGTTAGTAATGGCTGAAACTTGTTTTAATCTGGTATCTGACTGTTCAGTTGCCTGAGTGAATTGACTTCGATAGTCTCACCAAATTCCTACAGGACGGATGTTTACATATCATAAACCACCATCCTATGTAGCATTAATTGGCATCCTTGTTGGCTTCTTCAGGAAATCGTTACAGCGATTGGGCTTCCAAGCCTGACAATAATCACTGCAGGCTCAGGGGGCACAATGGCTGGAGATTATGCATTGCCACTGTCTGTTATTCTGGTTTTGCAGATAAAGAGAGGACTTTAATTTCCAAAACTGTCAACTAAGCACTTTATGCAGCTTTCTGGGTGGTGATGGCTTCTTGCTCTTTGCCAGCCATTGGAATGGGAAAAAGGAAAGGGATGGGTTTTCTCTCAGCACTACAACCTTCCACCCTGTAAACCAAAAGGCATCTGGCACTTTGTGATCTAACCACAGAGCAGCGTATATGTTCCAGAATGCTGCTATGTGCTGAAATAATTTATGTCTGGAGGATGGATCAGCTCATCATTGCGAGAGCAATTTTAGAAACAAACTCCCTGATTTATATCCATGTAGCACATCACATGCCTCATGGGAGGGCAAGTGAGGATAGAGCCAGAAGAGTAAAGAGCGGGGTCAGAATCTGGAAAGACCACCTCTAAGTTTCAGTGTGGCAACACACTGCTGAAGAAAAAGAACATGAAGGCCAGAAGAGAATTTAATAGATTAAGAGGGTGAAGCAGTCACTGGAAAGAACTATCGTATGTATCTATAAACAGAGAAAACACAGAGAAGAGACAAACTCAGCAGGGGCTGGAACCTCTGGGTCCTAGACCATATCTTCCTCTGTGTATGCATCGCACCTAGCAAAATGGGGCCCCAATTCTGATTGAGGCCTATGGGCGTACCTATGTTATAAATACGGAATAACTACCAATAAAAGCACAGATGCACAAACTTGAAAAATGAGGGGAAAGGATCTAACAGTTCAAAAAGGTGGAGTTTGAATTGTGGGCAAAGATTTTAATTGGGGAGTGGGAGCAGAGTTGCAGGGTCAGACCCTTATGTCTTCCTGGTGGCGATTGCCATAGCAATGGCAGTCTTGGTTTATATCACCGTGTTTTTTCTTCATTGTCAAGTGATTTTAAGCAGAGAGTGTGCAGTCTCACTACGGCCTCTGTTCATATCAGCTTTGTACAACAGAGGCCAAACATTCATATGTTCATGGAGAGGAAGAGTAGCTTGGAGTTGAGGCATTGGAGGAGTGCGCTGGAAATTTAGATTCAAGGCATGCCTCTACCATGAACTTTATCTGTGACCTGGGGCAAGTCACTAAGTGATTTCCTCTTGCCTCAATTCACCATTAGTAAAATGTGGAAAACGCTTTTATAGTTGTTAGCACGTTGGGGCCTTGGGCTACTGTAATATAACCAGCCATAATTAGAGCTGTTTGGGAAACTTTTTATCAAACTTTTTAAAAGAAAAATACTGATTAATTGAAAACAAAACAAAACAGTGTCAGGTTTGACTAAACATCCAACTTTTAAAAATTTTGGTAAAAAAGTTTAGAGATTGTCAAAACACCCCATTTTAACAATGAACCAGAAAGTTTTGATTTTTCAAGTCAGAACAACTTTTCATATCAAAATCTTAGTAACTTTTTACTAAAAAGGTTAAAGGGGGAAAGGTCAAAATCAGAATGAAACATTTTAAAATTAGTGAAACAAATGTTTTGATTGACCTGGACTCAATTTTTCCCCCCAAATGTTTGGTTTGCAAAAATTGAGATTTTAACATTTTACTCCCAATTTGAGATGGGAAAATTTGGGGACTATCAAAAATTCTTATGGGATGCAGGGTTAAAACCAAACAGTTTTTCTATGTTTTTCCATTCTTCTGTGCTGGGCCTTTTTTCAATTTTGTGTCTTAGAATGGATGACATTAAATAAAATAAATTGCCTAGGGAGGTTGTGGAATCTCCATCACTGGAGATTTTTAAGAGCAGGTTAGCCAAACACCTGTCAGGGATAGTCTAGATAATACTTCGTCCTGCCATGAGTGCAGGGGACTGGACTAGATGACCTCTTGAGGTCCCTTCCAGTCCTGTGATTCTATGATTAAAAACAAGCAATGGGCGAAGCTAGCTGAAATCTTTCAAATGACCTTTTTCAGGAGAACCCAGTTTTAAAATGTCTTGTTTAGCCTGATGGGCTCTCTTGCTTCAGTTAAATTTTCCATATAATCATTTCATTATTTACAGCAGGCATCATTCAGTGCAAAAATAGAGATCCTGAGGGAAAAGGCTGTTTATGTGACTGCAGGAGACATAAGAGAAGGAACCCGTCGGCTTGCAAACACACGCCAGTGTTACCAAGAGTTTCGCAGACTTGTTAGGTGCCTGTTTTCTAACTATGTATTGACTTTCCTAGACAGTCTATCTCAATAAATAGATGAAGACAATTGTTCTAAATTTAACAGATGGGAAACAGGAAGAAAGTTGGCTGAATACATTGTATGGAAGGGCTGTAATCTATGAAGGGTACAAAAGGGCATTTTTCTAGCTGCACATTCTCAATGCTGTTTTTAAGAGCTGTGGCTCTTTAGAATATACAAAGAAACAGCTTACGAAGTCCCAGGGCTAAGAAGCACCCTGTTCCAGTATTTGTCATCGACAAACACAATGATGAAGTTCAGTTTGTGCCCTGAACTGGGGGGAAAACAAATCCATCAGTGTGGTGCTAAAATAGCTGGCACATGTAACAGTGAGAAATGTGGGTGTTTTTTGTTTCACTACCTCAGAGCAGCATGACACTGAACTCCCCTGCCAGACTGTTAATGTACAGTCTGTGGTAACTGAATACACTATTTGTGAATTTAAATTATTATTACTCAAACAACTTTCATTTATTACAGCATTTAATGGCGATCGCAAAAGTGGGGAGAGGGAGGGAAAGGCGGACCATGATGATAGACCTGTTTTCATCTCTGCAATTTCCTCTATTGCATCTCATCATGAACCTCCACAGAGTCAACCACTCCCTCCAATTTCAGCATGTTTGTCAATCTCTGTCTTTCACCACGTGCAGACATTTCAAAAGCTGTAGACCTAGGGTTAAAATGTTTTAGAAGTGCCCAATAGCATGTCTACACTCTGCAATAAAACACCTGCTCATGGCCGACTTTAGGGAAATTGGGGAGAATTTAGATTTTGGCCCTCCTGGTCCCTGCTGCCTCCCCATCCATCCTCCCATTGTCCCGGGGCCCTGCTGCTGCCCCCCTGTTACCCTGAGCTCCCTTCTGTGACCTCACACACCAGGCCCTCCCCATTTCTTGCCTCTTGACCACAGTGCCCCTCTGACCGTGGTGCCCTGAGCAGTTGCCCATGTTGCCCTCCTATGAGGCTAGCTCTGCACCTGCGGCTGGCCTGTGTCAGCTGAAATCGGGCTTGGGCTGGGGGGGGGGGGGGTTATGAAACTGCAGTGTAGATGCTTGGGCTCGGGCTGAAGCCCGGGCTCTGGGACCCGGCAGGATCAGCCTATGGGTGTTTTATTGCAGCGTAGATATACCTTGAGTGACGTAAGAGCCTAAGTTTCACTGGCTTTCAAGAGTCTATGTTTTGGTTGTTGTTTGTATCTGAATATAAAGTCAGGACTCCTGCACTATTTAGAAAGCTATTCCAAATACATTTGTAACAGTTAGTCCTTTCCTCTAAAATGACTAGATTAAATAGGAAACTAGACCCAGTTCTGCCCAAATCAACAGGGCTCCTCATGGGTGAAGAGTTAGTGCTAGCAGATCCACTTGAATTGGTTAGGGGTCTTAGAGTGTAATCCCTTCAGGACAGGGACCTTTCGGAAGTGAGACACCCCAACAGCACCCATGAGGCAACCATCCCTTCTAAAAAAATGAAGCCATAAGTGACTTACTTAATGCCACGCACAGTTAAAAATAGAGCCCAGATTAACCTTGTGCTCAGTCCACGAGGCTACATTTAACATAGACTATGTAACTCTCTCTCTGAGCCAGATTCTGCCACCTCTAACTCCATTGTAGTACTTTACTCCACCAGTAGTCTCCTGGTGCACGCTGACTAGAAATGGGCATGAGCAACAAAGCTCAAGATCAAACTGTATCCAAACTTCACCAAGGTTTGTAGGTGTTCCTGTCTGCAGATTTGCTTCAAGCCCATCTCTGTCTGACTCAACTTCCTCCAGCATCTTCAAGCCCATTTCTAACTGTGGCTGAATTTCTTCCGATTTCTCTACAAAGTAGCCCATAGCAATAGCAATGTTCTCTTATGCTATTGAAACCTGAAAGAGAACACAGATGAATATGATCAGCAATCTCTCAAATACAAGGGGACAACAATACATTAGACGCTATAAAGATGGAGAACCTGAGGCAGAGGGCATGAATGACTAGGACTAGCCCAGGATCACAAAAACAGTCTGTGTACGAGCAGGGGTGGCTCTCATAATTTTGCCACCCCAAGCAGTTGCTGCGGCCCCACCCCCCGACGCAGGCAGTCCCAGTCCGCGGCGGCAAGGGGAGAGCGGCGGACCTGCCTCCCCATTGCCTCCACGGCAGGTGAGAATGGGGCGGCAGTCCGAGTCCCGTGGCGGCAATTTGGCGGCAGGAAGAGCGGACCTGCCGCCGAATTGCCGCCGTGGAACTTCGACTGCCGCCCCATTCTCGATGCCGCCCCAAGCACCAGCTTGGAAAGTTGGTGCCTGGAGCCGGCCCTGTGTACGAGCTGGGAGTAAAGCATAGGAGTTGTTGGGTTCTCAGCTTATGCTCAGCTCATTTGATCACAAGTCTCTTGAGGAGAGCAAGGAGCAAGGAAGCTTCTGAGAAAACTGTGGAATGCATTAAAGAGAAGAAGGGCATCAGTGGGAGAAGGGAGGAGCTGAGGTTGAACAGGGTTCTCTGGATGAGAAGGATTTTATGAGGCCTGGTCTACATTAATGCAGTAATACTATCTAAGTTACGCTAGTGATGTTATGTAAGTAACGTACCTTAGATCGACTTACAGCGGAGGCCACACTACACTGTGTTGATAGGAGATGTGCTCCCAGCAACATACCTTCTGCCTTTCATTGAGGTGGATTATAGACATCAATGGGAGAATGCTCTCCCATCGACTTAGTGCGTCTTCACCAGACCCGCTGCATCAATAGCAGCAGTGCAGATTTAGCCGTGGAGTATAGACAAGGCCTTAGTGAGAGTATGCAGAGTACAGGTGGTCAGAAAATGGTTATTTTTTTCCATGGAAAATGTTGGTGAAAATAAAATAACCCTAAAAACCAAATTTTTGGAGCCAAAACCCCCAAGTTTTCATCTGAAAGTTCCCATTTTTCAGCCAAAAGTTTGGGGATTTGGCTGAAAATGAAATCTTTTCTTCAGATTTTTAGTTTTTCTGTGAAAACTCTAGGTGTGTTGTGGGTTTTTTGTTTGTTTTGTTTTGTTTGTGGAAAGGACACACTTTTTTGCAAAAAGAATTGTTTAGTTATACCCCAATTTTCCATCAAACAGGTTTGATGGAAAATTTTCAACCAGGCCTAGTGCAGTGGTCAGTAAAGGGAATGGGAATTCTCTAATAGGACTTGATCCTGCAAGATGATAAGCATCAACTGTGAAGTGCTCAGTCAGCACTTGCATCACATTGAAGTCAAGGGGTCCTGAAGATACCGCTCACCGGAAGGACCAAAAGCCATTGAAACAAATGGAAAAACTCCCATTGACTTCAGGGGAATTTAGACCACATGTGAGGTGCTCAACACTTTGCAGAATCCAGCCCTGTGATGAGGAAAGCTGTCAATGGAAGTAGGTGGGATCCTAGAGACTAGATTGTACTGCTGGGTCTAAACAGACCCTGTTCAATTTGCAGTGGTGTTGTATCAATCAGGCAAGGTACTAACAAACTTCAACAGGTCTTTATTTCAAAGTGGAAACCTCTTTACCAACCTGCTGCTGCACCCTCTGTAGCTCTCCCAGCCTCTCAACTCCTCCCTCCCTCCTTCCTGTTTCCTGTCCTTTCAGACTCCCAACAGCCAGTGCTCCCAGTTCTAATAATTACAAGCAACACCTAAACACCACAAGTGGCTTCCTTCCTTTGTTTCTGTGTGGTTGGCTCCATGAACAAACTTTCAGTGGCTGTGAACAGCCATTGGGGGAGTACAGAAGTAGTGAATCCAAACATGTTGTTGTTTTTTCCATGTTGCAATAGTGAATTCACCCATTGTTTTGTTGTAATACAAGGTTTCCTTGGCAACTGATACTATATATTTTGCTGCTTTTGCAACTGGTTATTGATGTGTGCAGGCTTTATGGCTCCATGGTGAAGATGCATGTAATCTGAACATTTCATAGACCTTAATGCAAAACATTCAGCATAAAGAAGAAAGCTGGCATGAGGCACCTTTTATTTCTCTTTTGAGCTGTGCTAGCTTTCAGTCATGGTTTTTAGTCATTTAAATACAAATGACTACATTTGTATGCATATAACCTGTTAATGATGCGTTCTAGACAAGTTAACTTGAAACTTTCTTGACCACCTTTTATTTTTGAAACAGAATTTACAACATACTCTATGGACTTTGGGTGTTTTCGACCAGTTGGCATCCAATATGGTCATTCTGAGGGATGTTGTTTTTTGGTACAGCCTGTTTTTGTTTACTATTATTCTTAATATCTCTTTTAACATAGCACACGTGCTGTAGTCAGTCTTCAATTTTTGTCATTGACAAAGGATTTTTGGGCCAAGATTTTTCAAGAGAAAAGATGGTTCTTGCTCTGTTGTAGTCCTGGCTGTAAGAAGGAAGTACTAAGAAGTGTTGCAGAAAGGCCTGTTCTCACACGAATTCCAGACCAATTTTGCACAGGTAGGTGGTGTGGAGAGTTCAAATAAGCACCCAGACATTGCAGGGCTTATCTGACCTCTCTCTCCTACCTTTTGATGTTTGCTGTACACACATCACTTCTCAGAGTGCCCTCTTATGCTGTACGGCATCAAACAAAGAAGACCTTTTGCAAGTCTGCAGTAAAAATGGTTTTAACAGTTTCATCACTGTCGCTTACATATTTGTCCAGATTCCCAAAATAACACATGGTTTGATATGATACCAATCTGTGCTTGTGATGGGTTTATGGATTTGGGCACCGTGTTGCAGAAAGATGTATAGAAGAATCTGGTGCAGCACCTGCCCACGTTATCCTTGGCTTAGTGGCTTTAGTGCTATCAATCACTTCCTTACGTTCTTCAGCATCAGATTCATCGAGTTATATAAACTACAAACCCCATCCCTTCCACCCTCTTTTCCTAAGCCTACCGTCCACACCCAGAGTTAGGTACTGTAGTAGGCATCCAGTTCTGGGTGTCCACACTACTCACCCACATGTGTTGTTAAATACCATGTTTTGCAAGACTTTTTAAATAAACTCCTTTGCAATGGTTTCATTTTAGTCCTTAGGTAAAATTTTCAACAGTGCCAAAATAATTTCAGAGCCCAAATCCCATTTTCAAACTGACTTAGGCACTTAACCTAAATCCCATTGCCTTTCAATGAAATGTAGGGCCTGACGACCTAAGTCACTTAGGAAATATTGAAAACTTCAGTCCAGCTTAACTGCATTGCCCATTCATGGAAGGAAAATAACCTGGGTCAAATCCTGAAGTCGCTACTCAATTTTCATGCTGTTTTTGTGGAAGCAAAACTCACTGAAATGAAGTTAAAATTGAGGGTCAAATCTACAGCTAATTATGAATGGTCTTAGCTCCAGGAGGATCTGGCATGAAGTAGGAACTACAGGCCTTTGCCTCCTGACTCTAAATATATTACACATTGATCCCATTAAAAAGGCTGGCCGTGATGGGTACTTTTAGATAAAAATATGCCCATTTAATTACTGTACCTGTCAGTATTTTGAAAGCTTTAGATCAGGGATTGTCCAAAAACCACACACACGATTAGAACCGTTTGGATTTTTTTTTACCATGGCTATTCCAAGAAAGATCTGCATGGCAACACAATTTTTTTGTGGGTATTAGTGGCATGTCAAACAATGTATAATGTCTTTTAAAGAACTGACAGTGGCTTTATTTCAAACAATCTTTCTTACCACAATTTTACATCTAGGGTAGTGTGTCTCTTTAAATTCCTCTGGCTTGACATCTATACAATGTACACAACCTTTTAAAATCTCTTAGTAAATGAGACACATGTTTCTCCAATGCTTGCTGATTTTGCATACTCCATGGGAACACGGACCATATTAACATGTTACAAAGCACTGGTGAGGTATATGTAGCCCAGTGCAGAACTATTTAATCTGGGGCTTTCCTGTAGCGTTTGCACAGATTTAAAATATGTCCTGCTTTTTTTGCACTTCTAGTTCCAGCTCTTTTAGAGTTTAGTAGTAAAGGTTCCCCAGGCAGCATTTTCCAAAACAGTCCAAATGTGTTTGTATCATAGGCCTGCTCAGCACACACAAGCCGCATTATTCCCTATTTGTTTTGAGTTCCAGCACAAACGCAGCGAATACCAGCTCTCCTCCGCTTGCCAGGGATTTGTGTTTGGTGGATGCCAAGCTGCTTCTGTAAACCAAACGGTGAAGCCAGAGTACACTTCAGATGGCCACAAAAATCCAGTCTCTGTTTCTTCTCTGACGGCGAACAGTGTGAGTTCACAAAATCTGTATTAGCATCAGACAGGTGGTGCACTATCCTACAGTTCCAATTCACTAAAAACAGCAAAGAAAGCATGATCTCTGTGTTCATTTACAATGAACCCCACAGCTGGCCATTAGACATGGATAAGCCCTGGTACGGTGGGTGTGGGACAGTATCCTGCTTTTCTTCAAGCTTTTGTCCCAAAATTGCTCTGTCCTCACTACTGGTTTGTTTCATGTCCAGCAAAAAAACATTTCTCAACATCTGAAAAAGCAACATTCTGCATGTATTACTCTCATGAATCAGCATGTGTTACTCTTATGATTGGGGACAGCTGCAGGATATAGGTACAAAGCAATGATTCCAAGGATACGGCAAGCATACTGCTTTCTGCCTTCCTGAACTCTTCAACCTCTCCTCAGTTCCTCTAACTCATCCACTGAATGGGCCACAATCTGTCCCTGGTATAATGCCACAGGTGAACACGGCCTAATGATCTTCCATACTGATTAACAAGGAAAATTTGTTGATGAAGCAAGTCACTTTTCTGCAAAAGACAGGCACACTGCTCGTGTTATGACTGTTCCAACAGAGCTAGACTGTGCAACCCTTACTCACTTTGGTGAGCATTCACTCTTTTACTATAAAGTGCTTACCAGTTCGAGTGCGGGTCGCGGTCTAGCCCACAGTTTGCTGCATCCCTTTTAAAATATCCAGCACTGGAACCGATTCTGCAAGCTGATGGGCACCTTTAATTTCCATTGGCGACAGCACATTGCGCAGTGGGATCCAATGTTTACAGGTTGCATTCTGTCTTCCCATATGAATTAGTCAGGGACAGCAATCAAAGCAAAAAGGTAGATTTGGAGAAGCACCCCAAAATT
This sequence comes from Macrochelys suwanniensis, assembly GCA_033296515.1. Classification (NCBI taxonomy): domain Eukaryota; kingdom Metazoa; phylum Chordata; order Testudines; family Chelydridae; genus Macrochelys; species Macrochelys suwanniensis. Next base: position 154,699,136 of record CM065777.1, on the reverse strand, counting down.
AGGATAACTGGCTGGGCCTTCGTTAGCCTTAGATAGCAAATTTAGGGCCAGATTCTTAGCCAATGTAAATTGGCACAGTTCTCCCGAAGTCAGGGATCTGGCCTGTACTGTCTGAACTTCTTGTCACCTTTAAAACTGACTGGACATCTTGTGAGACCAGCTTTTGCTGTGAGATTTTCAGTAGTGAAAGCCCTCATTAGAGCTGCCGGAACATCCTTTCTTACAGTATTTTGGCACGTCTCGTTCAGGTCCTGGCCAGAATCAAGATGAATGTGAAAATGACAAAATCATTTTTAAGTCAGTGGAAATGTTTTGTACTTCACAAAAGGAATGGGGTTAATGTTTAGCTTGGGGCCAAAGTTTTGATCATTCTTATTTTTATCTCTCTCATTTCGTACATCTCCAGTACAGAAATAATTTTGAAAGCTACTGAGTCTCAATTCCTGTCTATACTTCCGGCAGGGGAAAGATAATCTTGAAGTAAAGGCACAGGCACAGAACTGGGAGTCAAGGCATCTGGATTCTGCTGATCTGTAGCACATTATCTCGTGATTTTGGGCAATTCACTTAGGCCCAGCAAGGTATTTAAGTAGCTTTAAGTACGTGAGAGGTCTTACTGGATTCAGTGGTGCATTCAGTAGCACCATAAGATCTTGGAGCACTGTAAACAATTGTGATGGATCTGCAAAGCAAGGGACTACATCTCCCATCAGCCGCCTCCTCGCCACTGCCCTTTCCTTGAACCAGGACGTGGCTGGGCTCTCTTTGTGAGCCAGAGATGCTTGGCAGCAGGGAGCTGGAGAGAAGCCCCCAGGAACTTTGGACAGGGTCGCATGTGGAACAGACTGTAAGTGCCAGACATCACAACTGGGTGCAGACCTGTGTGGGACTTTCGGGGTAGCAACAGCAGCTGTGCAGGGAGCCAGTGCAGCGGAGCCCCTATGTAGGGTTGTCAGTTTTGGTTGGATGCATTCCTGGAGGTTTCCTCACATGACATAATCTTTAATTAAAGATTAATCTTAAATTCCTGGAGACTCCAGGGCAGTCCTGGAGGGTTGGCAACCCTACGCCGTATGAGAGACACTAGCTGAGCCTGGCCTGGAAACCTGCAAGCTCCTATTTGCTTGAATAGAGACTGACTGGAGAAGGCACCCCAGGCACAAGGACTGAATAGCCCTGACTCTCAGTTGGACTGTCCCAGGGACCTAGACAAGAACCGCCATTATTCACTCGAACTGTAACTGTTAAGCCTCTATACCTAGGATATTGGCAACTTTTCCCTTTCCTGCCAGCACTATTAAAATAACCTTTCCCTTAGCCATGTGTCTGAGTGGTTATTGGGATCCACTGGAGCTAGTGCCTACAAGGCTTAGCTACTGAAGGGCTCGCAGTCCTTGCCTCCGAGACACGGTACACTGGGCGTGCTACTTGCAGAGTAGGTGTTCTGTGCAGCCACAATAATTACATATTTTTTGCCTATAATTAGCACCCAGTCATTACTTTTCATGCTCTGGGCCCAAGCTTTGGGAAACAGCAAGTGATGCGTAGAGGGCCACTTAACAAGGTTGAGCATACAGGGGAGTATGCTGAAAGAATGCTGAAAACAAGCAAACTGTCAGTCCTCATGCAGACAGCACTCACCTGTGTCAGGGCTTCAGGATTTGGCCTGAGGAAAACACTTCTGGTCTATGTTTTGCCCCTCCTGTGAAGTAGCTTAAATAGCTACCAAATCGTGCAAAACAGAATGTCCACTGAGATGGAAAATGCCTAGAACAGAGCTATAGGGAACTGTCCTCTGATGAGGAAAATTTGTATTAAGAGGCTCTTGGACAGGGTCTTGAGTTTCATAAACACTGATTCTGGTTGTCAGGACATCCTTCTTAACATACTGTAAACACTTCTATGCAGAGCTGAATAATAAGGCACAGGGGTGTGTGCATATTATCAATCACTCTGGTTCATAGGCGCCGACTCCGTGGCTGCTCCGGGGTTCCCAGCCAGCCCTCCCCCCACTCCCCCCCCTGTGCCCAGCTCACCTCGGCTTCCGGGTTCCCACCCGAGGTGCCTCCCGCCGAAGCCACTTTTTTTAGCTTTCACGCGCAGCCGCCTGCCTGTCAGCTGTTCGGTGGGCGGCAAGCGCAGCGGGGTGGGGGAAAGCGCAGTGGTGCGGCACCTCGGGGGTGGGGTATGGGGAGGAGGCGGCCGGCTCTGCCGAACAGCTGACAGGCGGGCAGCTGCGCGTGAAAGCTAAAAAAAGCGGCTTTGGTGGGAGGCGCCTCCGGCGGGAACCCGGAAGCCGAGGTGAGCTGGGCGGGTGGGGCGCTGCATTTTCTCTCCCCCTCCCTCCCAGGCTTGCAAGCCTGGGGGTGGGGGGTGGAAGGGAAATGCAGGGCGCCTGGGGGAGGAGGCGGGGTGGGGATTTGGGGAAGGGGCAGGACCGGAGGTGGAGTTCGGGCAGGGCCAGGGGTGGAATTGAGGGGGGCGGGGACGCGAGCACCCACTGGCGCCGACAAAAGTCAGCGCCTATGCTCTGGTTTATTATGCTGCTCAGGATCTGTAATAGTTAGTGTGAATTATGTTGTTTCTCCTAGCAGAATCTCTATAAATGGGAAAATCAAAACGTATTGTGCCACCAGATAAACACACAGAAAGAGGTGGCTCCCCAGTTGTGTATGGGACGGGGGCTAATTTGCAATACCCCTTTCAGGAGTGAAGCATCCTCCCCATGTGTCCAGCTGGCTGGCACCTGGGGGATGGATGCAAGGCTTTGTCTCATTCCAGCCCCTTCCTGCCCAGTTGTTCCTAGGGGGAAACATTTGGGGCATAGCTCCTTGGCTTCTGTGTATGCTAGGACTGCAAATGTAGCTGGCCTTTACAGGGATGCACAAGGAGTGATACTGACTTCCTCTCCTCCTCTGTGCAGCTGCATAAGGGCTAGGAAGTATCTAGCCACTGAGGGCCAGTTTGTGAGTGTGGCTATGGTCCTGAACAGGAGAGTAAGAGGACAAAAAAGAGCTTCCTTCCTTCCTCGTGTGGGCTATTTGCATCACAGAAGACAGTAGCCTCCATGGGGGCCGCTATTCCCTGCTCACACATTTGGACAGGGAGTGGAAGGAGCTGTGGCTCTCCTCTTTCCCCTCAGCTCCCCATGCACCAGGGGAAGTAATCTGCACCTGATACAGGGCTGGTACAGACTACTTCCCTCCACTGCAGCAAAGGGAGGAACCAGACAGTGACTCTGTGTATCACATTCTTGTGACACTAAGCACCCCTGTATTCACACCCTACACACTATTGTAATACTCTTTGTACACAATACACCTTGCATCATATGAAGACTAATAGCTCACTGCTCATTAATATTCTTGTGTGATATATGTACACAATGGGTATTAGGAGTTATGAATACATCCTGGAATTATAACTAAAATGTGTGTAAACCAGGTACATCAGGGAGAGTTGTTAAACAGGTCTATTCTAAACAAAGGAATGTATGTTTACATCAATTTACATATTAGCAGTAAACAGACCTACCAAGCTAACAACAGGTGGAGGCAAACCTCATACTAACAAGTGGGGGAGAAGACAGCATGACGTCCATGCCCAGCAGGAGAGAGAAGCTTCGTCTGGCTTTTACTTTTCAGAAGAATCCATTTCAAAGGTTTACTGGTCTATATAGACAGGGAGCTGAACCTCAAGCAATAAACAACGGATTGTATACCACATTACTGTATTGTAAAAGTGTATAGAGTGAGGTCTTTTCTGAAAGTTAATGACCCACTGGTGATTAATAGCATTGTGAAATGTATGTATTAACAGTTTATAAGGATACTCATTGATACTAGGCTTTACAGTCTGCCCAGACAGGAGAGAATGTCACAACTATGGCCTGGTCTACACTACAGAGTTAGGTCAACACAAGGCCATTTACGTTGACCTAACTGTGGAAGTGTCTACACTAAAATGTTGCTTCCACTGACTTAATAACGCCACCTCCATGACAGGCGTAGAGTCAATGTTGATGTATTTAGGTCAAGACAGTGTCAGTGTAGACACTTTGTTGCTTATATTGACTGTTACTGGCTTTCAGAAGCTGTTCCACAATGCCCCACACTGACAGCACAATCGGTACAAGCATCCCAGGTGAGGACTCACACTGCCAATATAAGTAATGTGGACTTGCAAAAGCAATTTAATTACTGCAGCGGCTGTATGCCGATGTAATTTAGGTTGATCTAATTTTGTAGTGTAGACATGCTTCAAATACTTGTCTCCAGTGAGTTTAAACAAGGTGTCCAAAAACAATGGAAGCCCCATTTACATAAAAATCAGCAAGCAGATGGGAAGTCCACAGGAAGGGAAGAACAGCATGAGGTCATCCTGCCTCTTGAAACAAGTTAATTGAACTTTGAAAGATATAAGCAAGGATAGAAGCTATCTTTGGCATCCATCACTAGACAGACACATGAGGCTGGAGCTCTTGCAAGCTGAGAAAGATGGGCCCTCCAGCCAAGGTGGGGGTTGAAGTCTCTGGAACTGAATATAAGTGGGAAACCTGCTTAGGCAAAGATCTTTCACCTAAGAAGACAAGAGAAGCCAGCACCTTATACTTTTGTGGAAGGTCCTGACTGAGGGAAAGTTAGCCATGGCTGGGAAAAAGAATGACTGGTGAGCGACACCATTTTGAACAATGCCTATATCTTGCTAGATTAAGCTTTGGACCTTAAGATGTGTGTTTTCACTTTTATTTGCTTGTAACCCTTTCTAATTGTATTCCTTTTACTTAGAATCCCTTAACCTAAGTCCTATTGTTAATTTTTTTTTTATTTTTACTATATACCTACTCAGTGGTGTTTAAATGAAAGGCAGTATTCACCCTCGTTAAGTTAATAAGCTGTGATGTGGTTTTTATCTCTTTACGGGAGCAACACACTTTATTATTTCTCTGAGCCATCCAGGAGACGGTTGGACACTTCAGGGCACACAGCTAGGGGGAGATTTGGGACTGGGAGTTTGTTGGGGTCATTTGGTTGCTTGTAACCAAGGCTGGTAGAAACCAGAGTGTGACAGGTGTGTTGCTGGCAGGCTGTTGGGGTCAGAGCTGTTGGACCAGGCTGCAGCTATTCACGGATGCTCAGGGTGTGACCTGCATGCTGGTAGGTGAGCAGCCCATGTTGGGAGCTACAGCAGAAAAGCATTGTGAAGCACCCAGTGTTACAGGGCAGGCAGTGACACAACCCCTCCCGGGTCTGGATTGCACCCCAGAACATGACAAATCTGTACCTGGGGAAGTGCAGCTACATGTAGAGTAAACTTGGTTCAGTGGTTAGGGGCCTACCCTACAATTTGGGGAATCTGCATTCAGGTCTTTGCTCTACCAGACTTTCTGTGTGATATTGGGCAAGTCACTTAGCTTCTCAGTGCTTTAATTTCCAATCTGTAAAGAGAGGATAATACAGGCATGCTGTGATGCTAAATGAATTAAGCATTGTGAGACAGTCAGACACCATAGCAACGGGGGCCATATTAGTACCTAAGATAGATGTTAATAGATACTCAGGGCTTGTAGGAAACCTGCAGCTGAACCCATGGTAATCAACTTCCCCCTGACAATGTGTCACCTACAATAGGACCTTAATTGCTCTACTAGGCTTGCCATGATACTACAAGTAAAAACGCAAGTCCATACTTACAAACAAACAAAAAACCCTAGGAACTGAATTTATTTCATTTACACTTGTATTCAGCTTCTGAAATATGTTTCATTCTACATGGCTGGAACACAAAATCAGCATGCACAAAGTCTCCGTAGGGGACCCAGTAGCTTTGTTGGTCCCCAGGATCATCATTCTCAGCATGACCAGTCTGAGGAGGTTCAAGGCTCTAATTCTGGTGTTGTTTTTGGAAATGGTGTGAGTTTCTGCAGGTTTGGCTTTAAAGTGAGATCGGAGTCATGCTTTTCAGTCCCAGGTGCCAAGCTAAACTTTTCCCTTGGTGTGAAAGCACGTGTTTACCCATGTGCAAACTAAACTACAGTGTCTTGCTGTAATTGCATTTGTAAAATCTCTTCCTAAAATATTAGCTCTTTGCTTCCATGGAAAAAAAATAAAAAGAACAACATGTTAAGTTTTTGTCCATCTGCTCTGGAGGGGGAAGAGTTTAAAAATGAAAGTCGCATGCACAGTATGAGCTACTTGCCTTAGAATTAAAATAACATGGGGCGTCAGATGTTTTCATTTGTTCCTAATTCTTTGCCCTACAGTATCTGCTCCTGTGTTACTTGATAAAATTCCACATTCCCCCACTACACATTCATTATAGCAAATGCTTTTCCAAACACTTCATATAAACCAGGCTTTAGATAGCTCACAACATTCTCATGAATAACAATATTGTGAAAGGAGGTGGAAGGACAGACATTCTCAGTGCCCTGTCCCCAGCAACATACATTCAATAAGCGGTGATGAGCATAAGTCACATTACAAGGTACAATGTTGAGTTCCTATAAAATCATGCTTCCTGTGCTGGCATATTAAATGCTTACTGAGTAGTTTGAAAAGCCCATTCTAATTCTGCATACTCATGTAAGTCATGTTTGCTGGTCTTTTATTAGATCATAAAAGCAAATTGAACAGGGCAACCTCACACAAAAACTACCCAGCCCACTAATTTCATATAGCCATGTGAAATCTAAAGCTGGTTGAATGCATTGGTCTCAAATAAGGACCGAACAGAGCCTTTACCCCAAATTCAATCCAAATCTCCTTTGAGCTACAGAAAAAAAATCTGGATGCTGTCTTGGCCCTAGTAGGCCACAGAGGCCTGCTGCCACCATGGTGTTTGCACTGCTGCCTTTCCTTCGAGATTTCACAAGATGGGAGCAGCTCTAGTTTCTGCTCAGGGCTCCATAGAAATCCTGCTGATGAAGGCTGCAACAAAGATGTGCTGATTGAAACAGTGCATCATCCACATCTTGGCCCCCATTTCCCCAGTGTTTGGGCTGCACTGATTCCTTATGGGTTCTCCCATGAAGAGGGAAGTTGTTGCCTTGTGCTCCACAACCTCCATCACTTGGGCTGTCCTCCACCCAGGGCCCTGCACCCTTGCCTGTGCCCATAGAAGCCCGAGTAATCCGCGGTGAATTTAACCCATTATTTTTCATCTTCCTGTGCACATCTGCATTCAGGCTGTAGTGGCAGTGCTCAAATAATGCAAGAAAGTCCATTCACCTTTCATTTTTGGCTGGAAGAGAAACAGGATGTGCAGGAAATCTCAGGAGGGAGATTGGTCCCATGAGCTTTCTACCTTGCAGAGCCAAGAAATTTAAATAAGTATCCAAACTTTTAAGTACTCACCTGGACAAAACACTGAACCTATTGAGGTTCATCATCAGGTATCATTAAACTCTTCGGACTTTATCACCCCCTTGAGCAAGTAAATCCATCATCTCAGCCCCCTGCACTCTCCTGTAGAGTTAAGTTTACAGAGCGTATCTTTACTAGGAGTTTTAACAAGTCTTGAGCAAACAAATCCATGAAACAACCATTGCGAGGAGATTAATGTGAGGGTTGTCTCCCTTTTCAGGATGCTGGCAGGCATCCACAGAAGCAAACACACAATGTGATACCCTTAGGAAGGAAAGGCAAAAATATCCTCCTATGTTTCTTGTTCAGTTCAGGAGCCCAGAAACCGTGTCCATGGATGGTTATGGACAAGCACTTTAGCTCTACGATTAGCACATTTTCTTACCACATTTCATAACATTGGCTGCTAACACTTAATGATTTAGACTAGCTGTATGCTAGCATTTAACTGTCCAAAGGTATGACCACACTGCCATCACAGAGCGTGACTGTGGCTCATGTAGATATACCCGAACTAGCTTTAATCTAGTTGGCCTGGGTACCGGAGCAGTGAAGCTGTGGTAGTACAGGCTTCAGTGTGGGCTGTAGAAGGCAGCCCAGAACACTGAGTAATTACTTGGGCTAGTATTCTTTTGGCATGCAGAACCCCAGGCTGCTGTGGCATCACTGCTTTGGTACCTGAGCTACCTACATTAAAGCTAGCTCGGGGATGTCTACACAAGCTACAATCACATCTGGTGATTGCAGTATGGACATATTCTAAGTTAGTATTTGGCTTTTTGGGGATTCTTTTTTTCAGAGGCAGATTTTGAATGGCAGATGGCGGTCGGGAAGACAAGTTCTACCTTCAATCAAGATAATGCAACCTGCTTCTCTCATATCGGAGCACACATTCATTCTTGCTTATGTAATTGGGTCTTTTACTGCTGTGCTTTTTATACATAAGGAAATGTTCATAAAACCCTGTCAGGAAGGAATAATGTAGAATCCAGTTGTGAATGAGATATAATGATATGCAGCCACAAGCAAAGTTAAAAAACATCTTGTGAAAAATCCTAACAGATATTGTCAAAAACATAATAAATGGAAAGGGAACAGCTCTGACAGTTCTGGATTTTGAGGCTTCCAAAGTTTCTGGGTGTTTGAATCTAGCATGTCATGTCAATAGGGACAAGTTGTGAATTTTGGATCTGGGTTAGAATTTCAAACTCCACTTTTCAGAGGTGTTGAGTCAGCTAAGTCCAAGAAAAGTGTTCACAATGCAATCTGCAACAATGGGAAACTCACCTGTTTTCATATTTTCTTCCATTCGCAAATCTCAGACTGGGTACATCAAAAGGTTGACTTAGGTTCATAAATCTATTGAACAAACCTGGGAAGATTTATGGTTTCACATGATTCGATATGAACTAAATGAAAGTGGTTTTGACTGAGTTTTGACTGAGTTTCACTTTTAGGTTTTGGGTGGGAATCCAGAATTTAAAGCAAAACCTGGAGGGGATTTAATCACTAGATTAAAACTAGTGATGGCCTGAACTGAACCTTCAGATCTAACCAATCCCTAATTATTTTATAAAGGAATTTATATGCCCCCCATTTTGCCTTGCAATACCCTTATGCAGTAGGATAGTATTATTTTAGAGGGGGAACTGAGATACAAAGAATATAAGTGACTTTACCAGGTTCATGCAGGATAGTTGTGGCAGAGCAGGAATTGAACTCATGTCTCCTACAGCCAAGATTAATAAGAACATAAATATGGCCCTACTGGGTCAGACCAAAGGTCCATATAGCCCAGTATCCTGTCTTCTGACAGTGGCCAATGCCAGGCGCTCCAGAGGGAATTAACAGAACAGGTAATCATCAAATGATCCATCCCCTGTCGCTCATTCCCAGCGTCTGGCAAACAGAGACTAGGGACATGTTCTAACTGCACAACCACTCTCTCTCTTCGTGAGAGTGAACTCCAGCTCAGATTCTGAACTTTCTCAAACTGTGAGCTATTCAGATTCAGTATTTGGAGTCAGTCCATTATAATGATAGGTTGCAAACCAGGTCAAGGCTTTGGATCCAGATTTTTATTGAGCATCCCCCTCTAACTGAAACCAAAGAAGTTATTCATGGGAAGGAACTCCAGCAACGTGAAACTGTTTTCAGGCACAAACAGAACTTGCCAGATAGAGAGATAAGACAAGATGTGATCAGATGTGTCTTTTCCTTTATAGTGTATTATTTTTTAACAGATGCCATTTCAGTTGATAACTCAGTTTTCTTTTGGTACAGATGCATGGTATGGTATATGAAAATATTTATACTACACTTGGGCTCACACCAACAACCTGCTTTAACACACACCTGACACTGGGGAAACCAGACCAAATCTTTATGATTGGCCCCCACTTATCTCTATAATGGGCTGGCAAATATGGCCATGGCTGCAAATTTTGCTGCTTGGGTTAATTTTTAATTTGCATATATATGTCTTATTTATATTTTCTCATTCTTGCTGAGCAATCATAGTGCTTTATGAGAGTCCTGGCCATACTGCTTCATGGGAGATGTAGTCCATCTGGGGACCTCAAATTAAGGCCTCCTTTTCTTACATACCTTAAAAGTATAGCAAAAATTGAGCAGAGGAAAGCAGGGGTCATTACAAGGGCTGGTCAAAAAAATGCATCAGATTTATTTTTGATGAAAAATTGGGCTTTCAGTAAAATGATTTTTCCCCCCTGGAAAGTGTCGGACAAAATGAAAAAAATCCAGCCAAAACCTGAAACTGAAAACCCCTGCTGCAGTCCCTTCTGGAATTTGCAGTTTTGGTACCTCATGCATTCATTCTCCTCTATGGGCCAGGTTCCCAGGATGGTCTACATTTCCCATGAAGCAGTATGGCCACGGACTCCCATAATGCTCTGTGATGGCTTAGCAAGCGGGAGACAATGATGTATCATGGGAGATGTAGTTTGGTCAGAGAACTCAGTGATTCTCAGTCAGAGAATGGGGGCACAAGAAAACTGAACTGCAACTCTGATAAGGTACTGTGGTGTCATTTCTAAATTTAAATTCTTGGTTGTAACCCAAAAGGTTTTGTCTGAAATATTTTGAGTTTTGGATGAACATCTTTGGCTTTCAATTTTTCTCCAAAAAGTCATACATTTCCCTGAAAACCCCACCCATTGTGCAACCAACTCTAAGCATTACCACAGTTGCATGTATTAAAAAGTCAGTGGGAGTACTGTGTATGGATGGTTGAAAAATCAAGCTCTTAGGGCTCGTTCTTGCTCCCATGGAAGTCAATGGCAAAATTTCCATTGCCTTCAATGGTACAGGACCAGGGACATAGTGGGCATATGCTATACATATATTATTCGTAGAATGTGCTCTGTGTTCACATTTTGTGGTGGCCAAGAGCTACCAAAAACTCAAGAGTTTCTTCTGTAGACAGTGGTCAAAAAGCCAGTAACAAATTGTGCGATTCACTTTTTTTGTTTATTTCTGAAATTTGACCAGTTCTATATAAGAGCGCAAAAAAATTCCAGCAAAATATTTTGTCTGCATTTTTTTTGAGGGGGTGGGGTGGGGGGTAGAGGAGAGTTATTCTTCAAAGAAAAATGTCACAAAAAATAAATTTGAAAAATTTCAACCATATTTACTTTCTTCCCTTTTAGTTTGTACATGCCCTATTTTTCTTTGCTTTCTGGCCTCATCTTTACTACTTCCCCTGTCCGTTTGCTGCTTTTACCATCTCATGCTCTTTCTTTAATTCATATCTTCACCCTTCAAATCCCTCTTCTCTTTTTTCCTCTCCACATTTCATAGCATTTGAACCTCAGAGTGGAGTGCTGGTTAGCCTAGGAGAATGGGCTAGAGCTTCAAGGTTCTGTTGGTAAATAAGTACTTTTAGACAAGTCGTTTAACCTCCCGGTGCCTCAATTTGCCTATCAGTAAAATGGATTTTATCTACCTTACAGAGATTGTTGTGAGGCCTAATTAATTCATGTTTATAAAGTGTGTTGAGATTCCCAGAAGACAGGCACTATTTGAGTCTCATCCAGCACCAACAAAGTCAGTGTTGGATTTGCTGGTGACTTCCACTAGAGCAGGATCATCTGTGGTTAATCTAAAGCATTATTATCATTTAAAAATCCTCCAGCTTTGTGATTGTTGTGCTGCTTCTCCAAATCCTGCAGTTCCTGAACTCTGCTAAAATGGCCTCTCAGAGGCAGGACAAGTCAGTGGCTCTTCATTTTAAAGTGGGGGTTGTGGGGGGGACTAGTGGATTAGTAATGGCAGTGGGAACTCCAAGACTGAGCAGGTGGCAAAAACATGGCGAGTTCAGGCATGTGGAACAGGTCATAGCCAAGTTGAGCTGAAATGAAAAATCCCCACACTATTTTGGTTTTGTACTTAGTATGCAAAGAGTGAGGGATTATTTATTTATTTTCACATTACTCATCTTTAGCCACATCATCAAAATGCGCATGCCTAATCTAGACTTGGAAGTTTCTGAGATAATGAAGAAAATGCAACTGGAAAATACTATAGCACAAACTTGGTGTCACGATGACTTTACAGTCCGTATAGCTATAAACTAATTAACATTCTTCAATAAAAGGCTCAGAAAAGGCCCAATACCATACAATTTTCTTTGGCAAAAAAAGCTCCCTGGTTTAAACACAGTCAAAAGACTTGTATGGGTTCAAAAAGGGTGACAAAGGCACTGTGTTTTGCTATCATTGGACCACTATCAAATTATGTGTCCAAAACAAATGAATCTGGATGGAAGTAGTTAAAATACTGAAGTAAACCAGTCCAGTTCTTTTAAAGATATTATTGCTAGCCATATCCTCCCCCATTCAAAATCTGCATTGGGAGATAGGGACCCACTTCAAGTAAATGAGTCACATTTGCTTCCTCGCCAGAACAATTAAACTTTTTGTATAAAACATGACCTGAAGCCTGCCCTTTACCACATCATCCCTCCTCAAACTCCCAGAGGTCAGCTCTGACATTTAACAGCTCACAAATTCAGTTGCTTAGCTTCTGAGGCCAGCTTCGTGCTTTTACAACTAAAATTAGGTTTTGGGATTTAAAAAAATAATCATATAACATGTTGTCAGTTCAGCTTCCATACTGTCCAGCATTACAAATGTCCTTCTATCATTCTGCAGAGGGAACAGGTTTTTACTACATTTTACACAGCAGCTCTGAATTGCAGAGGAACATACTGTCACAATGAACATGCTGCAGCACTGGAGCCAAGGTGTGAGCCTGCATTATAAAACTGCACCTAGTATAGAATAGAAACAAGTCAAAGAAATAGTTAATGCATTTTGCAACTTGGTGCTTCTTTATTGCTAGCAGCTGAGTAGTTTGGGGTGGGTTTTTTTCTCAGTCCTTATTGATCTCTTGCCATATTGTGCATCCAATCCCCTAACAACATTAGCTCATTTCTACTCCAGTCTTAAAGATTAGCTCATCTGGGTTATGTATTTTGGTGTGTAGGTGTTGAGTGCTAAATACAATTTAATTTTTCATTTCTAAAAGGCATTCCTAACAATAACAGCTACTTAATTAGCTTGATCTTTTGATCTATCAGACAGGATGCAAATAAGGTTTTCATTCTTCTGGTAATGCTAATGGCAGTGGGGGAAGGGTTTTAAATTTTCTATATTCATTATTTTTTCTCAAGAGTTTCCCCACATTTCTGGAATGTTTCTTTTACGGTGGTACTATGAGTGTTGCAATTTTGTTCTATTACTGGCCATAATTCAGGGCTTCAGTAATTTTCAGTTAATAAAGATAAACAGTTTTTGTCCTTTTAAAACCACCTACCCTTGGTATTTCAAACAGGGCTCCTCTTGGGAAGCCTTTAAAGAGCCTCAAATCATTATACGGATTAGGTGAGGCCCAACCAGAAGCTGAACTACGGTTGTGAGGATTATCCAAACTTCTTCACTTCAAGTCAGTTTCCCTCCTGTGCACCACCAGGAGAACACAGAAACCAGACTCCCCTTGTGCAAATCCCTCCTCAGACTCATTGTCCATGCTGCCCACAGAAATGAGTTAATAACAAGTACGTTTTTTAAAAAAAACAGACCTCAAGTTCTTCCCTCCGTTGCATTTTTAAGGCTTTCTTGTCATCTCTGTGCCTGTCTTTTAGACCCTGAACCTACAAATGCTCAGCATGGAGGGATCCCTGCACCTATGAGGAGACCCACTGAAGTCAATGGAATTTCACACAGGTGTGATGGTACATGTGCATGGATCTGACTCTAAGCCTGCTGGAGCAAGGGCTGTCTTTATTTTTTATGCCTTGTACACATTTTTAGCACTAAACAAGCACATAACAATGATAACAACATAGTATGTTCCTATACAGATTTTCACACCATATTTCACAAGCTGGCCACGGAGATGTTACGAAATGAATCCAACAGCTCCTCACAGAATTTCACAAAGTGGTAGAATTTAGAGATGAAGACGTCCCATTAAATTATTCATTCTAGCCTGCCCTCCACCCTTGTCAATGACAAAAACTTCCATGGCGTTTTCATTTTCCACTAGCCCAGGAAAATGAATTTCATATCATATATAAAAGAAAGAATGTAGGGTCAAGAATGGAGACAGCCCAGAAGCCAGGTCAGTCTATATTTGCTCCCTTTCCTCCTTTTGTAAAAAACAAACAAACAAACAGCTGAGTTGCTCAGACAGGCTATTTTTGTCTTTTTGTGAAAACTGCTTGTTTCCGTTTCTGGATGACATGGACTTTAGCTTGGTGTGCCCTTTGTGGAGCCATCATCCCATTGTGGCACTGAAGTCAGAGTTGTCACTATACTATCTGAAGAAAATAAAATAGTATGTGCGTAGCGGGGGAGGGGGGTTGTTTTTTCAGTCAGCAGATTTATTTTTTATACCTCTGTTACACCAGTTTCATTTCCCATCTCTCTCAACTGGGACGGGGCTAATTGTGACTGTGTACCTTCTAATTTAGTACTTCAAAAGCACACAGACTTTATTTTATGACATTCATTTAACTGAAAATAATAAGAACTCAGGAAATTGGGCAAAAGATTAAGATTTTGTGTTTGGTTAGGTTGGTTTATTTTCATTTTTTGCTCATTAACTCTTGAAATCTTATGGGCAGGCTTCCAAACTTACTGAACTCCTGCCATTCAGTTAACTTCCATGGGAAAAGAGATTGCTCAGCACTTCTGAAAATCAGGCCATTAGGGCTTGATCCTGTTTGAGTGCCTTTAGCTCCCAATGAGGTCAGACAGTGGGTATGGAAAGCACTCAGTACTTGTCTCAAGGTTCTCATTCCCTTGAAGGATCAGGTTCTTATGTAGGAGCCCTTTTTAAGGAAGGGGCCATCCACCTGAAATGGAAATGAATGAAGTTTCAGGGGCCTAAAGAGTAACAGAAAGCCTGACAGTGCTGTGACTGAGTGAGGCAATCAATGGAACAAAACCAGATTTTAAACTGGCTCCCCCTCCTGTATTTTTAATACAACAGCCAAAACTAGAGGACAGTGCAGGTCAATAGAAATACCAGGTGGCAAGTTGAAAGTAGGCCAAATTAACCCAGACTTCTGTGTTTGGAATAAGGAATGGGTTCTAAGCCCTTCATTGGTCTTGCCAGATGCAATACTGATTAAAACACTTATGATAACAACAACAACTACCCCCTTGTGTATTTCATTTTAGACATAATGTAAGATTAAGTGGAATTTTTGTCTAGTTTTCAAAGTATTCTTGCTCAGTGGTGTTATATGAACATAGATGTAGCACTCTGTTTCACGATATGCAGTAAAAATTGGGCTTTAGAATTAATTTGTTTCATATGTATGCACCCTACAAATTACCCATTAGTTTTAATGTTACGTTATAAAAAAGCGCAACACATCAGACAGTCCTAAATTATATTCCACTCTGGAGCTATATTTAAGAAATTGTTTGAGTTTAATTTCTTATTCTGATCAGGCTATTGCAATTAAATTATATTTCTACCTACAGACTAAAATGAGTTAAATAAAAAGTGAGATCTAATTAAGTGCTAATTTAATAATTTTTAAATAATTCAATTGTTGCATTTCCTTGGGCTACCACATAATACACACTGTGAAACAGACATGAATGATCTTATACAGTAGGTTTCCTTGCTGTAAATATTCCTGTTTTCCCGCAGGAATTTCAGTGCAGTTTATTTAGATTTCATTGTAAAAGAAACTCCACCCCAAGGGGCACATTTCCAAAGCTGTAGGTGCCCTTGGCGTACATTAAAAAACATAATAACACCAAAGTTAGAAATTATAAATAATCCAGAGCAGTGTTAGCACTTTTCCTTCCTGTCATCAGTGCAATATGACTTAACCTACTCACCTCACAGCAGTTTCTCTCCAGGGAGAAACCTCACCCTCAGCGGCCTCAGCTGTTTGCCAAGGCAGGCTTAAACAGATGGGTTTTGTAGTGTGTCTGGGAGGTCAGCAAATTCAGGCCATTTACCAGAGTGGCTCATGTAGCTCTTACTTCTTTGGAGAAATAACAACAGGACATTTTTCATAGGAGAGAAAAGACTGAATCAATTGCAGGGTCATAATGGGGGGCGGAGTCAGGGGATCCAGGCCCCTGCCTTAACCGCTGACTGGAGCTGGAAATTTGGCCTGGCCACCCCTCCATCATGATGGGGGATCAACTGGGCCAAATCTGAGTGGCATTGTAACCCCCGTACACCTGCTTGGCCTCTTTCCTTTGCAGTCCTTCTGGTGCCCATGAGCACTGGGCACCCTTAGTCCCCAGGGAGAAGCTAAGCAGGGGGCACCAGGAAACCCCAGTGCCCGGGAGAGGGCAGGGTAGGAGGATTGGATCTGGATTATTGTTGCTTCCTGGGGAAGAAGAGATGCAGAAGGAGGTCTGGAGGGAGAGAGAATGGCCTGGCCCCTGCTGGGGATGCTGCTCTTCAGCCTGACCATATCTTTGGGTAAGAGTCCAGGGTGCTGTGTGGGGTGAGAAGGCCACGGAGATGGGAACAAGGGTGAGAGCTCAGAGCAGGGTGCAGGGCAATGTAGGGGGACGAGCTCAGGGCTGGGTGTGGGACAAGGAAAAGTCAGACCTGGATGCAGGGTAAATTTGGGGGAAGAGCTTGGGGCACATGTGAGGCAGTGGGAGAGGAGTGTGTGTGTACAGCTGTGTGCAGGGGTAGAGTGCAGAGGCAGCGGGGGAGAGTATGGGGCTGGGTGCAGTGGGAGACAGAAGGGGAGAAAGTTTGGTTCTGGGTGCAGAGCAGGGGACGGAGAGCTCTGGGTCCCCTCCTGATGAGAATTCTGGTTGTGCCCCAGCTCGGTTGTAATTAGAGCTCGTCAAAAATTGTCCACCAAAACTGGGTTTCAACAGAAAATTGGGTTTTCGACTAAGAGAATATTTTTGCAAAAAACAATCCATGGAAAATTTCAATTTTTCATTGGAAAATTGAAGGCCCCAAAGTTGAAATATTTCTATTTGTAAATGCTGCTGCTGTGTGTCATGGGTGCTGTAGTTGGGCTGCCTCACCTCCCCATTATCCTCTTTGGCTGAGCCCCCCCCCCCCCCCCGCTACACTGTATCTCTTATGATACACCAGGCCACGGCCTCCTGCGATGCACCACGTCTCCTGTCCAACAGGGGAGTGTCACAGTTCAGGGCAGCTGCCCCTGTTTCCCCTCAGTGGTTCAGCAAGGACACCCAACCCTCAGACTTCTGGCTCCGGGGCTGTTAGACAGCCTAAAAAGACCTGCCTGCTTTCTCTTCAGAGACTGATAACAGAGTGAGTGCTACAAATTTAAGTTACCAAACAGAGTTTTCTAAGCGAGCCCACTTTATTAATAAAGGGAAAGCATTACAGTGAAAACGTCTTTTAAAAATGAAAGAACCTGCCCGCATGCTTATAAACTTACCAGAGTTCATCCCAGCTCTCACACGGGCTCAGGCAAGAGCAGTCTTTCAACATCCCACCCTGTGGGCTTCCTTGTGGTCACAAGTTCAACAGAGCTTCAGCTCAGAACAAGCACACAGTCTTATGAGACCTCAGGATTGGGGCCCTTCCTGGACCAGGGGCCCGGTCCGTTTGCTGGATCAGGAAGAAGGCCCCGAGTCGGTCTAATCTCATCTTTTCTTTGTCAGTCTTTGGAGAATCCAGTTTGAACCAGTACATGCCTATCTCCCTGGCAGGGCTTCACAGGCTGACAAGTGAGGAAGTTCATTAGCATCTCCCCTCCCTGCTAGAAAAAGTTCATAGAATGTCACAATAGCTCATGCACAATTGCATTGTAATACAATGGACCCCAAAGGTATTTAACCTAATTCAGTAAGGTTTAACTCAACTCACTAAAGGTTTTCTTTAATTCCATAAGGTTTGTTCTGTATATTACAGGATATTGCCAGTCTGTCACAGAGAGGTCATGGTGCATCTTGAGAGATGTAGTTCAACAAGAGAGCATGGCCTATAGGTGAGAATGGGAAATTAAGACATGGGCACAGCATTTCCAAATCAAAATATTTCAGTTTTTGGCCAAAATATTTCCGTTTCAGATGAATTTTTCCATTATTTGAATTTCCACCAGAAAGTTGAATTCTTCCACAGGGGAAAAGGGTTTTTTGTTTTTGTTATTGCCAGCTCTAATTGTAATGAGCATTAAGGGGATTCTTTACTGAGGCTGCTGGATGCAAGCGAAACCCTGTAGTTTTCTCTAGCTCTTTAGCTCCCAGACTAACACAGCTATTACAGGCATTGCTATCTAGTGTCACCACACAGGGTCTCCCTAAGTCCTGTCCAGGAACAGGCAATCTAGTGAGTGATTAATAACTATTCTACACTGAAAAACACCTTTGGGTCTCTTTTAGGATTTATATATAGATGTTAATTGCAGTATTGTACAGTTGCCCTCAACTGTAACCTGTATTCCCCCTCCATGATCCAGCAAGGACACTCACTTTTAGGCTTCCAGCTCCCCAGACGTCACCTCTCTTGGGTGGAGACATGTGCCTCTCTCCCTTCTGATTGGGGTATTTCCAGATTCTACAGTTTCCTGGCTACACTGTGAATTCCCCAGCAGGTCAGACTGCCTAAGCAGGCCTGCTTTACGTTTCTCCTCAGACGGTAAACAGAGTAATTGCCACAGTTAAGATACCACACGGCTCTTTCTAAGCAAGCACATTTATTCTTAAGGTAAAATAACTATAGAAAAAACATATTAAAAACAATAAAATAACCTACATGCATGGTGATAAGCTTACCACATATCACCCCCTCCCACCATTTCCACAAGGGCTCTGGTCAGTGTCAAGATTGGGCCCCTCCCTTGGACAGAGTCTTGTTCATTTGCTGGATCAAAATGAAAGTCCTGTGTCAGTCTAAACTCAGGTTATTTATATAAAAGTCCTTTCTTTGTCTGTTAGTCCCCAGATAATTCAGTTGAGCCAATATATGTGAGTCTCTCTCCAGGTGGTGGTGGCTCTCTGGAGGTGTTTCAACCTGAGTGAATTTGTCTAACCACCGCCCACTATTCTTAGTTCCTGGAGGGGTTGTGGTTACCCTTCCACATGGAAGTACATATGGTCTCTGGCCCACAATCATACGTAAACTTAATACAGTAAGATCTCCCCAAGATACTGCAGGAAATTGACATATCTGTCACAAGTATCTCTTGTGATATTTCTAGAAGCAAGTTTTCCTGAGGACTTACTATACAATCTGTGCAGTTCAACTATGCAGTTCAAGAAGTGAAAGTTCAAGCAGTTATGGAATCAACAAAGCATAATAGAACCTTTTGACATCAGATGCCAGATTTGACAAGCCATTACTGTTTTACATGATCTGTTCATATACTAATATTCATAGCTTTAATTAAAAATGGACCCAAACCATAACCTAGGTTCTGAATGGCCCCAGATTTTGGAGGGAGCTCAAAATACGATTCTGGTTCTGGATCCAAATGTAAGCATTTCTTTGTAACATGAGCCAAAACCCCAGGACCAGCCACCTCTGAACTTTACCAAGTTTGAAATTCAGATTCAGGTTTGAATTTTGCCGCTTGGGCCCATCTGTACTTTTGATGACTATAATGATAGCATTTGTGTTGATAGTGGAAACAGGTGTTTCAATCTTTCTCATGGCTCAGTGAAGAGTCTGAGAAGCCTCTATGGAGCTCATATAGTAAGTGGCTGAAATTAATGTTAAATCCCATACCTAGCTGATGAAGACATTTAGGAAAGAGCCCATTCTAACCATCTTAAGAACTGGACATGAAAATACTGAGGTAGTGAAGGGGTTTGTCTTCTTTGTGTTCCTATGGGCATGAAATGTCGACCTCCTCCAAAGGCATCAAGAAGAAGAAGCCTTTTCCAGACACCTTCTACCCAAACCTCTTATAAATATATTTTTTAACAGAGACTTGATCCTGGGTCCTGTCTCTCCCGCTGTAGTATCTATGAATGGATTACTCCAGTGTCAGCAACACGGTAATATTCAGGGGCTGAGAAGGGACCAGAGAGGGGAGAATGCAGTATTCAGGGGTTAGGAGCTTATTTGCATGAGTTCTCCTTTTCCACCTTGTGGCAGCTCCACATCTTGCATCTTCTGAGGAGTAAATATAAATCCCCTCTTCAGCATCTTTAGATACCAAGTTTTACCATCTTTGGGATCAATGAGCCAGCTGTGAAGGCTGTTTAAGCATCAGGCTTGGGTTTCCGCTCCTTAAAACAGTATTACCAACAGATCCTAGGATTTTGGCTCAGAATGTGAGATACCACAAGCATTGGTTACTGAAGTCCACTGGTCTCTGGCTTGAAGGATGAGGCCAAACCTGATGAAGATGTTGGCAAGGTTTTAATAAATATCCAAATTCCTCTACATAAGCAAACAGGATTTTTCATTCCAGATCAGACTGTTCGTTCAATTAGTCTGGTTTCCGTCCTCCAGCAGTGACCAGCACTTGATGCTTGAATACCTGATGTTCCGTGGGGAGATAATTAAAATCCCATGATGCTCATTGCCTGCAGTGCAATGCTATTAATGGGGAGGAAATTCCTTCTGAAACTCTGCATGTCATCAATTTACACACTGTAGCAGTTGATGGATCTGATTTCTTTAATTATTTTAGTTTGCATACAGAAGCAAAACCTTACAAAATTAGCACTCTTCCATTGGTCTGCATCTTTATAATTATTAGTGAATCCAGAAACAATAAAAGGACAGGGCATAGAAGCTCTGGAGTATTTTTCCTTCTAGTTTATTTAAAATACCTTGGGGGAAAAAATCCCAACTGTCCTAATAGAAATAAGATCCAACAAGTTGAGTCTAGGATTTTTGCCTGTGTTACTTGGATTTTCAAGAATGTTTGGAAATGTTGCCTGTCTGCTTCATCTCTTTATTGCAATGTGCTTTATTTGCCCAATTCATTTCAAGCTCTGAATTTTCAGGACAGAAATTAAGCTCTTTTAAGATCTACAGTAGTTGAGTCACCAATGGGACTATTCATGGGTGTAAAGTTACTTGTGCAGGAACAAGGTCTAAATTCATTTCTGAGCTATTTGTTTTGCTTATAAAACAAGAGGATGGATCATTTTGTGATTAAGGCACTGGAGTGGGACTCAGAATATCTGGGCACTCGTTCTAACTAGTCTAGGTAGACTGCAAGCTTTTCGAGGCAGAGGTTATCTTGTACAATTTGTTTGTACAGCACCTACAACAATGGAGTCCTTTCCTACTGCAGTACAAATAATAACAACATACCATAATGTCCACAGGATTATTATTGTTTATTTATTGGTTTTCTAGTTGTGCACAGGGGTTCCAATCAGGGCTCAGAGCTCCTTTATGCTAGACACTCTACAAACATATAAATAAGACAGTTCCTATCCAAAAGAGCATACAATTTAGTATGTGAAGGGAAAGGCAACATAACTGTATAAAACTTACACATGAGCAAACTTAGCAGGACATTTTAAAATTGGACAGAGGCCCTCAGTGGCCCCACATAGACACACAAAACCACAATTAATAAAGGATGCGATTCTTATGAACTATCGAACAAGTCTAAAAATTCCATAAAATCAAAGTTTCAACAAACGTCCTTGTGGAGACTAATTTAAAAAACTGAAATCCAAAATAATAAAGGTATGAAAGGGAGAAAAAAGCGAGACAGAAAGATGTACCCATTTTATCCCTCTTCCTAAGCCAAGCCATTAGCATATGGGATCTTGTTTTGCAGAACTTTGGATAAGAATCAAGGATTTTGTTTCTTCAGTTTTAAGAACTTTTCATCACTTTTTCCTTCTAGCATGAAAATACAACCTTAACTGCTTTAGCAGGGGAAGCTTTGGGGTTTGAAAAATAATTCCTTTCCCTGCCAACGTCTGCAGTTGAAATCAGCATCAATCCTGATTCAGCTCTGATTCTCATAGCGGAATATTCATTTTCACCAGGAATCTTCTTTACTTACATGTACACCCTTTGCACAGCATGAAAGAGAAAGAGTGGGAGTCTGTGTTTCTATGTTATGGGAGTGCGTTCTTCCTATTGCTCTGTCCGAACAGTCTTACTGCTTGGATTTGTTTCACGCGCTGTGAGGCACCCAGAAGGAAGGCTGCCTGCCTGGCCCAGAGCTGGTGCAGAAGCAGCATTTTTGGATTAATCGTCAAATAATAAAGAATATGAACTAATAATGGGGGAAAGCCATTTTTGATAAACATCTATTAATGCGACTATTATATAACACAAAGGCATGCATGTGACCATGTTGTGTAGGAGGTTGGAACGTGGGATTTGCCATGCCCGATCAGATCACTGGTCCATCAAGCTCAGTATCCTGCTTCCGGCCGTTGATTCTTGTGAGAAAAAACACAATGATGTGCCCAGCCTATTGTGCACCGTTGAGGATGGAGGAGGGGTGTGTGAAATTCCTTCCTGATCTCCTAGAGTGAAGAAATAATGACATTTGTTTACTTTTATTGTTATTGTAGCTCCCATAGCCACAAGTACTATTCATGATTATAAAACAATCCAGTCCGTCTTTCAGTTCTACCTGAAATTCCTTTTGCACCCATGTGTGCCTGCCTTTTCAGTGGTTATTCAATATGGAGTTTATTTTATTTGACATGAATTCTGTACTTTAAAATAATATTTCTAATAGAAACAACATTCAGACTTATCCATAAAGTTTATTCTTTCTCACCTCCTCACCTATGCTGCTTCTGCTTACAGTTTAGGGATACCATAAATCACTGGTACTTATTACCCTTTTCAATTGCTTGAAAGTCCACTTCCCCACTGACTGGCGCTTCACACAGCCACCAAGTAAATAACAACATGTCATTAGGACATTGCACAGCAAAGTTTCTGTCATGACATGATGTACAGATATATGGTACCCTGGAGACATTTCCAGATGTGAACAGCACACACGACTTCAGCCACAGGGTGAGCCTTACTATGCAAAGAGAAATATTTTATTTTAGCTCCTCCCAATGTAATGCCTAGCTCTCTGTCCCAAACATGAGGATTAGAAATATCCACTTGAGTCTATGGCTACATCTACATTTGGAGCTGGCGGTGTGATTCCCAGCTTGTATAGACATACTTGCACTAGGTCTCATCATATTAGCGCATAGTAGTGACGCTGCGGTAGCGCGGGCATTGGCGAGTAGTGGCATGGGATAGCTACCCCGAGTATGTACCCATGGGACCTAAAAGAATGTTTATGCATTCAAATTCTAGTCTATGGGGTGCTTGCAAACTATGTCATTGACTATTTGTTGTCCACCACTATTTCTTATTTGTAGTATGTAATTTGTCACCTGAGTCATAAATCTTAGATATAATTTCTGCCTCCGACTGGATGCATGAAACTCTTTATACAAGAGACTGAAGAACGATGAATAACAAATAATACACTTCTGGCATGACTTTCCAGAGGAATCACCATTCATGCTAAAGTTTGTGAAACTTTTAGGATTTGCAAACATTTTCATGAATAAACTGGGGTTTATCTGACTAGTTTGAACAACAGAAAATATGTTCCCAAACATAACCAACAGTGGCGCAAACTCACTGGGGTTATTTCTAAAAATATTGACAAATTTATTTAACATTTACATTTTTTAATCTGTTTTCATTTGCTCCAGCAGGAGAAAAATTATGTTGCCACCAGAATTCTCTCTAAAGGGACCTGAACCAAAGCCCACTGAAGTCAATAGGAGTTTTTCTACTGACATCAATAGACTATGGATCAGGCCTTAAAAGTTAAACCCGATTATTTTCATCCCTTTTAAATACTACAGGACTTTAACCTAAGGACAGAACTGTGCACTGGGGCAAAAACTTGCCAAGTCCTCATTTGCTCTAAAATACTGCTGGTAAGATAAGAGCAAGATATATGGCCATTTTTGTTTGTTGGTTGGTTTCTGCTATTGCTAGCGTTCAACAATACTGAACATTCCAGTCTTTGTGAAATACAACCTTATTTCCAGCTTCAAACATTGAACTTTCTGCATTCTTCAGTAATTGGTGGCAGAAGCCACTCCTCACTGCTAATCCAATTTTGTCCCACTCCACAATTGCTTTACTTCTTTTCTTTAAAGTTCAGTGTAGCTGCTCCAGAAAATCGTAACCAGGCATTTACATAGGAACAGAGTAATCGTTAAATAATAATTGTGTGAGGGAGAGGGCGAAGGGTTTGAGGCCCCTGAATGAGAGCTAGCTTACAGGAAGCTCACTCACCATGACTTGAAGCTTTAGAGAGAGGAAGTATTCAAGATCACGATGCTACCATCACTGATGCTGGATTAACTGCCACTATTTGTCACACGTATTGTGTTATTGTGGAATAATGTAGGAATAGTGTGTGTCTTTTCAGGAGAAGCATGCCTGGCATGCCATAGAAGATAACCTTAAGCTCAGGAGAATCAATATGTTTCAGTTAATAGCTCACCTGGATAAACACATCCATCTCTCACTCCACGCAATGCTTGTTCCCCACAAGTTAGGCAAGTAATTGTGTGATAGTGATACTTTTTGCCATGCCCCAGTGGAGACTGTACGTCATTGAGAGATTCTTCCTGGAGTTGGGCAAGGATGAGAAAAGCCTACATGATATGCACATTTACTCTGTAAAAAAAATGTTTGCGTTTGCCAACTGTTGGAGTCTAATCAAGTTAAGTTACACTCAATGGAGATGACTATAATATGGAAACTGTGGGCCCAAACCTGCAGATCCTACACATGTGAGTAGTTCCACTCAGGTGTATGGGTGAAATTCATTGTTGGTGTAACACAGTGGATAAATCTGGCTCATTTGGGACTGCTTGTGTACAGTGCAGGATCAGGTCTGTGATGGGGTATATAGATCCTGCAAGGGAATGGACAATAAAAGGCTTTAAAAGGGAGCAGTCACCTCCCTAGCTGCAACCTATGGGCAGGCTAACAACAGGAAGGATAAAAAGGCTGCAACTGAGCCAGAACGAGGTGGCTGCCACCAGACAGAGAGCCACAGTGAAGGGGTTCCACCAGGTCAGACCAGAGGAAGCTGCCCAGAAAAAACAGTCAGTCTGAGGCACAAAAGATTATCAGGGGGAAGGTACCTGCGAGGACCCAAGGTAGGAAGCAGCCCAGAGAAGCGGTAGGAGATTTAAATAAACAAGCCTCTGACTACACCACTCATGGTCTCTCAGGTTAGACCCAGTGGAAAGGGCAGGCCTGGGTCCCCCTGCCCCTTCCCAGCACAGATGGGGGCAGAGATTGCCAAGACCTGACATGGAGTGGCAACCAAAACAGGAATATTGGACTCTGCCTTGGTGTTCCTGCTTTAACTTATTCTACTTCTGCCCTGGTGAACAAATTAGGGAGGGAACCTGCAAAGGGGTTATGTTGGAAGGAGGGTTAAGAGAGGTCCTGAGGCCAACTCCTGGTACTATTGACTGAAGCGCCACAGCCACTAAGGGGATGGGTGGGGCTTAAGTGGAGCCAGACTCCTTTCAGTCCTGGAAGGGGAAATACACAAGTAACACAGTGGAAGGAGTGGAGTTACAGCTGAAGACTGATGAATTTAGGTTGCATCTCTGAATCTACAAAGGAAAACTGAGGCAGGGATGCTCACAGTGCCATGGTGGGCCACCAGGGAGTGATGCAGGGTCATGGTCTAGCCATTACAGGGTCTTGTATCAATAAAGAAAGCTGAACTGCAAATCAGATGAAACAGACCCGGGAAAACCCAGAGGAGCTTGCTGATAGTCATAAATTTTTAAGAGATGGAGAATGTTAAAGTCAGCAAATGCTATGTGAGAACCATAATGATGCAGCAGCTGCCAACCGGTAGTTACCCTTTTCTGCACACGTGTACTGTGCCATCTGGCGAGACTCTGTGAGTGGGGAGCTGGATCCAAGGACTTGCAAAATTCAGGTTAAAAACCAGTAAAACTCAAATACCTGCTTTTCCAAAAGTCAGGAATTTTGGGGGAAAATTCAGTAAAAACTGAAAATGAGGGGCCTTAAGTATCTTTAATAGCAGTAGCAGCAGATTCTCACTGGTCATCCATATGAATAATGAGAACAGTTCTCCATTCTTTGTATTAATTTCACATGTGCTGTACAATTAGTAACATCCTGTCCAAATAGCTATCAGGAAGCTCTGGATTCAACAGGTGAATGATTTCCCATTTAGAAAATAATTTTGTAGGCTGGATTATTTCTTAATTATTATTTCATAATTTTTGTTCATTATTTATTCATCACCGACAATGTGCTAGGGGCATTTTACAGAGAAGTTAAAAAAAAAAAAGACAAGGTCCCTGCTCCAATGAGTTTGCAACTACCACAGTGTAGTTCTGAAAACAGATTAATGTTGGGGGAGGGAGGTGTGCTATTGGTTTTTGGGTTATTTATTTATAAACTGCAGCAGGGATAGTCTCAGGGACCATTTTCCAGTGCCCGGGGTGGGGTGGTCTCGGGAGTGTTCAGCTGGCAAAGGACATAATATGCTGTTCAACTCTCATCTGTTCTTGTAATAACTCAAGATTCATTAACCACAGCATCAGCAATCACCTGGATTGGGTGGCAGGGGATGTCAAGTGCCTTAGAGGATTGACTTGGGAAGAGTTACTCACTTCTAGCCTGGTGCTTCCTTGTCTGTGGATACTTTGCAGCACAAAAGGAGAGCAACTTGAATTCAAGTGATGCCAGTGACCCTCCTTCAAGATTAGGGAGATGGCCATCCCTGCTGTAAACCCGTTAGTTTTAGATTACCACCTGGATACAATTTTAAATAAGATTGAATTAATATTATAGGGGAGGTTTTCCAAAGTGCCTTGGGGATTTAGGATTATGCTCCTAAATCCCTCACTCAAGGGGACTTGTCCTCCTAAACCCCTCAAGTACTTTTGAACCCCACCTCCAAAAACTTAATTATATTACCTCTCCAAAAGACAAACGTCCTTCTCCCCTTGGTCATATTGATTGTTCTTAGGGCAAAGGTAAGAACTGAAAAGTGATAATGTATGACAGTGGGTGAAGGTCTATTACAGGGATGGCCAAACCCTGTGGCTTTTTTACAGTTAAAGTGTGGCTCACAGAGCCCTTCATGCCCCACTCCCTTTCTCCGCCTACCAGACTGAGGGGAGGGGATCTCAGGGCTTCTGCCTGGTGGCGGGGTGGTGGGGCTAGAGACTTCTGCCCAGCAGGGAAGGTGGTCTAGGGACTTCAGCCCTGTGGGAGGCATCTTCTGGGTCTGGGTGCTTCAGCAGGAGCGGAGCTGAAGCTACTAGTCCCAGCAGCTGCCTCCCATGGGACCACCCTCCCTGAAGGGCAGAAGCCCCAAGACCCCCTCCCTGTAGAGCGGAAGTCCCTAGCTCCATCACCCCACCACAGGGCAGAAGCCCTGAACCCCAGCAGGCACGCCCAGCTCTCGAACTTCTGAACATTATCATATGTGGCTCGGAGGGTCAGGAAGTTTGGCCACCCTGGTCTATTATTTCAACTGCTACAATTACATATTCTCTAGCCAGAAATTATATGTATTCAGGATTCACCAATTCACTATTACCCTGCACCTTGTGCTGTCATTTATATCAGCACAGAGTGGATGCAACAAGCTACCAAATACAAATGGTAACAATTTGCACACAATTTTTTGGACTTAAGGTGCAGAGCAACAGTATGTTCATCTGACTGAGTCCAAAAGGGTGCTAGGCATTTTACACACTTACAGCAAGACAGGCCCCCGCCCACTCCTTCCCCCCTGAACAACTTACAACTAAGTTTAAAGAAAGAAAGAAAGAAAGAAAGAAAGAAAGAAAGAAAGAAAGAAAGAAAGAAAGAAAGAAAGAATGCAATGGAAAGCAAACATTTGGATGTTTTCTGTCTGTGATTGTGGTGTAATTTATTTTCATTCCTTTCTTTGATTCTTCCTTTACAAACCCATGTGTGATTAAAAAAAAAAAAAAAGCCCAACAACTTCCCAGAAGAATTGTTTTTGATTTTACCACCCCTACAGAGATAGAGTGAGTGAAGATTTAAGTGAAGTTGCTTGTTATGGTGCCAGACAGGAATTATTATTATAAGGCCTTTGGCTGCTAGCGTAACAAAATGGGTTTTGGATTAGTGTTGCCCAAAGCAGCCTTTAATGGAAAAAGCCACACCTTATAATGTCTCCTGAATTTAAGGGATGCAAAAAAAACAATGATAAGACAGACCACACAACTTAACACTGACTGCAGAGCTCCAAAAATTTAACTAAGGGCTTTACAAAGCAAATCCTGAGGTTAATTCTCCTAAATAAAAAATTACTTCATTTATTATTTTAAAGAATGACATTCTGTTTGTCAAGTAATTAGTACTTATATTAGAGGATTTAATAGCTATATGAAAACAGAAGTTCACATTTTTAGGCTAATTACAGCTCTTATGAAAGCTAAAGGGAAGATCAGAGGTATTCATCTGTTAAACTAAACCCCGAGTGACATTTCCCCCACATCCCAGACTTGCCCTTCCTGTATAGAAAGGGACAGATTCTGCCACACTTTACTCACCTTGTGCACCTTACTCTTTGAGCAGACCTGTTGATTTCAATGCGACTACTTGGGGATTAAGATACCACTCAACACGAGTAATGGAGGCAAAATCTGGCTCTTATTTCAGATTTGAGGTATTTATGGGTAAAATGCTAATCTGAGTTACAATGGCATTAATCTGGAGGAACACCAGTCAGTGACCCTGACTAAGTCAGAGGATGAAATCCTGGCCCCACTGAGATCAATGGAGACAGCATTTTACCTAGAGTCAGTGGCAGATTTAATAGTCAGCAAGATCAGCAAATGCTGAGTGGGCTTCACCTGAGCTGAACCCCTCATCTCCTCCCACCTGCCAGTGGCAGAAATACAAAAAGATGGGCCCCAAAGCAGGTTTTTATTGTGGGCACCATTCAAATAATCTCTCATTCCCCCCCACACGCATGTCCCCAATCCCCAGACCCAGCTCCATGCCAAGCTATCTGCTCCCTCTGCCCCAGGCCCTGCACCACTTCTCCAGCCAAAGCCAGAGCTGCAGTAGCAGGAGCCAGAGCCATGAACCACGGCAGCTGCTGCCGCCGGAGCTAGAGTCAGAGTCACTAGGAAGAGCAGCGCACCGACGCCTGCTGCCCACATTTGAATTTGGGAGAGGAGGAGGGGCCTCCAAACAATATGGAGGCTCTGTCATTGGTGGTCCTGCTCATGGCAGAGCTACCATTTTGGAGGCCCCCTCCCTGGGCAAATGAAAAGAAAACATGTTATTACAAACTGCCTCCAAAGAGCCTAAGCAGTAGACGCTACCATGTTGCAAACTTCCTGATCAGCTCCTGCAGTCTGAAGTAGAAAAGTCAAGAACTGCATCTCAGTGCAGCAAGCATGAATCTGTCACTGTGTCATGGTTTAAGTCAGGAAAATGATTTGTGCAATAGCACTGACGTTGCACCTGTAGTAGTAGCTGATATTTCCAGAGAAACTTTGCTTGAAACCAGCACAACAGGAGACCCTGTGATGAGAACATCTGAACATAAGCACGGCCATACTGGGTCAGACCAAAGGTTCATCTAGCCCAATATCCTGTCTTTTGACAGTGGCCAATGCCAGGTGCTTCAGAGGGAATGAATAGAACAGATAATCATCAAGTGATCCATTCTCTGTCTCCCATTCCCAGCTTCTGGCAAACAGAGGCTAGGAATACCATCCCTGCCCATCCTTCTTAATAGCCATTGATGGACCTATCCTCCATGAATTTATCTAGTTCTTTTTTGAACCCTGTTATAGTCTTGTCCTTCATAACATCCTCTGGCAAGGAGTTCCACAGGTTGACTGTGTGTTGTATGAAGAAATACTTCCTTTGTTTGTTTAAAATCTGCTGCCTGTTACTTTCATTTGGTGACCCCTAGTTCTTGCATTATGAGGAGTAAATAACAAACCAACAAAGCCAAAGATCCTATAGATGATCTTAAAATAAAAAATCCCAAAGACTCTGTAGATTAACTTGAAAGGAGCAAAACCAAGAGCCCTGTAGATAGGCAGGTCGACAATAAAGCAAGTCAAAGCAGTCATATTGCTGAAATAGATTTGAAGTTTGCATCTGATGTCACTTTCAAGATTCAGTTTTATGTGAAGGATTTTAAGAGGTAGCTTACTCTATTTGGTTTCCTCCATCTCAGGCAACTTCAAAATATAACGTTAGAAGAGTTAAAGGAGGAAGTTCTTAAACTCATGAGGAAAAACTCATATTTTTCTTTAGACTTGGTATATGAGATTGTGTCTTTCAAGATGTATTATTTTAGAAAGTGCACAGAGGTGTTCAGTTTGTCACTTGGAGTCCCGAGCTACTTGAATTTCACAGTGTCAGGTTCTCTTGATGACGTTTTACTGGAAATGTTGTGTCAACTCTTTCTAACCATACCAGTTGGAGTGGCTAGTCCTGAATGTTCAATGAGCACTTTCAGACATGTCAAAAACTATATGTGGTCAATACTACCACAGACACACCTGAGTGATCTTGCTCTTCTTGCACCTGAGAAAGATGAGAAAGCAAGGCTGGAGCTGGACTCCATCACAGAACAATTTGCGAAGGAAAAGTGTCACTGGGCATGAGGTTACAATAAATGGGAATACGCAAGCCAATTTCAGTGAGATTCCACTTTTGTGTAGGCCCATGATTTTTGGGTTTTTTTTTAATATTTAAAAAAGCCTAAGGTGATGTGACCATTAGGCCCTGTGCTGCATGTTTGCTGACCATGCTCTGACTCTTAAATCTGCCCCTGTCCATAGTCTGGCCCATTGGTTTTTAAGGTCTGATTCTGTTCCCATTGAGGTCAATGGGAGTTTTGTAATTGACAGGACTCTGTTTATTATGGATAATACCAAGCAACTGTACGTAGACTGGAGCTGTAGAAAAATTCTGTCATTGTTGCAAAAAAACCACCAACCCTGTACCAAATAGAAATTTAGAGCATCTGAGATGAGCATTGAGTATCCCCTATTATGTACTTGATTAAAATTCCCACACCCTAGGTTAGCTTGGAACAGATCTAATGTAATTTGCCAAATCTAAAGGATCATGCAGTTCAAACACACAACACATCCCAAAATTGTCATAATAAGTGTCTGTCTATTGATATAATGAAGACAAAACACAGCTCATTATTCATTAATGGAGGGCAAATGGAGAGCAACACCAATGCACTCAGTGCACTAAAGATCATGGAGACAGCACATGCTGGACGAAGAATATGAAGTTGTTTTAACTGAAGTTGTTTTTTAGCGGAGAAATGGGATTCAGTTAAATTGTTTGTGAAAAGTGTCTGATTTCTTCCATGGAAAATTTTGATTTTTATCACAAATCGAATGCCCCAACCCTAAAATATTTAATCCAAAAATGGAATATTTTTATTTGAAAATGCT
Organism: Macrochelys suwanniensis; assembly: GCA_033296515.1. NCBI lineage: Eukaryota > Metazoa > Chordata > Testudines > Chelydridae > Macrochelys > Macrochelys suwanniensis. The sequence continues at coordinate 154,667,827 of CM065777.1, read as the reverse complement.
GCTATGGTGCCTCTTGGAAGTTTAATTTGGGGCCATCATGCTTCCATTATTCTCCATGGGGTTCCTTCATCAGAGTACATCGCCCATGGTGCACATTGGCCAGGGACTCCTATGATACGCTACTTTCCACCTCCAGAAAGAGACACCACAGTGTATCATGGGAGATGTAGTCTCACCAGGGAACCTGGCCATAGAGGAGAATGGGAGCATAAAGCACCCAAACTATAACTCCCATGAGGCACCACAGCAGCATTTCCAAATTGAAATATTTTATTTTGGGGCCAGAATATTTCCTATTCTAATTTCTGCCTAAAAAAAAAATCAAAATTTTCTGTGCATAATAATTTTAACCAGCTCTACCTATGACACTAGCTAGACCCACAAAAACCCCTTTGACGATCTGATCCTATACAAGTTAACGCTACAAATGTTGTTTTAGGAGTTTCTCTCTTTTAAAACAGGCATAATTTATGGGTGTTTTATTACAGCCATGAAATGTACACCTCTGATGGCATCATAAAAGAGCCGGGTACTTAGAGACTATGGTAATGGTTGCGCTAGAAATATGTAACAAAGTGGATGGATGGAGACCCTATCTTCCCACACAACTGAATTCTTATAAACCTAATGATTTCATTCTCTTTGCTGCTTAGTTTATTCATTTTTAATATGTATTACACTTATAGTGCATTTTACCTGTATTTGTTGCATTTGCCCAAATAGCTGTGTGTAGATTATTTAAACCCATGATTGGGAAATTGAAGCTGGCTCTGAGCATCTTGGCATCTTCCTGCTTTTTTGCCCCTTGTTATCATATTTTCATACATTCTTTGCAGAGTTTGAGCTGAGAAACCCTTTTTAATTAGGCTAGTGTAAGCTGATCACCACAGGGCTCAGGAAGGAATTTTTTTTCCTGGTGGGCAGCATTGCACAATTGGCTAAAGTGGATGATGTTTATTTTGTTTTTACCTTCCTCTGACACATCAGGTGCTGGATGCAGGATACAAGACTTCATGGGCCAATGCTCTGATGTGGTAAGGCAAATCCTGTGCTCCTACTTATATTGCATGAATGGGATTTGACTTATATCATTAAAATGCACGTTATCCTGAAAAGTACATGAGGCATCTTGAATACAAAGTGTTAACTTTTTTTTTGTAATTAAAGCCCTTAATCAGGGCTCAGTGCATAAAAGGAATGCCAGTATGAATCAGATGGGCAGGACACATGCAATGTGGCAATAAAAGAGAAGCCCCTCTTCGGAGATGAAATAGCTGATGAAATAAAAGCCAGTCTTCCCAGACGACTGTGAAATTGACAGAAGAGCCTTTGTAGTACTATAGCCGTCACCTCCTGCATGGGACAACCTCAAAACACTTCTGAATCATTTTTGGGATACATAAAAGCCAAAGGTTGATAAAGAGATGAGTCAGAGTTTCCTCAGGGAAGCGAGGAGAAGAGTGGAGGCTTTTTTTTGACCTTTTGTAAGGCTGAGGTTTTATCTCCCAGGGGGAGCCTTGGTGAAAGAAGAGAGCTTGAAAAAAAATCTGGCATCTTTTTATTTAAAGCCAAAAGTTTATAAGCTGATTTACAGGAACCTTCCAATGAAAGAGAAAAACATCAGCTGATGAATGGAAGTCTGTAGTCTCTAAAGTGAGGCCAACAGTAATTTAATTGGAATATGTGAAACCATCCTACCCATACATATTAATTTTGTTGAACGTCAACTTAAGTTGACTTATTTGCTCTTCTTTCTGCACCTGCAGACATATAACTACATGGGCAGAGGTTCTCAAATCTGACTAGGGGATTCAGCCATTTACTGGGAACTGTCTAATTATATCCTCTCCTCAGCTTTGAAAATCAGGAGCTGTGTGGCTAAATACCCTAGCTGGCTTTGAAAATCTTAACCATTGTGTCTCAGTGCTATGAACTGTCCCTGCATCTTTACAGCCAAGTCTACACTGCAGCTGGGAACATGCCTCCTAGCCCAGGCAGACAGACACATGCTAGCTCTGCATGCTAAAAATAGCAGTGTGGATGCCGGTGGCATGGGAAGTACAAGACTTGAGTACTTGGGAAGTACTTGAGTACAAGTCTGCCCAACCCCTTGGCTTAGCGACTCTGCCCATGTTGCAGCATCCACTTGGCTATTTTCAGTGTGTTGGCTTGAGCAGAACTAGCATGTATCTGTCTACCTGGGGTAGGAAGCACGCTTCCAGCTGCAGTGTCGACATACCTATGTGGCTGCAATTTTGTGCCCACAAAACTGGAGCCTGTTTCTCAAGTCCAGGACCCACGTGTGCATTATCTGTAAAAAGAAGCTAGGATTGTTCCTGCTTCTGTTATGTATTACACTTAGAATGGTTTATTTTCAACCCGTGCTTAGAACCGCGATGGTTCTGCCAGCAGGCAGTGAATGGCCTCTTAATAAGGACTCTGTGGAAGTTTGCTTCAGCGGCAAGAGCCCTCACTGTCCACGTGGATAAAGACGCTGACAATAACATATTAACAAGACTCTTACTATTGACCCTGGTAGGAGATAGCTGGCCTCAATATTTGCCAGTGTAAGGATTACTGCTATGGTGTACCAGAGTCAGCATCCATCCAGAATATCAAGGATATTGTGTCTGGTTAGTGGATACATTTATAGTTGCTGGGCAAAGACCTTGACCTGGTCAGTCTTGCAAAGTGGTGTTGCATCTGAAGACTGCATAAACTCTGTAGGTAATGCCTATATAGACAGTAATCTCCATATCAGTAAGTGCTACAAGTTCTGCTGGATAGATCTACAAAGCTTTGTAAGGGTAGACCTGCAGAACTTATCAACTCCATAGGAAATACCTGTGGATCTTGTAACTAGTGCAATGGAGTTTATAATCGCTCAATGGCACATGGAAGTTTGTAATAGCCAACAAGTTCTAATGAATCTCTTAGAGACTTAAATTTCTATAACAAATAAAACCATATTTTTCAACCCAATGTTATGAACTATGCCCCAGTTCTTATTCGGGACTGAAGTTAAAAAGAAAAAAATAATCATGTGGAGAGCATTTTATACGCACTGTTGGGAAATTGACTGTCCCAGAAAAAGTTTGAAGACTTTTCCAAAAGTGAAAAACATCCTCTTCAAAATCCCACAGTTCAAATATGCCTTGTGTGAATAACCTCAAACCATCCTCAAACTCTTCTCTGGTTAGAGACCACACATCAGAAATTTCAGACTGAAAGGAACTTTTTACAGAAAGTTAGAATATGAATTGGGGTAGAGGAATCAGAACTGAGTTTATAATGGAAACTTCTATAACTTTAACTATGGGGCAGCTACTTATGGCCACATAATTAAGCACTCTGCAGTTTATCAATGTTATTAAAAAGGGAATCACTGCTACCAAATGTTTGTCCTTTGCTACGCCTTTGTAAGGTTTAGTACATAAATGCCCTCTGAATCTCTGCTGGTTCAATTAGAATGACTTCTGCATATTACTGCATTTTAATAATATTCCAGGGCTGGTAGCCAATTCTGAGAAACACGGCCTGCTCATTTAGTAACACCAGTAGTGTGATCTTCAGTTAAGAGATTTTAGAGTTGGGCTAAAACTAAAAACGCCCACTTGACTGCCCAGACTCTGTAACAAATGTGCATTTCTTGCGCTGCTGTGTTAGTCCCGTTCTTATGCTTGTTGATGTCGTGCCAAAAATTTGGCAGCATCCCTCCCACTCCTTGTTCTGACAGATTGGTGGGCAGACCACTTACTGCTCTGCCCACAGGCTTCAGCACACCAGCCAGCAGGGTGGAGCAAATATGTCTTTTTTGAGGGAAGCGAATTGAGGGAGGGGAAGGAGGTTCACCTTCTGAGCAGCAGTGCCTTGGGGGGAGCATAAGAAGTACAGCCATCCCAGTGCCTACGGTGGGCAGTTCCATGGTCCGAACCTTGCTTAGACATGCTCATACTGATGGAACCAGTGTGCCCAGTCCTTTAGCTCTGCAGAGTTGTAGCTAAATTATGCTCCTGTATGCTAGGGAAAGACAATACCTGAGCAGCCATCATTTTGCTCCAGTCAGACAGAGGTATTCTAGTTTTGTGCGCTTGCATGGTGATGGTGGGGCAGGGTGGAGGAAAAGGTGGTCCTGTTTGCCCCTTCCCTACTTGATTAACAGCACCTCCTGTTAACTGAATGCAAAAATTCCATTAATAATATTTTATTATTATTAATAATAATATTTTCACTGACTGCTATGAAGAAGAGCATTACAAAGAGAGAGAGAGAGAGAGAGAGAGAGAGAGAGTAGGTTCAGTATTCTGAATTCTATTTAGGAATTCTCCAGAGAGGAACAGAGAGACCCAACATGAATAACTGCTAGCGACTTTCTCGTTAATTAAAATCTGACAAGCAGCTGGCAGCTGAAAGGGGGAGCTGTAGGTGGGGGAATCCTGTGGTTCACCACCACATTCCTTACATTCATAAAAGCTACAGAATATTCACTATAGGCTTGCCAGAAAGGTACATGAAAATGTGAATTAAAAGAAAGAGCTGTTTGGAGGTGACAGAGATACCAGAGGTGGCCAAGAGCTTATGACACGTAGGAGGCAGCTCCTGTAAAGAGCATTCATTTTTTAAGAGCAAGATAATCCAAGTCAAGGGATGGTTTGGCTTGCAGGGCAAACACATAAAATTATAGTAATGTAGGGCTGGTAGGGACCTTGAGAGATCATCTAGTCCAACTCCCTGCACTGAAACAGGACCAAGTAAACACCTGACAGGTGTTTGTCTAAGCTGTTCTTAAAAACCTCCAAGGACAGGGATTCCACAATTTCTCTGGGAAGCCTACAGTAGTGTTTAACTAGCCTTATAGTTAGAAAGCTTTTCCTAATATCTAACCTAAATCTCCCTTGCTGTAAATTAAGCCATTATTTCTTGTCCTGCCTTCAGTGGACACGGAGAACAATTGATCACTGTTCTCTTTAGAATAGCCTTCATCGTACTTTAAGACTTTTATCAGGTCTCCCCTCAGTCTTCCTTCCTCACACCTAAACATACCCAGTTTTTTAACCTTTCATCACAGGTCATGTTTTCTAAACCTTCTATCGTTCTCTCCTCGGGACTCCCTTCAGTTTATCCATCTCTCTCTCAGTGTGGCAGAACTGGATAGAGTACTCCAGTTCAGGCATCATCAGTGCTGAGTACAGCAGGACAGTTACCTCCTCTGTGTTACGACACTCTTGTTAATACACCCTAGAATGACAGTCTTTTTTTTGCAACTGCATCACATTGTCGACTTGTTGACTCATTTTGTGATCCATGATAACCCCCAGATCCTTTTCAGCAGTACTACTGCCTGGCCATTTATTCCCAATTTTGTAGTTGTGCATTTGATTTTTTTTTAATTCCCAAGTGTAGTACTTTGCACTTGTCTTTGCTGAATTTCACCTTTGATTTTAGACCCGTTCTCCAATTTGTCAAGGTCCTTTTAAATTCTAATCCTGTCCTCCAAAGTGCTTGAAACCCCTCCCAGCTTGGAGTCATCTGCAGATTTTATAAGCATACTCTCCACTCCATTAGCCAGCTGGCCCAGGACTGAACCCCACAGGACTCCACTAGATTTCTTTCAGGATGTGTTCCCCATTAAGTGTGGGGTTGTAATTCTTTGATAATACCCCATATGGGATTCCATGTGGGGTGATAGGTAACAATGAGGGGTGTGCAGTCGGTGGGTATTTTTTCTGTATTGAAGCAGGTTCTCTCAGAGTATTTGGGTGGCCCATTCCATGATTTGATCTGGTGCAGCATCCTTGGTTGGTGAAGGCAGCGTAAAGTGTGTTAGGAGTTTATCCCAGATTTTCTCTTTTGAGCATGTTCTGTGGCATCTGAGTGCCTGGCTTTAGATTTATTGTGTGTCTGGGGTGACTACTGGATCTAAGGCGACAAGTGTGGTGATCCATGTGTTTCTTGTATATAGCTGTCTGTGGGATTCCATTGTTGAAGCTGATTGTGGTGTCCAGGAAGTTGATGCTGGTGCAGGAGTGCTCTAGAGAGGGTTTGATAGATGGGTGGTGGTTGCTGAAGTTGTGGTGGAAACCTATGAGGGCCTTTAGGTCCAGAGGATGAAAATATTGTCAATGTATGTTACCTGTGTCATTGGTTTTGTGGTGCATTTTTTCCAGAAATTTTTCCTTATGCACAAGTTGGTATTTTGGGGAGCCATCCTAGTAATTTTAGCCTACAACAAACTGACAGGGACCATGGGGATTTTTAACTCCTTCTGGTACTAGTAACAGGGATTATCTGTTAGGATCAGATGGGCATATGGCCTTTAGACACTAGCATAACAGGCACCTTATACATTCCTTAAGAAATATAGATTATCCATGTGATCAGTTGCAGGGAGATTTCTGTGTTATTCTAAGACCAATTAATTCTTAAAAGCAAACTGTGACATACAGGTCATTAGTAGCTGCATATCTCCACTGCACAGTTTTTAATCCTCAGTAGATATGTCATTCATAAGTAATTGAATAGGGCCATCCCTAAGTATGGTGTGATCTTGTGCAAAGTAATATGTCTAAACATTACTCACTTTAGCGGCTGTCACACAGTCATTGAGGGGAGATTCCTGACTACTTATCAGTTCCATAACAGCTATTACCCGTAAACCACGGATATCCAACAGGATAGCCGCATTTACTGCTTTGGCATCTTGACATCCAGGATAAGAATGCTCTTTCCTGCGGTACCTGATGGATTTCAAACAGGGGTGTCATTTGCAGTTGCCCTCTCCACTCTCCCCTAGTGCCTCACCAGCTGGTGCCCCTCAAATCCATGTCTGGATATGTCAGCACATGAAGAATTCCAAATGATCAATTACTGCAATCTTCACTTGGCCCTTACACATTGGCTTCAAAGGGAGTGCAGACCAAGTAAGGACAATAGCCCTGCACACTGCATTGAAGAGAATGCTGAAACTCCTCTAAAGCTCAAGGGTGCAGGATTAGGCCATATAAAAGCTAGCCCTAAATGCTTAAATAATTAAAATAGATCTATATGATGCGCTCTTGACCAGGGACTGAATTTATAGTGTTTTTGTCATGATAATATTGTGGAGTTTTTGAGAGGGGAATAAAGTATACTCACCTTTTTATAAGCCACCTTAGTTTTTCATACCAGTACTCATCAGCTAGGGCTACAGAAAACTAGCTCCAACTCAATGCACACATACAGAGTACGTGCCTGCCTTCACTATGGCAGTAGGATGACCCCAGGAATTATTTCAAAAGGTCATACTCACCTCCCTGTGACACGTTTAAAAATTAAACTCTGGTAGAATTCAACTATGACTTATTCACATATCTCTATCAACAGCACCCACATGTTTCTTGAGACATTCATTACCTCTCTACGTGTGTGGCATAGACGGATGAAAACAGTCCAGTAGAATGTATTACACAACCGAGTGTTTTAGTGATAGACATGGTTTCTACTGAATTTGAAGAGCAGCCAAAATGAGACTGACCAGAATTATTCATCCTGATCTTGCTGCACTCATTCAGTATAAAGGTGGCAGCTTTTTCTTTCTACCATGGGTCAAAAGTATATTTATATTGAAATAATACTACTACTTTGGAATTGCTGGATTTAATGCTATTCTGCAAACTGAGGTAGAGAGGACCCAATCCTACCCCCATTGAAGTCAATGGGAAGAGTACCCTACAGATCAGTGAGAAGTGAATCAGTGGCGTGGTGCTTAGAGTAGGATATCTAACTAACCTACACACCCAGGACATGTCCAAGTCTTGCCACTTCTGCCTAAGTAACATTTCAAAGATTCAGCCTTCTTTGTCTGTCCAAACTACCAAGGCTCTTGTCCAGGCTTTCTCATCTCGAAGGGCTAGGACTAAAATCACCTCTTTCACAGGCAGTGTTCACTGCTCAGGTCTGTTTGTGTTGTTGTTGTTTTTATCTCGTCTCCCAAAACAGTCCCACCCTGCTTGCCAGTAGCGCAGCCAGGTCTGGAGCACAGGGGGAGCGGCGCTATTAAAAGGCGCCTCCCCCTGTACTCACCCGGCGGCACTCTGGGTCTTCGGCGGCACTTCGGCGGCTCACTCCGGGTCTTTGGTGTTACCCGCCTCCGAAATGCCGCTGAAGACCCGGAGCGCCGCCGGGTGAGTGTAAGAAGTGGCGCTTAAAAAGAAGCGGCTCCTTTTTTTAGTGCTGCTAAAAAAAGGCGCCGCTTCCGCCGCTTCTGCTTAAGGGGGAGCAGCTGCTCCCCCTGCTCTCCCCCAGCTACACTACTGCTGCTTGCATGTTTTGTCTACCAGTTGTACCCTGACTGACACCTTGCATGTCAGCTCTCTTGGGCAAGGACTATCTTCTTAGTTACTTGTCTGTACAGTACCTAGTACAATGGGATCCTAATCCTCGATTGGTGTTCTTGATTGGGCCTAACTTTAAGCACCCAAGTGTAAGCAAAAGTAACTTCCCCAGAATCACACAATGGGTCAGTAGTCAGGCCAAACATAGAACCCAGATCTTTTGATTCCCGATCCCATGCTGTAAATTAAACAATGCACCTTCCTTATAAATATGCAAGATAAACAAGAGTTCAAACGAAAGGCCTGATTTTGAAAGGCACTGATCACCCTCATCTCCCAATGATTGCAGTGGGAGTTCAGAGGTGGTCAGCACCATTCTGACAGTACTCTGCTCATTTCAGGATTGGACCCACGGGGAGTTGAGGGTGCTCTGCAACTTGCAGGGCCCTGAGAAGGGCAATGCCCCCCAAATAACAAAGAGTAAAACACAATGAGCAGTCAGAGAGGATGCAACTATATATTCGGGGAGTGCAGAGAAGGAAATAAATGATATAGAATAATAAACATGTAGGTCACCGAGGCCAGTGGTTCTCATCCTGTGATCTGCAGACCCCTGGGGGTTTGCAGTCTATGTCTAAGGGGTCCATGAAAGGTTGTCATTAACATAGAGCAGTGGTTTTCAATCTGTGATCCATGGACCCCTCGGGGTCCACAGACTACGTCTAAGATTTCCAAAGGGATCCCCACCTCCATTTGAAAATTTGTAGGGGTCCACCAATGGAAAAAGATTGAGAACCACTGACCTAATCTATCCTCCCTGCTGAAGTAGGACCAAGTAAACCTAGACCATCCCTGACAGGTGTTTGTCCAACCTATGTTTAAAAAACTCCAGTGATGGGGATTCTACAATCTCCCTTGGTAATCTATTCATGTGCTTAACTTCTTTATAGTTAGAAAGTTTCTTCTAATGTCTAATATAAGTCTTCCTTGCTGTAGATTAAACCAAATATTTCTTGTCCTACTTTCAGTGGACCTGGAGAAAAATTGATCCCCATCCTCTTTAGAACAGCCCTTAACAGATTTGAAGACTATCAGGTCCTCCTCAGTCTTCTTTTCTCAAGACTAAACATGCCCAGCTTTTGTTAAGCAGTTAATCTTTAAAAAGGCAACACAAATTCTCATCCACATATATATATTTTTTTCTAAAAAACTCCTTCCCTCTTCCATTAATGAAAAGACAGACAACAACTGCCCCTGACTCTCTTCTCTAGCATCCTTATTCAGCTCTGCTTCTATTCCCACAGAGAGAATAAAAAGCCTTGGAGGGTCTCTTGCAATGGTCCGGAGTATCTCCTGCAGTGTCCTAAGCACTCTCCACTTCTGCTGTAGTCAGTGGGAATTGAGGGCACTACTCCCTTGCAGGGGCAGGGTGGGCTCAGGAACTTACAGGATACAGCCCTAGTGGATTTGAAAAGTAAAGAATTTCTGGAATGCTGGCCCTTATTTTGATTTTTTTTTAAATAAACAACTGTATATTTCAATGCTCAAAGGTATGCAAGTGTTTTGTAAAATAGGGCCCTCTCTCTTCACATTTGAACACACATAGAAAAATGCATTTTGGTTGCCTTATGCTTTTATCATCAGATGCAGAATTAGCCTTATACACTGCAGTCAGACTGTGCTCAATGGGTGGTCTAAAACTCCTCTCTCTCCTCCCTATAGCAGAAAAGGAAACTCAATATCAAGTCTTCATGGCAGAAAGCAGTGTGTGGCTACAAGATCAGATAATTACTGTAAGGTTTATGCTAATACGGCCATTAATCTTTTTATTTTTTAAGATTCACATGCTTGAGAACTTTTAATCAGTAATTTGGGGTTTGAAGAAGTGGGTGGCCAATTAATTTGTTCACAATTAATTTAATGATATGCTATGGATAATGAAAAGGGAACAGAGATTTGGTACTTTTACTGCTGGAGGCAAAGGCAAATCTTTCCCTCCAGTAGATGGATTTTCATTCGCATCATAGCCATATGAAATACCAGAAACAATAGATGTGTCCACTATGAAAAAGGCAGGAAAAACATTTGTGAATAAAAAATGTGTGAAATCTGTTGTTTGCCAACAGTGGTCAGGCAATGGAACTTTGCTAACATTTTATACTACAGCATGTGTTAGGATTATAGATTGATTTAACCCTCCAATCTGAATTTTGCAGCATGGTCCTATCACTGTAAAATGAATTCAGACTGAAACACTATATCTGAACCTCCTTGAATACCAAGGAAGCATGGGTTTGGACTCATACTTTGTGGCTCAGTCACTAATTTATTCCTTCAAGCTATTCCATGTGAGTAGATTCTTGCACCCATGTGCAGCCTAATTGACTTCAAGGGGGTCTTGGTAGGTGCTGGAGTCTGCCTATGCAGAACAGCTTGCAGGACTGGGGCCCTAGTTAGGATTCAATGAGCCAATATTTGCTCTCAGTTTCACTGACATAAACATGGATTAATTCTAGATTTAATAGAATTGGGGTAGATTTACACTAGTGTAACTGAGCAGAATTTGACCTAGATTATGTACTGTACAGTGGGTAGCCTGTTTTTCCAGCCTATATTTTAGGGATATTTGTCTCTCACTAATGTAGAGCATAAACTTCTGTTTGGCTAGAAAATCATGTTAATTTGTTGTTGTTTTTTAAACCATGTCATTGCTGGAAATAAAAAGATAGAAGAAAAATTTGCAAACTCAAATTATTTTTGCAAACTGAAAAAATATTTCAGCTAAACTCCAAACTCCACAAGGTTTCTCTATCTCAGTTAATAACATTTTAGATTATTGAAAATGAAAGTCATTTAGTATTATTTCTTTTCACCAGTGCTGCTGGTTTTTTATCTTTGGGGGTTTTTTTTGGTGTTTTTCTTTTTTCGTACTTTACTGAATTTGGACAGCCAAAAATGGACTATTCAGTCTCACTCTGTTCCTAGTCAATTTCACTTTCTGGTGTTTATGAACTAACATAATGCTCTTCTGTCTGGGTTGCAAACACTGCAGGGGAATGCTTTAGAGAGCGTATTAATTGATTTTTTAAAAAAATCTTGATCTTTTTAAAATTAATATTAGGTTTGTAAACCATCTCCGCTTCCCCACCATAACCTAAAATTGTGGGTCTAAACTACCTGACAATGTTTCTTTCAAAGCCCAAAATAAAACCTTTAACTTTCCAGTGGTTGCCTCAGGAACTGCAAATAAATGGAAGCAATACAGAAAATTGCTGTAAGTTTACTGTTATGTCTCTATGGCATCCATATAGAAAAGTTAACTACTGTTTTCACTGGAGCTACAATAAATACACTTTAAGGTACCCAGTTGCTAAGGCCTCTGATTGCCTTAAAGAATAACTGAAAACATGATTGGCCAGATACAGGGCAACATGCCCAAATAATACTGTGCATCTCAATACTAACTTAAGAAAACATGCTTCACCAGAAAGATGCCTCAGCTTTGTTCTGGAGAATGGGGGAGAAACTTTCTTAGTTGTGAGCTGTCTGGAGAGGGCACCCAAAATGCTAGTCCTCTCAGCGGTTAAAATGATATATTGTGTGTTCACTTATATATATATATATTATAGGTAGGTTTGGTAACACCACTTGTTACGTTTACCTGATACTTCCCATTTTAAGACCTGTTTTCAATTGCTTATAACTTTGTGAAACTTTAACCATTTGCACTGATGTTTTCCATGCTAGATAGCTGCCTCAGGCTCAATATTTTTGGAAAATTTCAACCAAAATGGCTCAGCCATTTCCAAGAATGAGGCTAGGCAAAAATGCAAAGTTTTGCCCATGTTAAAAAAAATGCAGACAACTTTTTCTTTGAAATGTTCTAGCCCTCCCATGCGTTAGAACAGGAATTTGACATTTTCCCAGGGGGTGGTCTTTGTATCGGGTGTCCCTTTTGCCATCCCTACAACAATCCATCCAAATCTGGCTAAATTATAAGCCTTTGAAAATTTCAGTTTGCACATTCTCAGTAGAGACGTCTTGGATTTTAACAGCTAAATTCCCTCAAGATTCTATCCTCACTGGCATGTCAGAGGCGCTCTCAGCTCGTAGTGCTGACCAGACTGCGTGTGCGTCATCTCCACAGAGCAACCGAGCATGTTGTATCCCAGGGCTACAGAGGCAAAGCTGAACTTTCCCTGCAATTGCTGCTCCGAGCTGCAGTAGCCTGCGGTGGCCCAAGCATGGGAACTGAGAGCAGGGAGCCTGAGGCTGAGGCTATATTACACACCACTTTCAGCGGCATGTAAGGTATGTGTAGTTACACACCCCAGTGAAAAGCAAGGCGCGCCCACACCTATGGTTTGTAGCTACATGTGTCATTGAAGCAATGGGGAAAGCGGGTCCATCCTGTGCACTGAATGAGCCAGGCGTCCTATGGAAAAAATATGTTATCATGTCAATTAAGACTGTCAGAATGCATCTGCACAAGGGGGCCAAATTAAGGTTGCACAAAAGCATTTCCCAACTTCTGAGTGCTTGATTTTGCAACCTTAATAATGTTCTTTTATAAAACTTTTTTTTGAGTTTAATTTATCTATATTTATGCAAAGGAGAGATTTTCAAAGGTGCAAATTGAATTTAAGCAACAGCACACATTGACTTTCAGTGGTTGCCTCAGGAACTGCAAATGAAGTAAATGTATTCTTTGGGGCTTTTAAACCGTCACTGTCAGGAAGGCATTGATGTCATTTGGATCTCTAAGTACCTAGGTTGCAGCACACTCAGTCTGTCGAAAATCAATTGAACCCCAAAAGAAGGGCTTTTGCCCTCTGCCTCAAAAAGAAAGGACAAGTTTAGGCCTCATTAAATATCACATGTTTAATTTGTTATCTTGTAAGTCCAGATCTTCTAGTAATCAGGGAGTTAATATGTTTCCAGGGGAAGATTATTTTAGACTTTCTAAAATTTGCATTTCAAATGTAACTATTTTTAATGAAAATTGGGACTACAATGTTCTCATTCTCCAGATTAAACCAAGCTGAAAGATGTTTCAGGTCAGTTAGCACATGCTTCCCATCCATGCAATAATGACCAAATTATTTTCTCTTGCCTGTTGTTCCAACTGTGTAAACCTCTCCTCTTTGAATCCCTCCACAAACTTCCCTTTATCGCTGAACTTCTTGTCCTGTTTTTAGAGGCTCTTCAAAACTCTGCTGTGGCCTCTCACATCATGTCACTTTTGGCATTTCCCCATTCCTCACTCACTGCTTCACCAAAGATGCCAATACTGTGTTTTTTTCCTCCTTCCTGCCCATGTGCTTTTTCCACCCCACTCACTGTACCTAGAATGCCCTCCCCATCCAAATTCACAAAGCCAGCTCTCTCTCCTCATTAAGTCCCTGCTAAAATCTCATTTCTTCCACTTCCTTTGGATTTCCCAGTGAATCCTGTTTTCTCCATTTCATTTATACATGGCCCAGTCCTGCAAACACCAGACATACCAACCATGAGTCAATAGTACTACTCATGGACCAGGCACCGTGCTTGGTAGTGTTTGCAGGATGGGACTTTTATAATGTATACTATCCAGGGCAGGGACAGTCTTCCTTATGGCACTGATCCTGCAAAGATTTATGCACGCAAGTGCTTAACTTTAGAGATCTGAGTAGTTCCACTAAGTTCAGCTTACATGCATAAGTGCAGAAAAGCTACAGGTATAAGTGAGTAAATAAAGAAAACTGCCTTTTAAAGTTACCTTTTCCTCCCATGCCATGATTGGCTATTTTTTCCAACTCCTCCTGCCTCTCCCTCGCAGGGTCTTCACCTTAGCCTCACTCCCCACTTGTCCTTGAACCTTTATCTTTCATTCCTTGGCCAGTTCTCTCTATCCCCACCAGTCAGTGTCACCGCTCTCTTCCTCTGGCTTTCTATTTAGTGTATCCCCTTCCAACTAACCTTCCTCCCCCACCCTACACCTTACCCCTCTCCCCGCAAAATCAGGGTACTAACAAGCAGGGCCAGTGCAAGGAAGTTTCGCGCTCTAGGCAAAACTTCCTTGCACCAGCCCTGCGCCCCCACCCCCCCCAGCTAACGCTGCCCCCCCCCACTGCAGTCAGCTCCATTCCCCCCCCCCGGCAGCTACCCCCCTCCCAGCGGCCACCTGCGCTAGGCTTCCCCCCCCCACCCCCCGCGGCCCATGGCGGGCTGGGTTCTTGGCTTCCCGCGGTGGGCTCGGCTCCCCCACGGCCGGGGGCAGGGCTCAGCTCCCCACGGCGGGCTGGGCTGGGCTCCCGCCCGCCCCCCCAGGCTGTGGCAGGGGCACTGGGCTCGGCTCCCCACCTCGGCGGCAGGGGCAGCAGCTCCTCTCAGCGGCGTTTTGAATCGCCGCCGGGAGTCGCCACCCCCCAAATCCTGGCGCCCTAGGCGACCGCCTAGGGTTGCCTAATGGGAGTGCTGGTCCTGCTAACAAGATGCTTGCCAACCATTACCTTTTTCACTCTGCTTTGTTATACATCAGGGATCGGCAACCTTTGGCATGCGGCCCATCAGGGAAAGCTGCTGGCAGGCCGGGACGGTTTGCCTCAGGTTCAGCCGAACGCGACTCCCACTGGCTGCGGTTCGCCGTTTCAGGCCAACGGGGGCTGCGGGAAGCGGCGTGGGCCGAGGGATGTGCTGGCCACCGCTCCCAATGCTCACAACTTTATAGAAGCTTCATCAATAGCGGTTTGTGGGCAGGGTACATTCATAGAATCATAGAATCATAGAATATCAGGGTTGGAAGGGACCTTAGGAGGTCATCTAGTCCAACCCCCTGCTCAAAGCAGGACCAATCCCCAATTTTTGCCCCATATCCCCAAATGGCCCCCTCAAGGATTGAACTCACAACCCTGGGTTTAGCAGGCCAATGCTCAAACCACTGAGCTATCCCTCCCCCAAATCCCTTTGTGTGGATGTGCACAGACTAGGATGAGTGCACTTGCACTGCACCATTCTGGGTAAATTATGTTCCTTGTTTCTGGCACATTTTGGAGTTCTACTTTTTCCCTTGTGTGCTTTTTGATCAGAAGCGGACAGTCAGATTAATAAATCTCTCCCCCCTCTTTCTATATTCCTCTTTATACTTCCCTACCCCTGCATGTGATTTCATGTGCTGCAGGAGTGGGGAAGTATATGTACTCCTTCTGCAAAGAAAGACTCTGCCTCCCTCTAAAACAGGTGGGATTTTCAGCTCCAGATCTGTGTGCGTGTCTTCTCTGCTAACATATGGGCTTGTTTCTTACTGACTTGCTTAAAAAGGCAATTAACTCACTAATGTCTTCATGGTAATGTAATTCCCTCATTCCTATGGAGCATGGCTTTGGTGCTAACCTGGTAATTAAGTATTTTAGCACCTACTAATTGAAATTAAGATGTCATTCAGGAATAATTCATTAGCATGATTATTCTGAAAACCCAGCAGCAGGAAAAATGAACATTTTGTGCGTCAAAGGGGTTTAATACATGCTTTAATGGTTATTTTGGATGACTACTGGTTTGCTATTCAAAGGTGCTGAGCCCTTCAATGGGATTGGAGAGTGCTTAGCACCTCTGAAAATCTGGTGACATTTCACCTAAATTTCCTATCCACAGAAGCAATGCATTTAAAACAAATGTGTGCATGGAGCAAAGACAGACCGATTCTTTCCTTCCTTTGCTTTTACTCAAATATGTCCATCCATTCTGAGGTTTTAATTTAGAAGCTCTGCAGACATGGAACATGCATTAGGTCCTGCCTTTACCCAACTGCAAATTCAGATGTCTCTTACAGCACAGTGTTAAAGAGAGAATGGAAGTCACAAGTATCTGAATGTTTGAAATCTAAAAATAATGGAATATAAAATAATGGGGTAGACTGAGCTTTTGTTCAGTGCCCAGAGTATGGGACAGAGCAGCTTAGGGAGGAAATTGTGACTCATTTCCCCACTTGCTTCAGGGAGAAATTATTCACTATTATTTAAGGTCAAATTCCTCCCCACCCTGCAGCACCAGCTCAGAGCTGCCCACCTCTGTACTTTCTCAGTCCACCTGGTTGTGTGTTTGGGGGAAGAGTACTGGGTACATTTCCCCTGCACCCAGGGCCATGATCCAAGGAGGCTACGTCGGTGGAATAAAGGGTCTTAACTCCCCCTTATGTTCCTCCATGAACACATTAGGGTTAGTCATGAAGTGACGCAACGTAAATAATTGTCCTATTAACAAAACTTCAGTAAAAAGGGATCTTACCAAGCAAGTACCAAGTTTTAGAAGACTTCTAAGCTGTATTCTAGTGCACATTTCCACTGAAACGCCACATCTTGACAAAGAACTTCCTTTTGCTTCCAAATGATAAAGAAGCAGACATCGCATAGCACATTAATCCCACAGTGTCATGCAAACCCTTAATTACAACCTCAGCAGTTTAAGCAAAAAATCAGGCTTGACACATGCACACGTTGAGCTTTTGGTGTAGTATATATTTGTGGAGGAAGTACGAAGCTGTAATTAAATGTTTGCATTGTACTTTGTTTTGTTTTGAAACCCAGTAAGGGGAAGCAGTATACATGGATTAGTTGCTATCACAAAAGTTCAGAACTTCTGAATTGTCCGTCAAAAGAGAAATAATTCTCAGTATTCTAAGTTTTCTAGCGATGCTGATACATTGACAGCGTGCTCTATGAATTCTGAGAGCAGTTGTCTGCCACCTAAAAACAGCAATTTTGCTCTTACATTAATATTGCGCCTTTCATCCATGTTGATCCAGAGAGCTGTCCAAACTTTGAGATAGGCTACAATGTATACTTAATCCACCAACAAGCATAATACATCTATGGTAGAATGTAGCAGCTGTTTAACACCACAGAGTGACATTACATAACTGATTAGTGACTAAATGCTTAAGAAAATTGTATCCAATTAAGAATGCAGGGAAGTTTAGGCCCTGATTAAGCAAACTATTTAAGCACGTGCCTAACTTTCAGCATGTGCTTAAATCCATCCCTGTTCAGAATAGTACTTAATCCCATTCATGTCAAGCATGTACTTATGTGCTGTGGTGAATAGGAATGGATATAAGCAAATGTTTTAAACTTTCAAAAGACTATTAATATAGTCCCTCACAAGAAGCTGTCCAGGCCTTGAAATAATCACAGGGTGAGAGGTGAAGTCAAGAATGAAAAGTTGAGAGATGAAGTTGAGCTGGTGAAAAAATATTTTGGTCTTGTTAAAAACATTTAATGAATTTTTGGTTTTGGTGGAAAAATATCTCAATAAATTTTCATTTCCATGGCAAAAAAAAGAACACTTTCCCTCGTTTTTCACCTTCTACCCCATTTTTCCCAGTGGGGGGAAAACAAAGGAGGGAAATGTAGGAATGTACAATTCTTCCCACCAAAATGAAACAATTTTTGAAAAATTATCCTGGCACATTTTTTTCAATTGACATTGAAAAATGGGGACATTTTCAGAAATCAAAATAATTTCATGTAACATTTTGATTTGGGCAAAATAATATTTTTCTATGAAATTATTTTGGTAGAAAAATTTCCATCTTGACCATCTATAATAGGAAGCAAAGAGTAGAAGTGTGAAAGCTGTGTGTGGAAAGAGGTTAATAGTAAAATGCTCCTAGGATCAGTACTGAGACAATGTTGTTTGACATATTTAACAACAGTCCAGATAAGGGAGGGATCATAATGAGATGGAAGTATTTGTTTACAGCACATGTTATTTAGGTTGGGGACAAGACTTGGGAAAACTCTGAGGTACTCCAAAGGAAATGGGCAATATTATTATTTACTGAGCACTAACCATGTATTGGCATAGAACAATACACAGCAGGAGATAAACTCTCTGCCCCAGAGACTGAATAATCTAACAATCTGAGTAACACCTTACTCTGCCAGTAATCCTACTGGAGTGCTTAACAACCTTCAGATTCAGTAAGTGTAACCTAATCAGGCCTTAGGTTTGACAGACAATACAGGACAGATACATAAAACACCAGCTGGCTGCAGGGCCGGCTCCAGGCACCAGCTTTCCAAGCTGGTGCTTGGGGCGGCAGGTGAGAATGGGGCGGCAGTCCGAGTCCCACGGTGGCAATTAGGCGGCAGGTCCGCTCTTCCTGCCGCCGAATTGCCGCCGCGGGACTCGGACTGCCTCCCCATTCTCGCCTGCCGCAGCAGCAATGGGGCAGCAGGTCCGCTGCTCTCCCCTTGCCGCCGCGGACTGGGACTGCCTGCATCGGGGGCAGGACCCCACCCCCAATGCAGGCAGATGTAGCGGGGCCCTGCACCCAATGCAGGCAGACGTAGTGGGGCCCTGCCCCCAACGCAAGCAGACGTCGGGGGCTGGGCCCCCCTACATCTGCCTGCCTCTTGAGCGGGGCCGTCGCCCCTGCTTGGGGTGGCAAAATTGTGAGAGCCGCCCCAGGCTGGCTGAATGATGGTCCAAACTTAAACAGTACACGCATTTTTCTAAACATTTTTTTGTCTGCAGTAGTAGTTGAAATGGTAGATGAAATTCAATGTAGATTCTGCAAGTGAAAGGTAATGCACATTGGAAGAAACTGTTTAAATTATATGCATTCACTGGTAGGTTCTGATTTAACTCTAAATTTCAGAACAAAGATCCAGAGATCACCTTGGGCAGCTCAACAGAGATGTCTGCTTCATGCACAGTGGCAGTCAAAAAAGCAAATAACACTAGGGCTGTACTAAAATAAGGAATAATAATAAAGAACATATTAACATGCCATTATATGATGTATTGATATGCTGCCATTGCACCTAAATTCTGGTCAGTTTATCTTGAGAAATAAAATTAAGAAGAGAAATTCATGTGAGGAGAGATGAAGGAGACTATGATTATTGACTTTGAAAATCAGTTTGAGAGAAGATAGGATAAATATGTATCCACTATGAAATGGGGTAAGAAGACTATTTAATTACTCCTATTCACCTACTGCTAAAACAGGACAAGATTTTACACAATTAAAAGGAACTAATTTAAAATGGATGCAAGGAAATAAATTGTTAAAACAATTTACAATTAAGCTGTGGAACTCATTTATGCAGGATATTACTGAGGCAAATATCTTAGTAAGATTTTAAGTAAGTATTAGACATTTATGATTAAGAATATGCTACACAATAATACAAAATAATATAATGTAATTATTATTATTCCTAAATACCTATATGGTGCTGCAAATTTATATTGTGCTTACTAAAACATGAAGTAAGATCTGTTTGCATCCCCGAGGAGCTTGCTATGTGAAACAAGACTACAGTTTAGGTAAGGATGGTATGGAGATGGCAGGGTGAGCAACACAAGGCAGGAAGGATTTCTGGAAGAAATGTGTTTTGAAGGAAAGAGGATGCTTGGAAAACAAGAACTGGGACAGTGTTCCAAGTGTAAGGGGGAGCATGAAAGAAGTTGCAAAGTCAAGAAGGGAGAAGGATATGAAGAAAAGAGCAAAGAAGATTTGGAGGACTGTAGAGGAAGGGAACAGAGGTAAATGAGAGTTCATATGTAGGTGGGAAATGATTAATGTAGGTCCCAGAAGATAAAGACAAGGAGTGTTGGTGTAATGAGTAAACAGCCAGTAAACCAGTGAAAGGAACTCCTTTGGGGAGGGTACCATAGAACAGCAAGAGAGAATGAGGAACATTAATATATTGAAAGGGAGCTACTGAAAATTAAAGGCCTATTAGTTCCCATGTTCCAAGACATGGGTGGATCCCCAGCTGGAGTCAAGAAGAAATTTCCCTCCATGAAAAAGTAATGGAAAAAATGATTTGTTATGGTGGTTTATAAAGTGGTTTACACCTTCAGAAGCATCTATTATGGACTTCTACTGAAGGCAGAGTAGAGGACTAGACAGGTAGTTGCTTCTGGTATGACTGGTCCTGTAATTACCTTCTCTTATTATTATTATTTATTTTTATTATACGTAGTAGTAGATGATGATTATGCAGTCTTAGTATTACAGTACCACCTAGACCAGGACCACATTGGACAAAGAATGTACAGACATATAATATAGTAAAAGACAATCCCTGCAGCAGGCAGCTTTCAATCTTAGTTGAAAACGAGATGTAACAGATGGGTGAAACAAATATAGGGTACGGTGTAGTAGCGGTGTATTTTTCATGTCAGAAGTTTATATGTAATGAAAGTTTTGTTTTTAAATTAGAGACCAAAAAAAAAAAAAAAGCAGGTCACTAGAAGTAATGCCAGTCTGCCACCTACAAAGCCCTTATCAGCAGATAGTGTTCTGTAGGCACCGTGGTAGAAATGAGTCCTAACGAGAGATTTAAGAAAGAATCGGGTGGTAGCTTTACAGATAAATTTTCTGGCGGGTTAATCTATTCATAAGGAGCAGCATGGAAGAAAATGCACAGGTGCTTATGGGAGAAACATACAGACAAGCAGTGAAGACCAGCATCATTACTGGAATGAAGGGGACAGTTGATGATGTGATCAGATAATAGAATGAACAGGTAGTGTGGGGCCCAATTTGGAAAGGTCTCGAAGATAAGCATAAGACGTTTGTATATAGGAAAATGGAGAAGGTGAATTAATGTAGGGGAGTGACCTGGCTAGAACAACCAGTCAATAAATTGATCTTAGCATTTTGAATGGACTGGAGGAGGCAAGATTGCAGAACTCATCATCAGAGAGGAAGAGGTTACAGAAGTCAAGAGGCAATATGATAAGAGCCTAGATAAAAGTTCTGGTGGCATGAACAGAGAAGAAAGGCCAGATCATTGACATGTTAGGTAGGAAGGAATGAGAAATCCCAACACTGCATACTTATAAGACAAAAAGAACCTGGAAATATTTTGAATCATAATAATCGTTTCATATTTTTTAAGGGTAGAGCTCCTCTCTAGCATCCACCTCCACTGATGCAAAAACCATAATCTTTGCAGCAGGAGGCGTAGCTCTCCCTTCCGAAACACTTGGGACAGGCATTCCACAAAGAGGACTTCTGCCAACACCCTATGGAGTCCCACTGCAAACCTGCCTCTGTTCCAAGGTCCAACAGCCCATTAAAGACTGCAGCCTTTTTGCTTCCCTTTCCTGTTCCGCAATCTCATGAGGAGAGCAATAGAAAGGGAGCATCCCCATATGACTATCACAATAGTTTTCAACTGAAGCATGGAAGTGGGACAAAATGCAACTCTGCCTTATTCTCCCAACTAGTCCCTCTCTAACTTATGTTTCCCTTCCTGGTTTCTGTAGAGGTCAGGTAAGGATAGAAAATGAATTTCACTAAGAAATAAATAGGGAGGATATATGAACTGTTGGCCAAACTGTAATGTTCCGTTTGGACATTAAAACATATAGAGACAGGATGTGATTTTTCAAGTCATTTAGGAACATAAATCCCACAGATACTCGCATTTGAAAATTCCACCCTCAGGCGCAATCATACACAATCCACCCATTCCCGGAGTGTCTTCACTTATGATGTGTGTTCTGCTTGGGAAAGGATGGCTATAAGCACAAGGTCAAGGTAGTATGCCATGCGGTCTTGCCACACAAGGCTGGGGAAGTGTATTGTCTAAGCCAGTAGAGAAGTCTATATGACTGGAGAGGCTGTGCTGCTGATCTCAACATAGTCCCAGTCCCTGGATGTAAGTGGTGGGAGAGCTGCCCTTTTGCTGGTGATTCTTTTAATTTTGTATCTTGTACTAGTTTTTCAACAAAAAAACAAAAATGCTCTGGTTAGGTTTTGGATTTGCAGCCTATAAAAAGTAGAAAAAGACCCAGTGAACTGTAAAGAAGCAGCAGATTCTTTATATAACTAGGAGAGACTCTGGCTTATCAGAGGATTCTGTTAGCAACTTAGCTACTTTGCATATAAATGTGGTATTGTCTTTACAAGACTTCTGTGAAACTGGGGAGAGTTTGTCCTCTTCTCTCCCTGCTTCTTCTGTCTATTGGTGTCTTCCAAAGATTCTGCTTCCCACACATGCTGCGGCTGCCTTGCTAAAATGGCTACCACCTCCTGGCGTAGTGGCTGGACACAGGCCACAATAATCATACACAATAAGTATTGCTCATTCAGAGTCGCAATGTGGTCATATTCTCCCAGTAGGCAGTGTGAGTCTTCAGCAGTACTAATCCCCCCCCCCCCCCCCGCAGGTTTTAGGTATTATAAGCTGGGCACCCAATCTTTGAGACACATTATATTAGTGACCGCTTCTGAAAATTGTGGTGTTCACAGATTGTAGGGAATTGGACTCATTATATGTAACCTGCAATACTCAAATAGGGAACCCCATAGTTTTAAGACCACAGTTGAATTAGGTGAGTCTAAATGGAAATTCCACATTAAATGAGTCAGTAGGAGCCCTGCTAACTAGCTGTCTCAGCTGGAAGTCACTTTTTCATATTCGCTATGTACTGTAGTCTCTGCTTATAACAACGCTCTCTGCTTAAACTCTGATGATTTGCGCTTCCATGCAGGATCTCAAAATACTTCACAAACATTAACTGAGTCTCACAATGGAACAGTGAGGTAGGTGAACCCAGTTGTATTCTTATATTCAGAGATAATGTTCTTGTAGTCAGACAGTGCTGAATTACTAACTGGTGATGCAGGCAGATGGCATGTCAGTACAATTCCAGCCACTTTTCATTATGTACAGATTAGCAGATTGCATGGATGGTCTGGAGGATTTCCTTTTAGACTTACTAGGCCTCACTTCTTGCAGGAAGCAAGAAAGACTGACCGGAGAGGATACAAAATGAATTGAAATTGCAAGGGAAATTTTTCAACATGTTCTTGCAAGCTGTAACTGTTCTTTAAAGTGGAAACGCCACCACTGAAAATCCCGGGCAGTAATCAGTTCCTCTGAGAGCTGTTCTTATAAGTTTAGTGTTCTTTTAACAGGTTTTCCCATAACTGGGAGTGACTGTATCCCCTCTTTTAATTTATTACTCACATATTTAATATTTCACATTTCTTTGCATTAAATTGCATTCTCCACAGACTAGCCCAGCTCACAGAAAAACGTAATTCCCCTAAATCTGGTGGTATTGTTGCTCATTATTTGGTCAGTAACTTTGGTAACCGTGATACGTTGCTACCAATTACTTATTCATCATCGTTATTAATGATAAAAATAAAATAATTTATTAGACATTTGGCCCCAAACACTTTTGAGTATCTTAAAAATGAACCTAGAACCAATAGTTACCAAATGAAAACCCAGAGTACATTGTGCATTAAAAAAAAAGGCCTACACTTTCAAAAATGGCCTTCAAAATTTAGGACATAAAGTTGCATCCATAGTTAAATGCAGGTACAAAATTGCACCTGCGAATCAGCTACTTAGGCAAATAAATGGGTGCAAGTGGAGGTGCCATTACTTGAGCTGGCATTAAATTGCAGGCACTGTTAATTACCCCCATTTGAGGCCTGGCCCAAGTCTGACCCAAAGCCTTGCATCCTGTCTTCTAGAAATTATACTGAGGGGATAATTATCAGTTTCAACGTGAGCAATCTCAGATGCTGTAATGGGAAGAAAGTTAGGATTTGGTCCCTAAACTAGACTGGTACTGTATTACTTAAAGCTTTATATTCTCAAAAACCTTATGCACGCTTGCTAATCTAATAGACCCTGATTCTCTTGTTCTCTACAGGAAATCTGTGTCTTCCTACAGGCCTAATTCAGCAATGGAGGTTAGTGGGGATTGAAGTCAATGCAATTTAAGCACATGCTTAAAATTAAGCATGTACTTAAGTGCTGTGCTGAATCAGAGCACAAATGAAAGGTGCCTTTTCGTATTTACCATCTATATGTTCTAATTACATTGTTTTTTAAAAGATTAGTCTCTGACTACAGTCTCCATCAGCTCTCTACACTATGTAAATCTGTAAAAGTCCTGCTGTGTCCCTTTTTTTTTAAGATTGGGGTGGAGGGTTTTCAGTTAAAAATATGATCTGAGAAAATATTCTGATGCAATGTTTAATAGCCAAAATTGAATATCCACTCCATTTTATTTATGGCTCATGTTTGGCCTTTCAAAGTCCTCATTTCCAGAACTGCTTGCATTTTCTGCCCCATGAATTCTTAATGCGTTCCAGTTGAAAGTGCTATAGTTCCACATTTGGGTCATAAAAAACCCTGAAAGATACCGTATGGCTTTCCCCAAACTACCATTTCTTCTTCCTGATATAACCTTTCTTTTCCCTTTATAAATGCTGGAAAATATGCTAGCTGTCAAGCCAACCTACTATGTTTTAAAATCCTTTTAATCCTCTTTATAGTAACAGAAACATTTGAGACTGATCTTTGAAGACTTGGTACAGTGAAGAACACCTGCAGCTTAACACTCTGTGCTAACAA
The DNA here is from genome assembly GCA_033296515.1 of Macrochelys suwanniensis. Taxonomy (NCBI): domain Eukaryota; kingdom Metazoa; phylum Chordata; order Testudines; family Chelydridae; genus Macrochelys; species Macrochelys suwanniensis. Next base: position 154,643,133 of record CM065777.1, on the reverse strand, counting down.
ACACCCAGTGTGAGTCTAATGCCTTCTGGCATGTAAGAAAACTGTTGCAGAATACCGTTGTAATAATGAGTTCCTACCTTAACCTTAGACCCCTTACCTCTAGGTCTAAACCTGCTCCTTCAAATGACATACCACTCCTTTGACCCCCAAACAGCTCAATGCATCATGTGAGTGTCAATAGAAATGATTTACTGTAATACCTGAAAGTTGAAAGCATGGATATGTATTACTACACATAGCTGTGGATCTGTCTATGGTCAGCAAAGAAGTGTCTTTTTTTTCTACTCTGTATTTTAGGATGACAAAGCTTGGTTAACTTGAACAAAAAGCCCATGTTTAAGATCCTGGCTTCCACATGCACTCATAAAAACTACATATTGCACAAGCAGAAATCTGGAACACCTGTGACTTTAAAGATCACTCTGGAAGACATGAACATGATTGTGGTTGCAATGAATTTGGTAATAATTAGATGTGCCAGGGAACTATTTAATGCCTTTTTAGGAAACTACAATAAAAGAATCATCAAATATTTCCTTATGGTTCAATATTCTCTTTCACCCTTCACCGTTAGTATTCTATCGCTGTATACTTTTTTAAAATAGAGCCAAGGTGGGTGAGGTAATATCTTTTATTGGACCAACTTGGTGAAAAAGACAAACTTTTGAATTACACTGAGTTCTTCTTGAAGAAGAATGTGAAGAAAGCTTGTCTTCGAAAGCTTGTCTCTTTCACCAATAGAAGTTGGTCCAATGAAAGATATTACCTCACCCGCCTTGTCTCTTCTCATATCCTGGGACTAACACAGCTATAACAATGCTGCAAACAGCAATGGAAGATATATTTAAAATAGTATTGTTCTTCTGATGGATTCTAGCCTGCCAAGCTATGAACCTGCTAAAGTGTTAGCCAGAAAACTCTGCTTTGATAAGAATATAGGGAGGTGGTGTCTGAACTTAATGAAAAACAACAATGTGTATTGCAACATAAAACCACTCTTAAATAACGAAACCCACTCAGCTACCATATAACGATTAAGTATGTGGTCTAGTGCTGAGCTACTCACAGAAGGATCAGTGGCCATTGAGGGTTCTGTGGAGACTAGAATCGCTGCTATGGAGGTTTGAGTGGGAGACCTGAAAGTCTTACATTTCTACTTCTGCTTTGGTTTGCGGCATGATCCGCAAAAATCATTTAACTGCTCTGACACTCATCTCTAAATCAAGGATAATAATACTTCACAGAGATATGGTGAGGCTTAATTCATCATTAGTGTTTATAAAGTGCTTTGAGATCCTCAAGTGAAGGGTACTGTAGAAGTGCAAGGTATTACTGGCTATCACATGCTTATAGCATTGGTCCAGATCCTGAGTTGGTGTGAATTGTCATTGCACCACTGACTTAAATGCTATTTAGACCAGCTGAGGATCTGACTCATTTTGTTTTGTGTATCACAGACAGGAGTGAAATTACTTATCCTAAAGGCATAAAGTACATGTATATAACTTAGGGCTTGCCTACATTTAAAATGTTGCAGCGGTGTCACTATTCCCTCCACTTTACCCTCCTTATCTTTGAAAAATGTAAGTCAGATATAGCATGTGTTCTGACAGCTCACAGCTCACCCTGAGAATGAATTTTCATTACAGATTGAATTTCTCAAGAAATTATTTTTTCCAGTGGGGAAAAGAGATAGAACGCTGCCTTTATTTGGCCTGACAGGCTCCCAGTTCATCAATACATAACAATAATTTTATTGATAAAGACCCCACAGGCAAGATATTTCACACTCTGGTCCAAAATTAATTCTGAACAGAAAAAGTTAGAAAGCTGAAAATAAAATGGTCAAATAAAGCAATGGGCTAAATTCTGCTCCTATTTACACTTGTGTAAATTCAGAGTTATGCTGCTAATTTGGATTCACACTGGCCCTACATCTTCTCTCTTGTTCTTCTCTAAGGGTACGTCTATGCTACCCGCCAAATCGGCGGGTAGTAATCGATCTATTGGGCATCGATTTATTGCGTCTCATCTAGACGCGATAAATCGATCCCAGAAGCGCTCCCCATCAACTCCGGAACTCCAGCACAGCGAGAGGCGGAAGCAGAGTCGACGGGGGAGCGAGCCTGTGCCGCGTGGATGTAAGTAAAATTACTTCAATCTAGGAAATGTTGACTTCAGCTACGCTATTCTCGTAGCTGAAGTTGTGTATCCTAGATCGATCCCCCCCCACCCCGCACACCCAGTGTAGACCAGCCCTAAGAGAGAAACTCGATGCTGCAGGTGCCTTTTTCAGCCAAATGAATCCCCACCAAATCAATTGTCAGATGATAAAAATCAAGGTTAGCCTTGCAATTTTTAGGGTACACCAAGAGGCATTTGCTCCTCCTATGACTGAACTCATTTCCAGGAAATAGGGTGGGTCTGCTCACTTTTGAACTTCTGAGGTCTTCTGCTATTGGGTGTGGCCCTTTTTGGAGTGTCTCAAATTTCCAGAAGAAATGTTCAAAGATTAGCCCCCTTGGGATTTTCAGAGATTATCCTGCAGAGTGTGCATCTGTGTGTCCATCCTTTGTAGTTTTCCAAACCTTCCAAGGTGGCCTAAATTCATTTTTTAAGGGAAGTAACATTTAGAGGGTTTTGTTTTTTTTAACTTTTGTAATTTGTTTCACCATGGGACAGATATTTCTTAATTAGGGCATGGCTACACTAGAGAGTTTACCACGGCAGAGCTGCAGCGATGTAGCTGTGCCGCTGTTAGCTTTCTAATGTAGCTGTTCCAACCCGATGGAGAGAGCTCTCTGTCAGCTTAACTACTCCAGCCCTGTGAGCAGTGGTAGCTATGTTGGTGAGATAAACTCTCCCACCAACATAGCGCTGTTCACACCAGCGATTATGTTGGTGAAATGTATGTCACTCCGGGGGGGGCAGCGGGAGGTGATTTAGCTGCATTGACGGAGACATAACAAAACCAAGTGATTGCTTGACACTATGCAATATGTCAATAGCTCCATCACATCCCAAGATCCTTCCAGATCATGTAGCTTCCCATTTGTGCACCATACCCCTGTTATTCCTTCCCCCCCACCCTCTTTGATCACAACCAGCCACTGGCCTTGCTCATCGAGGGCGATATTAAGTCTTGTACATAGGGCTAGTACAAGGCCTTTGCACCACTGAAGTCCCACTTAACATCTCCAAATAGCATTTAAGAGGTGCATACGTTTTTGCAAGCCCTCGGCAAAAGGGTGAATTTTATCCTGAGAGACCTTCTGACTTGAAAAAACAAACAGCTAAGTGCTTGCCAATATTCCAAAACCATGATGAGGTGATTTTCTGATGAACCAGATGTGAGCAACTGATTAGATACGTGGGAATAGAAATTTTCTGTGCCCAAACAATGGGAGTAGGTAGTGGAAAAAGGTAAGAAAACAGCTCATTCTCTTCATCCCTATCCTTTTAGTTCCCTCTTTCCCCATCCCTTACTTTGAATCTTCCCCCCCTTAACTTATTTTTCTCTTTCTTTCTCAATTATCTTTGTTCTCTACCCTGCTTAGAGCATCTGCTTAAGGCTATAGCAGCCATTGCAGTACATATAGTTGGAAAAAAAGGATTTTGCCTGCAAAAATTTACACTGGCAAAAGTTGCAAAATGGTGAAAATGTGGAAGGTGGCTTTTGCCCTCCACTTTGATTGTTTGCCAACTGGCAAAAGTTGGAAACAAGTCAGAAATGGGGAAAAACCCATGCTTCCAAAATAAAAATGTTCAAAAATTTCCCTGCAAAACCCCTCCTGAAATTTCAAAAAATTCATGGTTTTGGTTTTGAAAAAAATTCAGAAAGCAAACATTTTTGTCAGAAACCCGAATTTTTCTGTTAAGAGTTTTAATTGGAAAATTTTCAACCAATTATAACAGAGCCAGTGAGTGTACATAACTGTTTGTGACAGGAAGAGAAGAAGAATACCACTTCCAGTGGCAGGGGATTTCAGATGAACTGGGGTGGTTGTAAGTAAAAATTCTAAGTGGGGGGTGGGCATTGTAAGCCTTAGCTCTAAGGCTACACTTGCGCACTTCCCTGGGGATTTGTCTATGTACTGCTAGCACAGATACCCTGTACCCATGCCGAGTGTCCACATATGCTGAGGTGGGCATGGGTACACACTGTACACAGGCAAATTCTCACATCCACACTACCCCTTTGCAGTACACCACAGCAGCACTTCCATTTCAGGGGCAGTATCCTGAAGTCCTGTGTGTCACCAGAGACACTCTGGGAACCGTCTTGGTGTGTATTGCTGGTACTAGTACGCCACCTTCATGCATTTGGTGACAGCAGCTCCTGGTCATCTCTCCCTTCCGCCAAACTGCATTCGAAATGTGGAGCAAGTGTATGATGATGTGGTTCTGCTCCTGCTCCTTGTCACTGGACTAATATTCATGCGGTGCAGTACCGGATACTGGACACAATCGGTCCATAAAAATTTGAGACAGCAAAGATGACTGACCCAGAGACAGTATGAAAATCCACCGTGGTCTCAAGGAACTGATGTGTTGAGTGCTGGGATTGCAACAGTACAACCATGGGTGGACCATTACCTCTGATTCTGGAGAACCAACAGAGTGTGATGGGACCATATCATCTTGGAAACCTGGGATGATGACCAGTGGCTGCAGAACTTCCGAATGAGGAAGTGGACCTTCATGGAGTTGTGAAGGCCACTTGCACCAACCATTCAGCACCAGACCACTCGATTCTGGAAACCCCTACCGGTCAGTCGCAAGCTAGTTTGGGGTTGGAAATTCAACTGTCAGGGAGGTGGTTGTTCAAGTTTGCCAGATCGTCAGTAATGTGATGTACCCCAGGGGGGTTGCCGTAACTCAAGTCCCTGAATTGTGGGATTTCAGAGGATGGGGTTTCCAAGCTGTGCAGGGCCTATCGATGGAATACACATCCTTATACTTTGCCCACCGAAAGGGGCCAGTAAATATATGAACTGAAAAGTTCATTGGTTCTCCAAGGCTTAGTGAACTACAGAGGTCAGTTCAGTTCAGGGACATGAATGTTGGACACATGGGTGCTCAGGAGGTCAAAGTTGTACCACGGGGGGTCAGGAGGAAGGGGGGAGGAAAGGACTTTATTGCCCCAAAACAATGTGATTGTGTATGGCATTTCTGTGACAACATTTATTTTGGGGGACCCCTCATACCTGCTCCCATTGGACTGAGGAAGCCAGACCCTGACATCACCAACCCAAGGAAAAGGGGATTCAACTACAAACTGAGTAGCTGCAGAATGGTGGTGGAGTGCCCTTTGGGCAGCTGAAAGTCCATGAATTATGCCTCTGGACCTGTCTAGATGCCAGTGTGGCCAATGTGGTTTGGATTTTTGTGGCATGCTGTGCCTTGCACAATGTATGTGAGGCCAAAAGGGAATACTTCCACAGCAAGTGTGCACCGGACAGATCTGTTTTTCAAAGCCTATACAGGCAGCCTGATCCCACCCAGGTGCACACAACTCCTGATTTCCAGCAGGCCAGGCAAATTCATGGTGCTGTGTGCTTGTACATCAAGGAACAGCGGGGAGCCAGATTATGACTTTTGGCTGTGCTGAGGGACACTATTGTGACACTAGAAGCGACAAAGGGTCCTGTGGCACCTTATAGACTAACAGAGGTATTGGAGCATAAGATTTCGTGGGTGAATACTCACTTCGTCAGATGCAAAACCACCCACGAAAGCTTATGCTCCAATACCTCTGTTAGTCTATAAGGTGCCATAGGACCCTTTGTCGCTTCTACAGATCCAGACTAACACGGCTACCTCTCTGATATTGTGACACTGTGGTAGTGCTGGAAAAGGTCAACAGAGCATTGCTGCATACTTCTTTACAAAACACCTTGGTGGGTTTTGATCCCCTGCAGTTGATGTTAAAGTATTAATTGAAAGCAGACAATTTGCAGGGTGGGTTCAAGGTAAACACCTTTGCCTGTGATTTTGTGCCAAGGAGAGTTTTAACACACTTTCGGGGCATAATTGCGCAATGTTTTTGTCAGATCTTAACCGCTCTGTTTTGGGTTGCTTTATGGGGAGCGCTTAAGCATTGTTAAAGTAACTTTTAAAAATTCTGTAAGGTTCTGGGACGGACTTCATACATTCCTTCCTCCCAATGTTTTCTGACACCATTGCTCAGAGTGCTTATCAGTTGCTATGAATGAGTACTCCCATGGTTTCCAGTGGTGCATGTTTGGTGGGGAGAGGGGTCGTAAAAGCACTGCTTAGTGTCAGATAACTTGACTGTTAATGTGTTTTTTTTCTATTGTCGGTATTATTACTTAAATAGTTAACAAAGCCATAAAGATGTTTTGGTTACCTTATCTTCTGGTTTTTTTATTCTTGTGCTTTGCATAGCAACAGTTATTTCACAGTTTAATTCATTGTCATGAACCTCCACCCTTTTTTAAAAATGTCAGCAAATTCATGGCGGGGGGAGGGATGAAATTGTTTGCATTTCCATGGCACCCGCCTTTTAAGAAATCACAGTCATGTGCTGCGAATTCTCCTATCCCATCCCAAACCTCTGGGAAGTATCACATTGATCGTACTCGGGGGGGAAAAGGTGCACACACCAGCAAATAGTGACTTTTGTTCACATATATGCATCTAACATAGAGCTAAAACAGTTCATAACAGGAACAAATGAACCAGAAAAAAAAGTCAAATTCCCTGAGGAGAGAGCAAACATTAATTTCTGTGGACATATCTCCTCGCCCTTCCCCTTGCCCTTGCCCTGACATGGTGAGGAACAGCTGCATAATACTGTGAGGGGGACAAACAAGGACATTTCCTGCATGGGGCTTGGGGACTGAACACAGGCTGGGCAACAGGGACTGGATCGGGCTCATAGTTTTCCCCTGAATGGTCTGGGTGGTTTCAAGTACCTGAGGAGGATGTTGTGCTGGGCATTCAGCATGCTCCTCCCTGTTGGGGTAGGAGGGGATGGGAGTCACTGAGTGAGCAGCAGCCTGTGTGGCAGCTGGAGCAGGAGGAGGAGTGCACGTTCCCACAGAGGAGCAGAGGCGGGCGGGCCCCCAAAGCATTCCTCCATCAGTTGGACGAGGGACAGCACGCATGCACACTCCCATTGCCTGGGCTGTCCCTCCATTTTCAGGAGTGCCTCATCCGGCCTAAGAGTCCAATCCTCCCTTTCCCTAAGAAAGTCTAATGGCTCTTCACTCCTATCTATGACAAGAAGCAGGTCTTCAAGGTCCTTCAGCATCTTCCTCTGCTATCTCTGAGGTACTGCTCCTGCCCTACCAGCAAAGTGGTTCTCCTGCAAGCACTGCAGTGTCCTGCCAGGTCAAGAGTAGCATTATATTTTACTTTTCTTTGGAAGGCACCTAAATCCCTCCACTTGTGTGGCTGAAGGCCACAATATTGATACCTTTTAGCATCCCAGGAATGCAACTCTTACAGCCGCCTTCCTTCATAGCCCACGAGGAAGGACCTGAGGGTGAAAATGATAGGATACCTACATTTCTGTTATTAAAAGTTTGTAATAGTCACAGTGCAGCAAGAGGCCGGTTGTGGTGAGTTCAGTTCCTTCAGGAGTAACGATATCAGTCACCATTTTCTTCTTTAAAGGCTTGCCATCACTTGGAGAACAAAGCAGTTTTGAAGGTACTTGAATGGAAAAGACAAATGGCTTTCCAGTACTGCAGACAAGACCCGGCCACCTATTCCAGAGCAATATTTCAGTTAACGGTGACCCCACACACACACATACACATATTGCTGAGTGAAGGGATTTGGTGAGCTACGAAGGTGGGCAAAACACCTTTGCCTTGTTGTTAAACCTGAAGAACCAGCTTGAATTTCTGCTACACCAAAAACTTGCTGCATTGTGCTTACAGGACTGGGTGGTGATATGAGAGGAAACTGACTGTATTCTACACTAGCAGATGGAGTTCCCATGGAAGAGGAACAGAGAATCATAGAAAACATCCTCCCACCCTATAACGCCTCCTACATCACCAGAAAGTCCAGCCCTGTATCCAGAAAACAGCACTGAAAGGGACAGGGAAACAGAGAGTGACTCCAGAAGTGTATTTTCTTCCCTGAACTTTTGGATTGACACCACAGGCCAGTCACCTCTCCACTGCTAAGGGATAAGGCATTGTGTATATGCAACCAGAGGAGCAGTTGCTTCACCCACACCTGCCTCTCCCAGTGTCGGCAGAGTGGCTCAGCATAGGGAAATGACGGACACCAGTGACCGAGAATGGTGCAAAACACTTGAAACAGTCACAGGGAGAATGTACCACTCTGACTTTCCTTGAACCACCAAATGGGTCCCTTTCCCTTCACAGACCTAGGCAGGCTCCCACACAAGCCACTGACCACCCCCACCCCTTTCCACATGGCTCTTGTTCGCAAGGGGAAAGAAAGAAGGTGGGTGGTGGTGGTGGTGCTGGGTCTTTGTACTGCCATAAGTGTCATGAAACTATTCTTCCCCCATCAGGGCTCTTGTAAAACCCATCCCTTCCCTCGCCCCTCCAATTAGCATAGCCTAAGGTCTATTGCTGTTAGTGCTGGCCAAAAACTATACAGACATGGTCACAGGGAAATAACCTGTTAATAACCTGTTATAGCTTCCACTAAGTGCTTTACAGTGTTTCATGGGATTTCAATCAAATCACTGATTTACAGTTGTGTGTTGCTCCCGGACCATGTCATGGTGGAGGTGAGGTGCGGTGTGGTGGGGCTGAGGCATGAAGCTCTGGAAGAGGAGAGGATACTGTCAAGGAGGGTGGGGGGATCCATTGTAAAACTTACCAGCATCAGATTCTGGTTCCTGCAGCAGCTCTGGGTCCTGAGGATCTTCAAGGGGGGCTTCCCCATCAGGTCCACTGGATAGAGGTGCAGAATTGCATGCTCCTGTTCCTCCCTGGCTTCCTCCAGGACTTCCTCCGAGGTCCCTGCTGCCTCCTTGCCCTGCCCCCATTGGCATCCCATCATATGATGAGGCCAGTGGGACTGAGGGAGGGGGTCATGAGTCACATCAGGCTCCATACCTGAAGCCGTGGAGAGCACCTGGTCCAGCTTATCATAACATGGGCATGTGATACATCCCCTCCCAGAGCAACTGATGGAGTCTTTCACCCTTTGGTTCAGGAGCCTCCGGTGCTTCCTGTGCTCCCGGCCTTGGGATGGAGTCTGATGAATGCCAGCCTCCAACCGCCGTGAAATCTCCCCATAGAGGTGAGTGTTCCTGCTAACCCAGGTAAAGTTGCTGAGGGCGGCGTACTCTGCATAAACATTGATCAGCACCCGTGTGTGCTCCAGAGACCAAGCAGCTGCTCTCAGACCATGATCCATGATCACCTGTACTGATCAATATATTTAATAGAAAACTCTTCTGAAGTGTCCAGCACAGGTCACGACTACCACGGGCAAGGGATGGGTCAGGGACCTTTATACCTTTTCAAAGGGTAAGGCAGCAAAGGGATCGATGCATTGTGGGAATAGTCCTGGAGGCCTATCGATAACCATGACCTGGTACACATCCAACTGCTCTGTAGATTGGATATGGGGCCATGCCACAGCAGAGGCATGTACATAGGCACACCCCTCATGCGTGCTAGCCTTCGCACACTAGACTGTCCTTCAGCCACATGCTTTCAGGGTTTCAGATGTGGACAATGTGTGGTGGGGACACGTCAGGGCACAACAATGCACATGTAATGGTGTACAGGCTCATTAAGGGTAATGTTGGAAGTGCACTTCGGTGCTAAACTGTGACTGACAGTCTGTTCAATGATATCTTACTGGTCTTCTTGCTTTGGAGCTCTCTGCAGGAATGTACACATACACTTTTCTCTTTAGGGGCAGTTTTAACAGTGCCCCTCAGTGCTGAGCTCTGGGCAATGAAGTGAAGTTTTGCACTATAAAGCCTGGGTCACTGGAGCTGCTGCTGGTTCATTGTATCAAAGAGCTATTTTATTAAACCGGCTTCCATCGGGGGCAGCTAGAAAAGGGATGAAGCTGAATTTATTCCACGGTGATTTTATTTCTCTTATTTTCTCATTGAAGCAGTGTCTTAATGTAGAGCTTCCCTTGCAGGGAAATAAAATACCAAGAAAAAAAAAGCAAGAAAATATTAATTAGAGCTTGTACCAATGTAAAAAATGTACATAAATGGGGAGGTAGTTTTATCCAGTACCTAGGTCACTAGAGTGGGAGTCATAGGACCTGAATTCTGTTCCTGGGTCTGCCAATGCCCTGTGTGGCAAATTGCTGGCACTACTATGATGGGTCCCGCACTTTCTCTTCTTGTGGGGGGGGTTTCAGGGTGCCATTTCTCGCCCCTGAACTGGGGTAACAGCTATCCTACTAGTATCCCAGGGAAGGGGAGTGGAGAGGGAGGGGCCCAGGCCCACCCTCTACTCCGGGTCCCAGCCCAGGGGCCCTATGATAGTAGGTGAACCACTTGTACCAGTGATTCTGTCCCCTGGGCTACTTCCCTCTCTTGACCTTCAGCTTGTGGGGCTTCCTGCCTTCCCTCTGCACAAGCCAGGTGTCCCTTTACCTAGGATCTTGGTCTTCTTAGCCCGCTGCAGCACTTCTCAAAACTCTCCTCCACTTTCCTTCAAACTGCTCTTTGTTTCACCACCAAACCACTCTGCTCCAGCTCCTCCAAACTGCTCTCTGCTCCACCACCAAACCACTCTGCTCCAGCTCCTTCTCACTCTGCTCCAGCTCCTCCTCTGGCTGATTGAAGCAGGGGGATTTTATCAGGTGACTGGCTTCAGGTGCTCTAACTGGTTTCAGGTGCTTTTAATTAATCTACAGGGAATAAGGCTTCTCCTCATCCTAGATCACTCTCCTGCTGCCTTCTGGCCATGCTGTATCACACCTGCTATAAAACTTTAGGCACAATGTGCCTCAGGCTCCCCATCTGTAAAATGGGAATAATGGTTTTGTAAAGCACCTTGAGATCTCTGGATTTAAAAAAGTGCTATAGTAGAGATAACTATTACTAGTGCAAAAGAGAAAAATAAAATATGTAGCAGCGCATTAATTCCCTTCTTAGGAGCTTCACAAGAGCTAAGCTAAATACATGCTTAAATATTCTTTAAGCTGGATAAGAAAAGGAAGTGGAACTTACTGTTAAATGCATTTTTGACCTTCTTTCAGGCATCTGAGGACTGGTCTCCAGGAAAGGTATGTGATCAAACAGAAACCCACAGATAACCCCAGTGCTTCTGTATTTGTATGAATTCCAAAAACAAACGTGCACATAACCTCAAAGGTAAGTGAAGAAGATTTTTGAGTTTCGCCAGTGAGCAAATCATTTCACCAGCTATTACACTTCACTCCGCCAGGACATTAACTCTAATCGTTTTACATGTTACAATGTAGGAGGCACTAAGGCCAAAATAAAGCCTACTGTACATATTCCGTACTGTGAAATCTTAAGACAGAGGCTCAAGGGAGCAATTGCAGTTCCTTTCTATGAAAGCAAACGTAAAAGAAAACTCTTTGGATCCTTTTGCTGCCACACACAGATACATGTACAAACAAAATACAGCAAGGTATTTATTCATCTTTACAAAAAATATTTAGTGCTTGTGAAAGGTGCTGCAATTAAACAGCCCTGGAGCCTAAACATAACTGGTGCGTCATGGGCACTGGCAGTGCCAGCTTCACCACACTGTTCCCTGCCAATGTACTTCCCAACTTTGGTGGACAGATCACCCTAGGGATGTAAAAGTGGATCAGTTTCTCTGCGTGTTCAGTCCTGCTGATTAATTTTTGCCGATAAGTGTCAGATGCTTGGTGGTTTGCGATTTGGGCGTTTGGTCATTAGGAATTTCCTCTGTTCTGCTTAGTTTCCAGGGCTCTCCGTCCAGCACCTTTGGCCTAAGACCAACAAACTCCTTACGTATGTGCCACCAAAAGGCCACTGGATGATCCGTGTTCATTCTTAATCTTAACCACTTGATCAGCATGCAATTCTGCTCAGATCAGCAGAAATACTCATGTAGGGGCTCCACTGGTATGTGAGAGAGTAGGCTTCTGTCTGGGAGTTCTCCAGGAAGAAATGTGGAGTCCACTCCTCAGCTTGGTCTGAAATAGCACAAATTTGCTGAGACACTACCAATTTGGAGGGAACACTGCAAAGATCATCTATGCAGGAAGGCAGTGGGGGTGAGGGGAGATGGAAGTGGGTGGATTTTCATTTGGTGTGCAGACTTTTATTTGAGGGAATCAGGTTTTGCAGGAACCAAGATGGGGCCATATCCATTTTGTAGACTGTTATAGAATCATAGAATATCAGGGTTGGAAGGGACCTTAGAGGTCATCTAGTCCAACCCCCCTGCTCAAAGCAGGACCACCTACCCCCCCATTTTTGCCCCAGATCCCTAAATGGCCCCCTGAAGGATTGAACTCACAACCCTGGGTTTAGCAGGCCAATGCTCAAACCACTGAGCTCTCCCTCCCGCCTCTTTATGTGCAGAGAAAGGTGGCTGGTTTTCCTTGATGGTCAGCCATCATTTTCCTTTTCTTAAATTTGATGAGATGGTCTGATAGAAAAGAAGTATAATTTAGACTCTGGAGTGGGTGCCTAAAGGATTTGGGAAGGGCGGACTGAGTTGGAATTTGATCAGTGATAGCAAATGTGTAAAGAAAATAAAAAAGCATGGGTGAGCCGTTGACTGGCCCTGATTCTCTGTTGATCATCTGGAGTCATTTCCATCACAGCAAACTGGATGTGAAGCACTGTGTAAATGATGCTACCAGCTGCAGTGTAATAGAGAATCAGGGTCAGTTTATTTTTAAAAAAGAAATAATTAAATGGAAAGCTGTTAGACTAGTTACCTTAAAATGGAGGAGGGAGAGTGTCAAGGCATAGAGAGCTTCTATTTCACAATTAATGTGTTCCCATTTAAACATTACAGAGTTCTAACATGGGGTTACCAAAGATTGTGATATTTCACATTTTTTTCTTAAAGTCCCAGACCCTGGAAACATCTGAATACAGGAGAATCTCAATTTTTTTTTAGCCCTTATGGATATGGAGAAAAGCTTGAAAATATAACCGCAGTATACCCCAAAGACTCAAAACCAGAAGACAAATAAAAAGGAGCCAAAGAATTTTTTTAAAAAAAATCTCATGATTTTTTAAGACAGTCTCATGGTTTCTGAGCATTTGAGGTTGACAGTACTGCTAATATAGACAGCAACCAGAGCCTGTTGTTGACTGCAGGCTCCAGCTCCAAGCATACCCCAGACCCACCTGTCAAAATGGAGGATGACTTTTGGTCTCTGCAGCCACACTCCACAACGACAGCTACCACAGACAGGCACATCAGATATAAAAGCATGTTCAGGCAGAGGGAGAAGGGTCAAGGCAATGATTCTGTTCTGCCAATCTACAAACTGCACCATTCAAACTGAACGAAGAGCACACTAGGTAAACACTGCACAAAACTCATCAACGATTTGAATTTTCAAATTAATGTAGTTCAACTGCTCTCTTCTCCTGGTGTTCACTTTCCACAAGTATTCTAGTGAATGAGCTTTACTGGCATGAATACTCACAAAAAGCAAATTTTAGAGATTAAGTTCTCATGTATTCTCCAAAAACAGATTTCAAACTGAAGAACCAAACTTCAATGTGAACTTTACACTTGGTTAAGCAATTCGAACTCCACGCTATCCTTGGTAAGTTATATCAGCCATCCCATCAGGAAACAGAAATAGTACCATGTAACAAAACAACTCAGACCAAATTTAGAATCTTCATACTGACTGTTTTCAACCTACATCCAAAAAAATTTCACTAAAGAAATTTGCAAATAATATTAAAAACCCATATACAGGTGAGAATTTTGCCATTTATTTACAGTTAATTTGTGAATCAAAAGCAAATTACATCTGATAAATTGTTATTAATTTGCACAGTTTTAACAAAGAATCCCTTCAATCATCAATACTGTTCTATTGTGTTAGGTGTTCTTCCTTTTCACAAGAAATGGATATATGGTCAAATTTTGATACCAGATCTGAATGTCCCCAGGGTTTCTGGGAGCAACATATCCAGTGTTTCAGGCCCTTCTTGAATGAGAACATTAAAAAAGAAGCCCTACCATAAATATAAAAAGACATCAAGTAACATAAATAATACATTAAAGTGATGTAAGAGGTCTGCCCTAAACCCACAACTATGAGAATATCAGAGTTAAAGGCAGTGAAATCCCAGCTCTGATAATGACTCGCTGTGTGGTCTTGGACACATCACAAAGGGCCATAATGTGAATGTCTTACTCATGCTAGTAAGTAGTTTGAAAATGGCTCTTCTGTGGGACTATTTGTGTGAGGGCTGGTCTACACTACCGCAGTAAATCGATCTAACTTACGCAACTTCAGTTACGTTTATCCATGTGTGAAGCAGAGATAATAATACTTATCTCAGTACCAAGGGAGTTGTTAGGAATGATATTTGTAAGGCACTCTGAAAAGGTTAAGTGTTATGCTGTAGTACCAGAGGTAGTTAAAGTTAAGTCTCCCTTCCAACTAACCCTTTGTTCTAAACTCCCTTTTTTCCAGCCTCCTTGTAGTTGCTGTACACATGATATGGTACAGAACTCTATTTTCTCTAGAAAAGGGATAAATACAAAGCAAAGTATGTTGGTAAAGAATTTTAGTTTTAATTCTGAACTTCCTATTATTAGCTTAAAACAGGTTGTTTTCAGCTTTTAATATTCAGGCCCAACTACTGAATAATGTTTATTTCATCTCCTGACTTTAAATTCACACACTCTGCATCAGACTCTGATCTCATCTATACTGGTGTAAAGCAAGAGTAACTCCAATGAGACCAGGAAGTTGCCTTGGTGTAAACATGGTGAGAGATGATAGGATCATTTCTCTAGTAGTACTTGTGTCTTTATTAAAGAGTGAAGTACATGCTATTCTAACCTGTATTTTTGTTTTTACTGCTGTATTAGCAAGAGAGCAGCCTGCCTGCCACAAGTATTGCTCTACAAATCTTTGTGTGTATGTGTGTACTAGGAAGTCACATGGATATCTCCATAACACAGCACCATCATTAAATAGTGTAGGTCCAACTGTAGTACATTTCACATACTGAGTCCAAATCTTTTCCACATATTTGGCACTGTCTGCCTTAGTCCATAACATTTTGCTCCACCTTTCTTGTTTCCCTAATACTTTTAATGCTAGCCAGCTGCTTGTGGTCAGCCTTGAAAACTGTAACTAAAGTAGCATTTCTGCTGAAGCTGGTTCCCTGAATATATATTCTCCACATTACTGACATTTCTTGACATTCAAATATGTCTTCACTTTTATAGTCAAGTGAAAATATTAGAGTTAGACTTGAAGAAAAATCCCTGGCCCCAACAGCCCTCGGACCTTGGGGAAGTTTAGACCCAGATTGAATCTGAAACATGTGAATCAATCCCATCTCCAATAAAAGTTTGTTCCTCTACTAAAATGTATGTACCGTAATGTACAGTATGTATGGTTCAGCAATGCAAATGCAAATCAAGACTGTCTCTCTAATAATGATTCAGAAATGGAAGTTCAATATTAGCCATTAAATATAATGTCTAGAAGGGGTGAGATTCTATGCTGCAGAACTCACAAATCAGGGTCAGCGTAAGGTGGCTTTAAGCTACCTTTGAATACTCCTGATCCTGGGCTGCTGCAGAGGCCCTGGTCCTGGGATCATTTAGAGAGGCTCCTGAGGGGCGATCTAAGTTAAAGCAGCTTTCTGGACCTGCCCCATGGGCACCTGGGCTGCCTAGAATCTCCACAGCACAACTCACTGTGGCCCGGCACACCACCTACACCAGCTCTTATGAGGGGGTCTTCAGAAGGCAGTGTTATAGCTGTCTACTGCAGTGCCTGTGCCAGGTGAATTCTTTCCCAGATGGAACCAGAGCTTGTACACTGCTCTGGCCCTTTTACTCAAGGTAAAGGGGCCATGATCTCACCCCAAGTCTGCAGAAAGGTTTTTTTAAAGTTAGGTTCCTGAACTTCCACTAACTTTGTAGGACATGCTTAGCACTTTGCAGGATCAGGTTCTCATGGATATATAAGTATCTCAGTAACATCGCAGTATCAGAGTACTGGATTTCCTTGAAAAGCAGCATTTTTTAAAAATCTAGTTTGTTTTGGTCCTACGTGATTTGCATAATATTATATGCTAAGAGGTTGCATTTCCGCAGAAATCAAAGTATTATTATTCAGTTTCCACATAGTCCTGGGTCTTATGGGAAGAGAAAACTTTGTCTACAAATGTAATATGAAAAAGTAATTAATTTTTTCATATTCGTATTTTAGAGTTATGCAAGCATTTGGTGATCAGCACAACCTTGAATGATTACCAGCTTGTATTTTCCTCATAAACTATACAGTACTTCTTTCTTTCCCAAGATCTGAATTATATATTCCTTATGCATCATCCAAGTCTGTGACTGGTTTGATGGTTCCGCTGCTAACTATGCTGTGAGCCATGATCTGCTGCTTGGACTTAAAAGCAGGATCCTTCGCGAACTTATTGAATCACATTGAGTGTTTGGGTGACATTTATTTACCTTTCACAGTGAATAGTTTGTCTTTTCTACACAATATTTGAGAATAAAGTTCTTATGTAAATGGGTCCCACACCCTATGCACTGGTCCATTTTACTCTAACCTGCATTTAAGAATTCAGGGTTTCTTTACCATACACCCTATCTCATTATCTGTGCATTGTATAAGAATCCAAAATTTGCCATTAGGATAGGATTTTGAATTCATTGAGCACAAACATTCCTTTGATGTGTGCAGTTCTTTTGTTTTTCAAAATAAAAGACTGCACCTTTGAATATCAGCTAAAGAATCTATTGCATTCCCTTTTTACCCATTACAAAGGTAAGAAATAATCCATCTAAGTTTATCCCTCTTTGTTGTCCACCTTATCTTTGTCACTGCATATTCTTCTGCTTCATCTGTTGTGACAAAGTTCCTCCTCTACCTCGGTGGGTCCTGCGCTTATTGGCGGATTCTGCTTGCCTCAGAGATCTTCCCCTCTAGTAGAATCCACAGTCCAGGTTAACTCCTCCTGTGTCTGTTCAGGAGTTGGGAGTTTTGGGGGGAACCCAGGCCCGCCCTCTACTCCGGGTTCCAGCCCAGGGCCCTGTGGATTGCAGCTGTTTAGAGTGTCTCCTGGAACAACTGCACGACAGCTACAACTCCCTGGGCTACTTCCCCATGGACTCCTCCCAACACCTTATTTATCCTCACCACAGGAACATACTGGTTCCTTACCACTTTCCTATAGCCCTCTGGCCTTGCCCCGTCACACTGCATTGTAATGAAATGACTATTTTGAGAACATTGTCTTCTGTTGGATGGAATCAAACTATTCAGCTGTGGGTCATAGACCCTATGGACCTAAAAGCTTAAGTAAAATTTCCTTTAGCTCAAGCAGGTAGGGCTCTTGTGCTTTTGGAACAGGAGAAGTGGCCAAGGAAGAGGTCCATCAGTTTAGACATTTAAATATATGCTAGGCAAAGTATTAGAAAACATACTCCAGGGGATGATTTAAAGAGGAGACTAAGTGTCCATATGTCTTTCCCACATCTAATTTTCCTGGGCCAGTTTCTCTGCTGGTGTAAACTGGTACAGCTCTATTGACTTCAATGGAACTGAATCAGTTTATGCCAGCAGAGAAGTTAGCCC
Organism: Macrochelys suwanniensis; assembly: GCA_033296515.1. Lineage (NCBI taxonomy): Eukaryota > Metazoa > Chordata > Testudines > Chelydridae > Macrochelys > Macrochelys suwanniensis. Next base: position 154,625,382 of record CM065777.1, on the reverse strand, counting down.
AATTATTTCTATAACTGCAGGGCAGTATGGGGGCTGGGGAAACTATAAAGGAAAGAGAAGGGAAACGTATTTCTGATATTATTTCTTACATATATAGAGACTGTTAGGCCACAAGGACATACAGTCCATTGCCTAATGCAAAAGGCAGCCTCAAAGTAGAGACCTTAATATTCAGACTCTTTCTGCAACAAGCGTTTCAATCCAAAAGTGAAGGTTGTAACCTATGTTCTGATTAAATTTGCACTTGACCTACTAATTACATAAGTTATCACAGGATACACTGCTCACTAATAGGAAATAATAAATAACCATAGCAATGCCAAACTGTTTCCTGTGCTGTTAATTGCACAAGAGAAACCACTTCCAGGGAAAGGAAATGATATATTCAAAGAGCATTAATGTTTTGGGCTTAACTAAGAACATGATTAGCTTAGCTGTGTCAGGAAACAAGGTGCGCATCTCCTAGAGGAAATGGGGAAAGGACTGTAAGGATACTTCTAAGGTGGAGTTCTCAGACTATGAGCAAACTGAATTAGTTAGCTAATAGGATTTTCCTAGCTGACCTAGCAGATTTCTCTCCAGATTGGAAGGGATATGCAGAAATACTGACTGCATTTCTAAGATGAAAATACAGATATAGGTGATTATTTTTAAAACAAGAAGATAATGAGAGTCACTAAGGACAAGGTATTGCAAAATCTGTCAAATCTCAAAAGTTCCTAAAATAATGTAAAAGAAATAGAATCATTGGAGCAAATTTTGCTCTTGGTTACAACACAGCAGTGCCTGATGTAGCAAAGAACAGAATTTGGCCTAACATTTCTGCACTCAGGAACAAATCCTGTCTCCAGCACATAGTTCAAACAGCCAAGGGAGTTCCTTGAAGGGTTGAGCTGGGAAATTCTCCAGGGCTTTGGAGTCGGAAAGTAAGACTAAGTAGACCTGCCTAACAAAGATTCCACCAGATTTGCCCTTGTCTAATGCTGCTTGGTCTCCTTGGTCTGTGCATGGAAAAAGATGAACTGGTTCTCCAATCGTGCTTCCAGTTGTGAGAGGTTATATTGAAATCAGGATTTTGTCCTGCAGAAAAGGGGAGGGATCATGGAAGGACAAGAAAAGGGAAAGGCCCCCACCAACCAATAACACAGGCTCTTTACTCATTCCTTTCTTATGCTCCTCCTGGCAATGCATTCTCCCAGCCCATCATCTTTCTTTATCATCTCCTGGCATATACCCCACAAGCCATCTGTAAGGTAGCAGACTCACCACAAGTGCACCCTCTTGTGTCAGGGTGTGATGCTGCCAGAGGTCCTCATCTCTGGCACTCCCTGCAGGAACTTATCTTTGCACATCACTGACCTTTAGGCTCTTCTGTGGCCCAACCCTCCAGCCAAGTCACACAGATGTTCCAAACCCTTTCCAGGGTAACATAAAAGTCCAGCTTAAAGTCCAAGTAAACCACTAAGCTCATAAGTCTTCCACGGCTCTGCTGAAGTGCTTGTACGGTATGTCTACACTGAAATTAAAAACTCACAGCTGGCCTGTGCCAGCTGACTTGGGCTTGTGGGGATCAGGTTAAGGGGCTTTTAAATTGTGGTGTAGACATTCAGGCACAGTCTGGAGCCTGGGCCAGGCAGGAGGGTCCCTGCGCTTGGGCTGCAGCCTGAGTCCAAACATCTACACCACAATTAAACAGCCCCTTAACCCAGGGTTTCTCAAACTCTGACACCTCAGGGGGTCGCGAGGTTATTACATTGGGGTTGTGAGCTCTTAGCCTCCACCCCCACACCCCTGCTTTTCCTCCAGCATTTATAATAGTGTTATCTCTCTCTCTCTCTCTCTCAATCTCTATTTTTAATTTATAAGGGAGGGTTGCACTGAGAGGCTTTCTGTGTGAAAGGGGTCACCAATACAAAAGTTTGAGAACCACTGCCTTAGCCCAAGCTACCTGGCATGGGCCAGCTGTGGGTGTCTTGCAGTGTAGACATACCCTTACTGGCTCTACCTCAGGCACTCCCCACCCACAGGAGCCTAACCTGCTCCTCCAGAATTCCTCCTCTGTTGCTTCTTGTGTAGCAGGTTTTCCCCCACTGCCTCCCCACCCCAGTAGTTTCTCCTGGGATTCTCTCTGGTCTTTTAGGCCATTGTTTAGATCCCTCCACAGGTACCTACCATGCTCCTGAAGGTTCCTTCCTGAAGAAAATTCCTGCCTTCTTGACAAGCTCTTCTCTACTAAGCTCCCGCAGGAGCCTTATAAGGCCCAGGTATCTAATGGTTCCTTACTTAACTCTGCCCCATCTGGCTAGGACAAAATGAGTCCATCACCCCAAACATGCAGAGCATGATCCAACTGGGCTTTTTTCCTTTCACTAGCAGGCAGGGCCGGCGCTATCACTAGGCGACCCTAGGTGGTCGCCTAGGACGCCAGGATTTGGGGGGCGGCATTTCAGGTCCCTTGGCGGCGACAGAAGGATCTTTGGCTGCCCAGGCCCTCGGCGGCATTTCAGCAGCAGGATCTTCGGCCGCCCGGGCCCTCGGCGGCATTTCAGCAGCAGGATCTTCGGCCGCCCGGGCCCTCGGCGGCATTTCAGCAGCAGGATCTCCTGGAGGCGCCGCCTAGGGCGACAAAAAAGCTGGCGACGCTCCTGCTAGCAGGTAATGGGGATTTAACCCAACTCACCCTCCCTTCCAGATGTCAAACTTTTTCAGTCCTTCCTCTGTGCATTACTTTCAAATCTAACCTCCTCTTTCCAGCAGCCACACCATGCCATGCCTTGCCTCACCACATGTTCACACTCACACAAACACCTCAAACAAACACCTAAGAAAGGCTACCAAGGTTTCGCTTCCAAACTCGGATCCCACTCCGAGTCAGCGTTGGAAGACTCGTCTGAACACTCACCTAGGGCCTGTTTCTCTTATTCCTTCCACTGCTGTAATTTAGCAGTAACTCTGCTAAAATTAGTGGAATTACCTTGGTGGGAAATTGATATGAGGGGAGCATCAAGTTCATCATTTTTAACTTTGTTCAAGTGAAATGTGGTTTGTTTGCTTTTTAAAAATGAAATGGAGTTTCAAAGGTGTGTTCTTGCCTGGATATCACATGAACATTGCCAGTAACAATAGTTATGTGGGTACATCAACTAGAACACACAGACTCTTTAGAATTTTTATCATTACTCTACCAAGTATTGAGATAGATCTGAATAGCAATTAAATAACTCAACATATTAGTTTGCAAAGATTGCAAATGGGGATTCAGGAAACATTACACCGGATGGAAAATGTAACTGAGCAGCTGACAATTTCATTTAGTTTAAACAAGGGTAAGTAAAATCTCATAATGTATGGACTCCTTCTGGCGCTTAGCACAGCTATCCCGGACCCACTGCATTATGCCCATCATCAAGTTCATTCATCTAATAGCACAAAGTTGAACACCCTGACCCTTCTTATCCTTGGTACTCACTTTAAGTAAATAATATATCTTAGGAGACCAATGATTCATATACTACAACCAAAGAAAGGGTCAAGCTGTGAACTGGTCTTCTGCCAATGATAGGTAAAGTCAGGGAGTGAAGATGAAGGAGGGATTTGTCAGGATATTACCATTGCTTGACTTTTTAATTGCCCGTAAAAGTTTCTAAGGCAGTGGAACCAGTTGTAAGAATACAATGCTTTCTGATTGTTTGGTTTTCTTTCAAGACGGCTCCGCACAGCTGTTCTCTTTCTTTCCCTATTTAGGATAAGGATCTTTAGGAATCATTTTTCCCATGAGCAGGTAGGAGAAACTTGTGGGTTTTTTGACAATATATTTGTCTTTCTATCACAAAGATTTAACATTTTAGAATGAAAGCTCCATCCTTTCCTCAGTTTTAACATCTGCTTGCCTATCATGTCATCCAACATTAGTACTTAGTAGGACAAATATGGCAATTTCCTGCAATAGCTTTGAAAAAGTTATTTGAATTAAGTTTAAGTATCTTTGGGATCCATAGTACTAAATGCAAAGTTTATATATTATTGTGGGCTGGCATTGTACGTAACCTTTCTAGGGAGGAGATGTGATATAAGGTGTGGATAATCAAAATACTACGCTGAACAATGTATCAGACAGGACTGGACTTTTGAGACAATGTGTACAAAGAGTTTTCCTGGGAAATACCTACAGAGAAGTTAATGCAAATTCCCCACCTCTGGTTATACCTTTTGAAGCTACGCTCGGAGGAGAGGGTCTTTGTCTGCTGATTATCTGTTCCCAGAGACTGTACATCAAAGGACAGAGCTGTATTTAAAAAATGGATGTACTGCCCAGTTGGTTGTTCTGGTTCTGACTCTGAGACAGTTATAACTTGTAACCATGGGGAAAATCCAATTGTGGGTTTTGAAGGACTGACACCTGCTAGAGCCCGAGACTGCAGTTGGGTTGACCTCTGGTAAACTTTTTAGCCTGTGAATAGGTTATTTTATTGCTTATATTTCTCTGTAATGCTTTTACCTCAGAAATAAATGCTTGCTTACAAAGAGCGGTGTGGTAATTTATAACTGCGAGACATTTTGCTGTCCACAGCCTTTGAAGAGATGCTGGCCTGTTTAGTCAGTTTGGCTTGGGGAATATCACAGTTTAGGCAGGAACTGTACAGCTTGGAAAACCCCCAGTCAGGAAGGGGAGAGATGCAGGTCTCTACCCAAGAGAGGTGACAGCTGAGGAGCTGGGTGCCTAGAGTGGGAGCCCTTGGTGGCCCATGGAGGGGGAATACAGGTGCTGTCGCCCAGAACTGTGATGCTTATATCTCTATTATTTCTCGTCAAAGGCTGCGACTAACAAGGCCTACTCAGTAGAGAACCAGGGGTCAGATCCGCATCGGGCGTAGCCAGACATTGCTCCATTGATGTCAGTGAAGTCAGCAGAGCCACACTGATATACACTGGATGTGGAACTTTGCTAAACCATGCACTGCCTTGTGAAATATTTTCAATTGACTTGAACATCTCTAACTCCAACACCTCTGTTAAAGAGCCCGGATAATCTCTAGCAGCAAGCCTTTGGATACTTTCTTTCCTGAGAAGCTGACACAGGGTAATAGCGTGCCTTTTTTAAGGTCTGGGACGCATATGGAAACCACTTTGGCATACTCCCAGTTCTTTGTAAGTATCTAGTGCTGCATGAAAATCTGTTCTGTAGCAGGAGGTTGAAGATTCCAATATTTCCATGGAAATATTCTGCAGAAGTTTGAGTTCTCTTCTGCAGCACTGTGCTCACCATGGGAATGCATACATAGCAAGCCCCTCCGAAACACTCCTATCAAATTCTGTTATTTACTGTAATATGAGTTTAAAGAAAAGAAATACATAAACACTAACAAATTATCCACTATGGTTTTACTAAACTGAAGACAACTCCTCTTCATCCAGTCAAGATTACTGATAATTTTCTGGAACAAATCTTTAGTCTGATTCTGGATTCTGTCATGGGGAAAAATTCATCCCCTCAGCGGGGTGGGGGATGGGGTGCTACAAGGCTGATGTACCACTTTAATTCCCAGGTTTATGTGGGACTTAAGAGATGCATAGGTCTTGGGTTTTCTCTAGGCCTTCTGCACCAGGGTTTGGTGTGGGGGAAGGGAGTTTCCCCAAGAATTCTTAAAGAATTACAATAAAATCATTGTGGGACCACTTGTTTTCAATGGTATTGCATATGCAGTGTATAGTAGAACTCGGCCTATTGTAATTAAGTAATGGTATTTACAGTTCATGCAAATGAAGGATTAAATTATTCTTATAACTTAACTTGGTTTACCACTGCCTAAGTTATTCACCTTGAAACCACAAATGGCAAAACTGAACTGTATGAATTATTATTTATTTCTTTATTTACTTTTTTTGATTTAGACAAAACAAAAAAGAGCATATTGAATGCTCCAGGCATCTTACACAATCTTCATACGAAATAAAATTGCTTTACTGAAGTATCTTGGAACAGCTTTTCCTTTTGGGTTTTGCCTCTTTGCACATACGGTCCTCTTCTATCTTTTGGAATTGAATGAAAAAAGATCAACACTTTTATAGAGACATGCAACATTTCTCTTCCAAAAAGACATTGTAAATGGCCCAGTATCAGAGTATGAGCTTAAAAAATAACAAAAGAACATGTTTTGAAGTTTCTGATCTTAATGTAACTTTGAAGCTCACTGCGTGATGAATTCATTAAAATAGATGCCAAAGTATAAGATTTGGGTTTGAAATTTATAGTCTTAGTGATGCACTTTCTCCTGGAATGGGAGGCTGCTTTAACATCTACATCAGACATTAACCTGAACCATCTCCTATTAACAGTAGCTTCTCTAATATTGAACTGTGAATATTTAAAGCCTGATTCAATGAAAACAAAGGGTTTTTTTTTTACAGCGGTTCTATGTTTTTCCAGACCTTGTTCATGGCAGTCAGGTTATGCAATGCATGTGTGATTCAACTCAGAATTTCCATTGTACTCAACTAGTAACATGTGATGCAAATTAAGGGTGGGCAAACCAGATAAAAAAGAACTGACCTGAACCTTCACCTCAGATTCAAACTGACTCCAAGTGAAAGCTCCACTAGAGGCTCCATTTTAAAAAAAAAGTCTATGTTGTTTCTTTTTCGTGTACCTTTGCACTTCCTGATTCTGATTAAGACAAGATGTGCAAGTGACAAAGTATCACCACAAAGCCTGTTCTGATGAGGCTTCCAGCACTTGTTTCTTATCCTTGACCCCCACCTCTTGCTCATGGCAGCATCACTCTCCCATTCATTTCATTCTCCCACTCCTGTCTCAATGATCTACACATTTGGAACAACCTCTGGATTCTGATAGGTGAGGCTCCCAACCTGTCCCATTCAAAACCTCTTTCTGTGATTTTCAAACAACTCTTCAACGTTCATGCTGGGATTTTTCAAATGATCCCAAGGGAGTTAGGAGCCATTAAGAATTAGGCACCTAATGCCCTTTAAAGCCTTTGAAAATCCCTGACTCACTTCTTCCAAACTTATGTAATGTCTTTTTTCTCTTCTCTTCTCTTTAGATACCACCCACCATGGTGTATGAGCGCCTTCCAGCAGCGCATTAAGCAACATGATTAGCATCCGGTTCACACCTGGCTCATCCTTTCTTCCGACCTCTCCCTAGAGAGAAAAATTGTAGGAAAAGGGTTGTTTTTTAAAAAAAAATAAATTGTATTTTCTATGAAATTATATGTGTTTACATTTGAGAAGGCCGGGTTGAAGAAGTACACTTTGTACTGAGAATGGTAGCGGGGAGGTTTGTGATGGTTCATGGTTCTTTTGGATGTTTGTTCTACAGCCTGGGACCAGCCCCTATGACACCTCAGTCTCCTGCATTGACATGCTTTACCCTAGTGGTGCCAGTTTCGACGTGCTTGATGAGCAGAGCTGAAGTCCAGAGCCTGGAAGTTCCTGGTAGAAAAGTCCAGAGCTGTCGTTCATGTCAAACTTGTATGTTTCTCATGAAGTTTGATTGGCACCTGTGGTGCAGTCAGTCTGAGATAAATCTATTGATCTAAATCTATTGCCTTCAACAGAATTACCCCTCCTTTTTTCACACCATTGTTAGTGAAAACTGAATCAGGCCAAGAGGGTACAGGGAATCCATAAAAAATCCTCATTCGGAGGGACTGAAAATGTTACTTGTTAAATAATAATTAACTTTTGTGACTGTTGAGCCAAATGAGTATTTAGGGATTGCACCAAACTTTGAAATGCTTGTTAAGTAGTGCCTTAAGGTAGCCATTATTTTAAAGAAAGAAACAAGTAAAGGCACAAAAAGGAAAGAGAACACTCTACATATAAACCCAAAGTGGTTATAAAAATTAGTTGCAGTGATTGGAAAAAAAATATGCCTTGGAATATATTCAAGGGTAAATTTCCAAAGTTCTGTGTGAAGCTTTAACTGCCTAGCTCCCAGTTTGTCCTAATTCTGTAACTCTTCATCATACTGAGTAGTACTAGCTCACCTGAGTTAGCCCCATTCTTCATAGCTCCAGTCACTTTTTTACTTCAGTTAGGTGGAAGTGCTGCAGAACTGGCTACATTTAATGTGATTACTATTATACAGCCCAAGCCCCCTGTAACCTTTGAAAACATAGAAGCAGATTTTTCCCTCTTTTACAATGGAGTTACTCCAGAGTTCCCCAGTTGAGGAGAAAAATATGGCACTGAATATTTAACTTCCAAAAAACAACAGAAATACCTCAAAAGTTGATACTTCACAGCAACAAATGCAGTCTGTGTCATACAAGCATTCTGTACTGTTGAGGTAGTGACCACATGGTGCAGGGAGGTGCAATAGAACTATTCATCTATTATGGAAACCAGATTAAAGTACTGAACAAAATGCATACAGATGACCACAGCACAAGTTGCCAATATTATAGCCATATCCAGCTTGAATGTGCAATGGGTAGCTCCTCTGATAACATCTCATTTCTTCTTTAAAGTACAGTACTGCATATTCTGTATAGTTTTTCCTTTCAAGCCAGTTTTTCCTTTCCTTTTCATGTGACTCCAACTCTGTTGATTGGTAGACCCCAATGGGACAGAGTAGAAATTACACCACAAGCAAACAGATGAGATGGGTTATCTGACTCAAAATAAAGCACATAAGTTACTCAGGTTTAGTGGCAGTGCTTACTGGGAGGGAGAATTGTACTTTCATTCATGTTCATCCAAATATGGAGAAAGATTGTTTTATATGAGAGCTAATATGTCTGTCTTTGTAGGAATTCAAATAAATCCTCCCCCTGCCCTTCCCTAAGCAGTCAATACACATACAGCCATGGAAGAGTAATAAATTCAGATAACCATGACTGAATAATTATATATATACACACACAGACACACATATATATATATTTCAGATCTGAGTTCTGTGAAAATTTCTGACTGCCACAAGCCTGGCAAAAAAAATCAGAATTCCAGGGGTTTGGAATACAGAAAAACATTTTTCCTCCTCACCTCAAATGTTCTGGTGAAAATAAAAGGCATTTTTCACAGACTGAAAGCTTTTATTTGCACACATGAATGTTCTCAAAAGGTGAAGATCAACCCTGCGCAGAGAGCCAGATTAATAAATTCCAAGGCCAAAAGGGACTGTTGTGATCATCTGGTCTGACTTCCTGCATTACATAGGCCATAGAACTTCCCCAAAATAATTCTAGTTTGAATTAGAGCATGTCTTTAAAAAAAACATCTAATCTTGATTTTAAAATTGCCGTGATGGAGAAACCACCATCAACCTTGGCAAATTGTTCCAATGGTTAATTACCTCATTGTGAAAAATGTACACCTTATTTTCAGTCTGAATTTGTTATTCTTCAGCTTCCAGCCATTGGATCATGTTAGAACTTTCTTTGTTGGACTGAAGAGTCCATTATCAAATATTTGTTCCCCATATAGGTACTTATAGACTGTAATCAAGTGACCCTTTAACCTTCTCTTTAGTAAACTAAACCAGTGGTTCTCAACCAGAGGTATGCAGAGGTCTTCCGGGGGTGCATGAACTCATCTAGATATTTTCCTAGTTTTACAACAGGCTACATGAAAAGCACTAGCGAAGTCAGTACAAACTAAAGTTTCATACATACAATGACTTGTTTATACTGCTCTATATACTATAAACTGAAATGTAAGTATGATGTTTATATTCTAATTGCTTACTTTCTCATTTTTACCATATAATTATGAAATAAATCAAAGTTTCAGTGATAGTGTGCTGTGACGCATTTGTATTTTTTTGTCTGACTTTGTAAGCAAGTAGTTTTTAAGTGAGGTGAAACTTGCGGGTATTGCAAGACAAATCAGAGTCCGGAAAGGGGTACAGTAATCTGGAAAGGTTGAGAGCCACTGAACTAAACAGATTGAGCTCCTTGAATCTATGACTATAAGACATGCTTTCTGATCCTTAAATCAAGCTCATGGCTCTTCTCTGAACACACTCACCAATGTATTAACATTGGACATTTTTGAATTGTAAGCACCAGAACTGAACACAATATTCCAGTAGCAGTGATGCCTGTGCCAAATACAAAGGTAAAATACCTCCCCACTCCTACTCAATATTCCCTTGCTTATACATCCAAAATTGCATTAAACCCTTTTGCCTATGCCATCTTACTGGGAGCTCATGTTCAGCTTATTATATACGTTGCCCTCCTCATCTTTTTCAGAGTCACTGCTTCCTAGGGTAGAGTCATCCAGCCTGTAAGTTTGGCCTACATTCTTTGTCCACACATTGTTCACTTATGCCCCGTTTGCCAGACAAACCAGATGACTCTATATCAGTGACATCTTCTCTTCATTAGTTACCACTCCCCCAATCTGTATGACATCTGCAAACTTTATCACTGATGATTTTATGGGGGGGTGGGGTTTCCAGGCCATTGATAAAAATGTTAAGTAGTATAAGGCCAAGACCTGAACCCCACAGGACCCTACTAGAAACACACATGCTTGATGGTGATGCTGAATTTACAATTGCATTTTGAGACCCATCAGTTAGCCAGGCTTAAATCCATTAAATGTCATTCAAGTTTTTTAATCAAAATGTTGTGCGATACCAAGTCAAACACCTTAGGGAAGTCCAGGTATATTATGTCAACCCTGTTACCTTTGTCAATCAAACTTGTTATCTGATCAAAAAATATACCAGGCTAACTTGACGGGATCTATTTTCCATAAACCTATGTTGGCTGATATGAATTATATTATCTGCCTTTAATTATTTATTAATAGAGTCCTATATCAGATGCTCCATTATTTTGCTCAGGATTGATGTCAGGCTAACAGGGTTATCCTTTTTATCCTTTTTAAATATTGGCACAACCTTAGCTTTCATCTAGTCTTCTGGAACTTCACCAGTGCTCCAAGAGTTATTAAAAATCAACATTAATGATCCAGCGAGCTCCTTGGTTAGCTCTTGGATGCAAGTTATCTGGACCGACTGATTTAAAAATTTCTAACTTTAGTAGCTGCTGTCTAACATCCTTCTGAGTTACTATGAAAATAGAAAATGTTTCATCATCATCTGACATAAATATATCTATTATCTGCCTTCACTTCCTCACTAACCCAGGTTGTATTTGTAACTAGTGCAGCTTCCTTTTGCAATTGTGGCTTTTCAGACTTCTAGCAAATTGTTCTTAAAAAATACCCAATTATCATTCCTGTGGGCTTTAGTGGGACTTAAGTGGTGCATAAGCCTTGTTCTGGCCTTCCTCACAGGGGTGAATTTCATCCAAAAGCAAATAGTAGGTTTACGCAGCTCTGTTCCGGAAACTGGAGTGTAGCTAATTAATGAAATGTGCTCACGTTTTGGGAGTTTTGTTTTGTTTCGTTGGTTGGTAGATTGGCTAGTTTTAAGTTGTTTTTCTTTAAATTGAGCCAATTACCATTAGCATATTTTTGTTCTTTGCTCTCTCTCTCTCTCTCTCTCTCTCTCTCTCTCAAAGTATATTTTCCTATCCATTAAAATTTATAGTGTCTTGCCAATGACTTTGCTGGTTTGAGTTTTCACTAGAATTTAACAATGCATACATTGTTCTGTAGCATAGTATGCACTGCCTGATAAAAAAAAAAACTTTTCAGCATTTATGAAATGCAATTCCACCAAGTGCCAGAGATGAACAGTTATCTCCACTTGATGGAACTAAGTAGTCCTTTATTTGTTATTATAGTAATCCTTGAACATTGTTGTTTCATTAAAATGTTCAAGTTTATTGAATTTTTGATAGTAGACAGGGATTAAATGCAACTCCTTTCCTCACAACCACCAGCACCAAATATGATTATTAGATTCATAGAATGTATGGCCAAAAGGGACTATTAGATCATCTATTCTGACCTTCTGTATAACATAGGTCAGAGAATTTCACTCAGTTACTTCTGTACTTGAGCCCAATGACTAGTCTTGCAGAAATGCATCCAGTCTTGATTAGAAGACATCAAGAGTTGGAGACTCCACCACTCCCCTTGCAGTTTGTTCCAATTGTTGATCACCCTCACTGTTAAAGTTATGAGAATAAGTAAATTATGTGATTGATGATAACTCAGAAAACCCATTCCACATGTCAAGTGTTTTCATATTGTGAGAAGATGCCATCTAGCATAAAACTTTATCAATGCTTCAGGTATCCTCTACTCTTTGAAACAAGCAGGAGCTCCATTGACTTTTCTGAATGACTTTATCATTTGTAGCGGTTTGAGTTCTATATCTTGTAGTCATTTAGGCCCACTGAAATAAATGGGACTTCTGAAGGGGTTAAAAACAGCCCTGCCGAGGGCTGCAGCTGGGGAAAACAGCTATCAGGGCTGATTGGGGGAAGGAGCCACAGCTGTGGCCAGCCCAATCAGGGCCCAGCTGGTCCTTATAAGAGGGCTGTGGGCTAGAAGCTACAGTCTCTCTGAATGCAGAGGGAGAAGGGCCTGACTGCTGGGAAGCTAAAGAGGGACTTGAGGTGGGGCAGTGCGAGGGGAAGGCAAGGGAAGCTGGGGAACTCCCACCTGGAAACCCCCGAGGCTGCAGGGCCTTGTGCGGGGCCTAAGCAGGTTCTGAGGCTGCAAAGAGACAGCCTGGGGCGAGGTAAAGGCAGTAGGCCCAAACTTCCCTTGCCTATGATGACTGGCTATTACAGACTGCAGTCTGCCCCAGGGAACGGGGGCTTGATGATGACTGACAGTAGCCCATAGGCTGAGGCAAGGTGAGGATAGAGGGTGGATGGGTTTCCCTGGGAGGGGAGACCCAGACTAAGACTAAGGCAGCACCCCAGGCAAAAGGGCACTGGGGTCCAGGAGGGACACAGGGGCCAACAGCGAGCGGGACAGCAACCAGCAGAGGGCGCTCCGGGTGGGAAAAAAGAGCTAATTCCTAGACAACCAGCAAGAGGCACCACTGGCTGAGTCCTGCACTGTTACAGGCCCTAAATATCTTTGAGAATCTGGGTTTTAGTTGCAGGTAGCATTTGTATTCATGACCTTCCAATAGATGGAACAATGGTGTTCAGCACAGTGTGTGTGTGTGTGTGTGTGTATTTGGATTTGTGTTGAACAATATATATATATATATATATATATATATATATATATATATATATAAAATTAATGTTTACCAAATCAAGATAAAAGTCATATCATTGGCATAAAAAAGGGTTTCTTAACGATGCCTTCATAACTACTTTTTGAGAACAGTTGGTTTAAATTTCCAAATAACCCTTGTTTCAAAGGGACAGTATCAAAACACATGCAAAAAATAAGTCTAAATAAAGCAGAATAAATTATTTCATTGCTTAGGTATTGGATTTCAAAGGGAGAAGAGAGGACGTACAAGGATATTAGAGTGGACTATATTGGATCTTTGGGAATTGCTGTCAAATATTGATGAAAACAAAGAGACTGTAGGAGATCAGATAAAAGAAGGAAAAGATTACATTTGGAATAGCAATGTGAAATGCACAGCCAACAGAGATTCCATTATAAGCTAATAGCAATCCACCAAAGAACAAAGCTGGAGAAAGTCCCGCACATTTAACCACATTTACAATCCATCGTCATATGTAAAAATTATATGTTGCATTTTGCTTCATTTTGAAATTTGCAAAGTACAGTGTATAATGGATTTGATTGTGTTAGACAGTTATTATTTGTTCACAGGCATTGGAATCCTCGAAAGAGAGGACACCCATTCATTTTAGTAACGTTGCCATAATTCATGCTCATCAAAGTACTAAACTGTCTTTTAGTCTGTTAGATCTTAAATCACAGTTATGAAATGCAATAGGCTTATTGCTTTAGCATATTTCACATTCTTGGGAGAAGTGCTGTACTCTTAGATTTTCTTTCCCTGAGTATCAAGTACCTGGATCTGGGATACAGAATGTCCTGTTTAGAAATAATCATAGGCTGTGATAGGAGTACACTGTTAGCACATCAGAGAACTATCCGCAGTGACTCCAAGATCTCGTTCTTGAGTGGTAACAACTAATTTAGACCCCATCATTTTGTATGTATAGTTGGGATTATGTTTTCCAATGTGCATTACTTTGCATTTATCAACTTTGAATTTCATCTGACATTTTGTTGGCCAGTCACCCAGTTTTGTGAGATCCCTTTGTAACTCTTCACAGTCTGCTTTGGACTTAACTATCTTGAGCAGTTTTGTATCATCTGCAAACTTTGACACATCACTGTTTATTCCTTTTTCCAGATCATTTATGAATAAGTTCAACAGCACTGGTCTCAATACAGATCCTTGGGGGACACTGCTATTTATTTACCTCTCTCCATTCTGAAAACTGACCATTTATTCCTACCCTTTGTTTCCTGTTGTTTAAGCAGTTACTGGTCCAGGAGAGGACCTTCCCTCTTATCCCATGACTGCTTACTTTTCTTAAGAGCCCTTGGTAAGGGACCTGTCAAAGGCTTTCTGAAAGTTCAAGTACACTTTATCCACTGGATCCACGTGTTTATTGAACCCATCGAAAAATTCTAATAGATTGGTGAAGCATGATTTCCCTTTACAGAAGCCGTGTTGACTCTTTCCCAACAAATCATGTTCATCTATGTGTCTGATAATTCTGTTACTATAGTTTAAACCATTGCTCTCCTGGACTGAGAAAACACAGTTCAAATTAGGCAAATCATCAAGGGAAAATGAGACAAGATAATGGCATAATATCTAAAGGGAAATAATTTGACTAGCCGTGACTGCTACATTCACATCTGAAAAGCCCTGATAAACATCATTCAGAATAAGATTCAGCTGTGATGATGTTCGCTAGCATAAACTACAGAAATACCCATTTCCTATAAATTAACTAATATATCCCTAATTGGACTCCAGCATTTCTCAACCATGTACAGAACCTTGCAAGGATTTGATCACTGGCTACTATGCATGTCGCATAACACCTTGGTACCACACACATACGCCACCTTTTTTACCAAAGCAGTGTTATTATATTAAATGAAATTCCAAAAGACAACATTATTTCACTTCACCTGTTAGAAAGACATGCATACAGACATCTAACCAAGCACAGTAGCTCATTTTTTATAGAAATGCCCCTAGGCTGACATACAAGGTTAAATTTTATATCCTTCACCCTTCTCAAGAAAAGAAACACAAAAAATGAACTAATTAACATTTCTATACCTTTTATTATACTGTAGTTTATGTTATTTTTTTAACATAGAAGATTTTATAACACAGGCATTTATTAAGTGGTGTACTGGAACTGCCAGTCTTTCATGAAGAACATAATAATAGATAGATAGATAGATGTGGTCTTGACAAAAATTATTTGAGCCCAAATCTGTGTTTACTTAAACCCAGTGAAATCAAAGGAGTTTCATAAGTCAGAGCAGAACTGGGTCCTTTGTTTCTAAACCCAGAAAACATTACAGACAGTTTAATAGAGATCTCTATTATGTAAATCTGTCAGAAAGCAATTGCACTATAATGTAAGGTTACAAAAGTCGTCACTTGTAATGTGGCAAGTCCTTTCAGTGTACAGCCAATCCTTTTCCATTTTCTGTTCAACTTTTCTAGGTCCTGGATATAAAAGGCTTAAAATATTAGTTGATTATGTGACCGATCACCTACGTAACACAATATTGTTTCTTCTGTCTGATTGGATGATTGTCTGTTAATCAAAATTTCAGAGAGAAGCCAATATGACCTTTGGCACTAACCTTCATGCCAACGCATATTTGCAAAAAAAATTACGAGACTTTCACTTTCTGTAAATATTGTTATGAACAAAACAATTGATGAACAAATATTTGGAGAAAATGAATAGAAGAGAGTCATGAATACGACTCCTGGGAGCAGAACCTACGGGGCATACAGGTAGAGTACTACTTGGATAGTTTGTGGTTTTTTAACTATCGCTGCATTGTGGATATTCTTGGGCTTTAGGTCATCTTGCACTTTGAAGAGCTAGTCTGCCTATTAACCACTGCTGTGTCCCATGGAGTAATAAGCACCTTGATTTTATGAAAAAAAAACCAAACCCTTTCCTTCTCTGCTCTCCATTATCCCCCCACTTCTGTGTTGGAAAGGGGTATCTTGCCTCTGCTGCAGATTTTGATAAATGTGTGCTAAGAGATGGTGAGCTGATATAAATGAAATACAAAGGTATCCCTTACATGTAACAATCTTGAGGGCAGAGCATGGATTGCAAAAGGACAGCACAAAAGTCAGTCTCTGTGCTGATGTCTAGGGATGTCAAGCTGCAGTTGGAGCAGCTCTGTATATAGCTGATTTAATAAAGCTTGATTGGTTTACTAAGAATGGAGTCCTCTCAAGTTATTACCCCATACACGGTAAGTGAAACATGTCATTTAAATACAATTAAAGTTGTGACGCAAACGGGCAAAAGTCAGGAAATTCTAAGTGAAGGCTTACACTCCATCCCTTGCTTTGAATTTCTGGGCTTGTCTTGGTTTATATCATGGTCTTAATGTTATTTAAGTATGGTTTTTAATTTAATTTCCTGTTTTGTTTATTTAAGACAGAAAAAATCTGTCATGAAAGTTTATAAAATACATAGTTTTCACCCCAGAGACTGGTACGATGTCTTCAGAGGTGAATTATTTGCCAGGTCTTATTTTTATTCGTTTTAAACAAAAGTTGTGGAAATGTTTCAATAATTTTGAAAAAATGAACATAATGGGCCAAAGTCTATTCTCAGTACCATGTATGCAACTCAACTGACTTTGATGAGACTGCATGCGTATAATTGAAAGCAGAATGTGGCACTCTCTCCTTTGTCGTGAGTATCTGCAAACATAAAAACGTGTTATATATTGCCACAGATGGAACCAAGACCTATAATTTCCCACAGGGACAAGTTGTAGATTAGGAAATCTGTGACTGCATTTCCTTAATTTGGAGCCCAACTGCCTGAGACTTTATATTCTAGGTTTCAGCCTAAAATAAATGTGTACATCTGAGTTATAAATCCTTGGAAACACAGGTTTACAATGGAAACAGTACAATGACTCCAGTGATAGTGGCATACCTACCTTCCTGGGCTAAAGGGGGCTAAGAGCATGAGAGTTCCTGTTGGCTGATCCAGGCGCAGTGTTGCTGGCCCGTCTTAAGCAGAAAAGAAGGTTGTCACAACAGGAGGTCGTGGAAGGAAACAAGCTAAAGTGAGAAGATGTCTGCAAACCCAAAAGGCACTAGAAATGGACAACATCAGGGGTAATCTAGGCTCTGAAACTTCATTGGTCATATTTTAGTTTTCCAAAATCAGTATTAGGGGAGAGTTAGATCAAACTGACACTTTATTCAAGTCTTCAAAGTTCAAGTGGGTGGAAGATGAACGAATTTCTGGTTTTAGTCACTCTCTAAAGCCTTGTCTACATAAAAAAAAAATCCCACCAGTGCTATCACCAGTTCATGGCCTAAGAGTTATACAGAGGTGTGCTGGAGGGAATTTAAATTGCCCTTTCTTTAGCAACATATCTGGGTTACTAATTAAGGATAAATGCAGGGCAGTAAACTCCTGGATTACCAGAGCTGTCACTTCCCTATATGGCCAGCAAGCTACTTATACCTTTCAAATACTATCAGAATGGTAGCTGTGTTAGTCTGTATCCACAAAAACAATGAGGGGAGTCCGGTGGCACCTTAACGACTAACAGATTTATTTGGGCATATGCCTTCGTGGGTAAAAAACCATTTCTTCAGATGCAATCTGGTTCTGTCCCTTGCATCTGAAGAAATGTTTTTTTTTATCCCCGAACGCTTATGCCCAAATAAATCTGTTAGTCTTTAAGGTGCCACCAGACACCTCGTTGTTTTTCAAATACTATGAGTGAGCTTCCAAAGTTTTCTGGGAGGAAACAGTAATAGATGATAGGTACTGTAGCTGGGAAGGTGTGATCACATTGAAATTAATGACTTGTCACAGATCTGGGAACAGAATGCTGGCCAGAGAAAATTAAAGGAATCAGTAGCTGTTCTAGCTGGTGGTACATTGAGTTGTCACCCAAATATAAGGCTAAATACATTTATTTGAGAGAGCCCTTGAGGTGTGTCCACAATGCTATGTGTGGCTCAGGAGAATTGGCTAACTTTATCCATCCAAGGAGAAATATCCTGAACACCTTTCCAAAAGATAGAGAGTATGTGCCCCTGGAGAGCGAGCTCTCCTTCCACCTCTGGGGAGACAGTAGGCCTGGTTCTGTCCCATGCATGCAAAACGCCTTCAGCCACCGCCACCACTTGGGCAGTACACTATCTTCTTCCCCCCTGGTGCAATTGTGATTCTAGGAGTCTTAATTTTCTTGATGATGGATTAAATATCTTCACTTTTGATCTGAAAACTTGCAGGGTTCAGGATCTAGAAGACTGACTTCTTACTGATGCCCACCACAATGCCCATGGATACACCAGCCCGTGGCATTGAAGTATCCTTCACGGAAGTACTGCTTTGTACTTTAGGTTGAGATGTGCCAATTGCCTGCCTGGCCTGCTGGTTTATAACACAGGGGTTGTGAATGAGACTTACAGAATCAATTACAAAACAAAGGGTAGCAGCACCCTCTGATGTCCCTTGCAGGATATCCTAAAGCATCCCATTTATCCCATTCAAAAGAGGAGACTAGGACTTAGATTCACACTTGGATTTCTCACATGGCACCACAGAGTACTAAACGTGAGGCTTCACAGATGAACCCCACAATCCTCTTAATTCCTAGAAGAATCCTTATGATTAGTGCATCAACCCTCAATTTTTTGGATGTTAGTATAATGCACTAACCACCAAAATTGTTCTGGGAATGGCATTAGAGCATGAGCCAATTACATTTCAAGTGCTGGAAGATCATTCCCACAAAGTGCTGCTGTGCTGTGAATGAATAGTAAAGTTGCCCACCATGGATTCCCAGATGCCTCTAAGTTCATACTGTGATGCTGGCAGACAAGGCGCCACCTCGTGCCAAGGTCCCCATGTCCCAACTGAAACCTGACAAATCAATAGCAGGAACCAGTCTGGCTCACCTATGTGTCTGTATTGTTAAAGTAGGCATTAGAATTTTAAGAATGTGTTTAGTGTTTAGTCTTTATTGAATGCTTGTGAGCTGCTGCATGCATTAAACTCACTTATAGCATCTGTATCCCATATTGTAAGGTAATATTTCAGCATTTGTCTTGTAAGCCTCTGTGACATTGTAAATCACTAGACAGGAGAGAGATATTAGCTAATGTAAAGTGCAGGTCTCCAACAGAACGTTAATGATACATCCTGGATAACAAGGAAGACCCATTGACACCAGATGGATTATTGTGGAACATTAAGGAGGACAAAACACTTTATTGCTCCCCTTCCCCGCCACGTGAAGATGAGTCATGCAAGTGGATTCCTCCTATCAGTTGAGTTCACAATTCAGAGCACATGGGGGAAAGGGAATTAAAAACGCTAACAAGAAGGAATTGGATCTCGATGCTGCTTGGACTCTGTGGGGGTAAGGTTTCTAGGCATAAGCAAGGGATCCCCAGCTGCTTAGCCTGGGTTAGCCCTAAAGGATATATAGAGCTTGCTTATTATAGAAACTTCCATTACTTTGAAAACTTAAGATTGTAACTCAGTTGTGTGTGTACGTTTACTTGCTTTAACCTTGTAAATAACTCCCTTGTTTCCTTCTTGTATTAATAAATCTGTATATAGTTTATTATAGAATTGATTATGAGCACTGTCTTCGGTACGAAATCTAAGGTGCAATTGACTTGGGGTAAGTGACTGGTCCTTTGGGACTGCGAGTAACCTGAATATTGCTTCTTTTGGCATAAGGGACCATCTATCACAAACATAAGCTCACCTGGGTGGCAAGACAGATCAGAGTACCCAAAGGGACTGTCTGTTTCTCCATGTTAGGGCTGTTACAGTGCCTGAAACGTTTACACTTGACAATTGATTGGTGAACTCACAGCCAATTTAGGGTTTCTGCCCTGCTTCCTAACAGTCTGCCCTGTAGTTGGCACTAACGCTCCTGAGGCACTCCCGGACAGCTTTACCCATACATCCCAAACTCTAGAATAGATCTTGTTATATAAATACAGCTATAGTGAAAACAAACCGCCTAATGGCTTTTGTTTGAAATAAGGTGACTAAAGCTTTTGAAAATAGTCAGGCAGAATTACAGACCCTTTGCATGAGCAAGTGGAGCTGCCTGGCACAGAGATGGCAAACGTGCTGCCCCCTCTGCTGCCCTCAGTTCTTTGGGGACCTTGGGCTGGGATTGGGCGCAGTCTTTCCCAAAACACCCGGTGTGATTTCACATTATCCCTAATGTGGTTACCTTAATGTGCGGCCAGAAACATTTGAAACTTTCTACAAGTATAGAAGGGATTGCCACGTGAAAGCATGCGTTATTGTCCAGGCCAACTGTTAAGAACTGTTTACTCTTCTAGGAGTAGTGTGTCAGAATCTAAAATGCACGTTAAACTAAATGACTTATAGATTAACTTTTTCACCAATGTCTGAATTTTGAGCCCAGAGTAGTTATCTGTTTTGGTGGTAATAAATCCTCACAGCAAAGCAGAAGATATCATAAGAGCAAAATAGTTTATGTAATGATTATGCTACCAAAAATAGTCTTTCTTCTGGAAGAAATACAAAAGCATACATTTCTGCCAAAGCATACTATTTATTGTTTGCAGTAAAGTGGAAAGCTAAATCTGCACTCAGTAACATTTTAAGACATTTGCAAATAACATTAAATAGTCAGAAGTGTCAAAAGATTGTTCCACAAAAATGCATGAACTAAAACCTTCAGCACAAATTAAATCATTCTTACATTTTGGCAATGTTAGAAAACTGGTTCAGTCATAAAATTGGTGATTCATCAGTGTTAATTAGTGCTTTTTCCCAGCTAGTAACAAACTAGAGAGACAGACTTTTTTTCTGTATTAATCATTCCACAATTCCAGTAAAAGTATAATTTATGTATCAGCCACTTCAGGTTGTAATTGCATGTATTTCAAAACAAGCTTTAAATGGTTTGAAGATGCATATGTTAAAAAACAAAAACAACTTATAAAACTGAGGCAAATTCAAAGTTAGTTAATAGCAGGTCCTGAAGAATGGTGCTTTTCAAGTTTTCAGCAACCAGTATTTGGGCTGAACAAATAGGTTTGGATGAAATAAGAAACAACTGTGAACCTTAACTCACAACTTGAATTGAAATGCTGTGTGTGGTTGTAAAAAATTTTATTAGCTTTGTCATTATTTTCTTATCTTCACCCATCTGTGCACTGATTAGATCTGGGCAGGATCTGGAGTAGGAGTGCTGGAATGTGGTTAGTATTTTAGGCCCAACAAGAAGTAGGAAATAGGAGATATCTTGTGCCTGATTTTGGTGATATTTTCAGCTTAGTTGTGGAAACACCCCAGAAGGTATGTCACAGGGTGACCAGCCCCATTAGTAGGGAGCGGGGTCCAGTGCCCCTGAACTGATTACCTGCTGCCCAATAGGACTAAATGAAGGCCCCTGTGCATTATAAAGGAGGAGATGGACACAGGTTAGCAGTAGATTCCTGCAGGGCTCTGAGTCAGTAGATATTATCAGGGAAAGCCTGTAGAGAAGGCTAAACTCCAGGCAAGACTTGCTGTGAGAGCAGGAAGACAGACCCCAGGGAAGAGAGAGTGTGCCCAGCTTTGGACTGGGATGAAAGAAATCCATTTTAAAGAGAGAACAGACCTTCAGGGAGTGGAGGGCTGGGCCCAGCTGAAACTGGGAGGAAGACTGTGTAAGTTTGAATTCTGTTTTGAAAGACTTTGTTCAGGGCTTAATTGGGCAGCAGAGGAAATGTTTTGAGTCTCTGGAGTAGGCCTCAACAGAGGCACACTTGGCCAGCAGGCGGTGGGCCAGGGCAGGTGCCCCCTTTGATACTGTAAATAGTTTGGCTAAAGCTTCCCAAAGTCTCTGCATTTGGGGGAGTGCATTCAGGTCTTGAGGTGCATCCATTACTAGCTGAAGCAAGAATGGAGATGACTAGCTGACCCACATCTCTTGCCTGAATAACACTACAATTGAGGAGACAAAGTACCAGGGAAAGGATTAGGGTAGCTCTCTCTTCTTAGTCAATCATTCACTAAAAGAAAGTCTTTCTGTGGCCATTGGTGGCAGTAGCAACATGCCAACACGTTCTACTGTGTTGCATTAGCTCTTCAGCTAACACTGCTGATTCAGGCAGGCTGTGGATGGTGGAGTGTGTTGATCCCAGTGGCACCAGAAGGCTCTTTAGTCTTAAAGGCAGTGACACGGAAGTGTGAATTTGAACAGCAGGTGGTACTGCACTGCCAGATCCTGTGGCAGCTCATCTCATGGGCCCAATTGTACCATCAGAGCTGTACAGTGGATCTCAGCCTTGTTTTGGATGCCAATCCTTTGCTCTCTATGCAGATAGCCATGTGCGCCAGCAATAGCATGAGAAGTGTAAATGCTGAACAATATGTTACCATTTCCTCTTACTCTGCTGCCTATGTCAGTAGTTAGGCTGGAGGCATTCACTGCAGTTAGGGTTTTTATTTTAATTTCATTCTTCTATTGCTGTTTTCTTTTGTTTTTGAAAGATTCTTTAGTGCTCATGAAACATGCCCCTTATTTATCCACACACCAAGTATAGCATAAGCAACAGCAGCGCCCTCCCCTGCTACTGAGCTTCAGCGCTAGCATGAAGTGATCATCTCTGTCGTTGAGAAGGTATTTCAGGCTCTAGACACTGGCCACTCTTGGCCAACTAGTGACCATTCAAGTGCTGTAGAGCTCTTTCTGTGAAGGTTGGCCTGACATCACCATAGCCTTTCTCATATGACACCAGCCTGCCTTCTGACAGATGGGAACAACCTTCTCACACTAATGACTGGAAATGAAATACAGTAGAGAAATAGAGGGGAAAGGCTCCATATTTGATGCAAAGCAATTTCCTATTATTAAAAAGAAAAAGGGAGGGTGGTTGTCAGGTCTTTGTGTGTGTGGTCATGTTAGTATTGTAGGTGTGTGCTCAACTGTTAATGAATATAGGATTAAATGGATTCCATCTGAACAAAAGAGTAAATCTCAGTGGTCTTTTAGGAAAGCCAGGGGATACTAACCATTCTTTAAATTGATATATGAGATCATGTAGAAAACCATTTGTGCTCCCTAAGCGTTAAATATGTTAATGATGAAAATACCAGCTTCCTCTATGTTAAATGCAGATGTGAGCTAGTAATGAAATACTACCTCTTTCAAAATCCAAATTAATTATATTTGCAAGTATAATACACTTGAATTATATACAGCTAAAAATCCAACTCTGCTGTATGATTACAGTAAGAAAATAAAACACCTGTTCATTGCATTATTACAGAAAAAAGCTTTTAGCAGATATTCCTTTAAGAGGACTAATGTTTTAATAACTCTTAGCATTAGCAGACAAAATGCTTTTTAGCTAGTCAACAAATTTCAGAAGAAGGCGACTCCTAATATTTTTCATGTTTGAGTCACTGAAAGTTTACTGTTTTACCAAATGATCACATACTGTGCCTTCATTTTAGAGAAGTAATTTGTGTTAGCATGCCGGACTAACCTAATTGCCTCCTATGATGAGATAACTGGCTCTGTGGATGAGGGGAAAGCAGTGGACGTCTTATTCCTTTACTTTAATAAAGCTTTTGATACGGTCTCCCACAGTATTCTTGCCAGCAAGTTAAAGAAGTATGGGCTGGATGAATCGACTATAAGGTGGATAGAAAGCTGGCTAGATTGTCGGGCTCAACGGGTAGTGATCAATGGCTCCATGTCTAGTTGGCAGCTGGTATCAAGTGGAGTGCCCCAAGGGTCAGTCCTGGGGCCGGTTTTGTTCAATATCTTCATTAATGATCTGGAGGATGGCGTGGACTGCACCCTCAGCAAGTTTGCAGATGACACTAAACTGGGGAGGGTGGTAGATACGCTGGAGGGTAGGGATAGGATACAGAGGAACCTAGACAAATTAGAGGATTGGACCAAAATAAATCTGATGAGGTTCAAGAAGGACAAATGCAGAGTCCTGCACTTAGGATGGAAGAATCCCATGCACTGCTACAGACTAGGGACCCAGTGACTAGGCAGCAGTTCTGCAGAAAAGGACCTAGGGGTTACAGTGGATGAAAAGCTGAATATGAGTCAACAGTGTGCCCCTGTTGCCAAGAAGGCTAATGGCATTTTGGGCTGTATAAGTAGGAGCATTGCCAGAAGATGGAGGGACATCTCTCTATTCGGCATTGGTGAGGCCTCATCTGGAGTACTGTGTCCAGTTTTGGGCCCCACACTACAAGAAGGATGTGGAAAAATTGGAAAGAGTCCAGCGGAGGGCAGCAAAAATGATTAGGGGGTTGGAGCACATGACTTATGAGGAGAGGCTGAGGGAACTGGGTTTATTTGGTCTGCAGAAGAGAAGAATGAGGGGGGATTTGATAGCTGCTTTCAACTACCTGAAAGGGGGTTCCAAAGAGGATGGATCTAGACTGTTCTCAGTGGTACCAGATGACAGAACAAGGAGTAATGGTCTCAAGTTGCAGTGGGGGAAGGTTAGGTTGGATATTAGGAAAAACTTTTTCACTAGGAGGGTAGTGAAGCACTGGAATGGGTTACCTAGGAAGGTGGTGGAATCTCCTTCCTTAGAGGTTTTTAAGGTCAGGCTTGACAAAGCCCTGGCTGGGATGATCTAGTTGGGGTTGGTCCTGCTTTGAGCAGGGGGTTGGACTAGATGACCTCCTGAGGTCCCTTCCAACCCTGAGATTCTAGGATTCTATGATTCTATATATACAGCAGCAATCTCTCTGAGTCGGTTACTGATCCAATCTCCCAGCATTGCATTAAAGGGAACTGTACTGCTGGAAGTGTCCTATTTAGCAAGCAATAGAAAACCTAGTTCCTGACCACTTGTGATATTAAATAGTCAACAGTGGGGGTGTTAACCTTACCCCCAAAGGGAAGGACAAATGCACATTTCAATAATTACACTTTTGTCTAAGTAAAATTCCTTCCTTTAATTTTAAGGGTTATATAGTAGGCTTGATTCTCTATTCATACTACTGTATATTAGGTGTAACTCTATATAAATCAGTGGATTTATAACAGAGAAAACTTGTTGGAGTGGAGAATCTGGTCTTGAATTCTTCATTTTCTTTCATAAACTATTGTGTAGCATTGCTATGCAGTGTTAAACAGCAGCTGCGTTTCACCACAGTTTGAGTAAAATAGTACATGGAATATCAGTATATTGGATTATAACTGGATTATGATGAGAAACCTAATTTTGAAGTTAAATACACAACCTCTCACACAGTTTCATGGAATCAGTCCAGATTTAGAGCATTTTAAACTAGCATCAGAACTTGGCACCGTAACTTTAACATTTGAAAAGTTTAAATGCTTGCACAGAGTTATTAAAAAATATAAAAGTGTGGTATATTGAGGAAACATCTCTTTTTTAAAAAAACAATGGGCTAAATGCAGCAATGACAAAATATAATGCAGGCTACATTCTGGGTGTGAGTTGATCACAAAAAAAAAGGGGGTCTACGGCAAAATGTCATTTGCACCAATGTGTCATTAAGTACATAAGAAATGTAACTTGTACACAAAGGGGGCTGACGGGCAATTCAGAGGGAGCACACCTACTGTACCGTCCCTTAGGATGATACCTGTTTCTTCACTTGGCCAGCTTCACCAGAAGGCGTGCAGGAGATGGGATGGTCCTGTTCTACCCCACTCTGGATGGCTTGTAAATGAGGGAGCACTAAGAAGGGAGGCTTTTGATGCCTTTCCTCTCCACCAATGTGTATCCACAACTTAGTGGCTGGGCATGATTTGGTACTCAATCTGGACTCTGAGGATCAAGCTGGGTGCTTTCACACTTGTGCATCATCACCAGGGAGACAGGTTCTGCTGGCCAGTGACTTTGTGCGTTGCCAGCGACTTTGCACAAGTCTAATTGATTACAACTTAGTAATCAGTTCAAGATGAAATAGAATCCATCTCACTCTCCCATAGCTGTACTAGCTCAGCAGGGCTAATGGGAGTAAAATGCAGTGAAGACTTATTTTGGTCACAAAAGGAAGGAAATATGATTCCCAATACATGTAAAGAAAACTTCATAGTGAACAAGGGCCATTTATGTTACTTTTCAGAATAGAACAGACCTTTAGCCATGAATTACCTGCCTTTCAAATGCTTTATTTTAAAATAACAAATGTTCTAAATGAATCAGTGTGTATTTACATCTTTAACTTGGTCTGAAAGTGGCTTTTTGTCTGGTATTTTGCACATAAGTCATTATCAGTAGCAGCACTCTCACTGAATGGCTTCTTGAAACTGATAGCTCAAACAAAACTTTATCCCAAGCTGAAACTTGGCCTAAAAACCCATAGCCAGCAAGGATATTTATTTGCAAAATTACACATAAAGAGAAGAAATTGAGTTATTTACTAGATTATATTCATGCTCATAAATCTAAAACTTTCATTTTAAAAAAATTGGCAACCATTTAGACCATGTAATATTGCTGAATCAACTCTGGTATTTTCAACAACAATAAAAATAAAACCAGATGAGAGATTCAGGTTTTCTGACTGGGTCCTCCAGACAGAGGTATTTTTTTCTGTATTTCTTCTAAATAAATATTGGTTTTCTTGATTGCGTATGTAGATAAGGAATTACAATATAGATAAGAACAGGTATGAGGGAGCTGGTCTTGTTTGCCAGGCATGTTAGGTGAAATAGGCCCCCCTGTACAGAGGTCTAGTGTAAGGTCTATGAATCACTCAAATCTTCAAAATATGGCCTAAGTAGTGCATAGGCCTCATACTGGCCTTCTGCACAGGGATGAATTCCAACAAGAATGCAAACACTACCTCATTATGAGCTAAGTTATCACCTCCAGTGTTTGCTCCCCAACTTCTCCTCCTTGCCTGGTCACGTTATGAGATATCACACACAGTCCTAGTTGCATAATGGGAATTCTGTGAACTTTTGGAAGAGCAAGTGGAGAGTGTCCCAAAGGTTAGACTGTCACAGCCCTTACTTAGATAGGCAGCAGAGTAAGGCTCCTCACTTACTCGACTACTCAGTCCTATTCCTAGTGGCTCTGGGGAGGATAGCAAGGACTATTTTCCCAGTGCTCCTCACTTCAAGCAAGTGGACAGAAAAGAGGCTGGGAGCGGGAAGAATGCTGGCCCCTCCAGATTCCATAACAAGAGTTCCACTCAGTTGTAGTACCATAGGTAACAGCATCCTGCAATCAAAGCCAGAGATTCTGCATTCTAGGGAGACTTTCCCCCCCCGAGTTATTCTCGGTACTGTGCCCCTCTCTCTTGCTCATTCATACATTTTAGATAATAAAAACACGGGAGTAAATACCAAGAGAGAGAAAACAGGATGAAGAAATAAAATATCCAAGTCTTTGAATTTGGTTTCTCTTAGCTCATTTAGGAACAAGCAGTAACATCTATATGGCTCTGGTTATCCTATCAGAGCGCAACACAATAGGGCACATCTACACTACTGGGCTACGTCGGCACAGCTGCACCGATGCAGCTGTAGCGTATCTGGTGAAGACGCGCTATACTGATGGGAGAGCACTCTCCCGTCAGCATAATTACCCCACCTCGACGAGAAGCGGAAGCTATGTCGGCGGGAGAGTGTCTTTTACCGACATACCACCAGTGTGGACAGCATGAAACTTGTGTCACTCAGGGGGAGGTTCACACCCCTGAACAACATAAGATAGATTGACATAACCAGTAATATAGACCTGCCCTGAATCACATCAAATTCAGAAAATATTACTGAGATTATATTGAT
Source organism: Macrochelys suwanniensis (assembly GCA_033296515.1). Classification (NCBI taxonomy): domain Eukaryota; kingdom Metazoa; phylum Chordata; order Testudines; family Chelydridae; genus Macrochelys; species Macrochelys suwanniensis. The sequence continues at coordinate 154,597,494 of CM065777.1, read as the reverse complement.
TATAAGACTAACATTTACTTCTGGGACAGCATATTTGCAAACAGATACTTCTACGTATATGACACTTGTACCCCTGGAACATGACATGCTGTATATCTCTCTATAAACTGTGCTACTTGTACCATAAACTCTTTATCTTTTTTTACTTTGCACACAGTGACTTTTTTATTAATAAAAGTTCGCCCGTGATGAATGTTCCCTTCCCCTTCACGGTGTTGATTTTTAAACATAATGTTGGCTGCAATTCTTCCATCATTACTAGCATATTTCCTTAATGTCCCATGTTAATATAGTGTACATGACTAAGACAGAAGCAGAATTCTCATTTAACTTCAACACATCGTATACAGCCAGGGGTTCAAAACTTTGGCAGGCCCTGCTAAACATCTCACAGGCTGTAGCACGCTGAAAGTGTTATTTGCTTTTCAATAAATGTGTTTGGAAGCTGTTAATTGAAAACCTTTGTTACATGGCAGGACTGGCTGGAATTTAAATACACCTTCCTGCTGCTTTGTCTGAGAGAGTGGGGAAATAGGAGCCAGACTCTTATTTGTGCTAAGCTGTTGTCAGTCAGGAGTACTCTATCCTCATTAACACTGGAGGAGCTGAGATCAGAATCTGATCATATGTTTCCATAATAATATCCATTCAATAGAGATTGGAAGATAGGTTTGGAAAAAGATAGGAATACTGCCATGATCCCCACATGCTCCAACCATCAAGTGCTTTCTTAATCAAAATCAAAACAAATACTCTTTTAGAGAAATTCCGAAATGTTTGGTTTTTAGTTTCTTTTTTTCTGTTCAGCACCAGAACTGGAAGTGCTGGACTAGCATGAGAATGTCTGTTCTTGTGGTATTTCTGATATGAGCAGAATGAACGTGCCAGAAATCTCACATACAAAGACCTCAGCTCTGTGGACTCAGAGATCAAATTCCAACCTAAGGTAACTCCACTGGGCTTGATGCTGCTCTCTTATTAATCTGATTTCCCTGTCTGCAATGGATTTACTCCTGTCTTCCAGTGGTGCAAATCAGAGGAGAATCAGGTCCATTAACTTCAGTGGAGCTATACCAGGGATGAAGTTGGCCCATGAGGTTCAGATAATCTGAATCAGCATCAGATAAACATCTGAACTCCTGGGTGGTTTTCCAAATCAAAACCATGCAACAGCCCTCTGGCACTTTTCCATTTACAAATTCATAGCTGAAAAATGGACATATATTTGGATGACACAAGATATTGAGGAATGAGAAATATTTGAAGTGCTGCATAAGCAAAACTACAAGGAGAACTATATTGCAAAAGTTTATACAACTTGTTGCTCCGGTTGACTTGTGTTGATTTATTCGCTTCTCGGACTACATGCTAAGGACTTGATCCTACATACTATAAAATATGACCATACATTGCCATGTATTTTACAAAGGGCTACCATGCATGTGTACTCAAGTGCAATGCTTGATTCCACAGTTACATGGCACTGTGCACCTGTGTATATATCAAGCTATTCTCCCTCCTGATAAGTATGTCCTTTACTTTAGACTCAGATGTATCCCCATCCAACATAAATCAGATGTTTATCTCACTTTTATTACTATAAATTACTTACACTATGGGCTTGATCCCACCATGAATGTGTGCACGGAGCTCCCACTTGGGTCAGTTCCTCTCTCACATGTGGTGTTCTGCAGGGATTACTCTTGTCCCCTCCTTTTTTAACATGTGTCAGACCTGTTGTGGGACTCCAAAGATTCCATTGTCTTCAGCCTGCTGACAACATCCAGCTTTATATCCTCCTCAGGGAATGTGACTAGTGCCATCATACCGATGCCCCAGTACCCAAGAGATGAAAACCGTTGATCAAAACTCCACTCAGCAAGATGGGGGTAAGAAGAGGGAAGACACTTGGAGCAACCAGCCAAGACCTTGACCACGCTCCCTGTGAAGGGTGCCGGCCCTCCTGTCAAATTAGCATAGACGTTTGGAGTATTTCTAGTCCTGTTCTTGCTGCTTGAGAATCAGGTAGTAACCATAACTAGGAAAGCCCTTCTCCACCTCTGGATAGAAGCCTAGCAGCCATGATATGCTTGTTTGGCTCCTTCCAGTTGGTTACTATCATTCCCCATACCTAGGGCTGGGTTACTACAACAGTTAATCTAACTGCAGCTTGTAGAACACACAGCAGCCCACTTGTATTGAACAAGCTGGAAAGAGGACATCATTAGTGTTTTACATCCAACGCTGACCCTCTATCCACTAACAGGCCCAATGCAGACTGTGTTGTAATCTGATCATCTTTGCAGGTTGGTGGAAAATCTTACCTTTTGCAGCAATAAACCTGAAATAACCAGGGATATATTCAAATTGGGGTTCATTTACCCCACTGAAAAGGGCCTGTGTAATAATAGAGCCCCAGGAGAGACAGGGAAAGGGGAAGGAAGGAAGAAATGCAAAGCAACAACTGATCCCAAGTCAGAGAGGAGCCTGCTTTTGATTATATTCTTATGTAAGGGTACGTCTATACTTACCCGTCGCATCGGAGGAGTCCAATCGATCTTCTGGGTTTGATTTATCGCGTCTTGTCTAGACATGATAAATCGAACCAGGAAGTGCTCCCCCGTCGACGCTTGTAATCCTACTCCGCGAACGGAGTAGGCGGAGTTGACAGGGGAGCCTGCGCGCCGCGTGTGGACCCCCGGTAAGTACCTTTTCATTCGAACTAAGATACTTCAACTTCAGCTACATTATTCACATAGCTGAAGTTGCGTATCTTAGTTCGAATTGGGGGATTAGTGTAGACCAGCCCTAAGTCTTAATTTTCTGTAACCTGGCACCTAAATATCAAAGAGATTAGTGCACTGTAAATACTAGAGAGAGAAAGTCAATGAGCGATCCATCCATGGGGCCTCATGAGAACAGGTAATTGGTAAATACCAAATGTCAGCTCTGGCCAAGGCTGCAGGCATTAGCTAAGAACTGACAAATTCATAGGTGGAAACCAAACCAGTTCACCGGTATGTTAGCTGTGTTCAAAATAGGTATTAGTCTGATTATAATGTGTTTAGTGCTTAGACTCTGTGAAATGCTTGTAAATTGCTGCATGCATTAATCCCACTTGTAATGTCTGTATTCCATGCCATAAGAAAATATGTACGTTTTGCTTTATAACTTTGAAAATGTTTGCTCTGAACTTGTGAACCCAGGCATGGGAATCATGTTCCCTTCCCCGCCCCCTCTCCCCATCCAGGAGGACTAACAAAAATTAAGTGTGCCATCATAAGACACAATCTTTGTTAATTGCCCCATCCACTCATGGAGAAGGATGTGCAGAAGGCCTCATCCCATCGATTTGAATGCTGCAAGAGGGAAATCAAAATAGCTGACATGAAGATTTCTCATCTCTTCACTGTTTGAACTCTCACAGGGCCAGAGACTCAAAACTGAAGTGAGACATCTCCCACGGTTATCCCTGGCTTTGCCCTGAAACGCCTTTTGAATTGAGAGCTCACTACAATGGTCACTCTTAGGATTTAGATTTGTGTGTGTATGTTTGCTAGGGTTACCGTATGTGAGGGTTTTCCCAGACATGACCTCTTTTTTGGTCCTCTGATCTCCTTCCGGGTGGATTTTTGAAATGTGAAGAAATGTCTGGGATTTTTCCTTGCTCGTTGCAGATCAGAAGGAACTGACTCCAGGTCGCCACGCCCTGACTGGTCCCCCACCCCTGCATCCACAGCTCCTGGATCCTGCCTAACCCGGCCCACCAGGAAAGTGGAGCTGCCAAGTGCCTCTTGGCCAGGCCATCTGCTCTGCCATGGGGCTGGGAGGGGTGACAGGGCCAGGCCCTGGCTCTCCACCCTGGGCACGGAGAGAGTCCTGCAGGGAGCGTGACACTACCCCCCGCCTCAAGAGTGAGGCTACAGGTACCCCCTCAACACCGCACAAATACCCCCTCCCATTGCAGTACACACACACCCCTCCAGTACCCCCCAACTGTACCCCATCTCCACAAATCCTGGCAGTGTCCTCTATGAAATATGGTAACCCAAATGTTTGCTTGCTTTAAGATATAAATAACTCATTTCTTTTTCCTAGTTAGTAAACTTTTAAATAGTTAATTGCAGAAGTGGCTAAAGGCGTTGCCTTTGGTGTAAGATCTAGGGTACCAATTGATCTGGGGTAAATGACTAGTCTCGAGACTGGAAGCAACCTGAATATTTTGTGATTTGTATTTGTGTGTGTGTGTGTGTGTAAGTGACCATTTATCACTAAGTCCAGCTGGTCTGGTGGCAAGATAGATTGGAGAGCTTAAGGAGACTGTCTGTGACACCATGTTTATAGTGATCCAGGAGTTCACAGTTGTTATGGGGTTGGTAAAATCTAATATAACATACCACCAGTTTGGGATGCCTGCCCTGTTTTTGACAGTCTGCCCTGAAGTAGGCACTCATAGTCATGAGCCACTCCAGACAGCATCCACACGGCTCTTACCTGCACAACGGGTAGAGCTAAGACAAGGAACCTGGGAGCTATAAATGACTCCTTGGCAGCCCTTCTGCTGCACTGTGAAGACCTTGCTCCTAAGTTTTTTTTTGCTCTCTAAAATATTTCTTTTAACTTTCATCCATGTTAATTGCTAATGTTTATTTTTGACATATCCAGATGGAAGATTATTGAAAATGTATTTAGCAGAGCTGGACTTGATTTCCTTGATTTCCTTGATTTGATAGCTGCTTTCAACTACCTAAAAGGGGGTTCCAAAGAGGATGGATCTAGACTGTTCTCAGTGGTAGAAGATGACAGAACAAGGAGTAATGGTCTTAAGTTGCAGAGGGGGAGGTTTAGGTTGGATATTAGGAAAAACTTTTTCACTAGTAGGGTGGTGAAGCACTGGAATGGGTTACCTAGGGAGGTGGTGGAATCTCCTTCCTTAGATGTTTTTAAGGTCAGGCTTGACAAAGCCCTGGCTGGGATGATCTAGTTGGGGTTGGTCCTGCTTTGAGCAGGGGGTTGGACTAGATGACCTCCTGAGGTCCCTTCCAACCCTGAGATTCTATGATTCTATGAATATTGACTGAGTAATTAGCAAACCAAAGGATAATTATAAGTTCAATTGGCAAAACTGGAAAATGTTAGTGTGAGTAAAGCCTAACAGTCGTCCTTGCTCTTTTTTGTACTTTTGCAACAGCAAGGACGAGTGTTAGGCTTTACTCGCAGTAACATTTTTCAATTTTGCCAATTGAATTTATAATTATCCTTCAGTTTGCTAATTACTCAGTCTCTACAGGGATTTATTTAGCATGCCTTCTAAAAGAAGAAGGATTAAAGGGTGAATTCTGCCCTCTTTACAACCTCACTGATTTCACGGGGGTTGCATTGGTATAACTGAATATAGGTGAGCAACTGTACTGGTATTCTGAAAGTCAGTTGCTGTATGTTCAGCCAGGTTATACCCAATTTATTACAATGGAGTTACACTGGTGTAACTGAGAGCAGCGTTAGATCCACAGTCTTAAAACCAGACGCTGAACTCATTGAAATCTATGAGAGCATGATAAATAAATCCCTGTAGTGACTTAATACGGCTGCAATACTATCCAAAGCTCAGTTTAAATAGCAATCTTCTTGTCATCACTCTAAGGTATTTAAAACCCCTACACAAAGGGTTACAAATTAAATCTTTGTAATGTCCTAAATCCTCGCATTCAGCCTTTAAAGCTCTGAAAACTTTTCTCTTGTGGTCTCCTAATAATCTTTTAAAATATATTTAGGTGGCAGCATCTAACAAATCCTCCTAAAGGGTCATTAATTAACCACAATATCAGTTGCCTTTCTTTCTTTCTTTCTTTCTTTCTTTCTTTCTTTCTTTCTTTCTTTCTTTCTTTCCACCAAGTTATGCCACTGATTTACACAGCATCCACCCTCTTTTTTTCCTCTTTTCTTTTCTTTCCTTCTTATTTCACCCTTTTTCCCAAGACCCTTCAAAATGGAATTTTAGCCAAAGGAAGACAGAAGGCCCCATGACCCCTTCCGGACAAAATGGAAAATATTGAAAAGCCCTCTTCTCTTTTTAAAGAGCACAGGAAAAAATGTCACTGCATACTGAACAGAATGGCTTTATTTGCATGTCACAGAAATTCACGGGGCTGGGGTTTGGAGGGTATTTCTGAGTAATGCAGGTAAGATTATTCCCGTGAAGGATTCTCACATAAAGAACAATCATAAACTTTTAAAAACCAAGTTCCATCCTATAGATTTGGGTTTTCTTTTCTCAAAACAGCATATTTATTACTGTTTGTGTTTTAATCAACATTTTCCCTCTGAGATCAGGAGGCACTATACGCTATATAGAGAAAGTTTGTCTTAACATTGCAAGCTTTGCAGCTCCTGTGCAGTACAACTGAAGAGCAACTTTTGCTTATTCTGTTTGTTTCCTTGCTTTGCATTTGAATGCCAATAAAAATGTAGCGATCAGTTTTGTTTTGGTTTGTTGTGGAGTAAAACCTAGCATTAGCCAGCCTGACCCATTGGAGGCCTGTCTCTGGGCGCCGATGCAGCAGCTCGGCCTACAAAAAGGGTCCGCGAAGCCAGTTTAAGCAGATTCAGGGCAATATCCTGGCATAGAGGAGTGGGGTGGGCTAAAGTTAGTGTAAAGGCCACAGACTCCCAGTGTTGAGGCATGTGGCAGGTGGGTTTGAGGCTGGAGGGGCCGTGTCAGGGTAGAAGGGGGAGTAGCTGGAACATCCTCTACCTACTCTAGAGCAGCAGAGGGGTAACAGTTCAAGGTCACTGTCATCTTCCATCATCCCTGGCACCACTCTGACTTATGCTGCAGGCGACATCCAGAACCCTGAAGGAGCGCGGTATGAAAGTGGCTTAATCTCCTCCAGCAGCTTTGTATCTGCACCTCCTGAGAGGTGCAGTACAGGACCCAAGACATAATTTTTTTTTAACATTAGCCTAAGTCCTTATACCCCTGAAAATCGTAGTCTATTTCTAGCCAAATTGTTTTCCCCTGTGTCTGCATTTGCAGGCTGATCCAGCAAGGTGCTGAGTGTTTTCAATTCCTAGTGAAGTCAGTGGTAGTTGAGGATGCTCTGCACCTGATACAATGAGGCCCATAGTCTGTTGGAACGATTATCATACTAACTGAAGTCCTGATGGAAATATGTGCTCTCTGTACACTAGGGAAGTAGGACATACACACAGCTCCGTCGGGCTTCTTAACTCCACATGAGAAACACCTATAGTATCGAAAACTCCTAGAGCTTCTCCAAAATGACCTCCCATTTGAGTGCCATCATGAAACTCAGACTGCACAACTGAAGCCTGCATGTCGAGTTCTTGCTGATTAGCACGCCACATGGCATCGTTTTGGAAGGTGATGTGTAAGGAACTAGCTGGGCTGTGTGTACCACTGCCCTCTACTGGGCAGAATCACAACTGTGTCATGGGCCCCACAGAATTAACAGCTACTGGAAATTCTCCTTTCTTGGGTTGTCAGAGGCCTGTGCTTTTTCTGCTGGGTGAGGTGATTTCTTCCCTGTTGTCACCATGCTATTCTGAATGGCCACAGTATGCAGCTCAGTGACAACTGTGACATACTAAGTGGTCAAGAATTTGTTATAGTGCCATGGTTAGTGATGGCTGACCATCAAGAATTTGGCTAGATACCCAAACGTTTACATGCATGAAATCTGGAGTATTTTACCATCTTGGGTCTCGCAAGCAGGGCTGGAAAGCTATTTTATTTCTGGTACTTCTTGATTCCAGGTAGCAAAGTAGCAAAGGAAATATCTAGAGTGGTATACACTAGTGTAATCAGAATCTGAATGAATGCTTCCCTGACAGCTAGCTGGGAGTTGGGAGAGACTCTGGGTGTGGTTATGTAAATACAGTTTGCTCCTGCTTTACTTACATTTGCTTAGGTATTCAGCAGATCGAGCGTTGTTTTGCTCATTGTAATCAACTTGGCTGGTGTTGGGTCACAAATAACGTTAGTACTGAAAGCAGGGGTAGTGAAATGCTGTTATCAATGTTGTGATTCTTGTGGGAATGCAGGAAAGCAGGACTGTGCTTAACCTGTTCCAAATGTGGTGGGGAGGTCACCCTTAGCGGAGAGGACCTCATTGAACCAGGGGCTCGACTGCCAAAGCCCTGTGAAAGTAAGGGCAGGGGAGACAGGATTCCTGATCAAGAGGCTGTACCTCTCCCCATCTCCCCAGGGTCCTTTCTAAAACGGCTTAACCTGTTCTTCCCCACTGTTCAAAGAATAGAGCTAAATAAGCTTCATTAGGAGCCTCTTTTGTTATTTTAATTGCTCAGAGTTGAAACCAGTTGTGGTAGGACTGTGTTTCTGCCCTGCCTGCTAAAAGCTAAAATCACTGAGAGCTGAAATCACTTGAGATGGGACAGTGTTTCTGCCCAGCCTGCAAAAGAGCTGAAAATCACGGAGAGACTGATGTGCAGAGGTCACAGCAGAGAGCAGAAGGTGATTGATAGCTGGTGAATGAGTGACCAGCAGGGTGGCGGTGGAGAGGCGTGACAAGCGGCCAGCAGGGTGGCGGCAGAGAGGCGCAAAGAGTGGCCAGCAGGGTGGCACTGGAGAGGCGTGACAAGCAGTCAGCTGGGCAGCAGCAGCAGGACATGACGAGCAGCCAGCTGGGTGGCTGGTGGAGGATCGCGATGAGAACGGTGAGCAGGTGGCCGGTGAGCAGCCAGCAGAACGAGTAAGATGCCTCTTTACCCCCCACCCAGGGTGGGAGGTGAACTCTGCAGATGCACCTCTGAACTCTTGATATGCACTGACCAAGGACAGCAACTGTGAGTGGGGTGAGAGAAGGTTTGGGCAAGTGAAAGGGACTTTTGGGTTGTTGGACTTAAGGATGGGAGGGGAAAAGGGCACTGCCCAACCTACCTGGGGTGGGTCTTTTATTCGTGGTTTATGTTTATGAACCCTGTTTGCAGTGTTTTCCCAAATTAACTCCGAGTTACTTCCCTCCTTTTATTAAAAGTTTCTTTTCTACACTTGGACTCTGTGCTTGTGAGGGGGAAAGTATTGCCTCTCAGAGGCGCCCAGGGGTGGTGTGTAAATTTCCCAGGTTACTGGGTGGGGGCTCGAATCAGTTCTGTGTTGTGCTGATGGAAAGGAACCCCTAGATATTGAACCAGTCCCTGGTTGCTGCTGCCTCCACCTGGCAGAAGGGTTACACTAGGAATAGGGGAATGAAATTAAGGAGGAAATGTCGATTGAATAGGAAGAGAAGTTCCCTGACAATGTGAGTTATTAATCTCTGAAATGTTCTGTCAGGGAAATGATGGAAGCTCCACTACCTGGGACATTTAACACTAGACTGAGCACAAGGTTTACACATAAGAGGATAATCAGGCCTTAAAGCTGGAGTGAATATGGAAGACCTAGAGAGCAGCAGCTGTACAGTACCTCTCAGGGTAATTTATAGGTGAGGATCCAGGAAGGTACCAGTCTGTAAAATCTGATTTATTAATTTTATACTCTAATAAGGGATCATCAAGATTCCTTTTGGAATGTACGTTTGACTTGTTTGTGCAATATATATTACCAAATGTATGGGAATGAATTTGGTGCTGTACCACGTGACTATTGCTAAAGCTCCTTCATCTTAACATATGTGCAATGTGCCTCAGGTGGCACATGACTAGGATTCATCACCGTATTTGGTCCGCTGGTTGGATCACTAGCTTCCCCAGCTCGGGTCGGGTACCGAGGGAGAGTGCAACGTGAACGCTGATCCATGTCCCCCAGCTCCTTCATGAACACCACTTGTTACATCTTTCAAAAACAGTATAAACAGTAACTGGAAAATGTTAGTTACACAACTTCGAAGGAAAATAAAGGTATCCATTTGTAGTTACATATTCATGTATTCAGACAATGTAGCATAAATAAATATTAGTACGTATTTAACGTTGCAGTGGAAGTGAAAGCAGGGGAAATTCAATGCAGACAGTTTTTATTGGATCTCAGGAGGAAAAGAATAGCAAAATGTTCATAGAAAAGTCAATTGCTTTGTGATGTCAATGCAGAACAACCTTTTTAACTGTGCACTGGAGAGGACTATAGTGTTATAGAAAGCATTTGGTAACTTGGTGTAACATAGTTTCTTCTACTGTGAAGTGTTAACTGTTTATGGATAGTTGTCTCTCTGTTTTTGAAGTATCATTTACACTTTACTCCTTAGGAAAGAGGCAATAAGGTTCAAAATAACTCATTCTTTGTCCTTTACTACCACATGCTGCACACCTGTACATGTCACATTGCCAAGTCAGGTTTAGGTTGTGGCACTTAGCCACAGCCCTGAGGGAGGGTACAATGCAGAGCCTCATTGCCTCCGGGTGTTCTGGAGGAGTCGTCATTCCTCAGTTTTCTAGCCTGAGGAGAACATGTGCAAGCTACAACCTGCTCTTCTGTTCCTCCCAATACACCTGATTAGCTTTGGAAGGTGGGGCATGGGGCCATGGTTCAACCTCCTCCTCAATCTCAAAACCCAAACATGGCCGCACACTGTCCAGGTGAGGGAAGATAGTTCAATCTCCGTTCCCGTTTACTCCTTGGCTTCTCTGCTGGGACTGCCAACAAGGGTGCCAATTGGTGTCACCTACCGTGGTCTTGTGATGTGGGTTTCTCCGCAAGGGAATGGACTGAAACCATGAAACTCATTTAACATAGGCCACTTCACTGCCACGAGACAGTAACAACTTTCCTTTGCTACTGATCTGGGGCTTGATCCTGCAAGGTGTTGTGAATTCCCACGGACTTCATGGACGGTGCTCAGTCCCTTACAGGATGGGAACCTTGAGTTGGGTTTTGTCCAGTGACTTAAAGGGAAAAAGTTACCAATCCCCTGAGTAGCTATTCCCTCAAGATGTATATTTTTATATAAAGTGGAGAAAACCTAATGGCAACGAGTGTTTCTAGAGTTAAAGGGGAAAGATTTGAAAATGTCGTACCTGTTTCCAGGTTAGGTTTTATGACTTTCTTGCAGTAAAAGCTGTTTAAGATTATATTTGCAAAGCCAGCATTTATATTCCATAATAAAGCAAAGGCTGAGAAGAGAATCAGCTCCTGATATTACAGTTAAAAGTTAGAGGTGTAATAACATAGCCATTCATCTAATATAACAGATTTTACATGCAGAAATAAAACATACTTTAAAAAAAAGCATTTTTGAATTATAAAAATATATAGTTTTATACTGCCCTCTTAGTAAGCAATTTTGTTTCTTGGTAAAAGGCAGTAAAACAGCTCATGCCTCACTCTTGTATACAGCTCTCTTCTGACTGATCAACAGTGATGCATTAAAATGTATTAGGGACTTTGCTGTTCATCGTTAAAAATTGATTTTTCCCCCATTTGTTCCAGCAGTGTAAAGCTGATCTGAGGGGTTTGCACTTTCCCAGTGAATTAATTATCTGAAATGTTCCTTGTTCTACATCACCCTTCATTTTCATCCTGAAGGAATAGACTTATACAGGGCCAGCTCCAGGCACCAACCGACCAAGCACGTGCTTGGGGCGGCATTTTCTAAGGGGCAGCCAATCTTGGGGCAGCCAATCTTGGGGCAGCGGGGCGGCACTCAGGATTTTGTTTTTGTTTTTTTACTTCAGCGGGGCGGCACTCGGGGGGGGGTGTTGTTTTTTGTTTTTGTTTTGGCGGGGCGGCGCTGGAAGGGTGGGGGTTTTTTTTGTTTCAGCAGGGTGGCACTCGGTTTGTTTGGGTTTTTTTGCTTGGGGCGGCAAAAAAGTTAGAGCTGGTCCTGGACTTATACCAACTCTTCTGTATTTAATGCCCATTTGTTTTGGAACATGGGGTGGAAGATCATCCTCACTTCAGGTTTTCATATGTTTGGGAGAAATATTCCTTCAAAGATTTCCTATTGGGGCTGGTACCCTCAACATTAATGTGGCTTTTTTAAAAGATGATTATCTCCCACTGTTCTTTTCAGTGTAGGGGGTCCGTCTTTCAAAAATTTCAGGTGGGCCCGTAGAAAACATTTCCAGATATCCGAGTGTGTGCGTGTCTGTGCATAGTGGGTGAGGAAGTTCTCTTCATGGTACAAGTGTCACATCCACCTGCAGAATAACCTCATCTTCTGAGTCAGCCATCTAAATAATTTCTCTTAGGAGCCTCCATGAAAAATGTCCCATGAATAGCCAACATTGGGAAATACTCATTGACGACTGTGCCATCCCAGGAGAAACCCTAAAGAATATCTCTCCACAAATTCCTGTGAAGAATAGCTCATCTTTTGCCATATTACTCGGGTCCAATTTATGCCCACTGATGTGCCCCTTCATTTGACAACCTGCTTTGCTACACCCCAGGGGAAGTCACCTACAGGAAGGCAGTTGCCAGTACCCTTGGGGGTTTCTGCTAGAGGAGGGCAGTTTTAATCCCCACAAAAGACTCCACAGGAACACCATCAATGGAAGCTATCTAAGGAAGGGGTTCTCAACCTTTTTCTTTTTGAGTTCTTCCTCCCCCAACATGCTATAAAAACCTCCACGGCCCACCTGCACCACAACAATGTTTTTTTTCTGCATATAAAAGCCAGGGCTGGCATTAGTGGCTAGCAAGCAGGGCAATTGCCCATGGCCCTGTGAAGCTAAGCTGCTCAGGCTTCAGCTTGAGGCCCAGGTGGCAGGGCTCGGGGCGATGGAGCTTTTGCTTTCTGCCCTGGGCCCCAGTGACTCTAATGCCGGCCGTGCTTGGCAGACCCCCTGAAACCTGCTCGCAGCCCCCCAGGGGGCCCCAGACCTCAGTTGAGGACTGCTGGTCTAAGGGATGTGCTAAATCAAGTGCTCACGCTCACATGCACATAAACACACACACACACACAGAGTCAGAGCTGGACCCTTTTAGGGTACCTAAGGACTCTCTGACAAAGGGGCATTATCAGACACCTTGCCCTACAACCATCTTTTCCATCCCTGAAGCGGACATTCTGCTACAGGCCCTACCCTACGGCGTGTGCCAGTAGTACCCAGAGAAGACCCTGGATGAAACTGCCCCTTGACTTCAAAGGGAGTACTTAAGATGCCTGTATTCACATCTCTGTGCCTTCTTACAACCTGTGTGAGTGAGAGTGTGCAGGGCTGGATCCAAACACTTCATAAAAACGAAATCCTGGACAACGACACCAATCCCCACATCGTGATAGCATGTTCTTCTCACTCACACATCTGTGTTTTCCTTCGTATGTCATCTGAATGTCTTTCTTTCGTATTGTTTGCACTGTTTTGTTGAGAAGGATGGGTGAGGTGTGCAGAAGAATCATGGTGGGTGTGTACCGCAGGGACATCTGACATTTAATTGTAAATTCAATTTAAGGTCTACTTTTAGTCCTTTTGATGGTGGACTTTAAGAGTAAATGTATGCCAACATATTGTCTCTCCTTAAACCTATCGCATGACTATGTGAAGAACAGTATGCTACTGGCTATGCAATCTTGCTTTCACATGGAATAGCAATAGAATTAAATTACACACTAGAACTTTTTCCAGTCAAAAGAGCCTACACCTGATTTTCTGTATTGCCAATACCTTTTATGCATAAACATATGGGGCCTGATTCTCAGCACCGCTGCAGCCATTTTGCACTAGTCTGATGCCGAGTGGTGATAGATGTGGTGGATCCAGTGTGTTGCGAGATGTCCCCATGGTGCCAGTCTGCTGTGATGGCTCCAATACCACACCCCAGTCAACCCCAGCATTGCAGGACATGGTGGGGAGGTGCTGTACCCCAGCAATCTCTGGCTGTCTGAATAGCCTGAGGTTGCTGTGTTGTTGTTTTTTTAACCTGCAGACCAGGTCAGTGGCTGGACAATCCAGGATTGAGGAGTGCAAAAGCCACCTTAGTTTCCCTACTCCTGAACTGAATGAAGAGCAGCTCAGACAGTGGTCCAGAGTGTGACCTACGGGATCTGCAAGTCAAGTGACCTATTAAAACTGTGCTCAGGCCCATCGACAGCAATTCCAGGCCCCAGGGCAGAACAGGCAATGGGCGCTCTTCTGGCATGGCCAGGACTTGCCCAGCTGCCTTCGCCACCCCGCACGCGCCTAGGAGCCCTGCAGCCCGCCTGGGCGATTTAAAAGGGCCTGGGACTCCCAGCCACTGCTACTGCAGCAGCAGTGGTGGCTGGGGGCCCCCCGAACCCTTTTAAATTGCCCAGGCCCCAGGCAATTGCCCCATCTTCCCCCCCTGTTGGCGGGCCTGGCTGTGCTGTGTGTCTGCTGGTTGCAGCAAAGTGGTTTTTAGTGAGTTATCTCCAGTTTCAATCATAAGCTCCCCAGTGAGAAACTGACTAAGCTACATTCAACATGGATAACTAGCAGGACAGATAAAGGGAGGGAAGTGTATAAAGGGTGCAGGTAATACAGAAAATCAGGTCTGAGGTGTGTTGACCAGAAAAACTCTCTTGTTTACTGCTATTGATATTCCACACAAAGCAATGCTTCTTAGCACTATGAACAGGGAATGCACAGGTTTGGTCTATGGAGACTTCAATAGCATGTTACAAGATTAACAACATATAGTGTTTTACAGTGAGATGTAGTTCTACTAGTTCTAACTAAACTATATTTGCCTTGTGAAAAGAATAAGTGCTTCTTTTGTTAGTAATGGAGTAATGTAATGGAGCTACACTAACTATGAATTTGACCTGCTTTTGTTATCAAGTGATTTCCCCGATGCTGTAAATTAGCATCCTGAATTTTCTTTGTGCAATAGGAGAAAAAATGAACTAACTCTCTGCCAAGCAATGAACTCTGGAATATTTTTTTCCACATTTGCAAGCATTTGCAAGTCTCTCTAAGCAAATCAGGGTCCTGAACATGGCAAATGGATGAGAAAATTCTCCAGGGAAAAACTAGTGAGCTCATAGTCCAAAATTGATGTAGTCAGAGTATTTAAAAAAAAAAAACACTCACACTTTCCACTATGATAAAACCAGAAGCAAGCATTAGCATAAGTAGTTTTTGACATCCATTGTTCAATGTCACTAGTGTTTTTCCCCTATATAGCGGAACAGTGGTTTATTCATAGCTCATGGGATTTAAAAAAAAAACATAAATCATTATAGAGCTTTTATTTCTATATCAGTCAGTGGCTTGTAAAAATCCACAGGGATGAATAAACCATACAAGCTGGCAAGTGGTTTTAGTGGCGTTTAAAACAACTGTGGTAGTTATAAACAGTAAACAAAACATAGTAACCAATTTAAACACAAGAGATTGTTGGATCACAGGAGCATAAATCATTAACTTAATCATTTCAGCAACAGTGACTCAAAAGCAAAATTAAGCCAACAGTTCCCCCTGTAGCAATAATGAAGTACTGTATTTCTAAACAGAAAATGCATAATTGCAATGCATAATTGCAACTTGGAAATCCCTGAAAGATAATACTTCAGAAGAGAGACCTGCAATTTGCTGTCATGCAAAGTGCTTACGTAAACTATTGTAATTCCAAGCATATATTCTTAAAAATAATCCTAAAACCATGACTAGGATTTGAATGAAGCTACTGCTAGGGTATTTGTGGAAGGGTTCTAGGTATAAAAGTGCTGACAGTTCCTTGCTCATATGGTGACAGTACTGTGCTTTGAGATAGTCATGGATTACTAGTTCAAGTTTCCTCAAGCAATATGGCCAACAATTATCACATAATGGGAGACAAAACAGTGGAATGGTCTAAGACTGCAGGTCTGACTGAGTCTAAACTCCCTTTGAGAGAGGACTACAGGATCAGGTTCTAACTATAATAGCTGGCCCTGTAGATGGTATTGAAGCCATGACACACATTTCACAAAACACCAAAACAATTTTTAGTTTTCTAGGCTCCTACTTCCCCTCCAATCTACCAAGGATTCATACCATGAATAGTGTGGAGAAAGTGAATAGGGAAGTGCTATTTACCCCTTCATATAGCAGAAGAACCAGAGGTCACCCACTGAAATTAATAGGCAGAAGGTTTAAAACAAACAAAAGGAAGTACTACTTTACACAAAACGTAGTCAACCTGTGGAACTCATTGCCAGGGGACATTGTAAAGGCCAAAAGTATATCAGGATTCAAAAAAGAATTAGATAAGTCATGGAGGATAGGTGCATCAATGGCTATTAGCCAAGATAGTCAGGGATACAACCTCATGCTCAAGATGTCCCTAAATCTGCAACTCCTAGAATCTGGGACTGAAGAAAAGGAGATGGATCCCTTGAAATTGCCCTTTCTATTCATTCTCTCTGAAGCATCTGGCCCTGGCCATTGACAGAGTTGGGATACTGAGCTCGATGGACCATTGGTCTGACTTAGTATGGCCATTCTTATGTTCTAAGGTGAGTTACAGAGTTGAATGCTGCTGAGCATGAAGTAATCTTAGCTATGCTCTACATATTTTGATGTGTTCTGAAGTAATGTGTAGATAGTTTGAAAACTGCTCTAGAAAGTGAGGGTGGGGGGACCATTCTGTGTGACTTCCTTTCCCTTTTGTATGACTCCCTTACAGTTTTGCTTCCTTCTGCATTGCACAGCAGTGGGGAGAATAGAGGCTTTAATAATCTAATAATGATGGGCAATATTAGGGACAAAAACAGACCCTTCTTTTCCTAAAGTGCCTTCCATCTGCGGATCTTAAAGTTCTTGGTCCATCCATCAAGGTTTGCTGTTATGAACATGTGCAGAAATCTAAGATGAGCCTTGGGATTTCAGACAAATCTCAACCAGAATACCATTGGACAATATCCCATATTGGAAAAAGGGATGTTTTAGGATTAATAAACCCAGGAAGCCAGTCTAGAATCTAGTCCTCTCTTGAATCCACAGTTGCAGTCACACATTTTCCTCTATTTCTATCTTTTAAAAAACACAACATAATGATTACGGCTTTATTCTGAAATGTGTAAAATCTAGAAAAGAAAAAAAAAAGAGAGAAAAATGCCAGTAACAAGGATTCAAACAAGAGAACAAGATTTGACCCTAATATTACTGAGAAATAAAGCCCACATGTTGTTACAATGGGAGTCAGGCAGGAGTTCTAACCTCCCTACAAAATATTAATTATATTGGCCATCTCTCTCACTGTCATTGATCGGTCTATCAGCTCTCACAGAGAGAGCGCCGATCACAACACGCCAGAGGTGTTGTTCTAGCCAGTCCTCCAACTACCCGCTGGCCAAGCTGTCAGTAGCACCAGACACCCGATTGACATAGTGCACAGCAGCCTAGAACTCCTGAGCAATCCGCCAACCGCAGCCTCCCAAGCAGCTGAGATTACAGGCACGCGCCACCACACCAGGCCTCTCACTCTGTATATGTATATATAAATAAATCTGATATGTTAAAAATGACACTGGAATTTGTTTATGAATCCTTATTTCTCCACCCAACAAATCTGTGGATGAAACCTGGTCTTAATTTGAATGATTTTGATGAAGATAAACAGCATTTCACATAGCTATTGGTGAACTGTTACTGTAGATTCAAGACACCAGTTGGATATTTTAGTTAATGGAGCCCCAGCCCCCGCCTATCTGTCCCCATCTCCTCTTGTCTTATACTTAGGGTGTAAGTGGTGACGGGCTGGGGTAAGAGTAACTTTATCTTGTTCCCCTGCTGATGTTGAAAAATGCTGATTCTGAACTATACATAAATAACAGGCCTTTAAAATGGTAATTTACGTACCAACAGGTCAGGGATTAGAGTCCCTTAGCTTCAATGCACCAGATCTTTGTTAAGATCAATGTAAGTACAAATCAATGATGTTGCTCCAGATTTACATCCACTTAATCCCCACTTACTGACATATAACCTACAATTAGGGCTTCTGATTTTAGGTTTAGACTGGTAAATACCAATAAAACACCACGGATAGAAATAAATAAATAAATCCGTGTTTATCCAATAAACACCAAAATCTCCATCAGAAATGGTTATTGTATTTAAAGGCTTGTCTACATGGAACAGTAATGCAGATTTGGGGAGATGTGATTTCTAAAGCGCACTAATGGGTTGTGCATTGTTGGTCTATGTAGATCTTGCTGGGGCACCCTTGGAAACAATAGAAAGCGATTGCTTATTACAGTATATATCACCGTAATGAGTATTGTATATGACATATATGTATATGATATGATATAAACATTTACTCATTATAGCAAATACAAAAAGCCTCTACCCCAAACCATGATTTAAGGACATCTACATAAAACTCAAAAATAGCTAAAAATAAACCCCCAAAAATTAAATTAACAAGCCCACCAAAACAGAAGCCCTACCTAATGTACTCCACCATCCATCCCCCTCTCCTCTTAACCTGGCCATGTACCTTTACTGTAGGATTCAGGATATGCTAGGCAGAGAGGAATAAAACCAATGCATATGAATGCAGAAAACAAATTCTAAGAACATTGCTTTGGGTATAGATATATTCTCCTTTCAAGTTTGCCATAGTATTTGTTGAAAAGCATTGGAGGAACAACAGAAGCCAAGAAAACCCTGACAACAGCCAACTATGGCTGATGCCAAAATGAGTATTAATAACACATTTAACCAGAAGTAGAAAGTTGAAAAATGTTTCATAGCTTAAATATTTTTCAGGTAGGGCACATGTTCACAGCACCAAAATGTTGCAGCCCTTTACACAGAAAACCAATAGCGATCATTCACCAGGAGAAAAGTTCATTATCAAGAGGATTATGCAGAATACAGTGAAAGAAGAAAGATGAACTGTCAATTTACAGTCCAGTTCTAGCTACACTTGCATAGTTACTTGACGGGGAAAGAGGCCAGGTGCACCTGCATGTAGGGCAGCCAGGGATCTAGGGCTTGACCTCACTCAACTCAAGGCATACTGGAGTCATTGTGTCATCAGTGACACTTGATCCCCCAGAGAAGGTGGGATTGGCCAAAGCTCCGCCCCTTAGCCTCCATTCTGTACCAGCTGGCATTCTGAGGCTGAAAGGAATACACGCTTCACCAGTAGTTGCCATTCCTCTTGGTGTGTGCTCCAAAGGAGATTGGAGCCTGTCCTGTTAGAATAAATAGGAGGTTTGCCACTGACTCCAGGAGAAGCATAATCAAATTCAAAACTTCTAGCAACTGACACTGGTGTAGCCCCACTTCACTCACTCACAACCACCTCTTCTATGTCAGTGGTTTTGCAGCAGAATAGAGTCCTTCAAATGTTATCTTTTTCGCTGAGGGTGATGTGAACTCAGGTGGACACTGGAAGAGTAGTGGGGCTTTGTTTACTTGCAAACAGACAACAAACATCTTCCCTGTCTAAGAAAGTATTGGGTGGTTGAGTCAAAGTGCTGGGTTTACAATGGCTCCAGTGGCTCCATGGAGCCGGGCCCATGCTGAGAAGGGGCCCCGGTCTCCTCTGCTTGCACTGTGCCCTGAGACCCGGCTGGCTCCCCGCCACCACCACTTGCTCCTCTCCGCTCCCTGCCCCCACCCCCTGATCCTCTCAGCCCCCTGGCCGGACCCCAGGGCACCTCCGGCTCTGGGCAGTCTCTGCTTCCCACCACCTGTGGGGCCCCACCTGTCTCCCCGGAGCTGAGCCGCCTGGGACTAATACAGAAGCCTGGCCAGTCTCAGCCAGGTGTGTGTGGAGGGAACAGTGTGGAGGACTTGGCTAGGCCCCTCCAGGCAAGTGCGTCTTGAGGGAACCCGGCCGGGGCAGGCCCTGGCCTGGCTGATCGTGCCACTCCCAAGGGGCCGGAGCGATTCCCAGCCCTGGGACCAGCCCTGGCTGCACTGCCGGCTCAGCCCGGCAGACACAGTCACCTCCCAGCAGGGCCATTGAGCGTGGCCGGAAGGCAGGGCTTGGGGGAGTGGGGTTGTGGGGAGTATGGGGTGGGGGTGCTGGGCTGTGAAGGGGCAGGGAGGATCTGTGTGTGTTGGGGCACTAGGGAGTGGGGGTTCTGTGGGGGATGCTGGGCAGTTGTGGTGGGTCTGTGGGCAGGGGTGGTGTTGTGCAGGGCGCTGCACATTTGTGGGTGGGTCTGGGGGGCGCTGGGAATAGTGGATCCGGGGGGCCTCTGGCCATAGGGAGCCGTGGGGTGTTGGGTGGGGCGGGAGGCTGTGTGGTGTGGCATAGGCCCACCCTCGTGGGGAAGGGGCATGTTGGCAGCACAGGGCCGGGCAGGCCACTGTGCATCTGGCAACTGCCGGTCTGTGAATAGTGCCCTCGCATTGGGTGGAGCAGGGCCGCCCCTGCCATGCCATGCCCAACTGCCTCTGGCTGGCCCCTCGCTCCGGGGACTGACCTCCCCGTGCCATGCTCCATTGCCTCCATGGGGGCCCGCAAATATGTTTGGGGCCAGGCCCACAAAAGGTTACTCCAGTCCTCACTGTTACCATATGTTATGAGTAGTGCATGTCTATGTGATGAAGAAATGCTGACCATCTGAGTTCACTCTCTTAACCAGAGTTTCAGCCAAAGTTGCTAGAAGTTACTTAATGTGTGTGAACAACATAAACTGTAAACAAACCTACATGAGGGAATGTGGTCCCTGAACTACAGAAACCACCCTCTGAGGTCCCAGAGATTAGGTCAGCAAGTTAGCTCTACCGTTAGCTTCCCTTGAGCAATAGTGACCTATGCTGCCGAAGAACATGTAACAAATAAGTGATGTGAATTAGTGTCTACTACAGGCTGAGCTGAGAGCAGTAAATGAATTCCATGCATAACAAGGCAGAGTTGCTATGAGACAAGGTTTCAGAATTCCAATTAACAATCTGGGTGGTATGAGGGAAAAACACTATTCTTCATCTTGCATTAAGCAATATCAAGTGATTTGGGAAAGATTCTGTCCGTTGCAATGTGCCATGGAAGCTGGTTACCTGTTAGATTTTTACCAACACAGGAAACGAGAAAATGAGAGACGGTTATATATGCAGTACAAAATAGTCAGGATCAAGCTTATTAATAACATTTAGCCTTTGTGTTATATTTTTCCATTTACAGAATGCTTATAAACACTAGCTAAGCACATCAATTCATAATTAATCATTCCAGACAACTCTAGCTGTGCCATAACACATAGTAGCTATGACATGCACAATCTTGGGAAAAAAGCAATTATTTTGTATGACCCTCCCTAAAACTACACCCACAAATGTTACAAATGTTGATCCATGATGACATTTCATTGCAAAATAACCCCTACTGTTGTATTTTTCTAGTCCTAACCGCCCCTCCACACACACACCACCACCACCACCACTCCTTTTTCTTTTTAGAGAACCTAGAGTCAATTTCATCCAAAATGACAAGTTCTACTTGATTCCATTGATGAACTACTTGTAAGAACCTTTGCAGGCACCTGTTCTTTGTTGCCAAGAACATTGTTCAGAGCAGCTGGAAACATGGCTCACCATCAGGAAAGGATGGAAAAAAATCCAATTGTAAATAATGCACAATCAGCATCCTGGTCCCATGAATATATGAACAATCTGTTGGAATATACCCTGCTTTTTAGGCATACCACTAGTTATCCTGTAAACTTAACTGTATTGCCACTGCTGTGACTCCATATACATCATTAAAACCTACACAAACATAGGCAACTCTCAATAACTCCAGGTCAGAGTGAAGCGGATATACTAATGGCAGGTTGCATAGATGAACGGAACCACATAATTAGATATGCTGAAAAATGGTTACTTCCTGATGAGGCAGTGATGGATGGATGGCCTGATGGATGCTGCCAAGATATCCAGGGTAAAAAGAAGTGTAAATATTTTAGGCAAATATGATACAATGAACCATACAAATTCAAATTTTAAAAGTTGTCTCTTTTTTCAGCTTATGACCAAAATTATGGGAAAGGGGTGCAGTTATATGCACTGTAAACCATAGAGCTCCACTACCTATAATTTCTGAAATCTGTGAGTGGCCAAAGTCTTGAAAACATCAGACACTGAAGAAAGGACTAAGCTTGACCAAACTCTCTGCCCCTTGCTGTCACAGGAAAGCAATGATGGAATTCTCCCATATTAATCTAACCACTAGTCCCTGTTTACTGCTTCAGAGTCAAGTGAAAAAAAAAATCCCAATGCAGTGTGGATATAAATATCATGATAAGTTCAACCCTGCAAGAAACCAGGAATCACAGTAGTTAAGGATTAAGTAGATTAATAGGTATTGTCACCCTCCTGATGCTGTTTTGTAAATGCTTGATACGTTCAATACAAATTAAATGGAAAATAAATATCATTGGCATGGCTACAGTCATTGTCTTAGTAGTCTAGCATGGTCTAAGACAATCTTTTTCTGAACCCCATGCAGGTACTATGTACTAATTTTAGAATGCTTTTTTGTTGACATTTCATTAAATATTTTTAAATGTGCAAACTAGGTAATTTGTTATCCAGACATGATTATGATTACTTATTATTTGGTCCAAGGTAGTATCTAGAGCTCCCTAGGGATCGGGGACTATTTGTTTTGGGCATTATACAAAGTAAGGGTGGGAAAATGGTACTTGGGCCAAAGAACTTGTCCTCTAATTAAAACAAGGTGCAAGGATGAGGATACAGTAATAAGAATTATTATGGCAACAGTATTGTGGCAACAGTATCCCTGATGATGCCACAGCACAACTGGTTGCTGAACTCTGTGATTTTATCCTCACGCACAATTATTTCAAATTTGGTGACAATATATACCTCCAGACCAGTGGCACCGCTATGGGCACCCGCATGGCCCCACAATATGCCAACATTTTTTTGGCTGACCTGGAACAACGCTTCCTCAGCTCTCGTCCACTCACGCCCTGTCTCTATCTATGCTACATTGATGACATCATCATCTGGACCCATGGGAAAGAAACTCTGGAAGAATTCCACCACGATTTCAACAGCTTCCACCCCACCATCAACCTCAGCCTGGACCAGTCTACACGGGAAGTCCACTTCCTAGACACCACGGTGCAAATAAGCGATGGTCACATTAACACCACCCTATACTGAAAACCCACTGACTGCTATGCCTACCTACATGCCTCCAGCTTCCATCCCAAACACACCACATGATCCATTGTCTACAGCCAAGCGCTGAGGTACAACCGTATTTGCTCCAACCCCTCAGACAAAGATCAACACCTACAAGATCTTCACCAAGCATTCTCAAAACTATGATACCCGCATGAGGAAACAAGGAAACAGATCAACAGGGCCAGACGTGTACCCAGAAGCCTCTTGCTTCAAGACAAGCCAAAGAAAGAAATCAAGAGAACTCCACTGGCCATCACTTACAGTCCTCAGCTAAAACCTCTCCAGTGGATCATTGGTGATCTACAACCCATCCTGGACAACGACCCCTCACTTTCACAGGCCTTGGGAGGCAGTCCAGTCCTTGCCCACAGACAACCCGTCAACCTGAAGCATATTCTCACCAGCAACTACACGCCGCACCATAATAACTCTAACTCAGGAACCAATCCATGCAACAAACCTCGATGCCAACTTTGCCCACATATCTACACCAGGGACGCCATCACAGGACCTAATCAGATCAGCCACACCATCACCAGTTCATTCACCTGCACATCCACCAATGTAATATACGCCATAATGTGCCAGCAATGCCCCTCTGCTATGTACATCAGCCAAACTGGACAGTCCTTACGCAAAAGGATAAATGGACACAAATCAGATATAAGGAATGGCAATATACACAAGCCTGTAGGAGAACACTTCAACCTCCCTGGACACACAATAGCAGACTTAAAGGTAGCCATGCTGCAGCAAAAAAACTTCAGGACCAGGCTCCAAAGAGAAACTGTAGAGCTTCAGTTCATTTGCAAATTTGACACCATCAGCTCAGGACTAAACAAAGACTATGGGCAGGTCTTCACTACCCGCCGGATCGGCAGGTAGCAATCGATCTATCGGGGATCGATTTTTCGCATCTCGTTAAGACGCGATTAATCGATCCCCGATCGCGCTCCCCGTCGGCTCCGGAAATCCACCTCATCAAAAGGCAAAAGCGGAGTCGACGTGGGAGCGGCAGCGATCGACTCGCCGCCGTCCTCATGGCCAGGTAAGTCGATTACGATACGCCGACTTCAGCTACGCTATTCACGTAGCTGAAGTTGCGTATCGTAGATCGACCCCCTCCCCTAGTGTAGCCCAGGGCTATGAATGGCTAGCCAACTACAAAAGCAGTTTCTCCTCCCTTGGTGTTCACACCTCAACTGCTAGAAGAGGGCCTCACCCTCCCTCGTTGAGCTAACCTCGTTATCTCTAGCTTGACTTTTCCCTGCACATTTATATCTGCCCCTGGACATTTCCACTGCTTGCATCCGAAGAAGTGGGTATTCACCCATGAAAGCTTATGCTCCAATACCTCTGTTAGTCTATAAGGTGCCACAGGACCCTTTGTCGCTTCTACAGATCCAGACTAACACGGCTACCCCTCTGATACTTGAGTAATAAGAATATGTTTTATATAGGCTAGAGATGTACACAGATAGTTCTGACTGCTCTTCTCCCTTCTGTTGATGGATTTTCTGGTGCTGCCTGGTGCCTAGATACCAGGGTGAATGGCATTAGATAGATAGATAGATAGATAGAAAAAGGAATGTCAAACAATATCCTTCTTCCAGAACACTAATTTATTGATACCACATCCTGTGTTATGTTTATGTACCAAAAATTCTCTCCATGTTACATTCTGAATTGAAACTGCATACACATTGTTTAAAGGAGGTGGCCTGATAATCACTTGAAATATTAATCCTGTCCTGAGGTCAGTGATTCACTATTGTACGAATTGTCTATTCCAAATA
This sequence comes from Macrochelys suwanniensis, assembly GCA_033296515.1. Lineage (NCBI taxonomy): Eukaryota > Metazoa > Chordata > Testudines > Chelydridae > Macrochelys > Macrochelys suwanniensis. The sequence goes on along the minus strand of CM065777.1, from coordinate 154,572,658 downwards.
ATTATGTATCCAAAGAGTTATTTGAGTCTGAGTGTATTATCATTAAAATCTCCCACACATCCTCAAAGGGTCCAGTTTATTCTTTAGTTTCTTCATGTATTCTATAGCTGCTTTTTGTTAGTGTCATGATCCATTATGTTTCTAAGGCCTTGTCTACACTACTGGGGTAAGTCGACCTAAGTTACACAACTCCAGCTACGTGAATAATGTAGCTTGACTCGACGTAGCTTAGGTCGACTTACTGGGGTGTCTACACCATGCTGTGTCGATGGGGAATGCTCTCCCATCGACTTACCTTACTCTTCTCATTCTGGTGGAGTACAGGAGTTGAGGGACAGCGATCTTCACTAGACCCGCTAAATCGCCCCACGGTGCATCGATTGCAGCAGCGTCGATCCCTGGTAAGTGTAGACATGCCCTGAGACTAGACAATTGTCTTTCTGCTGCCTTAATATGAGTTGTGACTATTTCATGCTTGAATTCTTAACTTGAAGAGGACTGAGGAAGACTAGATGGTGAATGGCACATAGAAACTTTCAGCTCTAGGTCACTCCCTAGTTCAAATCTAGTCCAGGTGGGTCCAGACTAATAGCACCCACTATCTGAGGGCAAGATTCTGCAGCCCTTACTAAGGTTGTTTAGTACTTACTCACCTGAATAGTCCCAGGAATTCAGATTATCTCCTCCCTATGTGGGTATTTCCCCACATTGTCCTGTTGGGCAGGTTGACATTTGATCCCCTGAGGTAAAGGCTGAGGGATCCATCCCCAAAGCTAGTAGATCCCCAGGAATCTATGGAAGTCTCTGGGGATCCAGAGGAGGACAAGTGGCTCTGTGCTTCCACACTGACTCTGGCCTCTGGTAGCCTGTCTGTGCCTTTCTCTTGCTCCAGTTCCCTGGCAGTAGAGCTCCCGTGACCCCAGAGACTCCCCTTCTTGCAGCTCCCAAGAGCCCTAGGGGGCTGAAAAGATAATACAGCCTTTTTGCCTAATTTTCATGGAGCTGGTGGGAGATGGTGTGTTTTCCCCTACCTCAGCCACTCCTCCCTCCAGCCTACCTAGTTTCCACTCCCTCATCCTGAGTGGATTCTGGACTATATAGAAAATCCTCTGCACGGCTCATAGCAAGCCTATAGTTCTAGAGAGAGGATTCATCATGGGGCAGGGGCATAGCTCTAGACAAATTAAGTAAATGGAACTGCTCCCATAAGGAAGTATTAGGTACCATTGACCAGGCCAGCACTTCTGCTGCTGCCAAAATGCACAGTCAGGGGCAATGTGCAAAAGAGGCTTAAAGTCCCTTTATTCTGCCCTGATCCTGCTGCAGCTCTATAGAGATTAGAGCCACTTTTCTTGCGCTGGATTAGACTGGTCTGCTGTAATACACAGCCAGGTGCAATGGCTGGACAGACCTAGGTACAGGCATTCTGCTCACACACCCACTTTCCCAGCCAAGTCCTCTTTCCATTTTATGCTAGCTGTAGGGAAAGAGGCATAAGAATCCCAACATCAGCTCTGAGCCACTGGAGGACCAACTAGTGTTGCCAATGATCATGACTTGTGGAGAATTTCTTTAGGCCCCAAGCTCGTGGAGTTATGTGATTTTGTGAGAATCTCAACTTCTTTTAAGTAAGGCTCTAGCCCTCATCATTGCAGATAAAAGCTTGAGAATAAAAGTTCCAAAAACAAGACAAAGAAAAAGAACACCAAATTTTGACTTAAACATCATGAGGGCTGATTCCTGACTCATTATTTTTGAACACCTGGAGTTGGAAGTACCAGTCCCCTTTTCACTGGGGTAATCTTCCTTGGACTGCTTACACCAGATTGCCAAGTGGCCCCACTGCTCCAGAAGATCAGGCTACATGTATCCGCCCTGGTCTCTGGTTAAAATACAGGACATAGTTCTCTAGAACTGTCAATCAGGTCTCCCTCCCCAGCACCAAATTATTTAAAAATAAGCACAGAAAACGTAGAACATTTTACCAGGATCATAATGCAAAGCTGTTCATTTTATAATTCAAAAAAAGCTTCCGAGAGCAAGGAATAATTTACAGTATGTCAGAGACAAAAGCCTGTTGGACCCATAAGGCCAAATTAAACCAGAGATGAATATGGTCTAGACTTTTTTAATTAGTTAAATTTCCTGTTCATAAATTGTCCATATAACTTTAAAGTGTCTTCTTATTGAGGTGTTTTTAACCTGATAAACCCTTGAAGTTATTGACCAGATCCTAATGTAAATGGATGTAGCTCCACTGAAAGTCCAGGGAACTATTTGGATTTATGCTAGCTGGGGATCTGGTCCATAGGCCCTGATTTCAGAAGTGCCACACATCTGCTGTTCCCATTGAGGCCTATAGTATATATAAAATCTTCATTACTTTTAGGTAACTAAAGAGAGACCATTTTTCAAAGTCGATGTCATGATTGTTGCAATCCATCCTCAGTCACTCAAGATTTCAGGGCCAGATTTTCAAAAGCGTTCAATAACGAGCAGTCCCCACTCTTATCACTGTGGACTTATGAAAATCCATCCACTTCACTTGGAAAATCTGGCCTTATTGTTTCAAATTGACATGTTGTCTTTATATTTACACACGTCAGATTTCTCTTGTCATCCCCCAGTCACAGAACTAAGCTGCGTGTGGTGATGTGTTTATTTTCCAGTTCAGGTAGTTTCATGCACTGGCAACTTAACTTTGAAGAAATAATATATCTAAAAAGGAGATAATCTTAAATCTACCCACTTTAAAGTGAAGAGGGAAAAAAATTCAGTTCACATGATTAACTGTCATAAGCACAATACATACCATCAGAGGTGCCAAAGTCCAGCTTGAAAGGTTTTAAATGTTTCAAGCTGTGCAAGCATGCGTTTCTTCCAACAGGCAGAACCGATTATGATGATCACAGGCAAAACCTTAGTTAAACAGAGGATGTACAATTTTTGTAAATCGTTATGTGGCAATTACTAGTGATTGAAATAAATGGGTCTGAATGTTTATTAGCTTTAGAATTAGTTTTCTCTCCGTTTCCCAACAACTGAAAGAAAGAAGGGATGCTGCAGGTGGCAGAGAAGATTTTTGTCTTCTATGAGGGATGGGCAATGGGGTTCAGATAAAATAAGACCTAATCCTAACCCAAGCTGAGCCTTCCTCAGGCTTTAAAAGGTTTGGTAAACTTATGTGTTTTTCATTTCTGTGTAACCTGTTCTACCTGATTTTAGTCAGGCCCGAATTACCACACCAAAAGTTGTTCCCAAGGAATTCCCTGCTCTGCTATTATTTAATATTGATGTATTCTAGTAGTACTCAGAGGCCAGAATGAGGATCAGCTCCTCATTTGCTAGGTGTGGTACAAGCATATAGGAAGAGATAGAAGAAAGAACCATAGGAAATCCCGAAAGAAGGATGTTGTCATGGGATTCATAACCTAGTTTTACAGACTAAGATCCAGATCCACAAAGATTTTTGATTTCCCATTGATTTCAGTGGGAGTTAGGCACCTAAATATCTTTGAAGATCAGGGCCTACAGTTTTGTCTTGTACTCAAAGCCTGCACTGATTTCACTAAAGGAGTTTTTAAAAAATCAATATAGTTACATTGGTGCACACTCCTGTGTTGACACCCTTAAATCTATTTAACCCTGGCAAAGCTACATTATTGTAAAAAGGGTTTAAATCAAACTAAGAATGGCCACAGAGGACAGGGCTGGCCTAACCATGAGGCAAACTGAGGCGGCCAGGTGCCAGACTGGGGGAGGGGGGCGTCACTAGGACCCAGAGTGTAGAAAATGGTTTCTGCTGGTGGTGCATATGTATTCTCTCTGCTCTAGGTGCACAGAGATGGTGGAGTGCTGTGCTGGAGGAAGGAGGACACAAGAGACATAACAGGTAGGCAGGTGAAAAGGTGAGAGGGAATAACAGAAAGCAGCAGGAGCTGCAGGGAGAGAGAGGAAGAGAAGCCTCTTATGTACCTCTCTAGCACCCTCAGGAGCCTGGACTGATTAACACCAGCTTCTCAGGGAGCTCCCAGTTTCCTGCTGTTTCCCTGAATCTACTTGTGGAGAACAGGCAGTCAACTGAAGTAGAAGGAGCCAGTTAGTCCCTTAAGATGCTGATATCTTCCCTCACTCAGGCCCTGCTACCCTGGGGCAGCATTCAGAAAAAGAAAGGAAGCAAAGGAAGCTTTTCTATCTAAGCAGGAAGGAGCTCTCCTGAGATACATAGACACAAATGTTCACGGTGAGCCTTCCGGCCCCAGTGAGGATGTGAGTGGTGAGGAGATGCCTGATCTTCCAGTTAGTCAGAGTGCAGGTGACCTGGCAGCTACTGCAGCATCCATATCTCCATCTCAAATGGATGCAACCATGCACATTCCTGAAGAAAAGTGTAGATCAGAGAAGAGTGTGGTGGAGGCACAAGAAACAGCTGCTGCTGAGTTTAGTTCCTTAAGTCTAGATGATCCAGGACTGTGGACCCACTTGAGCAGTAGCCTGAGGGACTTCCTTGTACTGCATGGGCCACAGCAAGTGAAAAACTTCATGTTCCCCAAAGACAATGAAAACAGAAGTTTCCATCCAACACATTACTGGTGTGAAATCCCCAATGGTGACAAAGTGGAGAGGCCATGGCTTATGTACTCAAAAACCCAGAATGCTGCATACTGTTTTTGTTGCAAACTCTTCCAGTCTAATGTTCCAGACACATTGGGTTCTACAGGAACAAAGGACTGGAAAAATCTGGCTAGAAATCTGGCGTGCCATGAGAAGGCAGCAAATCACCAGAGAGCATTCCATAGATGGAAAGAGCTTGAGATGCGACTAAGGTTAAAGGCCACCATACATGATCAGCATCAAGAGAAGATTGCATCAGAGTCTCTTTACTGGCAAAATGTTCTGAAAAGGCTCGTTGCCATTGTGAGAATGCTTGCTACCCAAAACCTAGCACTGTGTGGCACTTCAGATAAGCTGTATGTGCCAAACAATGGAAACTTCCTTAAAATTGTGGAGCTGATGGCTGAGTTTGATTCTGTACTCCAAGAGCATCTAAGAAGAGTCACCACCCAAGACATGTACACACACCACTACCTGGGAAAACAATTCAAAATGAGATCATACAGTTACTGACAATAAAAGTCAAACAGAAGATTGTGGCAGATCTGAAGTCAGCAAGACATAACTCTGTTATTCTGGACTGCACACCTGACATCAGCCATATGGAACAAATGACTTAAATCGTGCGTTTTGTAACAACAACAGAACCTAGTGAAAATGTCCATGCAATGGTGACTGTCAGAGAGCATTTTCTAGAATGTATTGACATTGATGATACTACAGGAGCTGGTATGACAAATGTGCTTCGTAAAAAGCTGGAAGATACAGGAATTGCGATAGTTGACGTGAGAGGTCAGGGCTACGATAATGGCGCCAACATGAGAGGAAACAACAGAGGAGTGCACACACGGATCCGAGAGTTAAACCCTTGAGCTTTTTTTGTCTCATGCAGTTCTCATTCATTGAACTTGGTGGTCAGTGATGCAGCATCAGCTTCTAGTGAGGCTGCTGAATTTTTTAATGTAATTCAAAGCATCTATGTATTTTTCTCTGCATCAACGGCAAATTTTGAAGCAACATCTGGGAACATCCTCTCTGACACTGAAACCACTGAGTGCCACACGATGGGAAAGTCAAGTGGGGGCGATAAAGCCTATCAAACACCAAATTGGGAAGATAGATGATGCCACAGTTGCCATTATGGAGGATAATGCTGTGACAGGAACTGTTTGTGGGAGAACAGTGGCAGAGGGAAATGGAATCACCAGAAACATATGTAACTTCAAATTTCTGTGTGGCTTAGTGTTGTGGCATGACATACTGTTTGAAATAAATGTTGTAAGCAAGAGACTCCAAGGTGTTGACCTTGATATATCTGGAGCAATGGAACAACTGGACAAAACAAAGTCATACCTACAGTCTGAAGAGTTCTGAAGAGTGCACAGAAGTTGGCAGAGGAACTTCACACTAAAGCTATTTTCCCACCCATTCAAGAATACAAGAATCACCGAAGAAGAATATATTTTGATTACGAGGCACGGGATAATCCCATAAGAAACCCCAAACAACAATTCAAAGTTGAATTCTTTAACCAGGTGATAGATTGTGCAATACAGTCAGCTGAAGAAAGTTTCATGCAGCTCAAGGAACATAGCAGTATATTTGGGATGTTGTATGATATTCCAAAACTCCTTACTATACCTGAAGAAGACCTATACCAGCAATGCAGGGCACTAGAGACAGTGTTGACACATGATGGCATGCGTGATATTGATGCGAGTGATTTAGGTGATGAACTGAAAGCCCTTTCAAGATACCTCTCAGCAGAATAAACTCCAAAGGCTGTTCTGGAATATATGTGCACAAATAAGATGACCACCCTCTTTCCAAATGCTTTTGTTGCTCTGCACGTACTTCTAACACTTCCTGTAACAGTTGCCAGTGGAGAACGCAGCTTCTACAAGCTGAAGTTAATAAAAACACATCTATGCTCCAAATGACACAGGAGAGGCTGGTCGGCCTTGCAACCATCTCAATAGAGCATCAGCTGGCCCAGACTGTGGACCTTCAGGAAGCTGAAGCAGTTCAAATCTTTGTAACCAAGAAGGCATGAAAAGCACCACTTTGATTATTCAAACAGATAAAAATGCCAGTGTTTACTATGCAGACAAGCGTTTGAAAGTTAAGTGTTACTTAAAATTTTTGAAAAAGGCATTTTAAGTTGTTAGTTCTCCTTTATTGGGGTAGATAGCAGAGCAGTGCCATGAGAGGAGTATAACAGGAAGAAGGCAGAATTGAGACCTTTCAAAGTTTTGGCCCAAGCAAGGGGGTATGGGAGCATCATTTGAGCTCCCCACCTCAGGTGCCAAAATGTTGTGGGCTTGCCCTAACAGAGGGTTTTGCACCAGGCTAATTATGTCAGTTTCAAAGCACACCTTTAGTTAAAACAGTGTGACTTTAAACAGGCTCTGATAGTGCAATCTGATCCATGCAGGCGGAGCCTGATACCATAGAGAGCTCTACCGACTTCTTTTGGAGTCCACTTGGAGGTAAGGGTCTGCCTGTACAGATCCGATTGTGGTTAGTTTGAAAGCTTATCTGAACTTTAACTCTCAATACAAGAAATGATCAATACATCATATTTTGTATAGAAGAGAGTATGAATATATAGACATGATGAACATTAAGGTCAAGATTTTCAAAACTGACCATATTTGGTGCCCCAACTTTTGGGTGCCCAAGCTGAAACACCTTAAAGAAGACTGATTTCCATGGTGAGTACCCATCCTTTGAAAATCTGTCCCCATTCAAAATTGAGGCACCCCAAATCACTAGTCACTTTTGAAAATCTTGGTCTTATGTTACTTAGGCAATAGACACCAGACCACCATCCAGAATAGAAAGGGGCAGATGGTTAGCTGAGGTTAATCGGCATTGCTCCATTGAAAGTCAATGTCGCCGTGCCAGTTTGCTCCAGCTGAGGCTCTGGCCCAAAGTCTTATTTTACAATATAATTAGATTTCACAGCTTTGAAATCACACCGCGGCATAATGGTGTATGAGAAGCCCCTCTGCTCGTGGTTAGCACACTATAACTGTTAAATACATAAAAGAAAAAGTAATTCATATGCATAGGTAGAATGTCACAAATGTAAATAAATTCTGTCAATTACTACACACCAAACTCATTCATTATCAAAATCTTCGCACTGCAGCCAGTATTAAAATAGCCCTGCTGCATGTCTCATCAAAGAAAGATGATTCAATTGCTGTCAAAGAGCACCTGCAGCAGCCATCCATTCAGGCAGAGCCAGTAGAGCAACTCTACTGTTCGAGTAATATAGGTAGCTGTGATGAGATGTTGACAGATGTTTGGCTGCATGTGTGTTCTCTTTGTGTGCTGCCCCAGCCCTGCATAGACAGCTGGCACAGCAGACCTCGAGCAAACTGCCCAATGATCACACGATCCGTTAAGGGATGAAGTCACCTAGACAGGTTTGTTGACGAAGCACAGTACTAGCACCTGGCAGACTCTACAGCGGTGGTTCCCAAACTTTAACAACCTGTGAACCCCTTTCACTAAAATGTCAAGTCTCATGAACCCCCTCCTAAAAATGAATATTTCCGGAGATTTTCTCCTTTACGTGAGTATACATTATAAAAGCAGTGATCTTGGAAATATAAAATTTGTTTTTATGACATGCTTATTACACACTATTTATTATTAATTATTATTTATCTTTACAATGTTTTTATTCACCTGGATCACCTGGATCGAGTGGACTTCAGCTGTCGTTAAGACTGCGCTGATCACAACACGTCTGCCATTCTTCTCGCACTCTTGCCTTTCTTCTCCACGTTCGTCCGAAACGTTTAATGATGTCATCTTCCCATCTTCTTGGAGGCCGACCGGGGGGTCTTTTCTGTTCTCGCGGGTACCACTCAGCAATGATTGCGGTCCACCTGTTATCCGTGAGCCGTGCTGTGTGGCCCGCCCATCGCATCTTGTTATGTCTGCTTTCCATGACAATATCTTTCACACCGCTGCGTTCTCTGATGATTTCATTTGGTATACGATCCAGAAGGGAGATTCCCAACATAGCTCGTTCCATTGCCCTTTCAGCTACCAACAGCCGTTGCTCTTCTCCCTTCGTCAGTGCCCACGTTTCACTGCCATACAGCATGGCTGGCAGCACTGCTGAATTGAAAATATTTTTACGTGTGGTCTTGTCAATTTTTCCTCCATGTTTTTATTACATTATGAAAACGGCAACACTCTTCCAAGATCTCACTTTCGTAGCTTGTATCACTTTGAATAAGCCTGTTATAAGACAAGGCTCCTAGGTTTCATCAAGGAGTATCAGATGTGAAACAGCATGAAGTTATTTAAGAAGCCAACTCAAAGAGTTCCTCTTACACAAGCATTCAGGTGTTGAGCAGTCCAGGCAAACAACACACGTTACAACAAAGCTTAAACTTGTTCTTCATAATCATTTTAAAAACAATACTAGCTGCCTATTTAATTTTAAAAACAGCAAAAAATATCCACCTCCCTTTCCATTTCTTATAAGGAGTCTTGAAGTTTAAATCTCCTCAGTGTGATACATATGCTTGCTTTGATCTGCTTAGCTCTTGAAAGTCATACTGCCCGGAGTTCCTAGGGACAGCTCTGTCCGCCATTAGGGAATTTTTCCCCAAGAACCCCTTGCAACATTTTGCGAACCCCCAGGGGTTCACGAACCCCAGTTTGGGAACCACTGCTCTACAGGGATACTAAGACAGGAATGCCTGTGACAATGGACGCAGTTCAGTGGTGGGACTCTCCACTGATTCCTAGGCTGGCCATAGATACTTTCTCTGAGACTTTCTCTTCTTACTACAGCAGCAATTACTCTGCTTTCTTGCATGTAGATTTAATAAAGCTTTCTGAGCAAACACCAGCATTTTGTATTTGATGTAATAGAATATTAATTTCAATCTATATAGTGCTTTCCATCTAATGATTTCAAAGCAGGATTTGGGTCCTGGTTAAAGAAAACTTTCTTATCAGGATCACACATAACATATGCTTAACTTTAAGCACATATGTAAGGATCACTGAAGTCAGTGGGACTAAACACACACTTAAAGTTAAGGAAGTCCTTAAGTGTTGTCCAGAATAAGCATGTGTATAAATATTTTCCTGGCTCAGGGTCCAAACAAATGTAGGTTCAAAGCACCCGGATGAAGTTGGTATTGTTATGTCCATTTTACATACCACAGCAATTGTGACTTGTCCAGGGCCACACAGAAAATCAGTGGCAGAGTTGGGTGTAGAACTAGGATCTCCTGACTACTATGCCTATGTCTGACCTACAGTATCATTCTTCTTTCATTGCTTGAGATATAACATGAAATAAGAGCAGTAACTGGAACTCAAAAGAACAGTAACAAGACAAAATTAGTTGATCTTTTCAGATTTGGGTTTATTATTATTATTATTTTACTGAGCATTTTATAATGAATGCTTGTACCAAATATCAAGCATCTGTATATATTAAATATATATATATATATACATCTGTCATGTAAATAAGTGTTTATGTCTAAACATATATTAGTGCATGTATTAACGAGATAGCACATACACTCCATATCAGATAAATATAGTTACGCCACACTTTCATTTAAATTTGTAATGGAAAGTATCAGATCCAAGACGAAATCAAAGAGGTTGATTAATACCAGAAAAGGAATACATAAAATTGGAGACAGAATGGATGCCTGCAAATCTTACTCTTTTGTACCTAAGGTCACTAATTTAATTTTCTCCTCCCATACATGTGTTTTTTGTTTTTTAATTTTCCAGGAATTCTTGACTATTTATTCTATAGTTAACCAAAAGGAGCGCGAGGGTGAAGCACGCGCTGTGGGAAATGTCTCAGTGATATGTTTTCTTTGTTGAAAGTTGCTGAGGAACTGAGTTGGTGTAACTGAATAAACACTAGCGATCCCACTATTTACAGGGGCGTGTAATATGAACATCAATTAATGTCAAATGTATGCTTAATGGCTCAGACACTGCCATGTGTCACATTCCCAACACCCAGCAAAGAATTATTCCATAGCTACCTTGAAATCAAATTGAAAGTGTTTTTTTTTTAAATCTGCAGATATGTGTAAAGGCAGATGGCTTGTTTATATATGATTTTAATAAGAACAATGTTTTTCTAATAAAATCTTGTGCGATTCATCCAGCATGTAAAACACAACAAAACCAAAATAACAAATAAGACTTTACATACACACACACACACACACACACACACACACACTGCTGAAATGTTGTCCTCATGCTTGATTAGTGATGAGCTACCCTCCGTCCTTACCCTTGCTTCCTGGCTGCATGGAGGGGGAGGGGGATTTGTACTTTGTGTACAAAGAAGCATAAGATGTTGTTGTACTATTTTGTTTCCTCTTTGGCAATTCCTTTAACAGTAAATTGTAGCTGTCCTTTCCACACCCCTCCTCTCTCCCACATCCAACACTAAACTTGACTTTAAATGTGGGTGGGATCATGAAAGGGATAATAGAGGTTAGGCCACTGGCATTCAATGAATTGCCTGTCCCTGATCTACTTCCAATCTCACTTGTCCTCCCTCTTCTCCTCCCACTGCTAATATTCCTCCCACTGCTGCATGCTTCGCAGATGTTTTCTTATCATGCTACCGAGTGGTTGTTTTTTCAAGTGGCTTCTTAACACAGATGTTCTTCAGGCAAGTGACCTCCTAATCTTCTGTTGACACTGTTTTTCTTACACAAACAACAGATTGCTTTGCTGGGTTACTTCTCAACTAGCGAAAAATAAAAAACCGAACACATAAGACAGTGAAGCCAATCATTGTGGGGTTTAAACACCTACCAGTAATATTGTAAGACATCTGTGGCCACCTGGGGTTTCACAGTTATCACTATGTTTCACACTGTGACGCCCCTGAAATTCCTCCTGCTCCAAAAACACAGGCCCCCTACTCAGCCATAGGGGAACTCCTTTCACTGTTCGCAATATAGGACCTATGATTCACAGTTGCGCAGTTCTGATTCTGTCCAATAGAGAACAGTGGTACATACCACTCCTCCACACCATTTCATTACAGTATTTTGCCATTTGATATACACCTACCAAAACCCAAAACATAATATAACTCAGTTGTTTCTATGCTGAGATCTGGATTTATAACAGTTAGTGGATTCCTGCCACGCCTCTCTTTTAATTGCATTTGTACACCAAAGTATTTTGTTTGTTGGGGATGGGATTTATTTTTTTATTGTGCCCTAGCATCTTCTTTCATTTTTAATAGAAAGATCAGTTCTGGTCACTAAAGCATACGTATTCTACAGCTGCATATGTGCTGCAGGTCACCATGTGATATTGGGGGGTGCTGCCCTTGCACCCGCCTAGTTATTCCACCAACATTTTAGAATTAGTTTGAGATAAATCATTGGGGGATGGACAAAAGGCTCACTGGCGGCTGGTTTTCAGAAAGGATTGTGAGGTAAGGTAGCTGTGTAGAAATGTCATTGGGCTGGGGCACAGTGTGGGAGCAGAAGTGTGACAGGGTGTACCTACCTCGCACTGGTTCAGCAGGGGTTAAGCTCACTTTGGGCCAAGGAGGCACGCCCCTTGTCCCTGGTGGGCATACTCCAGCTGGAACCAGGATATATAAGGGAGCAGCTCAGCTCAGTCTGGGCTGACCACCGAAGGGAGCAGAAGTGCATTGCAGGCTCCTGAAAAGAAACTGCTGGTACCCCAGGAGGCAGAGGCCAGATGGGCTGTGGTGCCAACTGACTCCCAACCAACTGACACCGCAGATGGAGGAGAGACCGCAGAACCCCTGAGACTGCCAGCTGTGGAAGGATGGGTAGGAAGTAGCCATGGGGACCTAACCATTCATCTAGATGTAGAACCGGGGTTTGACTCAGTGTATTTCAGAAGGATTCCTGCTGAGTTGGTGGCGGATAACCCCACCGCAGACAGGGCCCTGGGCTGGGACCCTGTGGAGTAGGAGGGCCCGGGTCCCCCTACCCTGGCTGCTGCCTATCCCCCTTTGGCCACTAGGCTGCACTGCACTTCCCAGAAGGGCAGTCCTATTGACTCTGCCCTCTGGGTTGCACTGCCCTGCCAGAAGGGGTAGTCCTATTAACTCTGGGCACTGGGCCACACTGTCCTGCCGCAAGAGGTAGTCCGGTTGACTGTGGCTACTGGGCCACACTGCCCTATCTAGAAGGGAGGTCCTATCGACTCAGGCCTTTCTGCCCAACAAATAGGGCTGCTGCATGGACTCCGACCATTAGGCAACTCTGCCTTCGGAGTCAGGGCTGCTGTGGCGACTTGGGAGTCTAGATCGCTTAGGCTGCCCAAGTTTTACTTTAATTCCCCCACAACCCGGCACCCCCTGACAGGGTGGACCTAGTCTGCGACAAGAAGAAAGACAGAAAATAAATAAACTTAAAGTGAGGTTGGGATAGTGACCAGAGATCGGCTTCACCTCTGGTATAAAGTGGCATAGCTGATTACTTACATTTTGACTTCACTGGAATTTTGCCAGTTTAAACCAGTTGCAGATCTGGCCTGTACTTTTGATGTTGAGGGTGCTCAGCATGTTCCAAGACCATGTCCTTAGAGAGGCGACATGGCCTAGGGGAATGGTCAGTGTTAGGAATCAGAAAATTGTGAGTCAAGTAACTTCACCCCTCTGTTCCAGTTTCTTCTTCTGTAAAGGAGTATAATGACAGGTGCAGTAAAAAATTAGAATGATATAAAATCAACATGGTGCATGTTAAATGGATTAACAGCTGTCTAACAGATGGGTCTCAAAATGTAATCGTAAATGTGGAGTCATCATCAAGTGGGTGTGCTTCCAGTGAGGTCCCCCAGAAATCATTTCATGGCCCTATACTATTTAACATTTTTATCCATGACTTGGAAGGAAACATAAAATAATCACTGATAAAGTTTGCAGATGACTCAAAAGTTGGGGGAGAGGTAAATAATGAAGAGGAGAGGGCACTTAGTCAAATCACTTAGTAAGCTGGATGCAAGGAAACAATGTGTTTTAATATGGCTAAATATAAATGTATACATGTAGGAACAAAGGATGGTGGCCATACTTATAGGCTGGGGGACTCTATGCTGGGAAGCAATGATGCTGGGAAAGATTTTAAGTGGGAGGGTGGATAATCAACTCCCAGTGAAATGCTGTGGCCAAAAGGGCTAATGTTTTCCTGGGATGCATAAAAAAGGGAATCATGAATAGGAGTAGAGAGGTTATTTTACCTTGTATTTGGCACTTGAGTGACTGCTGCTGGAATACTGTCTGCAGTTCTGGTGTCCACAGTTCAAGAGGGATGTTGATAAATTGGAAAGGGTTCAGAGAAGAAGCATGGGCATTATTAAAGGATTAGAAAACCTGCCTTGTAGCGATAGACTCAGATAAGGCATACATTTTTTAACAGTGACAGTAATTAACCATTGGAACAATTTTCCAAGGGTCATGGTGAATTCTCCATCACTGACAATTTTAAATCAAGATTGGATGTTTTCTGACAGATATGCTGTAGGAATTATTCTGGGGACATTGTATGGCCTGTGTTATACAGGAAGTCAGACTAGATGATCACAATGGTCCCTTCTTCCCTTGGAATCTATGCATAAATAAATAATACTTACTTACACGGCCTGATTTGTAACTGTGTTCCCAGTTTTATGCCAGTGAAATCAACAGAAAACTTGCAATGAAGTTTTAGTCCCAGTGTATTTACCTTTCATATGTGATTAGCTAATGCTTCTTGAGTGCTTTGAAGGTATAAGACTCCAAGAGTTCTTTCTACTTTAGGAGACTTATCTAAATGTCCACAATTTAGGGAGCCCCAATCTTTTTTGAGCTTAACAATGGGGTAATTAAAGGGCTATCCAGTTTTCAAAATAGTATATCCACTGGCTAGCTTTCTACACCCAGTGGTAAAGATAAAGTGCTCTGTGACTTCTATTTAGAAATAAGAGCACAGGGCCTGAACCAACCAGATTAAGAATGAAAATATTCAGTAAGTGATATGTATTTTTTTCTGCTACACACTCTTTTCAAGGCCTAAAAAATGGCTCCTCCCACCTCCACCTTAAAAATAAGTAGAGGGTTTTGTTCATGTCCAGAGCTCAGACCAAAAATGCCCACCGAGTCTGGGAATTCCTCTCAGACAGAACATACATCTAATTTCAGAGGTCTGCCCATCCCACTGGTGATTTTGTTACATTGGGAAAATCTCAGAGCCCTGGTTAAAAGAAAAAGGAGGGAACGGGGTGTTTTTCCATGGAAGGATATAAAGAGAATCTCAAGCCAAGAAGAAGAAAGAGGGGAGAAAGCGAAAAAATTTTTAAAAAAAATCCTGCCTTGAAAATACATTAAATGGCTGAATAATTTCAAGAGTGAGTACAGAATAGTACTGGAAGGACTAACAGAAACAAAGTAGCTGACTTTGAAAGAAAGTGGAAAGTACTTCTGATTGGATTTCTACTAGCTGTGGGAAAGCTACTAAAAAAAAAGTGGGAAATGTTTAAGCAACTGTTGGAGAGAGTGCAGCTGAAATTCTTCCCAGTTAAATCTAAACAGGGAAAAGTGCAACATAGGCCATTGTGGTTAGGCAAGGAATGAGATGCAAAGAGTTTTACAAGCAGTAAGCTGAAAGCTTTTTAAAAATATATAAACAAATCTGGTGTGGAGGATTTGGAAGTACTTTGTGTAAAAATAAGCAGAAGTAAGTTAAAGGATCAAATTAAAAGAGCAAATGGAATTACTGAATGCTAAACTGCATAAATACTTCAGCTGACAACAATGGACTCTTTAGCTATGTTCACATTATAGAACAAGGAAAAAAGAACAGCGGTCTCCTAAAAACACAAAAAAATGAGAAGCAGGGGCAATGGAAATGGTACTAATAATAGTACAGAGATGGAAGGAGAAAACAAGTATTATATTACAATACCTGATTTAGAGCCCGATCCTACATGCATTGAAGTATATCACAAAACTCTCAATGGGACAGATCTTCAGCTGCCCAAATGGCAGAGCAGAGACAGAAGTGGCTATATGCCACCTTTCCAATCTTCCTCAACTCCAGTCTCTCAAGTCTGGTGCAACTTAGAGCAGCCTCAAAGTTGATGTAAATTGTAATTGGTGTCAATGATCCTGAAGGGACTGGCAGCCAGGAATCACCGAGGTGCAGCTGTTCTCTGGCCACATGCTCCATGTGGCCCCATGATGCAGGCTGAGAGTGGGGGTGGTATTAAGACATAATGACAGCTCTGTATCACTTGGGGATTCCCATTACAGTAGTGGAATCCCAAGGTAGCCCACTAGTAGTGACATCAGCTTCCTAGCGATTTTGCTTACCTTATGCATTATGCCAATAAATGGAAAAGAGAATTACAAAAGAAATATAGAATAACATGTTATATCGCTAAGTTAAAGAGTCTTGCCATCTACTGACCAAGAAATGGATTTGTTAATTAGAATATTATTAACAACACTTTATTTGGTTTGCAATAGTGTGGACAATACACTAGACTCTTTCTGAACATATTATAAGATCCAGTCCTAAAGAGCTCAAACACCAAGAAGACAAGCAACATACAAAGGGATGCAGTAGTGTAGAGAAAACACAATGGGAGAGCACAGAGTATATGCACAACTGTTGGACATGGAAGACCTACATTCTTTGGGGGATCCATTGTGCTCATCTTTGAAAATCTGGGCGTAAAAGTCCATGTTTTCAGAATATATGTTAATCTTCTTTTCAATGGAGATGAGACGATTTTAAGATGACCGAATAGACAGCTTCAAAATAACAAAGAAGCTGATAATAAAGCACAAGATAAACCATCCTCTAAGCTGTGAGGCTCAACAACCATGAAACATAGGCCAACAATTATCAACGTAAGAATAAACAGAGAATCCAGTAAAAACTTTTTTCTCTAAGAGCAGTCAACACATAGGATAAATTGCCAAAATAGGCCGTAAAAGCACATTTGCATGAATGATTTAAGCAGTTTTATGGAGAAGGTCAAGAAACATAAAAAAACTAGAAGATGGAAGTGAGATAAATGTAATGAGGGCAAAAGGAGGCTACTTGATCAACATGCAGACTGCATGTGGACTACAAAGATTACTATAAACAGACAATGAAATTAATTATTATTATTTGTTTTATTACTTAGTATTTATTTGTTTGAATAGAGCCAAATGAGTGCTAGATGCTTACAATGGAATTATCAGCAAGGGTTTGTTTACAAGGTCTATAAGAATGAGCCCAATTTCCTTTTTTAACCATTACGATAAAGGCCTTATTATTGGAAATATTGGACCAGACCAATGGAAGCAAAGAGTGCTTATCACCTTCCAGGAGTAGGTCCATTATTATAAACATTAGCTTTTAATTAGCAGAATATTCTTGTCTTATAGAACTATTTAGCTCTATTTAAAGTTGTGCCTGAACCGAAATCTAAACCCCAAATTTTGGAACAGTTCAGATCTGCCCCAGAACTTAGTTGCTCAGCTCTACTTCTGGGCCAGCTCCCCAGTTAGTGTAAATCAGTCTAACTTCATTGACTTTGGTGGCATTATACCAGTTTACACCAGCAGAGGATCTAGCTCTATATTTTTAATTCCAAAAACTTAAACTGGAGAAGGCATGCAGAGCCAAAAGGACTTTTCTGGATGGAGTAATCCTTTGATCCATCTGTGTCTCTACACCAGTCCTTTAAAACAGTGTTAGACAATTATCCAAAAGCCATGCTCAAAAAGTAAATGGCAGTGGAATATGATTACTGCTATTACTTAACATGACATTTGTCATTCCGTTTCCTCACAACAGCACCACTAGCCTCCTCCTTCTCAATCAGATTTGCCCTAAGGCATGATGTTCATACGTCAACATTTTTGTTTCCAGTAAATTTAATGCACATGAGTGTTGCTGTATTGACAGCACTGGAGACTCTAGTCCTGCTCTGTTGATACATACAATAGATATCAATGCAAGCTTCTTCTTTGCTATCCTGACAACAAGCCTCAGTGTTGTTCTTGAGAGCCTGCCTCTAGGCATGAGAAGGACCCGTCTCTGCTCTCTAGCCAGTCCTTTGCCTCTTTGCTGAGGGTACCAATTATTGACCATTGTGACTGTGGGTTTTTTGCAACATGATCGTTTGTCCATTGAAATTGGACTGAAGCCACCAACTAATTTCTTATAGTTGAACAGCCACAAGATGGTGACGAGTATTAATCACTACTACCATTGGCTGGTTTGAAGGCAGTCACCTACAAGCTGTATCCCATTACCAATCCCTCTCTAGTGTCGAATCATGTTAGCACAGAAAATGACTAGTTCAGTGGATTTGGCATGGGAGGAAAGAAATGTAGCAAAATTGCATTATTCCAGTGAAAACACCTGGATGCCCTTAGGAAATAAATATAACAACTCTATTATTGTACTGAGAAAAATCATCACTTAAGAATTTTTAAAGGGAGAAATAATTTGAAATCATCTTATTGCTTTTATATATCAGAAACAGCTTGGTAAAACAGCTCCTTCTTCACTATTGTCGAAAGTTCTGACACATGGGTGGCATGAGCAAAATGCAGGTTTTCTGTCCGGCTAAAATATCAGGGTACAAGATTGTTCATTGTGCTGACTGGTTCCGCTTTAAAATTAAAAGCCTTGATAAATGTTTGTTCCTATGCTGTGCCAAAAAAAATTAAAAATCTCACTTACAGAAGTTATGGATGTTCCTTTATGCTTCCTAAAAATGCTACTGAATTAGGACCTGAATCTGCAACTCATACACAAAACAAAGTAGCACATACTGACATGAAATAACAATTGATGCTTGATATAAATAAGGAGTTGAAGAATTTGGCCCTAAAATTGGAGTAACTTTCACTCAGCTTTCTTGCTTCTCTCTTAATGAAGTGTGACAATTTTGGATGATTTAGTATAGTATATAAGTGCCAGTCCTGTGAATCGATAGGAGAACAAGGCACTTGGCACTCACAGGACCCGGCCTATAGAACTTTTCCACCATTACCACAAAGACTCTAATGCTAGAACTCTACAGCATACAGAAAAGCCTCCCTTCTGAACTTATAGGGCATGTTGCCTGGACTGTCATTCTTGGAGTCCATCTTAAACTGCAGTTCAGAATTAAAAGTGAATTTCATCACTGTGCACAAGGCCCATGAATCACTTAAGTCCCCCTTAAGACTTCAAAATAGGGTTTAAGTGGGATTTAGCAGTCCATAGGCCTTGTCCTAGACCCCTGCACAGGGATGAATTTCACGCCCAAAGCTCTATACAAATGGATGAAATGTGTCATTTTTATTCAATAGAAATCTACTCTGAATTTCTAAGTTTTGGACTCTGAGACAAAGGAACTTCCTGTTAATGGGGTGCCTTTAGGACTCCAACTACATATCACTCAGGGCCGGTCTACACTTAAAAGGCTGCAGTGGCACAGCTGTGCCTCTGTAGTGCGTCAGTGTAGACATGACCAACATCGATGGGCAAGCTTCTCCCATCACCATATGTACTCCACCTCCCTGAGAGGCGGTAGCTGTGTCGATGGGAAAAGTTCTCCTGTTGACATAGTGCTGTCCACAGTGGGGGTTAGGTCAGTATATAACTGCATCACTCAGGGGTGTGGAGTTTTTACACCCTTGAGCGACAGTTATAGCGACCTAATTTCCTAGTATGGACCTTGCCTCAGGTACATCTGGGGAGGATACCATGTAAATGCACTGACTAGAATTAATTGAAAGCCTACATTTATTTTTAAATATGTATTAAGGAAACTCCACGATCCATTCTGTTCATAAAAATGTGAGTTCCTTTTCAACGCTGAAGTTTTGGGCAGTTAATGGAGCTAAGCTCATATCCCATACCCTGGAACAAAAGAGAGGCAATGTCATATGTCTCCTTGCAAAGTTATCTTAAACTTATTCTACTTTTTCCCTGCTGTGAAACCCCATATTTTCCTTTTTTTCTTTCCAATAACTGTGATTTACACAAAAGAATAGCACATCCTCCATATTGCCACAGATAGCAAAATCCCTCCCCCACTAGCCATTCTTTATTTGGCTTCCTGCACTATAAGAAATTATTGTTCAGTTTAGGGACAAGACAAGAGGGAGTATCTAACAGCTCAGAGACTCATTCTGCTGTAACCCTTAAGAGAATATTCCCAGTGATTTCAATTGGGGCTACTCACGTGGGTAAAGGCTACAGGGTCTGTCTTTTCCCCTTCAATATAGCACCTATTTTTTTGGCGTCTTAAATTTCTTCTCTCTCCAGTTACCATGATTTTTGTTTTAATTTACGTATCTTCAAACTCCTTTTACTGCACTTCATCTCAAACATTCTAAGGTTCTTTTTAAACAAAGAGAGGGAAATGGACATTAACCACACAGTAGTACATAATATGTCAGTGAAGGGCAAATTCTCAAAACCTGAGACCTCACTTCTCTTCACAAAAATGTAGGAGCAACTGTGCATCTACGCTGATAGGTACAATAACCATGACTGTGTATGCAAATTCAATATTGTATACACAAATGGCTAGTAAAGATTCTGACTAACCATTTATCCCAAATTAGCTTACACAAATCATGGCAACTATTCACAAACATGTAATATGCAAATGCATGCACAACGTTATGCTTGGACCTCAGGTCTCTTTTTGAAAAAGAACCCTTATATTTCTTTCCCTGTATCTCAAAAGCATATCATCCAATTCTGATGCCAAGATATGCTTAATCTGAGGAGCCCAGTCCTCATACCTAGATACTGAAATTGGCATCTGCATATCTAAATGATGTGGTTTCCTAAGTTCTGATTTCACAGACCAGACTAGAGCCTTTTAATATAAAACAGTTGAACATTGGGGAACACCTGATAAAAGGAAAACTGGAACTGAACCAACCTTGGTTTTTCAAGACCAAATATTTTAGAGATGGTCCTCAACAGAAATCTGTTATCAGAACCACCTTGAACTTTGGTTCAAATTAAACAGAGCTTGCATATTAGCCACCTCTAGTTTCAGCTCATCTCTACTTAATAAATAAGCTGATGTGAAAAAAACTCCACCCAGAAAGAACCCCTCTTTTTCTCTTAAAACAAAACAAAACAAAACACATTTTCCATCTCTTCCTCTGTGATACCAAAGACAGATTATGTGTAGCTTGTATGACTTAGATTTATCAAGATAATTGAGGGATAATTTTCTCAGCAATTCCCATCATCATTTTTAAAGGCAGGGATGATTATGTTCCTCTGTCACCCATCTGAAAAAATACAGTGTGCTCATGTAATTTGAACATTCCAGCAAGAATGTGAGCCCATCGGTTTGGACTCTGGCTAATCACTCTGCCATTAGGCCATCCTCTTAATAATTGTTAACAGCATCTCCCTTTCAGAAATGAACAGCCACACCTTCAGTTTCTCTCCTCTCTCCTTGCCACGTTTCCAATCACTTTCAAATCCAAATTTCCTTGCGGCTTATGATTATAAATTATTAAAAATTAATTGATGCCTCATGAAAAACATTGGAGACAATTATACATTTGTAGTACATATGCTATATTTCTTTATATTACTAGGAACATTTGCATGAAAACAGGATCTTATTTCCTTAAACTACACCAAAATTAAGCTCCATGTCCCCACCTATAAGGCTCCATGCAACTTTGTCTATGAGTGCAGGTGGATTCTCTTCTCATTTACACCAGTTTTCTATCCACGTATCTTCATTTTTTAAAATGGAATTACTCTTGATTTGCACCTAGTGTGAGCAGAGAATCAGACCCAGTTACTCTCGTTTGTCCACTTTTCGCACCTCCCCAGATCCCATTTGCTCTACCAAATTTTGATAACTCTGGTATCTATTACCATAATAAGCCTGCTTATTTTGAAATAGAATCCCTCAGCTGCAATGTCATGTGTCTTCAAGACCCATCATGTTGACCACCTATGTTGATTAGGTTATTTGTATTTTGATCTACTTTAACTATGGGGAATGGGTTTATATCCAGATATTTGAATCTACTACTGTTGGTCCCTGACATTTGAAAGGATTTATATTTGAGGTCTCAGTTTTTGACTATCTTTAGTATTAATGTAAAACAAGAAAAATTGGACATGTTAATAATATAGTAATTTGTCCCATTAGTAGTTTGAATCCTGATTTCTATCTCTCTCCTTGGTTGACAAGGATAAAACATGTCCATTAAACATAAAAAATAGCTGTTTCTAAACATGGATTTGCAACAGAAGCTTATGCAAGGGTTTCAGGCGCAAAGAAGTCCTCACTAGACCTTCTTTGCAATGTGATAGGTTTCAGTGTAGTAGCCGTGTTAGTCTGTGTCAGCAAAATGAAAATAAGAAAGAAAAACTTGTAGCACCTTAGAGACTAACAAATTTATTTCAGCATAAGCTTTCGTGGGTTAGTACCCACTTCATCGGATGCATGGAATGAAACATACAGTAGACAGATATTTATACAGTCAGAGAAACATGATAAGGTGGAGGTGCATAGACCAACCTTAAGAGGCTAATTAATTGAGAGGAACCATAACAGCAGGGGAAGAAAAACCTTTGAGGTCCTCATTCACACCTGTGTGACCATCTTGTTTATCACTTCAAAGGTTTTTCTTCCCCTGCTGTTATGGTTCCTCTCAATTAATTAGCCTCTTAAGGTTGGTCTATGCACCTCCACCTTATCATGTTTCTCTGACTGTATAAATATCTGTCTACTGTATGTTTCATTCCATGCATCCGATGAAGTGGGTACTAACCCACGAAAGCTTATGCTGAAATAAATTTGTTAGTCTCTAAGGTGCTACAAGTTTTTCTTTCTTATTTTCATTTTGCTGACACAGACTAACACGGCTACTACACTGAAACCTAAATTTATTTCAGGATAAGCTTTCGTGGGTTAGTACCCACTTCATCGGATGCATGGAATGAAACATACAGTAGACAGATATTTATACAGTCAGAGAAACATGATAAGGTGGAGGTGCATAGACCAACCTTAAGAGGCTAATTAATTGAGAGGAACCATAACAGCAGGGGAAGAAAAACCTTTGAAGTGATAAACAAGATGGTCACACAGGTGTGAATGAGGATCGTTAACTTAAGGGAAATAGATTCAATTAACGTAATGGCCGAGCCATTCGAGGTCCTTATTTAATCCTGAGGTAATGCAATCTAGTTTGCATATCAATTTGAGTTCAACAGTTTCTCTTTGAAGTCTGTTTTTCGAGTTAATCTGTCGCAACACTGCTACCCTCAAGTCTGTCAGTGAGTGATTATGGAGGTTGAAGTGTTCTCCTACTGGTTTTTGAATGTAATGATTCCTGATGTCAGATTTATGTCCATTTATTCTTTTGCGTAGAGACTGTCCGGTTTGGCCAATGTACATGGCAGAGGGGCATTGCTGGCACATGATGGCATATATCACATTGGTAGATGTGCAGGTGAATGAGCCCCTGATGGTGTGGCGGATGTGATTAGGCCCTGTGATGGTATCACTTGAATCGATATGTGGACAGAGTTGGCATCGGGCTTTGTTGCAAGGATAGGTTCCTGGGTTAGTGTTTTTGTTGTATGGTGTGTGGTTGCTGGTGAGTATTTGCTTCAGGTTGGGGGGCTGTCTGTAAGCGAGGATTGGTCTGTCCTCCAAGATCTGTGAGAGTGAGGGATCATCTTTTAGGATAGGTTGTAGATCTTTGATGATGCGCTGGAGAGGTTTTAGTTGGGGGCTAAAGGTGACAGCTAGTGGTGTTCTGTTATTTTCTTTTTTGGGCCTGTCTTGTAGTAGGTGACTCCTGGGTACTCTTCTGGCTCTGTCAATCTGTTTTTTCACTTCAGCAGGTGGGTATTGTAGTTGTAAGAATGCTTGATAGAGATCTTGTAGGTGTTTGTCTCTGTCTGAGGGATTGGAGCAAGTGCGGTTGTATCTTAGAGCTTGGCTGTAAACAATGGATCGTGTGGTGTGTCCAGGATGGAAGCTGGAAGCATGTAGGTAAGTATAGCGGTCAGTAGGTTTCCGGTATAGGGTGGTGTTTATGTGACCATCACTTATTAGCACAGTGGTGTCTAGGAAATGGACCGCTTGTGTGGACTGGTCTAGGCTGAGGTTGATGGTGGGATGGAAATTGTTGAAATCATGGTGGAATTCCTCAAGGGCTTCTTTTCCATGGGTCCAAATGATGAAGATATCATCAATGTAGCGCAAGTAGAGTAGGGGTGTTAGGTGACGAGAGCTGAGGAAGTGTTGTTCTAAGTCAGCCATAAAAATGTTGGCATACTGTGGGGCCATACGGGTACCCATAGCAGTGCCACTGACTTGGAGGTATATATTGTCCCCAAATGTGAAATAGTTGTGGGTGAGGACAAAATCACAAAGTTCGGCCACCAGGTTAGCCGTGGTAGTATCGGGGATACTGTTCCTGACAGCTTGTAGTCCATCGTTGTGTGGAATGTTAGTGTAGTTAGGGGGGAGGGATAGCTCAGTGGTTTGAGCACTGGCCTGCTAAACCCAGGATTGAGAGTTCAATCCTTGAGGGGGCCATTTAGGGATCTGGGGCAAAAAAATTGGGGATTGGTCCTGCTTTAAGCAGGGGGTTGGACTAGATGACCTCTTAAGGTCCCTTCCAACCCTGATATTCTATGATTCTATGTAGAGGGCTTCTACATCCATAGTGGCCAGGATGGTGTTGTCTGGAAGATCACCGATGGATTGTAGTTTCCTCAGGAAGTCAGTGGTGTCACGAAGATAGCT
The DNA here is from genome assembly GCA_033296515.1 of Macrochelys suwanniensis. Classification (NCBI taxonomy): domain Eukaryota; kingdom Metazoa; phylum Chordata; order Testudines; family Chelydridae; genus Macrochelys; species Macrochelys suwanniensis. The sequence goes on along the minus strand of CM065777.1, from coordinate 154,548,241 downwards.
GGGAGTGCTGGTAGCATAGGGCCTGAGGAGAGAGTCTATATAGCCAGACAATCCTGCTGTTAGGGTGCCATGTGTATACAATATTGCAATGTGTATACAATATTGTTCATGTACCTTGTATGCTACATCCAGACATTTTATAAATGGAACCCAGTATAGCTGCTTGTGCTGCCTTTTGCTCATGTCCTGTCCAGTTTTAAACTTCAACAAACTTCATCTCTCCTGGCCCCTACTAACAAAAAACCTTCCCAGGTAAGCCGATTAAAAAAAAATCACCGTGAGTAAAAATAAAATCTAAGTCAACTATAAGAAACTTTGAAAAACAGGACCATAATGTTGACTTCCAGTTAGCTAAGCAGGAATTTTGTAGGAGGGTTAAGAAGATCTTTTGAAATGAAATGTAAATTATTCACTATCCGGAACGTTCAAAGTACTTCAACATTCTACCCATGAGTTTGTCTGACCTGATTGGCAGCAAAATAAATATGATGGGTGGTCTGTTTAAGGCACCTGTCCAAGTCCAATCACATTACATTTTCATAGTATCAACATTTGAAAACACTATAACTGTTGCATTAACAAAAGTGCACGGGAATATCTCCAAAGCAGATGGCAACTAGCACATCACAAAAACATGCAGATCCCTGAGCCAATTTCTATAGTTAAACAGCATTTACCACAGAGCAAAGGAAAGAGTAATTAGCATATTCAGACTTTCAGAACTTCCCAACATCAGATTCACACTGGGGACAGTAAAAGAGTAATCACTCTCATGTACTATTTGGTATCATTAGCACCAGGCACAGTTTGCAAAGGAGTTTACTTTGCTTAGTGATGCCCTTTGAATCTGAGACACTATGCAAGTCATTTTGAAAATATAGGCTAACTTGTAGTGTAATAAAAATCCAATCAAAGATCTTCATATCACAAACATTTAAGTGCTTGGACCAATCAATTCTTCACAGAGATATTCATCTTCACATATCCATTTTTATTATAATATCTGTACATATCTAATAAAGGCCACATTTTCAGACATTGGGGCACCTAAAAATACTCACATATTTCATGCAGCATTTGTTCACACAACACATGACATGTGCACACACCATTTGTAAATATTTCTTAGACACCAAAGGGCCTAATTATACTCTCAATTGCACCAGTGCAAACCTAGACTTCAGTGGATTCAGTATGAATTTGCACTGATTTAACTGAGATTTTGCACATTGTCTGAAAACCTAGCCCTGTATGTACAGTAGTGCTTGTTGAGTTATCCTGGTTCATTGTTGCCCAAATGTTTTATTTTTAGAATATCTTTAAGTGAACTAGGTTCTAGTGAAAAGTGCCAGACTGACATGGAATGATGTCCATCCCTTACTTGTATGGCTGAGTGCTTACATAAGTACAGGAATAATGGTGGCACGCCTAGGTTCAGAGAAGTTACAACATTAACCGTGGCCAATCTAGCTTCCTTACATTGACCAGCTAATATTCCTCAGTTTTCTTTAGCTTCTCTGCTGAGGGTGACAAGAAGAGTTTTTGTTATTGCTAACTGTGGTAGTAATTTGTATGATGTGGATAAATGTCCAGTAGTAACAGAGCTGAGGACACTAGTTTGTTTCACATTCCCATCAGAAAGCAATGAGTCACTAGCAATCTGAAGTGGGTTTGAATTGAATCAGTCCTCTGAGACATCCAACCCTCAGATTTCTCAAGATACTAATAGGTCAAATGCTAATACTATGGCCATGACTTGAAGTCCAATAACAGAAGGTTAAAAGTAGAAACATAAAGTCCAAGTAAATAAAATCTATAGAGAACAACCATCTTACTAAGCTTTATTACATTTGGCATTTATTACTGCTTGTACCTTGCACAGTACATCCAGACCTTATCTTATTATAAGATATCAAACCTGTGGTTTTGGGATACACCATAAGCTATTGAGAAAAATAATAAAAGATGGCTTAATGAGTTTATATATTATGCTAACTCTCAACATTAAATGCAAATATTATTTGTATAAAAAAATGCATTGGGCACCCCTTTTGTATATTATATTTTACATGAAAAAGATAAGCCACAGTGTAGTTTCCTTATCTTGAATGTTTATACTGCAATCAGCCAACACGGTGCAATGTTTCACAACCAGAAATATTTACGAACACTTTCTCTGATGAAGCAATGTGCTACTCTTTGTGTTACAAGTAACACACAATATTTAAGTGGATAGTTCATATTCTTTTCTAACAACTGTTTCCTTTTGCCTTCTGCACTCTGTATCAATTTCCTTATAATGCCCTGTATTTTTCAGTGTTAAAAAGGTTATGAGTCGATCTTGTCAAATTATCACAAAATTGCACTGGAAATGTGAACAAGATACTCATTTTCCCAAATGAAATGCTATAAATTTAGGCCAATATAAACTTGTCAGAATTATGCCTCTAAGTTTCACACCAGGGTGTGGTGCTGCACAGCTGGGGAGCTGAGCTAATAAGTGTTGAAAAATGAAAAATGCTGTTTTATGGCATCACATAAATTGGCAAAAATATACTTACACCTACGCCCCACTTTCGAAAAATAAATGTCAAAATGTGGAAGCCATAAGAATCAGGTCCCAGTAGTATAAAAGTGGGAGGAGGGCAATAAGAAGAGTCTATCAGGGAGTTCTTTATTTAACATATGTTTCTTAAACTGATACAAATTTGGAGAACATTTTACCTGTTGGATCCCAGAATGGACAAATTTAACAAAATACTGTTAAAAATAGGGTTGCCAACTTTCTAATCGCACAAAACCAACCCCCCCTGCCCTGCTTCTGCCCCGCTCCTTCTCCGAGGCCCTGTCCCTGCTCATTCCATCCCCCTCCCTCCATTGTTTGCTCTCCCACATCCTCACTCACTTTCACCGGGCTGGGGCAGGGGGTTGGGGTGCAGGAGAGGGGTGAGGGCTCTGGCTGGGGGTGCAGGGTCTGGGGTGGGGCCGGGGATGAGTATGGGAGAGGGGGTTGGGGTGCGGGGGGTTATGGGCTGTGGGTGCGGGCTCTGGGTGGGGCCAGAAATGAGGGGTTCAGGTTCGGGAGAGGGCTCCAGGCTGGGGCAGGAGGTTGGAGTGTGTGTGTGTGTGTGTGAGATAAGGACTCCGACTGGGGGTGAAGGTCTCTGGGGTTAGGCCAGGTAGAAGTAGTTTGGGGTGCAGGAGGGGGCTCTGGGCTTGGACCAAGGGGTTCAGAGTGCAGGAGAGAGAGCGGGCTGTGGCTGGGGGTCTGGACTCTGGGGTAGGGCAGGATATGAGGGGTTTGGGGTGCAGGAGGGGCTTGGGGCAGGGGGTTGGGGTGTGGGAGAGGGTTTGGAGTGCAGGGTCCTGGCAGCTCTTACCATGGCTCCCGGGAAGCAGCTGCCAGGTCCCTGAAGCCCCTAGAAGTATGGGCGGCCAGGGATGCTATGCACGCTGCCCCTACCCTGAGGGCCGGCTCTGCAGCTCCCATTGGTCGTGGTTCCCAGCCAATGGGAGCGTGCGGAGCCTCCCTGGCCACCCATGCATCTAGGAGCTGCAGGGACCTAGGGCCGGCAGGGAGCCTGCCTTAGCCCTGGGTCCCCGCTGAGCCACCGACCAGACTTTTAACTGCCCAGTTGCCAGTGCCAACCGGAGCCACCAGAGTCCCTTTCTGGCCAGGCGTTCCGGTCAAAAATCGGACGCCTGGCAACCCTAGTTAAAAAACTATTTTAAACTTGGGCATTACTATAACAGTTTCACCCAATGTGCTTTCTGTAGGTACAGTGCCATGGATATTGTAATGATATTAGAGAGCAGTGAGTCAAGAAGACATGCACCAGATTACCATCTCTGTTATAATCTGACATCTCTGTTGTCAGCCTGAGTTATTCCATATTGACAGTGGGGTAAGTGAGATTAGAATCTAGTACTAACATAGAAAAGCAAACTTAGTAATAATTTAAGAACTGCTGCATCACATAGCACTATGCTCTAATTGGATCAGTAATAGGGTGACCAGACAGCAAGTGTGAAAAATCGGGATGGGGGTGGAGTATAATAGGTGCCTATATAAGACAAAACCCCAAATATCTGGACTGTCCCTATAAAATCGGGACATCAGGTCACCCTAATGTCGACCCACAAGTTATTTTATTAAAAATAAAAAGTAGGATTTAAGTGGTTTCAAGTAATAACAGACAGAACAAAGTAAGTCACCAAGCAAAATAACGCAAAAACATGCAAGTCTAAGCCTAATACATTAAGAAACTGTTTACAGGTAAAATCTCACCCTCAGAGATGTTCCAATAAGCTTCTTTCACAGACTAGACTCCTTCTTAGTCTGAGCCCATACCATTCCCCTGGTACAGTCCTTGTTAGTTCCAGCAGACATCTAGGTGGAAAGTAGGGGTGTTCTCATGATTGGCAGCCTCTTTGTTCTGTTCATCCCCCTTTTATGGCTTTGGCACAAGGCGGGAATCTTTTGCCTCTCTGGGTCCCCACCCCTCCTTCTAAATGGAAAAGCACCAGATTTAAGATGGAGTCCAGTATCAGGTGACATGTTCACATGTCCTATGAGACCCTAACCTCCATTCTTCCAGGGCTGGCCTGCAGGTACCCAGGAAGGTTTGCAAGTAAACAGAGCCATTTATAGGTCATTGATTCTGAAGCACCCTTAATGGCTTCCACTTAATATGTTTACATCAGTAATACAAGTTTATATTTTATTCTCCTAACTCCAGACATAGAAATAATACCTGCAAACAAATGGGATGAACATACTCAGTAGATCATAAGCTTTGTAATGATACCTTACAAGAGACCTTTTGCATAAAGCATATTCCAGTTACACCATATTCACACTCATAAGCATATTTCCCTAAAATATTATGGAGTGCAACGTCACACTTTTAAAAGCAAAGACAAAAGTCCTCATGTAGTAATGTGATCCTGGTCCAGGGTCTTTCAGAAAAATATAAAATATTGTGAGAGTCACAAAAAAATCACAAGAGTTTGCAAAGAGTTGGCAACACCGAGTTCAAGATCAAGAATCCTTGGGCCCAAAAGCATGACTTATGACTAAATGGATAGATTTAAATAATTAATATTGTGGGCCCTATGCTGAAATGCTTTGTCAGGCAAACCTCCCATTGAAGTAAAACTCTCAAATGGAGTTTTACAGAGTAAGGACTTTAATTTTAGGCCCACTGAGTTTGCTTTGCACTGCACTTAAAATTGGCCTGAGATGGAGAGTTAAATAAGATACTCTGCCCCTACACTATTCCCCTCAGAGTTCCTGGTATAGGGGATGTCAGAGGGAAGGGGACATGACCAGTGTGCTGCTGCATTCCAGTGATCTCCAGATGCTGCAATGCAATTTCCTCTTATGCATGGCTGCAACACTAGGATTGGGGAAGCACAAATCACCTCACCTCAATTGTTCTATGTTACTAGATTAAGTTGCACCAGTGTAAAACCTGCTTTGAACTGGGCAAGAGTCCCTGCATTAGGCATTTGCACCAGTATACAACTACGTTTATCTAGTGACGCCAGTTTGAACTTCTTTAATGTAGACAGGAGTAGAGAAAAAGAGAGTGAGAGAACTTGCCTGTGTTCAATAATGTTAGAGAGAGAAGGTGAATGGGTATTGTCTTTTATTGGACCAACTTCTGTTAGTGAGAGAGACAAGCTTTTGAGCTTACACAGAGCCCTTCCTCAGATCTGAGAAAGGAACTCCCAGCACCACAGCAAAATGCAAGGTGGAACAGGTTGTTTAGCACAACAGATAGCTAGCACATATAAGGGACCATTCAAGGTAGTGTGGCAATGGACCATTAACTCGAAAGCTTGTTTCTCTCACCAATAGAAGCTGGTCCAATAAAAGATATTACCTCATCCACCTTGTCTCTCGTATGTCCTGGGACGGACATGGCTACAACTATACTTCAATAATGTTAGCATTTAAATGGTACCAATTAGGCGTTGATGTTCACACCTCATTGATGGGAAAGGGGAAAAGGAGAGGTGAGTTCCCTCGTTTGCTGCTATTTCTTTAGCTGGAGTTAGTTTTCCGCTAGGCTGGCTAACAAGGAGAAGAACATTGATTTACACCATGACAGCTGTTAATTTGCAAAGGGGAAAAAATAGAAGCTTAATTTTTTCATAATAAAATAACAGAATTTTCAGAGTATTTCAGAGTGCAGCCAAAAATGGGGAAAGAAATTAAAATCACCAATCTCTGATTTTTGTATGTGTGTCAGACTTTTTCCTATCCCTGAGATTAAGGTAGTTTTAAGGGATTTTGCTATGTGTGCTTCAGTGAGAAATTTACAATCTCACTCATTCAAATTATCCCCCGAAGTGTCTGACAGCCGTAGCCTCTTGGCCAATCAGTCTGGGAAGAGAAAACGTACAATTATGTCACAAGGGAAAGGAGGAGCTTTCATTGAGCTCTGCTAAAATTTCAGGTCACGTCCATCGAGCATTCTCAGAAGCGATTTTTCAATTATTTATACTTTTTGCCTTCCTGACACAAAACTTAGGGAAGCACACGCGTCCTTGAGGACATTTCCAAGGTTCACGCTTCAGCCATTTTTGTTTAACCCTGTACAAAATAAGCATGGTTAGAATTATTTTACTGTGGGTAAAGTATTTTTTCCCCACTTTCCCATAACTCAACAATTGCTGAAGGAATTCTATCCAAACATTAAAAAATAAATCACCTTCAGGAAGAAAGAAATCATAAAACATTTCAACCCTAAAGGAGTTTCAATCCTAAAGGAGAATGTTTCAGCAAACCCAGGGGGCTTTATTAATAAATTCTTACTAGTTTATTAATATGTACTGCAATAGTGCCTAGGAGCTCTAGTCATGGACCAGAACCTCATTGTGCCAGGAACTGTACAAACAGAACAAAAAGACAGTCCCTGTGCCAAAGAGCTTATAGAAACTGCTTGTGCTGGCAAGTGATGTAATAATAGAGGGTTGGAGAGAAAGAAGATTGACTGATGATTAGAAAGGGCTTGGGAAATGGGATTTTTCCTGCATTTGCCTGTATCAACCCTTTGATAAGCACGTGGGTGATACCAACTACTCTGTTTGAACTACAACTCCAATGAGGTACTGTGGTGCATTTCAGAATTGAAATATTTTGGTTTTTCACTGAAAAGTCAAATTTTTCCATGGAAAACTTTGAGGAAAACTATTTTTTATTTTTATTTTAGCTGGAACAATGAGTGCCCAGAAGTGCAGACTGTACTAGAGTGTTACTGAAGTGTAGAAATATGACCTACCAGAGAAGGTATTCTTGACCATAGACCATCAGGGGAAGGTCTACACTAAAGAATTTTATTAGACAATTGCTACCAGAAGTGCAGCAGCTCTGGTGGGAAATGTTTGCTAAAACACCCTCATGCAGGTAAGGCCATGATACTTACTGAAAAGAGAAGACTAATAAAGAAGACACCCCATGTGAATTGTGGTTCAAAGCAATGCCACAGCTTTCCTTTTCTTTGAATCTGTTTTGGGAAAGCAAAGTTCAGGAGGCAGTTTATTTGTGTCTAATCATTGTAACTGGCATGGTGGCCTTCACAAGAAGAATGAACAGGCAAAAATTGAGGCAAGGATGTGAGGAGGAAGGAAGGATAGGAAAGAATCAGAGAGATTTGGTGTTTATTTCTGATGGCTTCTGTTCTGGAAAAAAGCAATAAAATGATATCTACTGTTATTCGGCTTACCAGGATGAACACCAAATGCTAATCATGGGACCTACTAGTGGTGGTAGTGGCAGGGACAATGTCCCAACATATACTTCATGCTTAATTTCCATACCAGAATCCCTGCTTATATCAACTCCATCTGCATGCAAACATAGCCCCATTAGAAATAAAAATCTATATAGCACCTGTGGGCCAACTGACTCATAAAAAACAAAATGTTGAATGAATACAAGCTGACCACAAATTGTATTTTTCAATAAATAGGGCCTTTAAATTTTCATTTAGATTTCTATAGGTGGGAGCAAAAAGGGGAGAGAGAGAGAGACTCAGATCCCTGTATGTAATTATAGCAGGCTAGATGTTGCATACCCCGGACATAAAAAGTACTCTGCAGCATATTGTTTTCAGCTAAAATTAACTTTGAAGTGCAAAACCACTTTAAATGAGAAAAAAACATCAACAAAGCTACAGATGGATCAAACTCTTGTGGATTCCTCTGACTAGGGTGAGGATTAGTACATATATATAAGAGAGCATGAAGGGGGCATTCGATACTAAGAAGCAGAAAAATGAAAGTGAATATTAATTTTGAGCTATGACAAAAGCCAAATATTCCCCTATGTTTTCATTTTAATGTTTATTTAGAGTTTGTTTTTAGACAAAAAATGTAATATCTGTACTGTGTATATTCAGTGAAAGGAAAAAATAGCAATTCTCTCAACAGAAAATGTGTTGGTTTTTAGTGGTATAGGGAAGAATTATTTGTATTAATATTGTGGAATACAATAAACCCTTTGAAGACATATTACACGTCTGTTATGAGTGACTTAATTTTTTTTTACATCAGAACATGCCGTATAAATTGCTCAGTCCTACACAATTTGCAAACTACTACCACAGTGGCTATACTTGTCGAAGGTTATTATTATATTGTTAAAATAATCTGTTCAAATTTAACCTTCTTCTGATTAGTAAAACTGTATGCTTGCAATGGCCATAACTTCCATGATAAAACCATGGGCTAGAATTCTTCCATCGACCTAGTGCTGTCCATGCTAGGTCACCTTAGCTCTGCTTGAATGCAGTTGAGTGATGGGGATGGGGGAGAGAGAGGGGAAGAGTGTCGTAGGGAACCAGTTGGGCTAGCATACACATCTATTGCTTGTGTTGGGCTATCTCTAATGTTTGAAAGGTATTACAGCCTTCCCATGGAGGTCATGGAGATCCTTCCATTGACTTCAAGGAAAGTTAATGACAGACTTTAATTGTTTTTTAATAAAAAATAAACAATTAAATCATGTGCCAAGACTGCGCCTCCCGTTCTCACTTTTTAAAAAATAATTTAAAACATGCAAAAGCAATACCTTGCCAAACAAACCCAAGATTTTTTTTTCCCAGTTTGGCTCTGGCATCTAGTCTTATTCATTGACACAGAGTAACTCTCTACCTTTAAAGATAACTGGACTTGCCTCTATTCTTTGAAATTCAGACAAAACCAAAACAAGAGGCAGAGACATAGACAATTTTTTTCCTACATAGCTAAGTCAGATAGCAATATCCTATCTTTGCCCAGGGTAACCCCTCACTTTTATGAGCTCTAGAATTTACCCACAAACAAAATCATGAAATGTGAAGTAAAGCTATTAATAAATAAGCATAATTTAAAAATATGAATGTCTTATGATAATGATTGAAGTTTCCTGGTTAACCCATTTAAAAAGTCAACATTTATCAACAATATCAATATTGGAGATATCACAGTTATGTTTCTGTTCTTTGAATAGCAAATAACTAGTATCTCAGATAATAACTGCTGGCAAATGTTCACTTTTTATGTTGATCACTGCATTTGCCTCTTTTCTTGGTGACCACTACTTTACTGGAATTTTGCATTCTTGTGTTGTGCAACTGTAATCTTATAAAGCTTGACAAATGGCTGAATTCGGTTAAAGTAAATTCATTCAATTTCCGTTAAATTCAGAAAGGTGGGGTTTTTTCTATTTACTTATTGAACTAGGGGAAACAAAGCTAAGCGTGATTTTCTTACAGTATAAAATTAAAAGGAACAATACCTCTTAGGACAGCATAATGCTTCTGGCTACACAGTGAAGATATTTGCATATATCTTAGATATGCAGCATGCCATATACATGTGCCACTGCAAGTCACAGTGATGCCCACAATTTTGATGGCCTAGGTATGCTAGGAAATAGTACTCCAGGGTGGTAAAAGAAAGAGTAATTCAAACAGAAATATGAGCACAACATGTTCTTCATATTACACATACACTGATGTTTCGCCTACATAACTCACAGCCTTTGTTAAGGTAATAACACACTACCTCAAGGGGTTAAGGTTTCATTACATTTTTAAGGACTAACAGGTGTGCCCCTATGGCGTGCCAAATACTTCATGATGAACTACAAAACTAAACTATAAACTCATTATTCACCCCCGGATCACACTGCACCTGGCCGGTGAAATGGCAGTATTGGGATTTGTTTGGTTGTCCTTACTTGAATGATATGGACCTCAAATCACCATGGTAGTGGTTAATTTACACAGCACCAAAATATTCTTATGGCCTCGATGAAAGCATACATGCTACATAAAAGTGGGCAAGGGACACATGAGATAATGTAATACATGTAACACACATGTAATACATGAGAACTCCTGTGCCTTCTCACAAGGTATTCAGACCCGCAGAACTGTAAGAGCTATCAAAAGCATCAAAGTAGTTATGTACAGGGATGGATTTAAGGGTGGGCAAAATTGGCAATGTCTATTGGGCCTTTCACAATGTTGGGTCTGTCTAGGTCCCTCACTTTGTGATATGCCTTGAAGAATTACTAAGCAACGTCTCTACCACCTGGTCTCACTCAGTTCATTTGCCAACTGGGCCTTTATCTGTAAAACTACACCTGGTCACACTGAAACATAATTACATTTCCAGACATGTATAGCTACATGAAAGGAACAAACCTCCTTTACTGTTTGCTCCATAGTTTGCCTACCATATGGCATTTCTAAAACCAAAAATCTATTTTACAAACCTAATATGTATTCTATAAATAGATTAAAACAGAGGAAAGGGAACAACAATGAAAGCTTCTGAGCCAGTCTCAAATAGAAGGAAGTGACAGGGGTTTGATTTATTCTGGTAGCAAGGGTGGGTTCAGATCAACTGTCATGGTTTGGTGCTAGCTGCACCTTTGACCCCCTCCGGTCTCTCTAAGTGCACCCTCTCAGGTGACAGGCCTCTCACCTTCACCTTTCTCAGGAGTGGAATCCTGGCATTCTCCCACTCGCAGACCAGGCCTCGGGCTTAGCCCCCTGTGTACCAACCACAATTGCTCAGCTAGCCAGACTGGATTCGGCACCTCCAATTCTTCCCACTGGGACTGTGACCAGTAGTGAATACAGTGACCCAAACCAGGCTTCTTAAAACCAAGTAACGTTTAATTGTAACAACAGGAACACAGCATAATGGGAGAAGAGAATTTTAAAACAACAAAATGTTCATTTTACTTAAAATCTGACCATCCTGAAATGAAGATCTAGGTAGGTGAAGTTTCCTCAAGGCATCCCAGGAAGCCTGGGGGTCAGTTTCTCTGCCGTAGCCATCTACCCCCATCAATAGAGTGAAGTATTTTTAAATCCATCTCTGTCTTTTGATCTCCCCTCCTTCATGGAAGTGTATGTGTGTGACTGAGTCCTAGGAAAGCCAGTTTGGCAAGCAATCCAACGGGCGGAAATAGAATATTACAGTTAATAATCCTGGGTGTTGCCACAGAGCTCCTATGTGGGGATCCCTATTGTCCATCTTCTTGGGTCCATTTCCTGAACGCCCGGATACTGAATTAACCCAATATACGCAAGCAGTAAACATCTTGACAATACTCAGACAAGCACATAGTTGTGAAGGAAGCACATATCAAGCACATAGTTGTGAAGGAAGTGGGTGATGCCTGAATTATTTTATATTATATGTCCATCTGTTTGATTGTTATTGTGTGGTTTCCTATACAATTACAAGGGATTAATTCCAACAGGAGTGGACAGCATGTAAACTAGAAAGTAGACAATACTTGCATGCAGACAGACCCATTTGCTGATATCTATAAGATTAATGCAGAGCATCAATTGCTTTGAAGTATACACCTGTTCCTACCCCTGGACTCCTGTGGACCACATACAACAGTGTAACCAGGTTCAAGAGACATAGGGCATTGACAAAGACTTTAGGAGTAGATAAAAGGGCTATCCCTGAAGAAAAGGAAGGGAGAGAGAGAGATTGCATGGATGCCGACTGTCCTCTCCAGACCAAGAGGTGAGGCACCTGGGATAAACCAGCCTTACCTAAAGCATTAGGTAAGACAGATATGGGTTTAAACTGTTTATTGTGTTAAAAAATCATTTTCTTGTTATGCTTTGTTCCTGTTTAGATTAAACAATACTTCGTTTTAAGGAGGCTGTTGTTTGGGTCACTGTATTCACCAGCTCCTGAACGGAAGAATTGCAGGGACTGAACCTAGTAAGGCCTACTGAGCAGTCCTGGTTGGTTCGTAGGAGGCTGTCTGAGGCCAGGTCTATATTAAAAAGTTATGTGGTCCCAGCTATGTTGTGTACGGGTGTGAAAAATCCACCCCTCTGAGTGACACAGTTAAGCTGACCCAGCACGGACAGTGCTAGGTCAATGGAATAATTCTTCCATCAACCTACCTACCATCTCTGAGGGAGATGGATTAACTACAGCAATGGGAGAACCCCTCCCATCACTGCAATGAGTGTCTACACTGAAGCGAATGTCTATGCTGAAGTTAGGGTGCCCAGACAGCAAGTGTGAAAAATTGGGACGGGGTGGGGGGCCGGGGGGCGAGTAATAGGAGCCAATATAAAAAAAGACCCAAAAATCGGGACTGTCCCTATAAAATCGGGACATCTGGTCACCCTAGCTGAAGTGCTACAGCAGCACTGCTGCAGCATTCCTAGCCTGTGAGTGGGAGAATTACGGGATTCCACCCCAGAGGCAAGTGAAGACACAATGCCTGTCACCTGAGGGGATGCACTTAGAGAGAACAGAGAGAGGGGTCAAAGATGTCCTGAACTGTGACAATATATTGATAGATTATTAAAGGCAACCCTGAATTCATCATATAAAATTTGGAACGTAACACACAATGCAGCGTCAGGGGTTAATAATAATAGTTAGCACTTTAAGCATCCCAGTTTGGAGCATTTTCCTGCTTATCCCTGTTCTAACTATATAGTGGTGTCTGTGCTGAATTTAGGGACCTCTTTTGAAACATGAAACTTTATTTCATAGTGGGCTTGGGAAATATCCAAAATATCCAAAGTGATAGTAGCAAAGTTCAGTGTGGGTCTATTTTCTTGTTTTGTTTTTGTTTGTTTTTTCAAAGTGGAGAGAAAAAAAATTCAATAGTCAGCCAAGGACTTAGGATCAGTTCTCTCTTTCTGTGCCTGTTATTGAGAAAATGAGAATCTTTAGCTTTTAATCTTCTAGGACTTGCAGTGATAGCACTGCTACTTTTCTCAGTCCCTTTGCCATTTCTTCACCCCCTACCACTTGCACTTTTTCCCACAACCCCATTTTTTAAACTCACACGGTGGCAGCTACAGATGGTTGAAAAAAAATGACATTTCCGTGAAAAATCTGTCCCTTTTCTTGCAATCCCCGCCCCAAATTTGGAATTTTCCAACCAACTCCAGCGGCTCACTGCAGCAGATGCCTGCCCTGATCTCTGCTCCCTTGGGAACCTGGGTTCATAACAAAACTGATTATTGTGGCGTGAGTGACAAGGGTGTGTGGGGATCCAAAGGATCGGATTATATGCCCACCCTAGGCTAGGGTTGCCACCTTATTGGAGGTAGCTATACTGGGATAGCAGTAAGGATGCTCAGTACACAGCTCTCCAGTTTGATGGGTCAGGATCTTCCCAGGTGGCCGGTGGGTTGTTCTGCACCAGGGAGATGGCAGCCCCACGTGAGCAGGCAAGCTCTGGAGGGTCCCACGGGCATTGGTGCCTATGCGGCTGTAACTCAGATGAAACCAAGTATCAGAGGGGTAGCCCTGTTAGCCAGGATCTGTAGAAGCGACAAAGGGTCCTGTGGCACCTGATAGACGAACAGAGCTATTGACGCATAAGCTTTCATGGGTGAATACCCACTTCATCGGATGCAAGCAGAGCTGCTGGCGATAGGCAAGGCTGGCAAGGCCCTGCCAGAGCCACACCTCCCTTGGGGGGCGGGCTCGTTAGGGGAGCTGCTGGGAAGGGGAGAGGAGGCTCCAGCGGGCCGGGCGAGGGACGCACTTAGGCCTTCCACGGCTCACTCCCACCCACCCCCACTCCTGGCTCGCGCCTCACCTACAACCCGCGGCCTGGCGCGCAGCCGCCCAGCCTCCAGCCAGCGACCTACGCCAGCGGGGCGGGGCCGGACAGCGAGCGAGCCGCGCAGGCGCGGGACGGGGAGCGCTGCCCGCCCCGCGCTGGGCGGAGGGGAGCCGCGGGCATGGCGGCCCCTGCCGCGCTGCTGCAGCGGAGCGTTGTGTCCCCGGCGGGCAGGCACCGCGCCTCGGTGATCCTGCTGCACGGCTCAGGTGCAGGCCTGCAAGGCGTTTTGCCCCCAAGCACTTGCAGGGGGGAGCGCTGGGGCCAGCCCGGGGGCCCTGCCCCACTCTGCAGGGGGGAGCGCTGGGCTGGGGCCAGCCCGGGGGCCCTGCCCCACTCTGCAGGGGGGAGCGCTGGGCTGGGGCCAGCCCGGGGGCCCTGCCCCACTCTGCAGGGGGGAGCGCTGGGCTGGGGCCAGCCCGGGGGCCCTGCCCCACTCTGCAGGGGGGAGCGCTGGGCTGGGGCCAGCCCGGGGGCCCTGCCCCACTCTGCAGGGGGGAGCGCTGGGCTGGGGCCAGCCCGGGGGCCCTGCCCCTCTCTGCAGGGGGGAGCGCTGGGGCCAGCCCGGGGGCCCTGCCCCACTCTGCTGGGGGGAGCGCTGGGGCCAGCCCGGGGGCCCTGCCCCACTCTGCAGGGGGGAGCGCTGGGGCCAGCCCGGGGGCCCTGCCCCACTCTGCAGGGGGGAGCGCTGGGGCCAGCCCGGGGGCCCTGCCCCACTCTGCAGGGGGGAGCGCTGGGGCCAGCCCGGGGGCCCTGCCCCACTCTGCAGGGGGGAGCGCTGGGCTGGGGCCAGCCCGGGGGCCCTGCCCCACTCTGCAGGGGGGAGCGCTGGGCTGGGGCCAGCCCGGGGGCCCTGCCCCACTCTGCAGGGGGGAGCGCTGGGCTGGGGCCAGCCCGGGGGCCCTGCCCCACTCTGCAGGGGGGAGCGCTGGGCTGGGGCCAGCCCGGGGGCCCTGCCCCTCTCTGCAGGGGGGAGCGCTGGGGCCAGCCCGGGGGCCCTGCCCCACTCTGCTGGGGGGAGCGCTGGGGCCAGCCCGGGGGCCCTGCCCCACTCTGCAGGGGGGAGCGCTGGGGCCAGCCCGGGGGCCCTGCCCCACTCTGCAGGGGGGAGCGCTGGGGCCAGCCCGGGGGCCCTGCCCCACTCTGCAGGGGGGAGCGCTGGGGCCAGCCCGGGGGCCCTGCCCCACTCTGCAGGGGGGAGCGCTGGGGCCAGCCCGGGGGCCCTGCCCCACTCTGCAGGGGGGAGCGCTGGGGCCAGCCCGGGGGCCCTGCCCCACTCTGCTGGGGGGAGCGCTGGGGCCAGCCCGGGGGCCCTGCCCCACTCTGCTGGGGGGAGCGCTGGGGCCAGCCCGGGGGCCCTGCCCCACTCTGCTGGGGGGAGCGCTGGGGCCAGCCCGGGGGCCCTGCCCCACTCTGCTGGGGGGAGCGCTGGGGCCAGCCCGGGGGCCCTGCCCCACTCTGCTGGGGGGAGCGCTGGGGCCAGCCCGGGGGCCCTGCCCCACTCTGCAGGGGGGAGCGCTGGGGCCAGCCCGGGGGCCCTGCCCCACTCTGCAGGGGGGAGCGCTGGGGCCAGCCCGGGGGCCCTGCCCCACTCTGCAGGGGGGAGCGCTGGGGCCAGCCCGGGGGCCCTGCCCCACTCTGCACGGGGGAGCGCTGGGGCCAGCCCGGGGGCCCTGCCCCACTCTGCTGGGGGGAGCGCTGGGGCCAGCCCGGGGGCCCTGCCCCACTCTGCTGGGGGGAGCGCTGGGGCCAGCCCGGGGGCCCTGCCCCACTCTGCAGGGGGGAGCGCCGGGCTGCGGCCAGCCCGGGGACCCTGCCCCTCTCTGCAGGGGGGAGCGCTGGGCTGGGGCCAGCCCGGGGGCCCTGCCCCTCTCTGCAGGAGGTTGCTGAGCTCGGGCCTTAGGGGTGTGTTGTCCAGTAGCGGTTCGTGCACGGGTATGGACCAGCCTGCATTGAGGCTGGAGGCTCCGGGCGTTGCTGACGTGAGTGGCACCCTTACCTTTAATGAGCTCACTTGTTTGAGTTCGGGCTCAAAATCAGACGCTTGACCTCACCCTGCCTCGTTATTCTCCACCTGTAAAATGGCAATAGGGGGCAGTAGAGGGACTTTGAAATCAGTTTCAAAAACGGAGTTAAAATGAGTTTGAGGTTCTGTATCTGCTCCCAAATTCCTATGCCAGTTTTTGTGATTTTTTACACCCACAATTTCCTTCCCCCTTTCAAAAACGTTTTTTCTACCCCCTGCTGCAGTCTGCACACAATTAACAGGGAAACTAAGGTTACAAATCCTGCAAACACTTAGGCCATGTCTAGACTAGGATAAAAGTTGTGGTAGCTAACACATCCCAACTGATGCATTTTAAAAGTCTAGTGTAGACAAGGTGGGATGTGTTTTAACATACATAAAGCTGAGGCTCTTCCTCAGCTTTAACTTGACCAGTTAAACATGTGTTAAAGGCATGTGTTAGCAAATATATTTATCCTAGTCTAGACAAGGCCTTAGGTATATGGATAACTGAATTCATGCAGGAGATTACATTCATAAGTTAAAAATTACTTATGTGCACAAAAATTTACAGGATTGGGGTGACATTTTCAGAAGTGCCTAAATCAATGGGACTGGTGCTCCTGTATCATGTAAATGCTTTTGAAATCCCCAGCCCAGTTCCTACCTGACCACGTAGGTGAAACATTTAAATTAACTATATGAAAAAATGCTTTTAATTGCACAGAGTGAACAAACTGAAAAAATATTTCCTCCATTATAAGTTATAGTCATTTTAGGTGTTGCTTGTAACAACATTAGGTTAAAAAAAATAACATCAGGTGGAAGTGTAATCTTTAAATTGATTCTCTTTAATTTTAATTCAACTCTCTCTTTAATTAATAAGGCTATGTGTAAGTGTTTGCTGGATTGAGGCTTTAGGAATCCATTCTGTTGTGTCTACAAGCATCTGTCAGTGCTTGAATTAGATCTCTTAAACTTATTTTACTGATATATATGTATAAGCATGATGTTTATATTTGATTTGACAAGGTATTCATATGTGTTTTTATTTTTATAATCCAGTTTGAATGTAGTTTGTTAAACCAGGACTGTCAAAACTGTTTTGATTTCACAAAGCATACAAATGAAGGGGAGTTAATACGATATTCTCAGCTTCTCCTGTTAACTCTAATACTTTAATGGTGGAGGAAATAATTTCCTCTTATTTTGTAGAAGCAGGGGAAGATTATGGTTAGAAGTTGATTCCACAAGTGGTTTAAGTACTGTACATTTTTTCATTTTTGTTATAACTGCTCATAATATTTACAATGGAGCTGTAAGGAAAAGTAAGAGTGCTCTTTTATCTGGTTTTATTTAACAGTTCTGCAGGGTGGGTTCCAAAGCAGGGGTAGCCAGTTATCTTAGTATGGGCTGGCATGTTACACTGCATTGGTGCCCTCTGGACAGAGCAACAGCTGAGTGGCAATCCCATGAATCATAGAATCATAGAATCAGAATCATAGAATCTCAGGGTTGGAAGGGACCTCAGGAGGTCATCTAGTCCAACCCCCTGCTCAAAGCAGGACCAAACCCAATTAGATCATCCCAGCCAGGGCTTTGTCAAGCCTGACCTTAAAAACATCTAAGGAAGGAGATTCCACCACCTCCCTAGGTAACCCATTCCAGTGCTTCACCACCCTACTAGTGAAAAAGTTTTTCCTAATATCCAACCTAAACCTCCCCCTCTGCAACTTGAGACCATTACTCCTTGTTCTGTCATCTTCTACCACTGAGAACAGTCTAGATCCATCCTCTTTGGAACCCCCTTTCAGGTAGTTGAAAGCAGCTATCAAATCCCCCCTCATTCTTCTCTTCTGCAGGCTAAACAATCCCAGTTCCCTCAGCCTCTCCTCATAAGTCATGTGCTCGAGCCCCCTAATCATTTTTGTTGCCCTCCGTTGGACTCTTTCCAATTTATCCACATCCTTCTTGTAGCGTGGGGCCCAAAACTGGACACAGTACTCCAAATGAGGCCTCACCAGTGCCGAATAGAGGGGAATAATCACGTCCCTCGATCTGCTGGAAATGCCCCTACTTATACAGCCCAAAATGCCGTTAGCCTTCTTGGCAACAAGGGCACACTGTTGACTCATATTCAGCTTTTCGTCCACCGTAACCCCTAGGTCCTTTTCTGCAGAACTGATGCCCAGCCATTCGGTCCCTAGTCTGTAGCAGTGCATGGGATTCTTCCGTCCTAAGTGCAGGACTCTGCACTTGTCCTTGTTGAACCTCATCAGATTTCTTTTGGCCCAATCCTCTAATTTGTCTAGGTCCCTCTGTATCCTGTCCCTACCCTCCAGCGTATCAACCACTCCTCCCAGTTTAGTGTCATCTGCAAACTTGCTAAGGGTGCAGTCCACACCATCCTCCAGATTGTTGATGAAGATATTGAACAAAACCGGCCCCAGCACCGACCCTTGGGGCACTCCACTTGATACCGGCTGCCAACTAGACATGGAGCCATTGATCACTACCCGTTGGGCACGACCATCCAGCCAGTTTTCTATCCACCTTACCGTGCATTCATCCAGCCCATACTTCCTTAACTTGCTGGCAAGAACACTGTGGGAGACTGTATCAAAAGCTTTGCTAAAGTCAAGAAATAGCACATCCACTGCTTCCCCCTCATCCACAGAGCCAGTTATCTCATCATAGAAGGCAATTAGGTTAGTCAGGCATGACTTGCCCTTGGTGAATCCATGCTGACTGTTCCTGATCACTTTCCCCTCCTTTAAGTGGTTCAGAATTGATTCCTTGAGGACCTGTTCCATGATTTTTCCAGGGACTGAGGTGAGACTGACTGGCCTGTAGTTCCCCGGATTTTCCTTCTTCCCTTTTTTAAAGATGGGCACTACATTAGCTTTTTTCCAGTCATCCGGGACCTCCCCCGATTGCCATGATTTTTCAAAGATAATGGCCAATGGCTCTGCAATCACATCGGCCAACTCCTTTAGCACCCTCGGATGCAGTGCATCCGGCCCCATGGACTTGTGTTCGTCCAGCTTTTCTAAATAGTCCCGAACTACTTCTTTCTCCACAGAGGGCTGGTCACCTCCTCCCCATACCGTGCTGCGGAGTGCAGCCGCCTGGGAGCTGACCTTGTCTGTGAAGACAGAGGCAAAAAAAGCATTGAGTACACTAGCTTTCTCCACATCCTCTGTCACTAGGTTCCCTCCCTCATTCAGCAAGGGGCCCACACTTGCTGAATCCGTTTTTTTTTCTTAATGATTGCCACCAGTTAATTGTAGTAAGAAGGTGAGTTGACCCCAGATTGAATGGGAAGGTAGTGGACAACTCCCCATGCAGTAAATCCAGTATTAGCATCAAGCAATATAGTAGTTCAGCAAGAAAAGCAGTGGCCTTAAGACACCGGAGTCAGGCCTTAAATCTGTAATAATTTTGTAGACAGATACTCAATTCTGTGTATGTGTCTGAGAGAGACATGGAGGATTGGAGAAGTTTATCCACTCATGGTTGAAAGGGAAATTAAAACTTGTATTTTTATTTTAAAAGGAAAAGGTAGCAATCGGTACCACAGCTAGCTGATTTTAGCCACAGGCATTCAAATAGGTCCCTGAAACTGAATTAGTTGTGTTATTCATTCTTCTGAGTACCATTCAGAAGACAAGATAGTGTTAAAATAGTATGTAAAAATGTCTGAAGTCCAGCATTTTTTGATGTGTGCTTTTTACGTAACAGAAATTAGTTGCATCCAAACGGGAGCCCTGGTAATTATGACAATGTTAGGGCAATGTTGGCAGTTGGTACGTGAAGGTCAAAGTCTTAACTAATGAGTCTTCTGCAAGCTGTTCAAACAGACTAAGGGCTAGTCTACACTAGAAGCGCTACAGCCACTAGTTTATATAAGAAGATGCTCTATGTCGACGGGAGAGAGCTCTCCTGTCAGCATTAAAAACCCATCTCCGCGAGAGGCAGTAGCTCTGTTGGTGGAAGCTCTCCCACTGACATAGTGCTGTCCACACCGGAGCTTAGGTTGGTGTAACTTAAGTCTCTCGGGGAGTGGGGGGGAGGGGGAGGAGCTTATTCACACCCCTGACCAACATAAGTTATACTAACATCAGTGGTAGTGTGTACATGCCCTGGCTCTCAGCTTATGCATCCTCCTGCTGACACTCAAAGCTCATGAAATGTCAGTAAAGAAAGGGGAGATGTGATGATATCTCCCGTATCACAAAGAATACATATAAAGATCGATGGCCCCAATCCTGCAAATGCTCATAAGCATGCACACTTAATTTTGATTTGCAGAATCAAGGCTTATGTCCTCTAATGAAGGAAAGATATATGTAGGGAAAGGAATTTTATTTTCAAGCTTTTAAAAGTATTTTGTTAATAGTGTGTGTTAGAAAACCCGTATGTTCCAAATTTCACTGTTGAGAACTAGATTTGCTTTGCTTCCAGCCTAAACTAGTCACATGATTAAAGTTACTCATGAGCATGTTTGCAGGAATAAATCCACAATGGATTCCTAGTTATATCTTTAATTTGTATATAGATTTTTTTTTAAATGGCAAAGTCAAAATAAACAGTGTACAATTTTTGGGCCCAATCCTGGAAAGACTTACTATTGAGACTAGCACTTACTACTGTGAGTTATTTGTGATTTGACATAAATAGGGCCATTCATAGTACATTTTGTGCTTGGCAGTAAGCAGTGGCAGGACAGGGTGCTTTTGCCTTCCATTCATTAACTGAAGCATAATCCCAGTAGTATTTATTTACATTTTATTTTGTAAATAATATCTTGGGGCTTTCTTTGTTGAAACCTAAAGCAATAAAAAGCCTTTTCCACCCAAGGGCTTGTCTTCACCGCAACAGTTACTTTGAGTGAATACACTGGAGTTACCCCACTCAGGTTAGCCTGGCTCCATTGAGAATGACTATACTGTGAAACAATACTTCAGGTATACAGTGATTTGGATTAGTAGCACAGAGTGATTGGATTAGCCACTGATCAGTTTCTGTAACTCAAGATGCTGCTTCCCTATTGTTTATTTGCTGGAGTGTCAGTACCCCTAGAGGTTCAACCCACTTTCCTGAATGGTCAGCTAGCTCCAATTTAAAGAAACACTTCAGACATTTTTGTGTGTTTGGATTAAAGTTGGGTAGGCTAGGGGCAAAACTTGAGTTATATACATTGAGAACACTGCAGATGTTCACTGAAGATCAGAGCTTTAGAGGAGGAGAAAATGAATGTTTGTTTGATGTTTGTAAGGCACTTTGAAAACATTGAATCTGCAAGGATCTACACATGTGGACCTGCTTGTAGGATCATGGACTAAACTGTTGTGTGTTGGCCGGAGCTATGAAATTCAGACCTTGATCTTAGCCAATTCTCAGGAAAGGGACTGGTTTGGATTTAGGATTTTTAGCAGACTGTCATAATTCTAGGAGCCAGATGTTTGGATCTAGGTTCATATTTTGAACTCCTTTTTACCAAGAGTTCAGGGGAATTTGGATCTGAGATTTTAGTTGAAGTCTATTTCTAATAAAAACATCACATTTAATTATACTGTTATTATTTTCAACTACATTTTGAGGACTGTTCATTTAAACCTTTGTAATTTAAAAAAAAATTAAAATAAATGCATTTTTTTAAACGAGGACACCAACTGATAAGCTTTTTGGTTTGTTTTTTACTTTGTATTTTCTTGCATTTCTCTGGGTTTTTTTATCACTTTACTATCAGTGGATAATTATCTAGGTTATAAGAAGGACACAGGATTTTTGTGGCCAATTGGGAAATCAATGGCAGTAATGCTGTAGCAAAATGTTTATAAAAGCAATATGTAGCCCCTTTAAGAGTGTGATCAGAGAGGTGTTGAGTATGTCCTGATTTCAAAGAGGGTTGAAGGTTCTTAGTACTTTTAGAAGTTGCTGAGCAGCTTGCAGGATCAAGTTTGTAAATTAAGTGAATTTCAGGTATAAATATTTTTGGCATTTTATGGTGCTACCTGTAAATATGTGGAATAACATTTCCTGTGTGTTTGTGTTATGCAGGTGATACTGGCCCAGGAGTGAGAGCATGGATCAAACAAGTTCTGAATCAGGATTTGGTTTTCCAGCATATAAAAGTAATTTATCCAACAGCTCCTGCCAGGTATTGTGCAATGCCTTTTACTACTAAGACTAAATTCCTCTAATCTGACAAAATCATTGTTGTGAAAATATTTTTATACCTTAGGGTACAGGTAATGCTTTGTTTTTGACATTATTTCTGTACTTTTTTTGGTGATACTTGGAGCTCAATAATGCTTTGCAGCCACAGGACCCTATTTTTAAATGCATGAGATTTTATGTAGGACACACTCTTCTAATTCACATTAAAGCCCTGTCCGCGTTACATTTGAATTCTTCACAAGAATAATACAGGCGAGTCTCATCTTACGCTGGGGTTACGTTCCGCAGTCAGCGCGTAAAGCGAAAATCGCGTATAGTCAAAATTACATTGAGTATAATGGCGGGCGGAATCGCCTGCACTACAGGTAAAGTATTTAAATTGTTATTTTTCTCTTTTGTTTTTGTTTTTGCCGACCATGCAAAGCTGAATTCGCACATGTTAAATGCACGTAAGATGAGACTCGCCTGTATAGATAGGGATTTTTCTATGACATGCTGTAACCATGTTTTATTAAATCATACTCTAGGCTACCTCCATATCTATAATTCTTCCCAGAAATCTATTACCAGAATTAACCAAACACTTCGCTATACATAATATCACACTTTGGTTCTGATGAACAATAGTCCTGTGTGACTGGTAGGAGTATTTGCCTTGTAGTAAATATATAGTTAGGAGCAATTCAAGGATCATCTTCAGCTATTGGTGACAGCACTGGAAATTTAAAACATTTGAATCACAAGGTTGCTTTGGTTTTTAATTTAGAATAATTGGGCACAGAATCAATAAAAAGGGAGTCAGCTTCCTCATGACAGGTGCCTTCATTTGCAAGCCCTGTTATTATTTGTCTAGTCATAGTAAAGCTTATACCCCAATGTGCTTAGTGGTATACAGGAAATAGAGGGAGCTAATGGTACTTGCCCTGAGACGCTTATAAGCTAGGGCCAGCATTTTCAGACTTGACTGCCTAAAGCTAGGCACTTAAATCCATATTTAGCTATCCAGATAAATGGCCTGATTTTCAGAGATAAGCCAAGTGCCTCTGAAAAATCAGGCCACTTTTTTGAATGTCTGATGACCTGATTCAGGAAAGCGCTGCCATTGAAGTCAGTGAGACTGAACCGTATGTGTAAGTGTTTTTTTGAGTCTGGGCCTAAATATGGATTGAGGTATTCAATTTTAGGTACCAAAATTTGAAAGCTTTTGTCCTAAATATGTATATGGGGTGGGTTTGTGACATCTCGTGTAGGCTTTGAAGGACCAGAAGTTTTCATTTAATTGTTTCAGGTGGTACAAAAACAAGCACTATTAATAATAATAATAATAATAATTTGTATTACAATAATAATGTAATTGTAATTATATTACAATAATAATATTGTATTATTAGGAACTCTAATCATGGGCCAGTACCTGACTGTGCTAATTTCTGTACAAACACAGGACAAAAAGACAGTCAAGATTTTCTTTGGCTTGTCACATATCTATATAGAAACAGCCCTTGACCCAACAAGTTTACAGTCTGTTATTATGCATGCAACATAACTGATTCATTGTACATAGATGAGAGCAAGATTCAGAGTTGTGGAGAAAACTTGCACAGGACATTGCTGAAAATCTTTGTGGAAGAAGTGTGTTTTATGGAGGCATTTAAGAGAGGTAGTTCAATAGGTCAGCTCCACTATGGGCATGATTTTATTCAAACAACATACTGCTCCCTTGAATGCTAGGCTAAGTGGGCAGCTAGCATTATCCTTGGGGCCCAAAAGGCTCCATCCTCTGCATGAATATGGGCAGTAGATGCAGGTTTGCTAGAATTAACTTCTGTAATGTTCCTCCTTCAGCCTTCCTGTGTGTGTTCTATGTGGGCAAAATGCCTCCGGCTACATCTGTTTGACCACTAAAGTTCCACTTTCCCATTCCCATTCCAGCATATCCAAAGCCACAATCTTGCCCTATTATTTTATTTTTTGTAGATAACTACAGCTATAGGCAACATTATAAATGATGAAATCAGTACATGTTATGATCTACCATGGAGCTTTTTTTTGACTCGCACACAGATTGTAAAGTATCAATAAAGATGACGTAAAGAAAGATCCTAGATTTTAATGTAAAAGGTATGAATAAATAGTTGCCCTATTTCAGTCAAGTTTACTCTCATTATTCTTTTCCAAAGCAAACTGAGGTCAAGCATGATTTGATTCAACTTTGCAGCTTTTAGCAGGATTTTTCCATCCTGTTCTCCTTGTGTGAAAGGGATATATCCAAAGAAAAATACCTGTAGTGCGTTTGTCTTTGATTAGTAACTGAGAAGTACATTATAGAATATTGCTTTACGGCCCCCTTGTTCCTGTTAAGCACCGTTAACTGACACAGTGAAATAAAACAGATGCACTTAAGTACAGTAATGCTTGCCACTGTTTGGAGCTATATACAAACAAGGGAAGTTTGTAAAAGTATGCTTTACTGGTTGCAATGTAAATAACAAAAAACTATACTAGCCAAGCAAAAGTTATTTTGGTGTTTAAATCTAATGCGTGTTATACACTTTGTAAAGTCTATAATGGTTTCTCTTCCCTCTTTCCATAGAAAAGAAAAATCAAGGCCAAAAATGTCAAATTGGAATGACAAATGTTAGGCTCATCCATCCATATTTAGGAACCTCAATATATGGCCTGATTTTTTTTTTCCCCGTGGTACTGAGCACCAGTAAAGGTTTTCAGTACCTCTGAAAATCAGGCCTTAAATTACCCAATAGTACGTGTCCAAGTATACTAAAGCCCTGATCCTGTGGTTGATAACCTATGAGGGGATGCCTATCTCATAGAACTGGAAGGACCTTGAAAGGTCATCGAGTCCAGTCCCCTGCTTTCACTAGCAGGACCAAGTACTGTCCCCTGACAGATTTTTTGCCCCAGATCCCTAAATGGCCCCCTCAAGGATTGAACTCACAACTCTGGGTTTAGCAGGCCAATGCTCAAACCACTGAGCTATCCCTCCCCCCAAAATAGAATATCAGGGTTGGAAGGGACTTTAGGAAGTCATCTAGTCCAACCCCCTGCTCAAAGCAGGACCAATCCCCAATTTTTGCCCCAGATTCCCCAAATAGCCCCCTCAAGGATTGAACTCAACCCTGGGTTTAGCAGGCCAATGCTCAAACCACTGAGCTATCCCTCCTCCCCATGGTTGTGTCTGAGTGGAGCTCTGTTGACATCCGTGTAGTTCTGTGCAGGTTAGCAATCCACAGTTGTGCATCGGAGCATAATGCTTATCGGCAGTTTTGACCCTAATGATTAAAAGCAAAACGAAGCTTCAGAAGTTAGGCAAGCCTATACATTTTGCCTGAATTTCTTAAGGGACCTGACAAGCAGTAGAACTTGTATAATTTTATCATGCTGTCTTGAAATTTTGTTTAAATTGTTTTATTCCAGCACTGAAATAATTGCTTTCCCCCTCCGATTTCCTATAGGAGATACTGGGGCTTAACTCACCAACTATCATAGACTGAGCTCTTTTAGAGCAACCAAAGAACATACTCCAGAATAAAATCCTAAAAACATATGCATCCCGCTTGATTAGCTTTTAAAATATAAAATGATTTAGTGTTGATTGAGGAATGATACAAGGCAAACTCTACACCTGAGTAAATTCTGCACCAAAAAATTAAAAATTCTGCGCAAAATATTTTAAAATTCTGCAAAAATCGGCGTATTTTATTTGTTAAAATAACACAATATAATCACACCATTTTCAATTGTTTGCTGACAAGTATTTTCAAATAAGTTACCAAAATAATTGAAAATGGTGTGATTACATTGTTGTTGTGTTAGTGTTATTTTGCAGAACTTTGCAGAATTTTAAAATTTTTAATTTTTTGGCACAGAATTCCCTCAAGAATACCAGGGTTCTGTGTGGCGCAGTCTGGGTGTGGGCAGCTCGGGGGGGCGGGGGTCTGGGTACAGGGAGGAATCTGGATGCACAGGGGCTAGGATTGAGTGGGTTCTAGGTGCAGGGGGAATGGGACTCTGCAGGGGAGTCCAGGTGAAGGTGGTTAGGGCTCAGTGTGGGGGAGAGGCAGGGGAAGTGGGGCTTGGTGGGGGGGGTCAGGTGCAGCTGGTTGGGGTTCAGTGGGGTGGGGGTCTGGGTGTGAGGGCTCCTGATGCAGGGGGTGAGGCTCAGCAGAATGGGGGCTACTTGGGGGTTTCTGGGTGCGGGGGGCCCCTGATGCGGGGAAGGCTCTGTGGGGTGGGGGGTTCTGGGTGCGTGGATGGGGAGAGGAATCACTGTACAGGGAGCTGCTCTCCCTGTCCGCCCAACCCCTGTGCATCCAGACCCCGCACAGCCACACACCCCCTGCTGAGGTTCACCCTCCCCCGCACCCGGAACCCCCACCCCACTGAGCCTCGCCCCCCTGCACCCAGATATTTCCCCCCCACACACACTGTGCAGAGCTTCCTGCAGCCAGGAGAAATTTCTGGTGGTTGATCTAACTGAGCCCCGGCAGCTCTGTGAAAGGAAGGGGAGGGGGAGCAACTCTCCATCCTCCTCCCCCTTCCCCACCCAGCTGAGACGTCCCTGGGCGGCCAGAGCATCCCCAGACCTCCCTTCCCCCCAGTGATTTACCTCTCTCCTGGCTGCCCAAACAGACATGTTGTGGTGCTTGTTGGGGGTTTGTTGTGCTGTAGGTGATGGTGTTTTGGTTTAGTTTGTGTTTCCTGGACTTATAGGACTTAGGTGAGAAGGCTATGACAGATACAGAGGCAGCAGTGGTAGTGACCCAAGCAGTGGAGGACACAATGAAGATGACTGGATGTGGAAGCTGCGGTATGTACATGATTCTGGAGGGGCTACCTGAAAAGAGTTTTGTCTGCATGAAGTGCCGCCTGATGGAGCTGATGGAAGAAAAGATCAGAGGACTAGAGATGCAGGTGGAAACTCTGGTCGAGTTTAGAAGGGGGTTCGAGTAGATAAATAAATAAATAAAATAAATGGAGATATGCAAATCTCCTAGAACTGGAACGACCTGAAAGGTCATTGAGTCCAGTCCCCTGCCTTCACTAGCAGGACCAAGTACTGTCCCCTGACAGATTTTTGCCCCAGATCCCTAAATGGCCCCCTCAAGGATTGAACTCACAACCCTGGGTTTAGCAGGCCAATGCTCAAACCATTGAGCTATCCCTCCGCCCCCCCCCCCCCCCCCCCCCAATGATGGAGCAAAGACATGAGGAGGCTGAAGGGAATAGCTTAGACTTATGGATGGTAGCAGGACCAAAGAACGCTGAGGGGAGACTGCTGGGTAAAGAAAATGGACAGTGGAAGCATGTGACTAAGAGAACCAGGCAGAGGAAAAGACGGGCTAGCGAAGGAGAAACAGAGCTCAGGAACAGGTTTGCGGAGTTGGAAAATGAAGAAGGGGAACAGCAGGTGGTCACTGAAGGTGGGATGGCAAGGAAGAAGAGAAGAGCAGCTAGTCCTATAGGAAAAGGGGAAGAGTCAATGGAGATGACAACACCAAATATGATCCCCAGGAGGATAGAGGATGGGTTGCAGAGGATTGCAAGGGAGAATAGGAATCGAGAGGACTTGCAGCCAGAGGGAACAGGGGATAGACCAGAGAATCGCATCATCACCAGGAAAAGGCAGGTCTACGTGATTGGGGACTCCTTACTGAGAAGAATAGACAGGCCTGTAACCAGAGCTGATCCAGAGAACAGAAGGGTGTGCTGTCTGCCGGGTGCTAAGATACAGGATGTGGACCTGAGGCTGAAGAGGATCCTAATGGGAGCGGGAAAGAATCCACTGATTGTCCTTCACATGGGAACAAATGATACGGCTAGATTCTTGCTGGAACATATCAAGGGAGACTATGCCAGGCTGGGGAGGACGCTTAAGGAAATCGAGGCCCAGGTGATCTTTAGTGGGATTCTTCCTGTTCCTAGAGAAGGGCAACAAAGGTGTGACAAGATTATGATGCTCAATAGATGGCTCAGGCAGTGGTGCTATAGGAGGGTTTTGGGATGTATGGCCACTGGGAGGCATTCATGGACAGAGGACTGTTCTTTTGGGATGGACTTCACCTGAGTAGGGCTGGAAATAGACTTCTAGGATGGAGGCTGGCACAACTGATTAAGAGAGCTTTAAACTAGGAATTTGGGAGAGATGGTTGGGAGATGTCCAGGTAATCTCCACGCCGGATTTTAACATTGAGAGGGAAGAAAACAAAGTAAGAAAGGATACAGCTGTGGGTAGGAGAATGGACACAAGGAGGAAGGGTAGTGTAGATACCAGGCTAATAGGTGATAGTAGAATGTCCATACCTAATTGGGTAAAGAATGTGAGCGAGGCCAAACAGCAAAAAATTAAGATGTTTGTACACCAATGCGAGGAGCCTAGGTAACAAAATAGAGGAACTAGAGCTACTGGTGCAGGAAGTGAAACCAGATATTATAGGGATAACAGAAACATGTGGAAATAGTAGTCATGACTGGAGTACAAGTATTGAAGGGTATGTGCTGTTTAGGAAAGACAGAAATAAAGGTAAAGGTGGTGGAGTAGCATTGTATATCAATGATGAGGTAGACTGTAAAGAAATAAGAAGTGATGGAATGGATAAGACAGAGTCTGTCTGGGCAAAAATCACATTGGGGAAGAAAGCTACTAGAGCCTCCCCTGGGATAGTGCTTGGGGTGTGCTGTAGACCACTGGGATCTGATTTGGATATGGATAAGGACCTCTTTAATGTTTTTAATGAAGTAAATACTAATGGGAATTGTGTGATCATGAGAGACTTTAACTTCCCAGATATAGACTGGAGGACAAGTGCTAGTAATAATAATAGGGCTCGAATTTTCCTAGATGCGATAGCTGATGGATTCCTTCACCAAGTAGTTGCTGAATCAACAAGAGGGGATGCCATTTTAGATTTGGTTTTGGTGAGTAGTGAGGACCTCATAGAAGAAATGGTTGTAGGGGACAGCCTTGGTTCCAGCGATCATGAGCTAATTCAGTTCAAACTGAATGGAAGGATAAACAAAAATAGATCTGTGACTAGGGTTTTTGATTTCAAAAGGGCTAACTTTAAAAAATTAAGGAAATTAGTTAGGGAAGTGGATTGGACTGCAGAACTTGTGGATCTAAAGGCAGAGGAGGCCTGGAATTACTTCAAGTCAAAGTTGCAGAAACTATCAGAAGCCTGCATCCCAAGAAAGGAGAAAAAATTAATAGTCAGGAGCTGTAGACCAAGCTGGATGAGCAAGCATCTTAGAGAGGTGATTAAGAAAAAGCAAAAAGCCTAAAAGGAGTGGAAGATGGGAGGGATCAGCAAGGATAGCAACCTTATTGAGGTCAGAACATGTAGGGATAAAGTGAGAAGGATCTTGCAAAGGGAATTAAAACCAGTAGTAAAAGATTCTATAGCAGTGGTTCCCAAAGTGGGGTTCGTGAACCGCTAGGGGTTCGCAAAATGTTACAGGGGGTTCTCTGGGAAAAAATTCCCTAATGGCGGACAGAGCTGTTCCTAGGGACTCCGAGAGTGAAGCCCCTGGACTTCTGAGAGTTAAGCAGATCAAAGCAAGCATATCTGTCACACCGAGGAGATTTGAACTTCAAGACACCTTGTAAGAAATGGAAAGGGAGGTGGATAGTTTTTGCTGTTTTTAAAATTAAATAGGCAGCTAGTATTGTTTTTAGAATTATTATGAAGGACAAGTATAAGCTTTGTTGTAACATGTGGTGTTTGCCTGGACTGCTCAAGACCTGAATGCTTGTGTAGGAGGAACTCTTTGAGCTGGCTTCTTAAATACTTTCATGCTGTTTCACATCTGATACTCCTTGATGAAACATAGGAGACTTGTCTTATAACAGGCTTATTCAAAGTGATACAAGCTACAAAAATGAGATCTTGGAAGGCCGTTTGCATAATGTAATAATACTGTAATGATAAATAATAAATAGTGTGTAATAAGCATGTCATAAAAACAACTTTTATATTTCCAAGATCACTGCTTTTATAATTTATACTCAGGTAAAGGAGAAAATTCCTAGAGATATTCATTTTTAGGAGGGGGTTTGCGAGACTTGACGTTTTAGTGAAAGGGGTTCACAGGTTGTTAAAGTTTGGGAACCACTGGACTAGATGATCATAGTGGTCCCTTCTGACCTTAAAGTCTATGAGTATCTGCTGGGGTATTTCACTTTGAGGTGCTGAGGGCCTCAACTGCTTTCTGGCTTCAGGTGTCGATAGACATGTTGATATCAGAAGATGATTAAATAAAGAAGTCATTTGAATGAAGAAGTTGACTGAAGACACCAGTTGAGGGCACTGAGCACCTTGCAGGATTTGGCCCTCATTCCTTGATGTATCTGTTGTGACTACCAAGATGGCTGCCAATTAGTGGCATGGTGGATTTTTTAATTGGTCACGTGTCCTTTAAGAAGTGGGAATGTATTACCAAACAGTCATCCAATGATAGCGTCAGTCATTACTGATGTGGCACTAGATTTTTTTGTTTGTCACCAGTCTTCAGAGCCATTCAGTGCCTCATTTTAATGTTCTTTTAAAAAACAAAACAAACCCTTCCAATGACAAGTACTTCAGCCACATTCCTGTTTAGCTTTTGTTCTTGACATTAAATTGCACCAAATTTTATAAAGGCAGTGCAATAGCTGCCAGGTCCCAGAGCGAGCTACTTAGTCCATGGTCAGTCTAAGACTTCAGTCTGTTCTTGCATTATTCCTTTTCAAAAGATGAAAATATTTTTATATATGTAGATCTAACACTACTGTCTAACATACTAACAAATGCTCTGATACAGAGAGCATGTGGGACCCTGTTTTATTAATGTGAAAGAAATGCATGCATTTATAAAACCCTAATTTAATAAAATAAGTGGATAATTTTGTAATGGCTGCAAAGAAGGTGGGGGAAGATTAATGGGATGGCATTCCCATACTCTAGAAGGTACAAACATGTAGCTGAGGCCAAATCATTTTACAAGTTTCTGTTTTTAGTTTTCCCTTTTCCTAGAAGCATTTTGTTTGATCTCTGTATGAGTTTAAAATGTTGAAAAAGATGATTGTTTTATTTTAATGGATCATTCAATTAACTTCTTTTTTAGCTTTTTTCCAACATTGATGTCTCTGTAGCCAGATTTAAATTGTTAAACGCAGTTGAATTAGGATCCCCCCCGCAATAATGTTGGTGCACATGCTTTAATTAAAAACCAAGAGTTTAAATTGTAGCCCTAGTAGCTGATGCAATACTGAAAGCCACGTCTGCACTCAGTTTTAAAGGAAAAGGGTTTCCTTTTTTTTCTCCTTTATTTGGGTCAGCACGGCTGCAGCTTTAAATACTGTTTCAGCTGCTACCACTGTGACTTAAACATTCATTTTCTATTGAATGTCTAAATCAGGAGAACTGAATACCACCCAGTTTAGCCTATATTTTTTTTAAAAATAGAAAGTGATAGTTTAAATTGGCATTGTAGCAGCTAACGTGGTAAAGTTAAAACTATTGAGGCTCCACTTGTTTTAATAAATATATCTTACCTTTATAATTCTCTTGAAAAATCTAGGTCAAAGATTCTTTGCGCTGTCTAGCATTCCCTTCTCAGCGTCTTTCCCGTTGTAAGTCAGAAAGTAAACTATAAATACACAATTTGGACTATTTTGTGGATCTTTTTGACATCCACTAGCATATCTTCTCATGGCCAACAGACCTCTCTGCATAGTTTGAGTGTTACACATTTTGCAAAATATCCTGTCCTTCCTCTGTTGGAAGTATATGGCTGCTAAAGTCTGTTCAATACTGTGGGCTAGCGTTCCAGCCTTTCACCTGGGTTCAAATCTTCACTTTGCTCATGAGTGGAGGTGAGTTTCATTTCATATTAGTCCTCATTTGGCCACATCACAAAAAGCCCAGACAGTTTGGCACCATTCAGCTACATTGGCAGCAGTCTCTGCTCGTGAGAGGCCTAGGATTGGAAAAGCAGCAGGAGTATTGCAGGTCAAGATTGAGATGGATTGGCAGAGCTGTATGGGGGAGCATGCACTGTGCCTATCCGTACTATGTTTGGCTCAAGCAAATGTTATTAATCCCTCAGTTTCATGAGCCCTAACCTCATTCATAAATTTAAAACAAAGGAGCTTTGTAGACGTGGGATTTTGATGGACGCATAGGCGGATTTCAGATATTGTCAAGCTGTTTCTCTTTATTCTGACCACATAGATATCAAGACCTATCTTGGAATTTACACTATATCACTATTCTGCAGCGTGGAGAAAGCATATTTTTGCAAATTGAATGTCTTTTCATTTCATTTCTCATGTATCCTTTGCTGTAAGTATGTGAACAGTTTAACATTCAGGATAACATACTCATATGAAATACATGCATACAGTGAATGTGTCTTTGCCCAGCAGGTACCTTGAGGGAGGAAAAGCAGTGTATAATAGTAGTTCTGTCTCAAGTCATGTCTCCGGTTCCTTGTTCCTTCATCCATACTCTAGTGGCATTCTTCCTCCCATTTCTCTTCATTTCAATTTTTTCCCAGTGCAGAGGGAAACCTGTTATTGCCACCTTGGGAATGGATAAGAATTCTGCTGTTGCAGCATTATTCATGTTGTTTCCCAGCAAGTTATGGGGTTTTGAGATGTATGTTACATTATTTATTTTAAAGCTTTCATTATGTTTTTCTCATTGTAAATATTAGGTTTTTTCATTGTGATTAGCCTGTTGAGCCCCTATGTTATCTGCCGATCCCTTCTACCTTGTTTGCCACCAGTTCTGGAAAGCTGCCATTCTGAACTTCCGAGCATGGCTTAGAAGTGCCTTCCAGTGCTCCAGATAGAGTTTCTGGTATACCCCTGGCCATATTCAATCAGCAAAATGACAGTGGGTCTACAGTCACCAATAGCAGGACTCTCGGGAAGATGTGGTCTCCGAGAAGGCCATTTGAACTCAAATAGTAAATACTAGAGTTGTGTAGAAATTTTTTTAATTGATGTGCTTTGTAGACTGAAACATCCAAAACAATAAAATAATACTCTGGTATAAAACTCGCTGGGCAGAATAGTGCTCTGTTGCAGTGATATAAATCCCGAGTAACTCCAGTGTAGCACTCTATAGACTTAATCTGGTTTTCCACTACCTCTAAAAGATGCTGCAGTGGAGTTATTTGGGATTTAAACTGCTACAGATATTTAAAAGCAGATATTGGCCCACTAATTCCCTCCAAACCACATAACTCTTGCCAAAAATTCCTAATGGCCTCGCTCCACTTACCAGTAAATACTTAAAGGTTAATTCACCACTTTGCAGAGGGCCTGTATGAGGTCTGTGCAGCACCACTTAAAGTCCCACTTACGCTTTTATTTTAAGATATGAATGAGACTTAAGTGGTACATAGGTCTGTGTTATAGAATCATAGCAATGTAGGGCTGGAACGGTCCTTGAGAGGTCATCTGGTCCATCCCCTTGCTCTGAGGAAAGACCAAGTATAGCTAGACCATCCCTGACCGGTGTTTGTCAGACCCGTTCTTAAAAACGTCCACTGACGAGGATTCCACAACCTCCGTTGGAAGACTATCCAAGTGTTTATCTTTATAAGTAAAAAGTTTTTCCTCATATTTAACCTAAATCTCCCTTGCTGCCAATTAAGTTGACGTACTTCTTGTCCTACTTCCAGGGGATGTGGAGAACAGTCTCTGTCCTCTTTATAACGGCCCTTCACATAGTTGAAGACTGTTCTCAGTCTTCTGTTCTCAATACTAAACATGCCCAGTTTTTTAACCTGTCCTCATAGGTCAGGTTTTCTAAACCTTTTATCGTTTTTGTTTCCCTCTTCTGGACATTCTCCAGTTTCGCCTCATCTTTCCTAGAGTGTGGCACCCAGGAATTGGAGACAGGCCGAGGCCTCACTAGTGCTGGGTAGCGCAGGGCAATTGCCTTCCAGGTCTTACATATGACATTCCTGTTAATATAGCCCAGAATGATATTAGCCTTTTCTGCAACTGCATCTCATTGTTGATTCATTCAATTTGTGATCAGTTATAACGCCCAATCCTTTTCAGCAGGATTACCAGTTATTGCCCCTTTTGTAGTTGTGCATTTGATTTTTTCCTGCCTAAGCATATTCTGTTCTGACTTGGAAGGGAGTGTTGCTTATGTAAAGGTACACCTTGTTTCCATAGCGTCCCAGTGACGCCTCAAATTATTAAAATGTCAATACTTTTACAGACTGTACAGGCGAGTCGCATCTTAGGCGCATTTAACATGCGTGAATTCAGCTTTGCGCGGTCGGCAAAAACAGGAAAAAAAAAAAGAAAGAAAAATAACAATTTTAAAACTGCATCTGTAGTGCGGGTGATTTCGCCCGCCATTCAACTCAATGAGTGTTTCACTACGCGCTAACCGCGGAATGGAAGCCCTGCGTAAGATGAGACTTGCCTGTACTGTCAAACATTTACTGGTAAGCTAAGAAGGATTTTCATACAACTAAAGCTAAGCAATTTATATGTACTATCCTTGACTTAAAAAAAAAAAGATTTCACTAATTCATAGTATTCATTAATGTGCAATGGATCTTCCAGTCATTAGCAGTGATTAGCTGTGAAACAGCAAGGGTTTGCAAAAATGAGATTAAAGGCTTTTTCCTCCTTTTTCAATATTGTTGTGATGTCTAGTCTAAAGTAAGAGTGGTTTTAAAAAAATAAAAAATAAAACCAGTGTATATGTGTCCCCTTGCTCTCAGGCAAAAATTACACCCAGTGGAAAAAAGATCCAATAGCCAGAATTGTCAGGAGTTGTGTATAAGGTAATAGGATTCTCCCCTTCCCCAACAAAAATACCCCAGCTGCCTAAATTCTTGCTACATAACTACTCCAGTTGATCCATTCTACTCTTATTTACACTGGTGTAAATCTAGAGTAATTCCAGTATAGATTGGTTACGTTAATGCAATTAGAATCTGGCCCACTGAGTTCTGTGGAACAGCACACGAGTCGGGGCTAATGGCGAGGGGTCCTAGTTTAGAAGTGTTTGAAAATTGGATATGTATATAGGCAATCTTTTCTTTTCCCCCTTTTGTTTAAGTATACTTTCAAGTCTAATTTTCTTGAACTTCTCCTGACACATATCTAATGCAGTAACTATTGGTGCAATATGACATCGTAAGGCTGCCCTGTTAACAATAGCAATGTGTTTGTGTCCATGTTTCTAAAATAAATCCCGTTTTTGAGGGGCTTATACATTTGCCATGAAATGTACCCTGGGCTAAAACTTGGCTGTGGGATTTTGATACAGGAACAATGTGTAGGGTTTTTTTTAACCAAGTTTATTAAACAGAGATCCTGATCCTGCAAACCCTTATATGCATTGAGTGCCTTTATTTCTGAGTGTAAGGTGTTACACAACTCATCCTAAATAGTTTAAAAAGTTAAACTATGGAAAAAAGGGCAGTAAAGAGGTTTTTTTCTCTTCTCATAAGTTTATTCATCTTAAGGTTCAAGTAGATTGAATTTAAATAAGTAAAAATAAACAGATAAAACTATGTGCCAGATTCTCTGCTGCTGGAAATTACTGCAATGGGTCAAATTGCACCAGCAAGAAATTTGGCACTAGGGGTGAAACTCTGTTGAAATCAATAGGAAAACATCCATTGACTTCAACATTGCCCAGATTTCACCCTAGAGCTTTAAACACTTTCATCTGACACCCTGCTCTGTTGCCTGACATGCGTAATCTTTCTTGAATATAAATGTAAACCAACAAAAATCCATCGTTTGGGGCTCCATACAAGATATTCAATCAGAATAAAGGGGGCAGGGAAAGAATCAGCATATTACTAACTTTAAATTTACCTTTCTCTTTCTTTGTACAGGGTTCTTAACTACACAACAGATTCCCAACTCCCATGCTATGTGGCACATCAGCAAGCTCTCAGTATAACATTTTAAAAACTTCTTAAAAAGGAATAGCTAGTACTTGCCCTTTCCAGGCCAGCTTCAGTTTTCTAGCTGGGTTTGTAGCATGTTTGATTTCATCAGCAGAGTGCTAGTCACATAGAGAGTGGAGACGGCAATCCATGATAGGACTTCACTTCTGTACCGGCAGAAAGGAAAGTTGGAACATTTAAAATTAGTGATATGCCGTCTTACCCTGCTTACCTGGGCCATCCACCTTTGCTATAACTAGGCTTTTGCTGATTGATATTTTCACATCATCTTTTAAGTTTTATGTTGTAGAAGTGCAAGCGCAATTATTAAATAATCAATACAGTACCAATAGTACTGAGTTATTTTTATGTTAAAAATATTTTCCAAATGATATTTTGCAGGACCAATTTAAAGGTGATACCTAAAATGGCATAAATTAGACTCCCACTCCATTGATTTAAACTCATTTAGACCTACTTATCTTAAGTCAACCCAGGTGTAAGGGAGTCTAAAGTGGTGTAATCTATTCTCCAGAGAGCTGGAAAAGGTGTAAATTACCTCCCTGCTTTCACTTATGTTTTCTGCATTGGTGTATAAATTACACCAGCTTAGATTTACACATTACTAAAGTATTTCTCAATTACACCGCACCCTCGCTAGAATGCGGGGTTTGGGAGCCATGTGTGGTACCGCGTTAATGCAGGGACCGCGTTATAGCGGGGGTGGGGGGGGAGAGCACGTTACCATGAATTCCAATTTAAATAATTTATTTTGGGATCCATGGTCGCACCCGCGCTAATTCCGAATTCGCACTATGTTGACGCGCATTCTATAGCGGGGGGTCTCCTGTACTTAAAGGATGTCTAATTTACACTTCTTCATGCATTACCTTTGAATTTGGCCCTTAATCTGCATGACAACTACCTTTGTATTTAAATAAAAATGTAAATGATTAAAATGAGTCGCTGTGGTACAGTCAGTCACAGGTTTTCGTAATGCATTTCTTTTTTATACGTATGTTCAGATTCCTGGATCCATGCGTGCTATTTTGAATTCTTATCTTGAAATTATGGATTAACATAGATTCGGTCCGTAATATATTCCCCTGAACAAGCAATTATAATAAAAAATGCACACTTAACAAAAATCCCTTAATAATCCATTCAGACAGAACAATGCAGGCGAGATGTGAAGACATTTGGAAGCATTTTAAAGATTCCATTTACGGGGTGCCTGGTGTTCCTTTGCACTGTTTATCTCTCTCCCATTTTTTTTAGTGTTTAGAGTTAGTTCAGCTTGTATAATGTTGCATTTCTAATGCTCGTTTGGGGGCAGGAGGAGGGAGAGAGGTAGGCTATGTTCTTTAAACAAGCCAGAGTTTTGAGGTTGAATTGATCAGGAGGAAGCTTTTTTCCTTTTTAAATGGTTGAGTCTTTCTTGTGCTCCAAAGTACTTCATATAACTTCTGTTTTAAAAAAATCTGTACAGAAAGTAAATCCACATTTTAAAACACATTCTGGCTAGTGGACCATAAATTTGTATTCAGAGAGATTCAAAAACAGATTATAGGGACATGGGGGCCTTTACTTTTAAAGCTGTTTAAAAAAAACCCAAAAACCTGAACCACAAAAATCTGTTGGGAGTAATGGTAAGGATTTGATTTAAACTCTCAAAGGCAAGAAAATCTAAAGTTAAGGCAGACAATGTGGTCTGACACTGTCCTTAACTGATCACACAGCTTCCAGGCATGGAGCTGCTTTGCTTCAGAGCCTTGTTGCGATGATGTCAGGTAAGGATCAGTGTTGAACTGAATTTTCAGTGCACTCTAAATTTCCTTGCCTTTTTTGTACGTTTCAGGGCAACCTCCTCATGTTACTGTAACATAGGGGTCTTTTTTCATACAATTAAACCACAAAAAAAAAATGCTGTGCTCTATTCTTGGAGCTGTGCAGTTAGTTCCGTGCCAAACATATTTGTTTACCGTGGTCATGTCTGAGTTGTATTATACTGGTTAATAAAGGGATTTATTTAAGGAACAAGGTGAATGACTAAAACAGATGTGCCAGTAGGATGTACTGTTAAAGCTGAAAAGTAAGGTTCTTTTATGTGAGTTATTTTTTATTGTATTTCTGAAAAATTAAATTTAGTTGTGAGGACTTCTTTGTGACAACTGAAAGTATTCTGGCAATCCGTTTGAGGGTCTGCTCCTGCGCTCTCTAAATGGATCAATCTCCCATCTCCTTCATTGGGGATTTATAAAGATTGCACGTTAAGGCCCTTAATCCCAGGTTTGATCAACTGTACAGTCATATTACATTATGGATTTTACCCTGATTCTAAATCTTTAATTTTAAATCCATCTTCAGTTGTAGCAAACATATATAATATATTAAAATATTCCATAGTTTCTTTGTAGTCGCCTGTCAGTCTGCCTGTATCCATCTCTTGTCCCTAGTCCTATACTTAGATTGTGAGCTCTCTTTGTTCTTTGTATGCACAGCACTAGCCCAATGGGGTGTTGGAGTGTGACCCCGAGGCACTATGATAAGAGAATTAATAATAATATAGTGTATGTTTTTGCCATTCTGGTTTAATGGCACAAAAATCTGCCCATGTCTTCAGCCTATGGTTTTGTCATGTCAGGTACTAACAGAACAACACAGTAATTGTGAAAAGAGTTAAAAGTGGAGAGGCTTGCAAATATGTGACTGGTTTCTCACAGTTATTCACATTTCTTTTAATGGCATCATCAAAATTAGGGATTTTTGAGGCTGCATGGGGAAATAATGAATGTGTTGCATCTATAGCACCTTTCATTTCAGGGTCTCAATGCACATTTCTTCAAAGATCAGTTTATTTAGCCTGCCAACACCCCTGTGATAGAGGTAAGTGGCATTATTTCACCTCCGGAGATTGGGTGATAAAGGCATAGAGAGGTTCAGTGAGTTGCCCATGGTCACCCAGATAGTCTGTGGCAGAATCTAGAATGGAATCCAGTTCTCCTGATTCATAGCCACCATTCTTTAGCTACAAGGCTGTAATTCCTGACTAGTAAGTGTAGCGAGGCAGAGTGGCCTCCCTCCAGACTTGAGAACGAAGGAACAATACACTCCGCCTGGTGGGAGGAGCCACATCCTTCCTACCCACGCCCCCCTGACCAGAAGTACCAGGGCGGGGCAGGACGGATAACGTTGAGTGAGAGCCACGGAAGGAAGCAGATGTCTCCAGCCCACTGCAGCACTCTGGAATTGACACTGCGCTGTGCAGCACCCTGCCCCCGGAGGAGACCTATCCTGGGCATGAGTAGCCAGGACTGCCATCAGCCCTGTACCTTAAGGAGATGGAGCACCCTTGGACTATGGAGCCCTGCACCTGGAATGGGGTAGGAAGGAGCCCAGGGCTTAGTGTCAGCACCCCCAGCTTAGTGTCATCTGCGAACTTGCTGAGGGTGCAATCCCCATTATCCAGATCATTAATGAAGATGGTATACAAAACCGTCCACAGGACTGACCGGTGGGGCACTCCGCTTAGGCAAAAGCCTGCTCCCTGCTCTGCCCCACCCAGAAGGCCAGAGCTTCCCTTATAGACTGTTTGTTGCTGTCTGCCCCAGCCAGGAGGCTGTGGGCTGGAGACTGCTTGTACTCTGCCCTGTCTGGAAGACCAGAGCCCTAGATTCTTGATTGGTGTCAGCCTTAGCTGGGAGACTCTGGGTTAAAGACTGCTTCCTGCCCTGCCCTGCCCAAGGGGGCTAGCGCTTCAGAGAGTTAATGGTGGTTTGTCCCTGCTAGGAGGCTACAAGCTGCTTGGTCCTGCCTGCTGCTACCTGCCGCAGTGAGTCAAAGTGGTCTCCCTCCCCACTTGAGAGCAAGGAACCACTACACTGACAAATTAAAACATTTGCCAAGTAGGGGAGACAAAATCAAAGGGGGTGAGGACATATTTCCAACATTGCAAGGTTTGTTATGCTAACAAACACTATAGGGGAAAGTCAAATAAAAGGTGCTATGCTGTGTGGTTTTGTTTGTTTATTTTGTGTTTTTAAGTATCTGTTAGTTTCTCTTACAAAGCTGTATACCACTAAATTTGTTGTGGATATTTCAGCAATGTCCACGTATACTTTTTCCATTGTGATACAGCATGGCCAGAAGGCAGCAAGAGAGTGATCTAGAATGAGGAGAAGCCTTATTCCCTGTAGATTAATTAAAAGCACCTGAAACCAATTAGAGCACCTGAAGCCAGTCACCTGATGATATCCC
This sequence comes from Macrochelys suwanniensis, assembly GCA_033296515.1. NCBI lineage: Eukaryota > Metazoa > Chordata > Testudines > Chelydridae > Macrochelys > Macrochelys suwanniensis. Next base: position 154,507,733 of record CM065777.1, on the reverse strand, counting down.
CCTGCTTCAATCAGCCAGAGGAGGAGCTGGAGCAGAGTGAGGAGGAGCTGGAGCAGAGTGGTTTGGTGGTGGAGCAGAGAGCAGTTTGGAGGAGCTGAATCAGAGTGGTTTGGTGGTGGAGCAGAGAGCAGTCTGGAGGAGTGAAGCAGAGTGGATTGGTGGTGGAACAAAGAGCAGTTTGAAGGAAAGTGGAGGAGAGTTTTGAGAAGTGCTGCAGCGGGCTAAGAAGACCAAGATCCTAGGTAAAGGGACGCCTGGCTTGTGCAGAGGGAAGGCAGGAAGCCCCACAAGCTGAAGGTCAGGAGAGGGAAGTAGCCCAGGGGAAAGAATCACTGGTACAAGTGGTTCACCTGCTATCATAGGGCCCCTGGGCTGGGACCCGGAGTAGAGGGCGGGCCTGGGTCCCTCCCTCTCCACTCCCCTTCCCTGGGATACTAGTAGGATAGCTGTTACCCCAGTTCAGGGGCGAGAAATGGCACCCTGAAACCCCCCCACAAGAAGAGAAAGTGCGGGACCCATCATAGTAGTGCCGGCAATTTGCCACACCATGTAAATGCCGGGACAATCCTGCTACCGTAGGACAAAGCTCTTTTTAAAAACTTTTAAATGTTTTTTTTCTAACACCCAATTGTAATTACTTGTATGTATTAATCCATTGGTTCTAGGAGTTTAAGTCTCTTGGCATTTGCTTTGTTATCAGTAGCAGTGTTTACCATGAGCGCTGATGCCAAGGTTTTTGCGAAAGGGCCTATAACCAGTACTTAGATAATATCTGTCCCAAATTGTTTTATACTGCTGCTACTCATAGTATCTGAATGCCTTACATGTAAAATTAATAGCAATGGTGAAGTCCCTAGTGGAAGAAGCAAAGAACAAAATTTCTTAAACAGATTTCAATTGAGCTTCTTCTGTGTATTGAATACTGTCTGCTGATCTTCCTTTAGTTTAATAAACAATCACTATTTATCCTTTGGAATCAAAACTAATAAGTGATGTGTTTAATAGCAATATTGCTTTAAATACATGATTAACTTTGAATTAAGCAAATTAAAGGCAGTGGAACTCAAACATGCTTTCCCGAATCAGTGCCTAGATCTGGGTTGTATAGACATGTTATATTCCTGCATCTATCTGTCTGCCTATCCGAAAGACAAGGTGGGTGAGTGTGACAGGTTGGTATCACAGAAACCCGCTTGGGGCTGCCACCTGGTGTGCCAAGACTACTCCTGCACCTGCTTTCCTGCCTTTTCCAGCTTGGGACTCCAGAATCCTGTCTGGTTTGAGCCAAACCCGCTAGCCTGCTGCAAACCCAGACCCAGGTCTGAACCACGTCCCCTAACAGCTGTAGGCTTGCCTGGAAGCAGCTTAGGAAGTGTTCTTGCCTTTGACACCCAGGTGCCCAACTCCCAATGGGGTTCAAACCCTGAATAAATCCGTTTTACCCTGTATAAAGCTTATACAGGGTAAACTCATAAATAGTTCGCCCTCTGTATCAGAGATAGAGATATGCACAGCTGTTTGCCCCCCTTAAGGTACTAACTCGTACTCCAGGTTGATTAATAAGTACAAAGTTATTTTAATAAGTACAGAAAGTAGGATTTAAGTGGTTCCAAGTAGTAACTGACAGAGCAAAGTGAATTACGAAGTAAAATAAAATAAAACACGCAAGTCTATGTCTAATCACACTGAATACAGATAAAAACCTCACCAGTTCCAGTAAACTTCCTTTTACAGGCTATGGTCCTCCTAGCCTGGGTCCAGCAATCACTCTCACCCCCTATTGTTATTGTCCTTTGTTCCAGGTTCTTTCAGGTGTGTCGTTGGGGGGTGGAGAGGCTCTCTTTAGCCAGCTGAAGACAAAATGGAGGGGTCTCCCAGGGGTTTAAATAGACTTTTACCTCTGGGTGGACACCCCTCCCTCTCCCTGTGTAGCATCCAGTTACAAAATGGAGTTTTGGGGTCACATGGGCAAATTACATGTCCATGCACAACTCAGTTCCTTACCAGCCAAGCCACATTCCTGGCAAAGCTCAGATGTGGATTGGTGTCTGCAAGTTCTATTGTCTGTTAAGTGTTTCTTGATTGGGCACTTAACCTGCACATTCCTTTCTCAAGAAATACAACCAATATTCATAACTTCAACTACAAAAATGATACATGCATACAAACAGGAGGAATAGATTCAGTAGATCATAACTTTTACAGAGATATGTTACATGGCACACGTAGCATAAAACACATTCCATTTATATCATATATATACATTTATAAGCATCTCCCCATAAAGCCTTATGGGGTACACCGTCACAGTGAGGTCATATCTTTTATTTGACCAATTTCTGTTGAGGAGAGAGACAAGCTTTCGAGCTGCTCAGAACTCTTCTTCAGGTCTGGGAAAGGTACTCTAAGCATCACAGCTAAATACAAGGTGGAACAGATTGTTTAGCATAGGTAGTTAGCACATATTCTAAGGGACCATTTAAGGTATTGTGGTCTGTTAACACCTCTGCAGTGATAGGACAAAAAAGAATGGATTAGTAGTGGACAGATTGTTGTGATAAGCCATAAATCCAGTGTCCCTATTCAGTCAATGATTTTTAGTGTCTAGCATAGGCGCCGACTTTCCATTGTGCCAGGTGGTGCTCAACCCCCAGCTCTGCCCTAGGCCCTGCGCCCACTCCACCCCTTTCTTCAAGGGCACAGCCCCGCCTCCGCTCCACCCCCACCCCGCCTCTTCCCACCCTGTTCGGTCCCCTCCCCTGAGTGCACCGCGTCCTCACTCCTCTCCCTTCCCCTCCAGCCTCCTGAACGCCGTTAAACAGATGATTGCAGCGGGCGGAAGGCGCGGGGAGGGAGGGAATTGATGATAGGCGGGCTGCACCCACCATATTTTCCCCATGGGTGCTCCAGCCCCGGAGCACCCACGGAGTCAGTAGCTATGGTGTCTAGCAGAGTTATGAATTTAAGCTCTTAGGCTTGTCTTTTGAAAATGTTATGCAGGTTTCCTTTTAGGACGAGGACTGAGAGGTCAGGTATGGAGTGATTGCTTTGTGAAAAGTGTTCACCCCCAGGTGATGGGGTGCTTTGTCTTTTATCATTTTGCTGTGGGAATTCATTCGAGAATGTCGTCTCTTCTCTTATAGAATCATAGAAATGTAAAGGCTGGAAGGGACCTTGAGATGTCATCTAGTCCATCCCCTGCACTGAGGAAGGACCAAGTAATCCTAGACCATCCCTGACAGGTGTTTGTCTAACCTGTTCTTTAAAACCTTCACGGGCAGGGATTCCACAACCTCCATTGGAAGTCTGTTTCAGTGCTTAGCTATCCTTATAATCAAAGTTTTTCCTAATACCTAACCTAAATCTCCTTGGCTGCAAATTGAGCCCATTACTTGTCCCACCTTAAGTGGAAGTGGACAACAATTGATCACAGTCCTCTTTAGAACAGCCCTTAACGTATTTGAAGATGGTTATCAGTCCCGCCTCCCCCCCCATCTTCTTTTCTCTAGACCAGCAGTTCTCAAACTGTGGATCAGGGCCCCAAAGTAGGTCCTGGCTCCATTGTAATGGGGTCACTAGGGCCAGCATTATACTTGCTGGGACCCAGGGCTGAGGCTGAAACCCAAGCTCTGCCTCCACCCGGCGACAATGTCAAAAGCTTTACTAAAATCAAGATAAATCATGTCTACTGCTTCCCCCCCTCCCCCCCATGCACTATGTCAGTAACCTTATCAAAGAAAGAAAGTAGGTTGGTTCTTGACAAACTGATGTTGGCTATTACTTATCACCCTATTATCCTCTAAGTGCCTATACTTAGATTGTAAGCTGTTTGAGTCAGGGACTGTCTTTTTGTTCTGTGTTTATATAGTGGCTAGCACAATGGGGTCCTGGTCCATAACTAGGGCTCTGGGGTGCCATAGTAATACACACAAGTAATATACTGCCTATTATATGTTCCGAGATGCAGCGCTCTCTCTGGTTTAGAAACAGATCCTTCTACTTCACACATGTGCAAACCCAATGGTATAAATAAGGGCAGAATTTGCCGCTCCATTAAGCATTTTTGGGATTGTTAGTGGTATTTTGTTTAAACCTTAGTAGTGAGAAAATCCAGATAGAAGATTGAAGGCTTCATTTTCATTTTCAGTAGGTTCCCAGCCAGACAAATTTATCAAAGGCTGTCTGTTTGTAGGCAACTATTGTAATCTGATCTGAGCTTTTCTGAGTTTAAGTTTAGAGTGAAAAATGTGCCCCTTGATTAAACCTAGCAATTAAGGATTTTAGGGGTCTTGGTTTTGACCCCCTTGACATGAAACACTGACCTCAGTGCAATAGGTTTGGTATTGAATTGTTACCATTGCAAGACAATTAGATCATCTTTCTGGGGATTTTAGGGGCCAATTCATCATCATCATCAAAAAAAAGTGTCTCCTTTGAATTGCAACTTCCTTGATTATTTGAGTTTTGGACAGTGTATGTAAGGTATTTGTGATACTAATCTGACACTACAGTCTTGCAAAGAAAAGTGTAATTACATCTCTAATTTCAACCTGCACGCTGACAAGATAAGCAAAGTTGTGTTTTTCAACCTTATTTATAAAGTTATCTGGATTATTAAGATAAACTATTTCTCATCACTCACTCATTTTCTCTCTCCTACACACACTGTCACAGACTGAAATTTCCATAGGTGCCTAGAAGATTAATAAAAAACCCTCCCATCACTTTCCATGGGAATTGTGCCTCTGAATCCCCAAGGTGGTTTTGAAAAAAATCTCAGCCTTATTCCTGATATAAAATCAGAACCCCCCTACAAGACACACATATAGTATGTGACCTGAGGATCTTGCAACCCATAGAAAATAGATCAGCATGTATTGACTCCCTACTCCCATTTATTTCAACAGGAAGTATGCTCAGGAATAGGAGTCACACCTACAGATCTGTTGGCAGGGTTTTGCTCTAAAAGACTTAGTATATGAAACTATGCAGCCATGACCTTGTGCTGATTGAAACTTGCATTTGTATTTTAAACAGTTTTCTAAATGTCCTCACCCTTTAAGGATAGTCCTTGATGTACAAAGAGACTTTGTATAACTAGTGGTGAATAACCTTTAAATTAGACACATTTAGAATTGAGAGACAATTAATTGATTTCTTCTCTCCTTTTTCAGTCAGTCCCTAAATTGTCTGTTGTTTATCGTGGATATACTGAATCCCTTTGTTCTCATACATTTTTAATCAACCTTTCTTTTCTTTTCCCCCAGACCGTATACACCTATGAGAGGAGCCCTCTCCACTGTGTGGTTTGACAGATGGAAGATCTCTAATGAGTGTCCAGAACACATTGAAACCATTGACTCAATGTGTCAGGTGCTTACAAACGTGATTGATGATGAGGTTAAAAATGGCATCAGCAAGAATCGGATAATTTTAGGTAAGAGGTTTTTTTATGTTTATACCTTATGAGAGAGCCTCTCACTTTGGTTTCCCATTGGAGTCCATCCTGCAAGTTTGACAAGCAATTCCTGCACATGCTGAACAACCCCCGGTCTCAACTGACTTTCATTCAGAGTTGAGAGCACTCAGTGCATTGCAGGAGCTAGCCCAGAGGTGGGCAAACTACGGCTCGCGGGCCACATCCAGCCCGTGGGACCGTCCTGCCCGGCCCCTGAGCTCCTGGCCGAGGAGGCTATCCCCCGGACCCTCCCCTGATATTCCCCCTCCCCCGTAGCCTCAGATCACCGCCAGCGCTCTGGTCTGTCGCTCCTGCCGGGCAGTGCGGCTGCAAGCTCCTGCTGCTCTGAGCGGCATGGTAAGGGAGTGAGGGGTTGGATAAGGGACAGGAGGTCCCGGGGGCAGTCAGGGAGCAGGGGGCGGAGGTTCTGGGGAGGGGGGCGAACAGGGGATTGGGAACAAGGGGGGTTGGATAGGCGTGGGAGTCCCAGGGGCGAGGGATGTGGATAGGGGTCTGGGCAGTCAGGGAACAGGAAGGGGGGGTGGGTGTTGGATGGGGGTGGGGTCCCGGGGGGTGGTTAGGGATGGGGGTCCCGGGAGGGGGCGGTCAGGGAACAAGGAGCGGGGGGGTTGGATGGGCCAGGGGTTCTGAGGGGGGGGCGAGAAGTGGGAGGGGGCAGATAGGGGATGGGGGCCAGGCTGTTTGGGGAGGCACAGCCTTCCCTACCCAGCCCTCCATACAGTTTTGCAACCCCTATGTGATCCTCGGGCCAAAAAGTTTGCCCACCCCTGATCTAGCTCTTGGTAGGTCAAATTAGGCTGTCATACCGGTAAAACTGCTTTGAATTCATTGAGCTGCTGTGGGTGCAAATGTATGCAACATTTGTCTCACTCGGTACTCTGTCCCATCAAATTAAACGTAAGGTTTTTGTTTGTTTGTTTTTTGAACTGCTCATATATCATTGGAATTTAAATACCAGTCAACAATGTCTAGCCTGTTCTTACTTTGCTATTTCTATCTGGCCTCTTCATATTTAGAAGGCTTCTGAAGAATGTAAATCTTGAGTTCTCTCAAAGGCAATGTAGTTTCTTATTTCAATAAGCATCTATACAACACAAATTGTTACACATTGTATCCTCTCTACTGCTGTGGTTGCTTCGGAGGAGTTCAATCATGAAAAAACAAAAGTCCTGTGAAATGTTTGGTAATGGTAGAACTTGGTAACAAATGCATTTATTCATCATATTTAGCACTTATTTAGCTTGTCAGAACATTGTACAAATATCTACTAATCTTCAGGCACTCTCAAGGGACATGCTGTATCAGGCCTATTTTACGGTTGAGGAAATTGAAGCAGAGAGGTTGAGGCCACAGGAGTAGCATAAGTCAGAGATGGAATTAGAATTCAGGAGTGCCTGACTCCTTGTTCTATGCTTATGCGACTACATATTTCAGGTTGGAAAAAACTTTTAATGTGGGAACTTCTGACGTCATGGCCAACTGACTCTTGCCATTGAGCTCCTGAGCGGTGGAGCCAGGACCATTCAGCCTGCATATTTTCTTGGCCCAGCCCTGTGTTGCTCCTTGAAGGTCACTGTTTATTTTTCCTTGGTGGCTCATTGCCCTTGCTGCAGAATGCATTGTTTTGAATGGCTGTTAGCACAGTCTCTTTGATCTGGCTTTCCTGTGTTATACCTGCAGGCCTGGAGACAGCTGAAGAAGAGCAGGTGCTTGTTTCTGGGACTGGGGTGGAGATGTTCCACATACAGACTCATTCTGCTGCTAGATTTTCCCTCTGACCTCAGGGGGGAAAAAGGTAGTGAGATTGCAGGGTCCGAGACACACTTTAAATCTGGGAAATCATCTAAGGGAGTAATTGACAATTAATTAGTTGAGGTTAGTTGTCTCCATCCCTTAGTCTCTTTTGAAAGTTCCAGCCTCTGTGTTTAAATTCTCTCTCTTTAGATTGAGGGAAATTGTCTTTTCTCCCACCTTTTGTCTGTCTTGTCTATGTAGATCACAAGGTCTTTGAGAGAAGTTAAAATATATAAATATAAAAATATAAATGGAGATATGCCAATCTCCTAGAACTGAAAAGACCTTGAAAGGTCATTGAGTCCAGTCCTCTGCTTTCACTAGCAGGACCAAGTACTGTCCCCGGACAGATTTTTGCTCCAGATCCCTAAGTGGCCCCCTCAAGGATTGAACTCACAACCCTGGGTTTAGCAGGCCAATGCTCAAACCACTGAGCTATCCCTCTCCCCTAAGTTTTCTTGCTATGTGCATGTACTATGCCTAGCACAACAGGACCCTGATCTCAGTGGAGGCTTCTCGACACTACGATGACAAATAATGAAATAAGGACTGAGTCAGTAGTCCAGCATCATACCAAATAAGTGCAAATATATACATACGGGTGATGAGAATGTGGGTGTGGAAAAACTGGTGCACAAGATCTTATTCACCGTGGCCATGTACGTACATGGTGTCATTTACACCTGTGCAAAAGGGAGTTAGAGCACTGCTAAGTCAAAGTGGTAGGGCTGTATACTCCCGCTGCACAGTTGTGAAGAACTCTCCAGGGTGAGAGGCAGCAGAGAATCAGGCTTTGAGTTTCTGTAAGGAAAGAATGGTTATAACATGTATCTGGACCAGTGTAAGGTAACTTTATTGGCTGTGAGAGATGTGACAGTTAAACTGTTGGCCATAGGCTTCCACTGACACTTACAGAAAATGGTTTATTTTGTAAAAGCACCTTCCATTGTGCCATTTGTGTGTGTAACTTTTGGACAACAAGGTGTTTTTATGCTATGGCTTAATCAGCCACCCTAGAGTGCCTATACAGTCCCTCTGCACCAAGGTGCCAGGCTTGTGGGGAAGAAATTGGGAAGTAGTTGGAGAGAGAGTGAGAGAGATGCAGGACCTGGAATTTTTCTGACTATGGGAGAGACTGTGGTGTGTTTATATTGTGAGGAGAAGGAACCTGATGAGAATGAGAGATTAAGGGAAAATTCAAGGGAGGGTAGGAGCAAGGAAGGTCATATGGTGGGAGAAGATGGTGTCATGCGGCAGGTGGAGGGATTGTAGAGGACAGCAGGTGAGGAACATCAGTGACGGGAGATAAAGGGTGATGGGAGGAGGAGAAGGAAGTGGGACGTCACATCAGATCTTGTCAGTCATCTCTCTGAAAATGCCAGCAACATTGTACCTGGAAGAGTGAGAGCATTTTAAGAGGGGATCTGGTGGTGAACAGGCAGCTGATTCATGGATATGACATGGAGGGAGGTAGAGTGCTGTTTGACAAGGAAGTAAAAGAGAACAAGCTTATAGTGGAGGAAGCCATTGTTACTCAGGAGACTTTCTCCAGAGATGTTCAGTGGCGCAGATGCAGGGAAATTGAATGGTGGTGGTGAGCCATGTGGGTCATTTTTCTATGGAAAGAAGGAGTGGAGGGATTAGACCACTGAGTCAGTGAAGGAGAGAGTGAGACTTAAAATGGCAGATAAGCCGTCGATGGCAATGGGCTGAAAGTAGCACAGTCTGGATGGATGGACAAGTGGGTGCTGAAGGAGATGAGGTGATAGTCAAAGTGTGGGAACACTGATGTTAAAGGAACAGAGGAGCAGTGTTTTCCAAAGACAAAGTTGAGGGAGTAGACATTTTAGTGAGTGGGATTTAATTCAAGTGGTGAAGGTCAAAGGAGGATGAGGGGTCAGATGGCATGTTAATGTGGAAGTTGCAGGTTGAGTATGAGGGTCGGAGATTGTGAGGGGAGGGAGAGCCAGGTGTAAAAATTAGGACAGAAAGTGGGTGGTAGCTGACAGCTACATAGAGTGGGACAGGAGAACAGTCTAAAAGAAAAGACAGGAACTCCAGGAATGGAAAGGGAGAACCTAACATTTTCACCATCGTGCTCTGGAGGGTGACTGTCTTTCCTACTCTGATTCAAGTTTTACACAGGGTTGGGCTTTGTTGATCCAATAGTAACATTTGTTCCTAAAAGAATTGTGGCCTACACCATTCATCTCAATAACACAGTTAATTCTGATGACACCTAATGATGATGGCTTAATGATCAACACTGTTAACCATTTTGCTACTGATCATTTTACAGGAAGCATCCAGCTGCTCCTGGCTTGAAGGTGGAACCTGGGTAGTGTACTGCCACTCGTCCCCCTTCACCTCAATCTAATTCCTATACATCAGAAGAACAGCCTCCTTAATATTATCACATCCTCGTTTTCAAATATACAGTCTAAGATTAACAGGTTTAAATACATAGATCTTTTGATACTTGATATCAAGTGTGCTGCAAGTTCTGTGGGAGGTCCATGCACTGATTGAAGGCCATATACAGCCCATAGTTCTTATTCCTTAAGAAAAAGTTTTCAGAAGTTGTTCTCAAGGCATCACAGAGTCTTACAAAGGTAACAAGATTTCCAACTTAAAGAGCACCATCAAGACATTTTTTCCTAAATTAAAAAAAAGAGAGGATTGATTCAGTTGTTGTGTAGTAATAACCCAATCCAGAACTTGAAAATGAAAGCCATTTTCTTGCCAAATAACCCCCTCCACCTTCAGTTGTGTGCATACATTGATTTGTTATTGTTGGGTATTGCTGTTACTGGTTAAAAATTACCTTAGAAGTAGAATTATATGGATATTAAAGATACAAAGGAATGTTAAAACTGGTCAGATTTGAGTATTGTTATGTTATAAACTTCTGTGTTTAATGCCAAATTAGGCAGATCCTAAAATATGCAAATCATGCTGAAATTTTAGAACACTTGAGAATAATTTTTATTCTGTTCATATCTAGGTTTTTATACTACACCCACCACTGTAGTATAAACACCCTGGTTCTGTGTGAATTTCAAAAAGATCCTTGGATTTAAAAATGAGGTGTCAATTAATGTTGAAACCTGCTGTAAAGTTCAGTGATGATGTTTGGATACCTAAGCAAAAGCTGACTCCTCCCCCCCCCCCCCCCCCCCCCCCCCAAGTGCCTTCCCCCCCTTGATTTACTACTACTTTCCTAGTTTTACAGGTCACTTTTTGTATACCACAGAAATGCTGATCCAAGCACATTGGTCTTTGCCACCTGTAGTCACTTGTATAAGCAGCCAGTGAAAATAAACTTTCAATAACAGTCCTGTAGACTTGATCATGTGCCAAAAAACACATGCATGATTCCTGACCCCTTGTACTATAACAATAACATGAGAGAGACAACCACTTTTTTGTTTATTGCTAGACTTCTTACATAGCTACTGGACCATGGTGGAAGTAACATGAAAGGGCTGCGTCTCTTGTAAATATTGGCATAGTCATCCCTCTCAGTATGTGTGAAAATGGGATGGGGGAAGAAATATCTTGGCTCTAGACATCCCAGAGAAAGAAGGCATTGTGAGTACTGAGAGATGAAAAATCAACAATAAATCATTAAAACATTCTGGGCAAACAACTTCACCTACAGCCATGGCTTTTTATGTCTCCAGCCTCCAAGTTCTCTCATCTTGCATCTTTTGTAATTATTGGAAGATGAAGTATGTTGTCTTTCATGTAAGGACACTTACTACAGAGCTCTCCAGAGGTAAATGTAGGGTTGTGTGCTACTGCCCATTCCTGCGCTAAGAAGATGAAGTAGTATTTTGTGTGTGCGTGTGCAGCACCTAGTATGTGGCTATGTGGGTTATCTAAATTATACCTAAGAAATGAGTGACTCAGACCAGTACTATCTGTCCTCCTTCCCTATACGTTAACTTAATTTGCTGTAATATAAATGCTTTATTGTCATGTATTGATTTAAATGATCCTTTCACTTACAAAAACCTTCACTCCAAAATGTGACTCAGTTTTTATATTTGTCACTGGTTATATTCCCACCCTTTCCTATTCTTCTTTTCTTCCTTCATCCTATCTGTGTGAACAGGAGAAATGTCAAATGGACATGCCAGCAGTGGATGGAGGTGGCTAATAACGTCTGCCACAAGATCATATACTTCAATTTCTATGTCTTTGCTGATTGGTTTATTTTTACAGCGCCCAAAACTCTGCTAGTTGTTTTACAGTACACACAGACAGACATAGGTCTTGAAAGATTTGCATTCTAAGTTTAGGGTTGCCAGCTTTCTACTCGCACAAAACCGAACTCCCTTGCCCCACCTGAGGCCCTGTCCATGCCCTGACTCAGCTTACTCCATCTCCCCCACCCTCTGTCACTCGCTCTCCCCACCCTCCCTCACTCGCTTATTTTCACTGGGCTGGCTCTGGGGGCTGGGATGAGGGAGGGGGTGATGGCTCCAGCTGGGGGTGCAGCCAGGGATGAGGGGTTTGGAGTGCAGGAGTGGGCTCCGGGCTGGGGGGGTGGAGCTGAGGGGTTTGGATTTATTATTGATCACATATAATGGGCATCATAGACCATCCCTGACAGGTGTTTGTCCAAATTGTTCTTTAAAACTTTTAATGATGGGGATTCCGCTACTTCCCTTGGAAGTCTGTTCCAGAGCTTAACTACTCTTATAGTTAGACCGTTTTTTCTGATATCTAACCTAAATCTCCCTTGCCACAGATTAAGTCCATTACTTGTTGTCCTGTTTTCAGTGGACATGGGAAATGTGATGACAGTCCTATTCCGAACAGCCCTTAACGTATTTGAAGACTGAGACCAGATTCCCCCTCAGTATTTTTTTTCTCAGGCCTAAACATGGCCAGTTTTTTTTTTTTTTTTTTTAACGTTTTCCCATAGGTCAGGTTTTCTAAACCTCTGATAATTTTTGTTGCTCTCCTCTGGACTCTCTGCAGTTTGTCCAATCTTTCCTGAAGTGCGGTGTCCGCAATTGGACATGGTACTCCAACTGAGGCCACACTAGTGCCGAGTAGAGTAGAATAATTACTTCCCATGTCTTTCATACAACACTCCAGTTAATACATCCCAGGATGATATTAGCCTTTTTCACAACTGCATCACACTGTTGATTCATATTCAAATTTGTGGTCCACTGTGACCCTCAGATCCTTTTCACCAGTTATTTCCCATTTTGTAGTTATGCATTTGATTTTTCCCCCCTTCCTAAATGTAGTACTTTTCACTTACCGTTATTGAATTTCATGATGTTGAATTCGGACCAATTCTCATATCTGTCAATGTTGCTTTGAGCAAGTAGAATATGGATTTCATAATAGTTGGCCCCACCGACCAGATGGTGATAAGCAATCCTGAATCTGATGTAGCATTTGGATCACCAGCTTGCCATGTACCTGTCAGTGTCCCATTGTTGGAGCATTTCCATAAACTCATGCAATCATTGATGCTAGGATTGGAAAAAACCTTCTGGGTCATCTTGCAGTTGGCATGGAACATTAGTCTGTGTACTAATGTTTTATTATTAGTGCTGAGTTAAAAAGAAACGGGGGTGTGCGTGTGTATGAAATTAAACAAATGTCAATTTTTAAATATTTTAAATTTTCAAAATATTTCAACCAGCTCATACTATTGTTTGTTTTAATTTTATTTTAGTGCCAACTGGGTGCTCAGGTTCATAGAGATTTACATGAAGATAGTGTCTGCTGCGTGTAAATCCTGATTCTTCAAATGTAGCCCAGTTGAAATGGAATTATTTATGCTCATAAGTGTCTTTGAGATTAGGGACAAAATGAGAGACACAATATGGTACAGACATACTAGATGACAGTTCAAGCTTGACATTGTGTTAGTTACCTTTGGCGGATCATCTCTGAAAGGCAGCCCAGAATAAGAGGTCCCATTTTTCAGGAGGGAGATGAAAAGAGCAAAGGTGGATTGGTGCTTATGAGGAGGGAGGGAGCCTCACAAGTGATGAAGCTGCATGGAAGAAGGTACAAGATGTGAGTGAGATACAGATTTTAAAATGTGGGGTTGTGAGGGAGGCTTGGAGACTCATAGGGAACAAAGTTGGTGCAGGGGGCTGGAAAAGTGGAAATAAATGGAGGTTTTAATCGAATCTGTCAAGTAAGGCCTCAAAAACCTCCCTTGGCAATATTGTTCCACAGTTTAAAATTCCTGTTAGAAGAATTTCTTCTTTTATAGTTGCAGGCCATTGCCGTGTGCTAGGCCAGGTCTACACTAGAAACTTATGCTGATATAACAACGTGTGGTGCGGGCAGGTGATGGTTGTGGGATTGCTTTTAACAACACTTTTATACCAGTAGAAGCTCAAGTGTAAATGCAGTTATACTGAGGGGGAAAGTTATTTATTTTTCCAGTATAGCTTATTTCAACTGGGGAGCTTGTATAAGCTATACCAGCAATAGCACATTTAATTAACTGTTGCAAGGCTGACCCTCAATCCTGCCAGCTGATCAGTGAGAGCAGATCCCCACATCCATGCACAGCCCCATTGAAGTAAATGGTTGCAGAGGTCTGACTGTGTGGACTGGTCACCAGCAGTAAGAGATGAATCTTGTTATGTTTGACAGATATCTTCCCAGTACCACATCTATGGTCTCATCTTCATAAAGGCATACAGAAATAGGGGTTAAGCCATAGTTGTAATAAGATGATCAGATAAAAGACGAATGGACATTTTCTTCCTAGTCTTTACTTTTCTGCCAAGGAGCTTTAAAAATTGTAGTTTTATAAAAATGTGTTTTTCATATCAAGTGAAAATGTGGCAAAATTTCTTTGAGTTCCAACATGAAACAATACATACAGAAAAAAAGTATCACTTTTACAATAAAAATGTAGAACTTGTACCACTTAGCTGTTCGCTGAAAACATGTCATGTTGCTTGAGTGTTTTGTCAGGAGAGAAACCTGGACAGCAAATTTATTCATGCTCCCAATTTGTAAAAAGAGAAAGTGTCGGACTACTAAAAGGAAGCTGCCTTTATTCTTGTAAAGGCATTAAGAAATTATTGAACAGCAAACAGAGGACAGAACTGTGGTGGATTCTAAACTGTACATTTCAGTATTGATAGGGGATAGGCGTGGGAGTTATGTAGCAGTGAAACAAGGAGACAAAGTCCTTGCCCTGAAGAACTGACGAAAGACAGTTAAATTCATGAAGTTCTTTGTATGGAATAGATAAAGAAAATGTGCTGTCCCGTTAACATTAATCCACTGTTGTAATATTCAATCGTATGCCCTATTAGTTCTGGGGCACGGTAACTGTTCATATGTACAATAATAGGCTATTGTTACATTTTCTTGTCAAGGCACTTTCTGTCCTGCCGCACCCACTCTTGCAGTTCAGCTAGTGGCCACATGCTCATTATATGCTTTTGTACTTAGTGCTTACTTTATATTTGCTGTTCAGCTCAAGGCAAACTATAACAGGTTGGGGTAAGTGTCTGATGGGATATCCTAGTGTGTTTATGCTTTTGGAAATACTGATTTGAAAGAAGGAAGTAAAGAGCACGAGTCTCTTTGCAGGTCATTTGTTAGGATATTTTGTTGCATTCACCAATGGGGAAAGAAATTGTCCAAATCGTCCCTAGAGAGGGCAGAAAGATGGGGAGAAAATAACAAAATGAGAGTCTGTTTGGAAAAATACAAGCTAATACTTATCCTAAACTCAGATATTCAGTGGAAAGAATAAATCCGGGAATCAGTAATGCTGAAAGAGTGGACAGAAAATTAGACCTGAATATACAATGCATCATGGCAGTAAAATGGGCAAGAAGGTAATTGTCTCTCCTCATGCCATGCTGGTGTACTACATATGGAATATTATGTTCATTTCTGGCCACTTCATTGTCAGAGATATATTGATAAACTTGAAGAAATTCAGGGAAGAGCAGGAAAAATTATCGAAGAAGGGCCTGGCTAATGAGGAAAGATTCTATACAGCTGAATATATATCATTTGGCTAAGTGATGATTAAGGGCCTGGTTCTCCTCTCACTTAGATCAAAGGGAGTTATACCAGTGTGATTATGACTTGGGGGAAGTAACTCATGATTTAAACCAGTGAGAGAGAGAAGAATCTAGGCTTTAGCACTGCAGAGCACTGAAACATCAAGGAGGAAGGGCGGAATTATTTATGGTGCTAAATTTGGAGTAACTTGGTGAAATAAAGGGAATGTTTAAGTTGAATATTGGGGAACGCTTCCTAATATTCAGGAGGGGATGGATGACTTAATGATTACCTGTTCTGTTCATTCCCTCTGAAGCACTTAGCA
Organism: Macrochelys suwanniensis; assembly: GCA_033296515.1. Taxonomy (NCBI): domain Eukaryota; kingdom Metazoa; phylum Chordata; order Testudines; family Chelydridae; genus Macrochelys; species Macrochelys suwanniensis. The sequence continues at coordinate 154,492,116 of CM065777.1, read as the reverse complement.
TTGGCCACTGTTGGAAGACAGGATACTGGTCTAGTTGGGCCATTGGTCTGACCTAGTATGAGTCTATTGTTCTGTAGAATAGTTTCCAGTTAACGGCTTTGAACATGTTAAAGCTAGATGGAAAAACCTAACTGGCCACCCTGTCCATTCTACTGTAAATCTAAGATTTTTTTTCTACAACAAATTTACTAGTACATTTTCCAGTCTCTGATTTCAGAAAACCATTTGTGAGACAGAAGCCCTAGAGCCCATTATGGGGTGCAGTCTGCATGACTGAGAAAAATATATTCTTCTTTCTAAGGCTTGGTCCACACTGGGGGGGGGGGGGGGGGGTGTCGATCTAAGATACGCAACTTCAGCTATGAGAGTAGCGTAGCTGAAGTCGACGTGTCTTAGATCGAATTAAAATTACTTACTGTGGGTCCACGCGGTGCAGGCTCGCTCCCCCATCGACTCCGCTTACTCCTCGCGCCGAGCTGGAGTTCTGGAGTCGAGGGGGAGCGCTTCTGGGATCGATTTATCGCGTCTACATGAGACGCGATAAATCGATCCCAGAAAATCGATCGCTACCCGCCAAATCGGGCGGGTAGTGTGGACGTACCCTAACACACAAAGAACTGAACATTTTGAAGTCAGGGATAGGAAATCAAACACAATGTAACAAGGGACATCAGAAGATAAATTATTGACATGCTGGCTGGTATACGGGGCACTTCTAAGAGAGACCTTAGAGAAAGCATCCTTTATTCTGTGTCATGAAATTAAGCATTCATTTCCAGATTTGAGACCCAAACTATTGTTTGATGAGTGAATAGTGGGTTGTGAGTAATGCAAAGAACTGAATATAACTGAAGTATTATGAAGCAAACTGGTCGATTCCTGGGTTTAAGCATAGTGGTTGAAGCTACAGATTTTGCTTCACATATGGTTCTGATTCTCGTCTCACAGGTGTCGATTTGGAGTAGCCTCACTGAAATTTAAAGGTTTAAGGGGAATTGAGTCTGAAGATCTTACATTTAGACAGAACATCTCATTATGAAAAATCCTAAAGCCCTTTTATAAACTATATATGGAAAAATTTATTTACTTGCCACAGAAACATGGCAGCAGTTGTTGGGATTTAATCTTCCTTGAGAAGGAATAAAATATTTATGGGAAGCACAGTCTCTGCCTGCTCCTCCCATGTCATGTCCCCTGCACTTGAGTGATTGAGTTACTCTCTACTGCACCTGAGGTTCTACAGAACAGCCTGCCTTAAGTCTCTTGCTTTTAACATGGGTATCACACATGCAGAGCTCAACCTTGGTTCAAGTTCTGTATTTGGAAAATGAGGATGTGAAGGGTTCTGATTTCAGCTGAAAGCTCACAACTAGCTATTTCAAGGACAAGCAGTTTCCTCCACAAGGGCAGTGTGTCCTAAAAGTTCATTTTATCCATATCCTTCTCTGTTAATAGTGATTGACTTTCAGAGAGGACAAATATGGGTGGCTGACCTATAACAGAAGCAGACGTCAGCCCCATCAGACCAGGTTTTGGTGTAGCATCTCAGGTGCTCGTTTTGGAGAAGCCTTGTTGAATTGGGGCCTAATAGGTGTTTGCCTAATTTTAAGCATGTGCGTCATAGGGATGTGAATAGCATTTTAAAAAAGTAAACGTTTAAACTGTTAAAATTGTACTGGTTAAATGTTGAACGGTTAGGCTCCATTGCTGGCCCCGTGCGCCCGAGGTCCTGGATGCTAGGCCCCTTGCAGAGCTCTGGGTATGGGGACCTGGCAGTAGAGTCCCACAGCGGAGTTTAAATGTTAACCGGCATACTTACCGATAAGACTCATGCTTATCGGTTAACCGGTTAACATTTTACATCCCTAGTGAGTCACCCCTTTGATGTCAATGGGATTACTTGTGTGCTTAAAGTTAGGGCACACAGCTAAGTACTTTGCTGAATCAGGGCCACAGGGGAGCATATTGCTTTTTGATCACTGTTCTTGACATGCAGCAGAATCCATTATAAAGCCAACATTTACTAACTGTTACAAAGCACTAACCACAGATCTCTCGAATTGTAATTATAAGGGAAAATCTGTGATACTTGCAGATATTTTCTGTGTGGAACCTATTGGCAAATTCTACTGTTTTAATGGTACACCGTGTACTCCTTGAGAGTGAAGGGGTCTGCACGTCTGAGATTAAAATATCTGAACTTGCATCATTGATCTTGATGGATACTCACAACAGAAGCTGGTTAGTAATGTTGTAAGTCTTGCATGTTCAATGCTATCTTTACTTATACTGAGATAATTGGTACTTAAACTTGCATGCAGTTATCGTCTGTTTGCTTGTATCTTGTAAGTTGTGTCGGTTATGAGATCTTATTTTCTGTAACAACTATGTGTATATTTTATTTTTTGTTTCATTTTAATATTTGAAGTCTTTTAAAAAACTCCTTGAGTGAACATGTGTTTTATGTATTATGCCAAACTTAGACGTACATTGAAATATTATCCTTTTGGAATCATAATATTTTGCCTTCATGTATAAATACTCGTTGAAATCACTGTCTGCGAAGCATTTACTATATAGTATTTACCCAGACGCTACTGTGGTATTGAGTGATAAAGTGCAGATTTTCCCATGGAAAACTGAATTCAAAGAACTAGCCCTTTGTATTAAATTTTCTCATAGTAGTACGAGCCACATGAAAGCACCATTACCTAATATTCTTCTACACAGAAGGTGATTGCATTGTCAAAGACTGCTGGTGAGTAATTGCAGATAGTCTTGCCAGAGTGTGACTAACTGGGTGCAAAATTTTAGATTAAATCATTTACAAACTAGTAATTGCTTTTCAATGCACACATTTGTCTAGATTCTAAAACATAAAAATGTGCTTACATTTACATATGGACAATGTGTATCTGTGTATAGTGTGTGTATTTATGTGTATATATGTATGGATATAAACACATAAAATAACCTTTTGGTGTGTAATACACTATATTTTTATGAGTTTGGAAGATGGCATGCCTGAGTGGTATGAGGAAGTGGGTGAGAAGCAATTGGATCTCACTAGAAAGAATAAAGCACACTTCAGCCAAGACAGATTGCTGTTTTACAGAAGTGAGTTTTGGGTAGTTGTAACATTTTATCTAAATGTTCAGTGTGTGTATGTCTCTCTCTCTCTTTCCATGATCTTGCATTTATAGTTCAGGATTTTTCTGTGGTGGTCGTTTGAGTTCTCTGTTTTGCCTTTCAACTTTAGCATTTTGTGTGATAAACAGATGTGGGAGATCCTGTGCCCAAAAGGACATTTCCTGCTGGAGAAGACCAAGCAGTATTTTCACTGGTTTTCTCCTGGGGGTTTCAGCTGGGGTGGCACAAGGTGCAGTTTTAAGTTGCGTTCTGGTCTCCCCCACCCCTGCCTGCACCTATCTGTGCATCCCCTGGCATGTTGGCTGTTTCCTTTCCCCCTGCTAGGGCCTCACACTTTTGATGTAGCACTGGTCCCCTGTAGTCATCTGTCACCATTGCTGCTCTTACCCCCGACAGATTTTTCTGCCCAGTTCCTTGGGATACACTATCATAACACGTGGCCAAGTCAAGCCCACAGTACCTAAATTATACAGCACAGAGTTATGTTTATGCTCAGTGCAGTGCCTTTACAGAAATTGCATGCTAGCAGCTTTGTGTAAATGCTGTTCAGGGCAGAAGTATAGTGGAACTGGGTCAACCCAGTGGATGGACTATGACATCAACCTGCCAATCTGCCTTTAAAAGCTCCAGTCAAAATCATACTGCATTTCATCTGTATTTCTTTTTCCTCTAATCTGTAATCAGCACTTTTTGTGTTTAAAAAGTCCAGAACTCAGAATTTCACATCCATTTTTAGCACCAGTCAAACTACTTAGTGAAAACCAAATGCACCACCAAATAAGTGAACTGTGTAAAAGTACTGTTCTGATTAAGCATAAGTCATCACCATTCTCAGTCAGCTTACATCTGTGCACTGGGAGAGATTTCAACAGGACAGTCATCCAGTTAAGTGCTTCACTTCTAATGCCCTCTATTAGCTGGATACAATAATAAAATACCATCTACATTGTGTACATGGAGAGTAACGTGGTAAATAGGCCCAATGGTCAGTGATGGGATGTTAGAAGTTACTACAAAGAACTTTTTCCTGGGTGTCTGGCTGGTGAGTCTTGCCCACATGCTCAGGGTTCAGCTGATCACCATATTTGGGGTCGGGAAGGAATTTTCCTCCAGGGTAGATTGGCAAAGACCCTGGAGGTTTTTCGCCTTCCTCTGCAGCATGGGGCACGGGTCACTTACTAAAGGATTCTCTGCGTCTTGAAGTCTTTAAACCATGATTTGAGGATTTCAGTAGCTGAGACATAGGTGAGAGGATTATTCCAGGAGTGGATGGGTGAGATTCTGTGGCCTGCATTGTGCAGGAGGTCAGACTAGATGATCATAATGGTCCCTTCTGACCTTAAAGTCTATGAGTCATAGAATCCATTTCCTAACAGGCAAGTATCTGTAATCTTAAAAAAAAAAAAATTGCTGGTGGCAGCCTGATTATTGTTCTCAAAAGGTAGACCCAGGGTTGAATGAGTAGAGAGAGTTCAGGCAAGTCTTATCTTACGCGGGGGTTCCGTTTCACGGTTAGCGCATAAAGCGAAAAACCGCGTATAGTGAAATGCCATTGAGTTGAATGGCGGACGGAATTGCCCGCAGTACCGATGCCACTTTAAAATGGTTATTTTTCTTTTTTTTTTTTCCCCTGTTTTTGCCGACCGCGCAAAGCTGAATTCGTGCATGTTAAATGTGCCTAAGATACGACTCGCCTGTAATCTATTATCTTACCCTTCAAAGGGATCCATTAGAACAGAGGTGGTGCACATTTGTGGGGAAGTGTTTCAGCTTGTCCAGCTGCACCGCCTGTGCCATATCTCTCTTGTGAAAAAAGAGAGGATCTCAGTCTGCCTGGCATGGTGGTCCAGCGGTGTGAATATTGATTATGTACAGTGATGGTGATATGCTGTCATCCTTCATGAGTGCTAGACTGACAAATTATGAAAAGTCACCTGAAGAACTGGAGTTGACAGCCCTACCCACAGCATGGAATTCTGCTTTGCATTGTCTATAAAACACACACCTACAATGTCCAAACAGCTGGTGGAGACCATTCATTGAGAGGATTATGAAATAGTACCGTTCTGGTTTGTTTATTTTTTCCTCCTCTTTTTAGCTCTCCAGCTTTCTAACTGAATCTTAGTTTTATTTTTTATATATATATTGTGATATAAAAGGTTATATTTATATATATATATATATATATATATGATATTTTTCCAAAATCTTAGATATTCTGAAAATAATCAAGTCAGATGTTAGATTAGCAAGACACAACTAAATCCCAGTGTCTTTTTTTTTTTTTTTGGTCACGTTTTAGGTGGTTTTTCAATGGGAGGTGGCATGGCAATGCATTTAGCGTACAGGTATCATCAAGATGTGGCTGGAGTCTTTGCTCTTTCTAGCTTTCTCAATAAGACATCTGCTGTTTACCAGGTGAGTGAATGCCAGTCTTTTTTACAAATATCTTTTGGAGCGCATACTAATTTCACCTAAAAAGATAAACTGATAATTAGGAAAAAACAGTTGAAGCACAGCATTTCCTGGGGAGTGGAATTGATTAACTCCAGGTGGTCATTAACCGCAGGGAATGTCCTGCACTGAGAACATTGGTAAGCAAAATATCAGGGAATAAAGGCTTGAAAACTACTTTTATCTTTACACATTGTTTATTTGCTTACTTTTGCAGTCTCACTGCTATTACACTGTGCAAAGTATGCCAAGTGTGCAATTACACATTAGACAATCAAATTATTTGTTGTCACTCCATTTAGATTAGTTACAAGGCATCTTTAATTATTGTACCTATTTGAGAATGTCTAGCAGATTATAAAGGCCACGGGCTCCATTCTGCTGTATTTAGGTCAACATGAATCTATTCAGGTTACATGGAGCAGGATCAAATGCTGCATGTAGATTTTTTTCAATTGTAAGTGGGTCTTGTTTAGCATATTGGAATTCCATATATAAACTTTTCATATATGTGTTCAGCATTTGCATCTTCTAAAATCCATATCTGAACTCTTTTTCTTCCCCCCTCCCCATCTAGGCTTTACAGAAAAATGAAAGTGTCCTTCCTGAATTATTTCAGTGTCATGGAACAGCTGATGAGTTAGTTCTGCACTCGTGGGGTGAAGAGACCAACAAGATGTTAAAATCATTGGGAGTAGCAACATCTTTTCATAGTTTTCCAAATCTTAATCATGAGTTACACAAAACTGAACTGAAAAAATTGAGCTCCTGGATTGTAAAGAAATTGCCTGTGGAGACAGCAATGTCAAATGAATAAATGAAATTAACATTTCAAAATAACATGTTTATGTACCGCAAGGGCTTGCCTACATTAACCGTTAATGCACAGCAGGCTAGTGTGAGGTAAATATACAACCCAGCTTGCCATGCACTAAGTGTCCGTGCATGGAAAACTGAGGTGTGTGTGTCTGCTGCACACTAGCCTGTATCAGACTAACTGTTCATATAGACAAGCCCTAAGGGTGTGCATCATCTATTTCGTAAATATAAATCTAGCTTCGTATAGACACTAATGTTACATACAACTTTCTTACAACCTAGCCTGGATGATGATAAACTACTGATACTCACTATGTTTTTACTGTCCAGTATGCAAAACATGGAAGCGACAACATTCTGTGGAAGATACTGAGAGTATTAAAACCATTTATAAATGGCCCACACTATTTTCAAAACTTTAATATATATTGTTCCATGATTTTCCAGATCATCCTGTTTTTGTTCCAAGATGGAAAAATCTGTAATAGTTTTTTGTTTTTTTTAAAGTATAAAAATAACTTTACAGTCTACAAATGTAGCAGTGTGTAATATAAGGCAAGTTACATTTGAGGAAAGAAATTATGGTGCCATTCCTGCAAAGACTTAAGCAGGTGCTTAACTTTACGCACTGAGTAGTCCCATTGGCTTCAAGAAGACTTACAGTATGTAAAGTTAAACACACATATACAGGGTTGTACAGCACTTCACAGAAATCACTGAGGTTTGTGTTAAAATGACATGTCTTTAGCTTCAGCACTGATGCTTGTTATGTTCTATCATTGTGGTGATATTTAGGGGTCTAGTTTTGGAATAGCTGTTAAAGCCATATTTGGTTGTTTGTTTGTTTGGGGTTTTTTAGGTATAGGGAATAATAGAGTGAAAGATGCCATAATGGTTCTTAAATATACCCTGTTTTGGGGGGGGGAAATCATTCTTTGGGAAGAGCGTCTGTAGAGACTTATATTTTTGTCAACAATTGTATTTTGGAGCCCACAGGATCACGTTTTAAACTAAAAGATGCGGACACTTGAGTCCTCCAGTGTGCATTTAAAAGAGCTGTAAATAACAATGATTGTGATATAAAGAATCCTCGTGTCCCCATTATTTATATTCAACCCTGTGTCAGTGTTTGATAAATCTATTCTTATTTCATTTTTTCCTTTGTATTTTCCACTTTCCCCAAATTCCCCCTCCCCAAATTCAATAACTTTATTGGCATGACAAGGTATTTGTGTTTCCAAAGTCAATCCATCCAAGTCTCTTGCTTAATCTCCTCCTTCCCCCTTAGTTGAAGAGCAGATTTAGGACACTGTTGTATGCTCTGTCACAGTAATCACTGCCAGTATTGGCTATGACTTCAGTGCGGTCAGCCAACTCCATGGGGCTGAGAGGTTTCTTTCTACCCATGTGTGGTTAGCCCTAAGCCAGCTTTTACCTATCTTGAAGAGTAAGTGAAGGGGAAAAAGTGTCAATATTAAAGTACAAGGCATGTAATTGGCAGTAGCAAGTAACAACTTCCTGCTGCTAAAAATATTTTGCGTTATTTCATTTCATTGGCATTAGCAAGTCAGCAGTCTGTTCTGAAAAACAGGACTTTAAATGGCACACAAACTTTACTATTTGAAATAGTAACTGAAAAGCTTTTTTCTTTGCTGCTGTACGTTTCCTAATTATCGCAGATTAAGTTGAAACAGGTGTGCGCTGAAGCAGCTGAGCTAACATTGCCTTAGCAGAGCCATAATTACAACCTGTGACAAGTAGTCTCTTAAAAGTGTAATGACGATGCATCAGTTTGGTTTTTGTACCATTTTCTGCTCTTACTACAGTTGCTGTCATGGGAATTTGTTAAGCACTAACATTGGGTGGTAACTCATTCTGGTGACAGGTGCAATGAGATGAAGAGAGATGACAAGCTCTTTTCATCCTGGCATTATGGCTTTTTAATGACATCCGAGTGCAGCTCAAAGAAATTGGAACAAATATGGTGAGAATAGGAATAGTTACAAAATGAATTCTGGTTCTTGTGACCATCCTTTCTTTGTAATATCAGTGGACTACTTTGGTTCCCTTTATTAAACACCATAGTGGATCTGGAGTTTTGTTTAGTCCCATTATACAGATTAGAGACCAACTGTGAAGGTCAGATCCAGATCTGGATTTCACTTCGTTTTGGAAGATGTTTGGATACAGATTTTGTGCCCATTTCTACTCTTTAACTATCATCTCACCTGTGAAGTAGATAAGTGTTATCCAACTCCTGAATAGATATGTTATGATTTACACACAACCTGGAAATGGTTTTATGTTAATCAGTCTTTATGGTACAAAAAGGTCATGAATTGTCCAATAATCTCAAAACTCTGAAAATATTAATTTTCAGAAAATCTCTCTGGAACAGGTGCTCTAAGAAGTACACTCTGAAGATTACAGATGGTTAAACTGGGGCACAGGGGGGATATAAGTAACATATTCAAGGCTTGACATGGACAGTGTGGTTAGGCCCCCTAGCCGGTGTCTAGTTGAGGTTGGGGCATGAATGAAAGTGAGCAAGACTACTGTGATGATGGTAGGTTGCAGCAAGAGGAGATGGCAGAGGTAATATCGACGCTTTGACTGAGGGAGTACGTTGGACGTTAATTACTGGGGTTAGCAACCAAGGGGTGATTTTAGTCCACAGCTGCTGTTTGATGACCATATTATAGTAGTAACCATGTTCAGTTTTTGCCAGCTGCCCTGGTTGTGGTCTTTTCTTTCAGTTGCGGACTGTGCCACTGCTATCCATACTTTTGTAACTTCCTGCTTATACTGCTGCAGTGCGCTCTCGTGCAGCTACGCCTTAAAACCATTCAGAGACTGTAGCCAATGTGGCTCCCTTGCTGAGAGGGTCATTTCACTGGAGCGTATGAAACCACTACTCTGGGATCTCCTCTGGCTGCCTATTGGTCTCTGGGTGGAGTTTAAGGATGTGCTTCCCTGAATGACACAAGGGTGGACTGTCAAGAGTTCCTTTTTGAATAATGAATGCTGTGGAGTTGGTGTTGTAATATTGTGTGTCAGGTACTTAGAGCTTTGTACAGGTGGCTCATTTTAAACTTTAAATCAAAATAAATGAAACATAATAATTCATAGCAGGAATGGAATGCAGCAGTTCCAATTCCCAAGCCTTGACTTCCAAATATCCATGTATTACTGCCTTTCATCTGAAAATGTTCAGATGTCAATGGGCCAAATGCACTTTGAAGGCAATGGGGATATAGCAGGGAAATATTTGGGAAACTAGATTTTATTATTCTATGGGGGCGTGCTCACATCAGTTTTTTCAGGTGCTTCCTCCTAATGGGAGAGAAAATATATTTAATGACCCACTAGCCTAGGTTGTAAGAATGGATAAAAAGCAGAATCGTCAGCTACCAAGCACAGGTATAACACCATTAGCTTGTAACAGTAGCAGGATCTTATCCTCTTACGTGGATCAGTCACTGAAGAACAGGACACAATTAGCCAGCATGTAACGTATGTTCTCAGCAGTCCTTCCAAATATCACTTTTTTCAAAGTTAGATAGTCTGTCATTTCACTTTTGGGCTTGAAGGCCATTTGGAAAATATGAAAAAATAACTGAATGGATTTTACTATTCAGGTTCCTGATACCTGCTGGAGCTTGCTGCTATTTTGGTAAGGTTCATAATTCAGTGAGCAAAAGAAAATTAGTTTAAACTAGGCTTATTCTCCTGGGCTGAGTAAATGTTTTCTGTGCTGCTTGGAAACACAGCACAAGTGTGTGTTTTGTTTTTAATCTTCTGCTGTTATAAATTTGTATTTAAGAGGGTTAAAATTTGTGAATTGATTGGTGCTATGAACTACAATCCTTCCTGACTAACTGGCATGCTACTGCAGACACTTGGAGCCAGAGACAGACACAAATAAACCTGAATTCAGCTGATCAACCTGGAAAGCCAAAAATGACTGGTAACCTTATTTTTAATATCCAAATTATAAGTTCTGCACTTACATTAATCTCTCCTCCTGTTAAATCATAACACTCAAGGTTTGGTAGTAAATCCTCTTTAAAACCATTTAACAAGTCTGTGCAGATGAAGGGAGCCAAGTGGGTGAATAGAACTTCCATGCACAAAGATGAGATCCAGATGTCAAAGCGTGGAAATGGGGACCTGTTGGAATTACGTTAGCCAGAAAACTGTTAAGACATGGATGGAGGAAGGTAGTAGATATCTGTTTTCTGGTCAAAGATCATTCTCCAGGAAAGCAAAGGAGGACAGCTGGGAGAGGTTTTAGAAAATGTCCTGTCTGAAGAGAAATTGAACCTTCCCTTTTCTGAGATAGTTTCCTCTGTATCTAAGATGAACTTGAGTTAACCCACACTAATGAGATGGCTAGCTACGGCTTCACATGCGGACTGGAAAGGAAACCCTAGAAGTATTAGTTTATGCAGTTTCTGGGTAGTTTGTTCCCAAAAGAATCTGGTGGTTCTGTTTTCAATTTGCAGATGCCCCTTGTGTGTGCTACTGCCTGTCCCACTCCCTCATGTCCACCCACAGATAGCACAACTCCTGCAGGAACTATGCATCCAGTGGACCCCGCTCAGTACAGGACAGAGGGAAAAGCAGTACCAGTTAATATACACTGTGCTAATATGCTAAGCTTTCCCCACCAAAGCCCAATGATGCAAAACCAGGACTGAGACACTAAGTAAAACAAAAAAACAACCCCTCACCCCCATTTTCTAGGTGAAGGAAAATAGATATAACTTTTTTTGTAAAGTCTGTGTATTTTAGCTGTAATTCCCTTATCTTATGCCCTACCTACTCCTCAAGTGCTGCTAACATTGGCTGGATTGGAACAGCAAGTGTCTGCTTCCCTTTTGACTCTCAACTCTGAGTTTCTCCCACACAGCATTTTAAAGGGAAGGGGTAGGGTAAGGAGAGAGAAGAGGAATAAAAGTAAACTTGGGAAAGTGACAGCAGGGATTTTCAAAGGAGCCAAAGTGAATTATGTGCCCAAATCCACTGAAATGGGATAGGATTTGGAAACTTAACTCCCATAGGCTCATTTGAAATCCCAGCATGCACTGGTTGCTGGCTCTTAGTACTGATTGTGAGAAAATGAGACAGAATTAAACATCTCTATTGGACCACAAATGGCATCTGTAAAGGCAGCCAGGGTCCTGGGAACAGGCATGGAAGAGCAGATCCAAATAACTCAGGTAACCTGCTGGGATTAAAAATAATAAAAATTTAAAATGCAGTGACTAGAATTAAAATAGATGAAAGTATTTGACCTTTTCACTGCTTTGTACAGGGGCTATATTTTTGTGGTGGCAGAATACATAGCATAAGCTCCTTGAAATGGCTTTTTATTTTAAAGAAAATGCAAGAATAAGGAGAAGTAACCTAATATAAGAGACAGGGCAATTGATCACCTACTGGTACACTTATTAATGTAGTTGAAGGCACTTGGCAAAGTGTAAGATGGTAACCATGCTGCATATTCTGTTCTATATAGGTTTTTATACCAGGCGTGTCATTATAGTATCCAAGTGCCTTCTAGTAGTGCATTAAGCCACTTGACTACATATCTGTCATGTGGTGTTTGTTCTCTCATCCTCTCCCCAAAGGAAGAAGCATGTGCAGTGGGGTGTCTTGTTTTGGTAGTGTGTATATTTTGGGTTTTTTTAAATATAAATATACCTGTTGCTATATGTTTGTTGAAGAAGGAAAAGTCAAAGAAAAGTTCCTTGCACTCGCCACAGAAGGTGGTGAGGTTTGTAATGGTCCTTAGTTCTCCGCAGAGTACATTTTACAAGGTCAGACCAGCCCCTGAGAGAGCCTCGTCTCCTGAACAGTTGAGCTGTACTCACTGCAGAGAGTTCCATTGTGCCAGAGGAGTTGAGCTATCAATCACTGTCGTAATCCTGAAGCTTTAGACAATCAGACAGTAGTGTGAATTGACTAGTAGTGAAAAGATATAATTGTCTCACAAAGTTTGAGACATCCACATGAGCCCTGCACGTTCCTTCTCTAGCGTAGGCCATGCCTACGCTGGTTCTGCTACCTGGAACCAGAGGGAGCCCCGGTCTAGATAAGCCGGGCCAGTTTTTGCTACTGAAACCCGCTGCTCAGTTGACTGGTCATGGTCAAATGTGGAAGCTGAATCTACACTAGCGCCCCTGTTCAGCAAGATACTTAAGCACATGCCTAACGTTAAGAATTTCAGTAGTCCCACTGACTTCAATCAGAACCTACGGTACTCACTGATGTTATCCCAGGCTGAAATAGTACAAGCACTAATGGGAATTTTTCTGTAAAATTCCTTATGTAGGTAGGCAAGGCCTTAGTTGTGTGGATCAGTGTCATCCAAAGTAATCTTGACTATATTTGTGGACAGTACTCAGTTATGTCAAAAATGCAAATGAAGTGATTTAATACGTGCTGTATAGTTAGAACTCTAATTTTTCCACCTATTAGAATTGGGTTTTAATTGTTGTTTTTTAAAGTGTAATAAGGGGGTTTCTGCAGTTTGACAAGGGCATTGCTTCTATGTTTGGTTTTGGTTATTATTAAATTTAAGTTCAATCATTCATTTGCTGGTTAATATAGTTCAAGAACAAATCTCGTTTATATTAAAAAAAACAACAGAAACACCAATGCCCACCTTCAGACTGAGAGAACTTTGTCCTTTATTAACTGAATGCCAAAATGATCAATGAATGATAAATATAACTGAGTTGTGTTGTCCATAGGCTGACACTGAGCCCACTTCCTGCTCGCTCATTGATATGACTTTGTTGACTTTGATAGACTTGTTCCTAACTAAGGCTATTTTTAGTAAGTCATGGACAGGTCACGGGCAATAAAGAAGGTCATGGGCTTCCGTGAATTTTATCTGTGACTTTTACTAAAAATATGCATGACAAAATGGGGAGCTGTTTGGAGATCCGGGTCACCCCAGCTACTCACGGTGGCTCCAGACACCCGAAGCAGCCAGGAGCTTCGGGGCACCCCTGCTGCGGCTGGGAGCTCGGGCTCCCCACAGTTCCCAGGTGGAGGGGGGGACCCTGCAGCTCCTAAGCACCGCAGGTTCAAGTCACGGAGGTCTCTGGAAGTCACGGATTCCGTGACAAAATTGTAGCCTTATTCCTAATATATAGCTATATAAATCCAGCCCTTACTGCTCCAAATCCTGCACCCATTCTCAGTAGAGGCTTGATCCTTCACCATTAAAGTTAATAGACATTTTTCCATTGACTTGTATGGAAGCAGGATCAAACCCTCACTCATCTGAGTATTGGGTAACTCAGTGGGGAGTGAAAGGAGGCAGCTTTGTTCTCTCCCAGGCTGTGCAGTGGGACCAGAGCATTTCACAGCCCCTACTCTATCTTGGGGGATTGGAAGTGCCTCTCTGACTCTCCTGGTTTCCTGCATGTTGGGGGAGAAAGGAAAGGTTTGGAGGCCTCATTTAGAAGCAGATCCTCCATACTAACCAGACCCTGAAAAAAGCTACTGTGCACCGCCACGCTTGGTGCTAATATGTAGCCATACTCTGTGGTCTGCATAGCACAGACCACCCCTCAGCGTAGGCTCCTGGCATCCACCCCTTTTCATCTGTGCTTTGGACCTGCAGTGGTTTTGCTGTGTTGTGAGACACTGTGGGTATATCTACCCTGCAATAACGGCTGGCCCATGTCAGCTGACTTTGGGCTCGCAAGGCTTGGGCTGCAGGGCTATAAAATTGCAGCGTAGACTTTCAGGCCCAGGCTCCAGCGCAAGCCTGACTGTCTGCACTGCAATTTTACAGCCTGAGCGCCACAAGCCTGAGTTAGCTGACATTGGCCAGCCCCAGATGTTTTCTTGCAGTGTCGTTATACCCTATAAGGCCAATAGGGATAAACCTATCTGTGATACATTCAGTGACAACAGGGTAGCCACACTACCTGCTTACTTCAGATAACTTCAGTGGGAGTTGACCTGATCGAAGGAAAAGCAAGAGGCTGCCAGTGTCTTTTAATATTGTGCTGACATACATTTCTTTGGAAATGATGAATTCTCTGATTCCATTTGTCCTTATAATTTAGTGTGACTCACAACCAGAAGTCAGAACTGTCTTGATGAAAAGAAAGGACTGATAATACCACGGTTACAGATGCCAAAACACATTTGTATGCAGAAGTCTGACCCAAAAAACAGACAATTTGCAGAGGTCTGCGTAAGTGCATCATTAAATCATCTTTGGCTCTTTCTCAAATGTGTTTTTAAAAAGATGCTTCTGTAAGGAAAAATGTACACATCTGAAACACTGAAGGTGACTTTCTTGGAAGAACAGCACTTTCCCCACGAAGGAAATAGTTTCTGAAGCCGTCTGATTAATACCAGACCATGTGGAATTAGTAAGTGAAATCCGTAAGATGTGCTATTGTTTTTATAGTTCAATCACTAATTTGTTTGTATATGTGAACGTATTTGGCAGCCTTATTGGCAAGATAGGTTGTGGCATGTGGATTTCTGGATTATATACATGCCCTTAACTTTCACATCTGAAATTTGGTGTGTTGATGTTCAGTCCATACAAGCAGTGAGTGACTGTCTACATGATTTCTGGAGAGTGTCATGATAGATGAGGCAGTTTCACATCACAGTCCAGTGCACAAGAGAACTGGACACACATTAGATTTTCTTAAAAAGCATTCTCAGACCCAGCAGGCTCCCAAGGTTATATTTGTTTGTAGTCCCCCTGACCCCAAGAACTTTTCATTGTACCTAATCTCTACATTGGCAGTCTACCTGTATTATAAGAGATTTAGTGGCACTTCTTACTACATTGAGCCCTGGGCTACACTAGAGGGGGGGGTGTCGATCTACGATACGCAACTTCAGTTACGTGAATAACGTAGCTGAAGTCGGCGTATTGTAATCGACTTACCTGGCCGTGAGGACGGCGGCGAGTCGATCGCTGCCGCTCCCCCGTCGACTCCGCTTCTGCCTTTCACTGAGGTGGATTTCCGGAGTCGACGAGGAGCGCGTTCGGGAATCGATTAAGCGCATCTAAATGAGATGCGATAAATCGATCCCCAATAGATTGATTGCTACCCGCCGATCCAGCGGGTAGTGAAGACAAGCCCTTAGCATGTGCAGCATTGGGAAGCATGCGTATTGTATAAATTCCCATTTTGAAGCACTACCAGTACTTTGGTTAAGCCACTGTAAAGCTACCAGTATGCATTTGTTCATAGTTCGGAAAATATTGTTTTCATTAGAATAAACTTGTGACGGGTTGGGATCACAGAGACCTGCTTGGTGCTGCCACCTGGTGTGCCAAGGCTACTTCTGCCCCTGCTTCCAGGCCTTTTCCAGCTTGGGACTCCTGAATCCTGTCTGTTTTGAGCCAGATTCCACTGATCTGCTGCAAACACACACTCAGGTCCGAACCAAGTCCACTAACAACTGTAAGGCTCCTGGAAGCGCTCTTGCCTTTGACACCCAGGTGCCCAACTCCCAAGGAGGTTCAAACCCTTAATAAATCCGTTTTACCCTGTATAAAGCTTATACAGGGCAAACTCATAAATAGTTCGCCTTCTATTTCAAAGATAGAAAGATATGCACAGCTGTTTGCCTTCCCCAGGTAACAACTCGTACTCCAGGTAACTTAAGTAAAAAGCGATTTTAATAAGTACAGAAAATAGGATTTAAGTGATTCCAAGTAGTGACAGACAGAACAAAGTGAATTACTAAATAAAATAAAATAGAACACGCAGTTCAATGTCTAATCACCCTGTGTACAGATAACAACCTCACTAGGTCCAGTAAACAGGCTATCTTCCTCTTAGCCTGGGTCCAGCACTCACCCACCCCCCTATTGTCTTTGTCCTTTGTTCAGTCTCTTTCAGGTGTGTCCTTGGGGGGTGGAGAGTCTCTCTCTTTAGCCTGCTAAAGACAAAATGGAAGCGTCTCCCAAGGGCTTTTATAGTCTTTTTCCACTCCCTGTGTAACATCATGTTACCATGGAGTTTTGGGATCACATGGGCAAGTCACATGTCCATGCACCCCTCGGTAACCAGTCCAACCAGTTGCATTCCTGACCAGGCCCCGATGTGGATTGGGGTCTGCAACTTCTTTTGTCTGTTAAGTGCTTGTACTTAACTTGCACACTTTCCTCCAACATGATCCCAGGCACTTACAAAGGCTATGTACAAAACCAGCAAATATAAAACCAATCTTCATAACTCCAACTACAACAATGATACATGCATACAAACAGGAGGAATAAATTCAGTAGGTCATAACTTTCACAGAGATAAGTTACATGGCACATGTAGCATAAAACATATTCCAGTTACATCATGTATACGTTTATAAGCCTCTCCCCATAAAGCTTTATGGGGTACACCATCACAAAACTTATATAAACATCAGCAATATTCCTAGCAAAGCAATTAGTCCTCATGTGAATACAATGTGAGTAAATTTGTGTTGCTGAGTAACGGTAGCATTTAATGTAACTTGGTTTCATGTCAAACAAACATATGGATCTTTAAATGTTTTCCCCTTGTGGCTTCATTGAAATCCTCCACTAAGATGTGCTGAATTCCATTCCAGGCTTTCAGGCTGGCTGCCCTTATTGCATGAGGTTTTGAAATGTGACAAGTAGAATTGGTTGAAATTTGTTTAATCAAAACAATATTTCAATGAAAAAAGAGCTTTTTGACAAAATGGAAATTTTGCCAGAGAATATTTGGTTTTATCACAATTTTAGCTTTTCATCAGAAAAAACACTTTGTCCTTGTTTTTGAAAACCAAAATCAGAATTTTTTTTTTATTTCTCTCCCTCCCCCTGTCCCATCTCCTTTCAACTTCCTTTTTTCCATTTTGCCGCTGTAAGCGGAGGAAGGGGGGAATTTGTTTTCTTACATCAAATACACACAAAATTCACTTTTTACAAAAATGTTTACAGAAAATACTTCTCTATTTTCAACCAGCTCTGACAGGTTGCTCTTTTCCTTTGGCAGGAAGGAATGAGGGGAAGATGCCATTCAGCAGTCTTTAACCAAACATTTTTATAGGGTAAATAACCTCAGACAGCATTACATGTGAAACACAAATAATACTAATATAGTCCCTGGTCCTGCAAATACATATACAGGCGCTTAACCTTATTTTCGTGAGTAGTCTTATTGACATCAGTGGAACTACCCCTGGGGACGGGGTGGGGAAAGGAAAGATGGTCAGTCGTGTTCTACAGTCCATGCTGAGTGAAATAGAAAAAGGTAAGCAGACAACATAAATGGTGTAATGCAGTTGTGACAAATATGACAATATCGTGGACAACCCTTACGAAATTAAGTTAAAATTTACTAAATTAAGTGCTTTAGGAATCCATTGTATTGGAAATGGAAATGTTTATGTACTGTTGTGGGATTGTATAGAACTTCCTTAGGCGGAAGACACGATTCATGTGATCAAGGAAGAATTAGGAGCTTCAAAGGTCGTCTTGGGACAATACATGTGAAGGGGATTTTCTAGGAAATACTTGTGGTGAGGGGAATGCAAATGACCCATCTCTGAATCCATTCTTTTGAAGCTGAGCCTTGAGCAAAAAACCATTGTCTGGCTCGTTACCTATTCGTGGTCTCTTCAAAGGCCTTAACTGGATAAATGAGTGACTCAGAGCCATAATGGTTTTTGTTCTGGGCAAAGGGTGTTATGAACTTGAAGCCACATGAAAACACCTGTGTGGGATTTTAAAGGACTGCTTACTGGCCAGAGCCTGTGTAGGTAGGAGTTGATGTGATCTCTGGTAGGCTTATTAGCATGTGTGCAGGTTCTTTTGTTGTTTTTGGAATGTTTTCTCTGTAATGTTCCTACCAAAGAATAAAATGGGCTTGCTTAGAAAGAGCTATGTGGTCATTTATAATTGTGGCAATTACACTGTGTACCATCTCTGAAGAGAAGGTAAAAGAAGCTTGCTTAGGTAGCCTGTCTTTTGCTGGGGATATCAAAGTTCAGTCAGGGAACAGTGCAGACTGGAAATATCCTGGTCCGAAGGGAGAGAGATGCGTCTCCACCAAAGAGAGGCCACAGCTGGGGACCAGAAGCATAAGAGTACAGGGTGCCCTTGCTGCACCAATGAGGGGGAATGCAGGTGCAGTTGCCCTGAACTATGACAGCCTTGTTAACAGCTCTCATAATTTTAATGCAAGTCTAGCAATATTTAATGTGTTTCTTAAACCCCTAGATCCTGACATCACATGAATATGTAAGAATCACAGCTTTCGGTAAAAAAAAAAACTAGCCATCTTGACTGTGGAGAAAAGCTTGAAAATATGACCTCAGTCCAGAGGCTAAAACCAGGAGCAAACAGAAAACCCAAAATGTAGTCTCTCTCTCTTTTTTTTTTTTTTTTTTTTAAATCTCCCTGATTTTAAAGCCAGTCTCAAGATTTTGGGGGGCTGACGCATGATTTTTGAACACTTCTGGAAATGTAAATTAGATTGCAAAAATCCTTTCATTTTTAACAAAATCTGATCCATTTGTGGATTGTTATTCTAACTCTCATGGAGTAGCACTTTACTCCACAGTGGTTCCATTGACTTCAGTGGGACTGCTGGGGAACTCAGGTACTATTCAGTCTGAGTAAGGGTATCAGAATTTGTTTCAGTGCTTGTAACTTAAGTGCAGCGATTTTTTAAAAATAGTATTAGTGTTTACTGCAAAACGACTATCCAACTTCAAGGGAACTGTGCACCAGGTACTGTAACCAGATGAAATCAAAAGGTCAGGCTAAGTGAGCTTATGATGTTTTTTGGATAAGAGAATCTCTTATTCATGCATTTGGAAACAGTTTGGGCCAAATGTCTTGAACTTAATGCATAAAGAGAGGAAGCCAGTGAAGGGATTTGATTAGAGGAGTAACCTGATCCAAGCAGCAGATGATTTTTTTTCCAGCTTTTTGGAAGGTCTTGACAATGAGGTCAGAAAGAGGTTGAACTAGTCAAAATGAGAGATGGCCAAATGCATGGACAAGGGTTTTAGCAGTAGGAATGGTGAGGGAAGAATAAATTTTAGAACTTTATCAGGAAAACACTTGGGGCTAGATTTATTGGTAAACTTCAGCTACTTTGTGTTTCTTTGGTGATGCAATGTCTGCTTAAACCGCCTGTTAAGATGGCTTTACACCTTTTTTGTTTTGTCAGTGGCACAGAGCAGGTGAAGCTTAGCAGTAAATCTGGCTCTTGGTTCTACTTTTTATATATTTTTCCTTTTGATTTAGAATAAAAAATGTACACAGTCACTAACATCCAGTCTACCGTGCTGACCAATATTGTCTCTGTTTCCTTGTACTCCATATATCTGTCTGTATCTACCTGTTGTCCTTTTATAGTTAAGTTGTAAACTCTTTGGGGGTCTTTTTGTTCTGTGTTTGTACAGAATCTTGCACAATGGGGTCTGTCCATCACTGGGGCTCCTAGGCACTACAGTAATACAAATAATACAATTACCAAACCAAGTACACAGTTCAGTCAGCTCACGCC
The DNA here is from genome assembly GCA_033296515.1 of Macrochelys suwanniensis. Taxonomy (NCBI): domain Eukaryota; kingdom Metazoa; phylum Chordata; order Testudines; family Chelydridae; genus Macrochelys; species Macrochelys suwanniensis. Next base: position 154,472,152 of record CM065777.1, on the reverse strand, counting down.
TGTACCATCTCCACCCATCATCTTATACTTCAACTCCTCCCTGTCTCTTCAAAGGCCTCACGAGACTATGGCTGCCAACATAAGCTGTAGTGTTGACAAATTAGAGGATTGGGCCAAAAGAAATATGATGAGGTTCAACAAGGACAAGTGTAGAGTCCCACACTTAGGACGGAAGAATCCCATGCACTGCTATAGACTAGGGACCAAATGGCTGGGCAGCGGTTCTGCAGAAAAGGACCTAGGGGTTACAGTGGACGAAAAGCTGAATATGAGTCAACAGTGTGCCCTTGTTGCCAAGAAGGCTAACGGCATTTTGGGCTGTATAAGTAGGGGCATTTCCAGCAGATCGAGGGACGTGATTATTCTCCTCTATTCGGCACTGGTGAGGCCTCATTTGGAGTACTGTGTCCAGTTTTGGGCCCCACACTACAAGAAGGATGTGGATAAATTGGAAAGAGTCCAGCGGAGGGCAACAAAAATGATTAGGGGGCTGGAGCACATGACTTATGAGGAGAGGCTGAGGGAACTGGGATTGTTTAGCCTGCAGAAGAGAAGAATGAGGGGGGATTTGATAGCTGCTTTCAACTACCTGAAAGGGGGTTCCAAAGAGGATGGATCTAGACTGTTTTCAGTGGTAGAAGATGACAGAACAAGGAGTAATGGTCTCAAGTTGCAGAGGGGGAGGTTTAGGTTGGATATTAGGAAAAACTTTTTCACTAGTAGGGTGGTGAAGCACTGAAATGGGTTACCTAGGGAGGTGGTGGAATCTCCTTCCTTAGAGGTTTTTAAGGTCAGGCTTGACAAAGCCCTGGCTGGGATGATTTAGTTGGGGTTGGTCCTGCTTTGAGCAGGGGGTTGGACTAGATGACCTCCTGAGGTCCCTTCCAACCCTGAGATTCTATGATTCTATGAAACAAATCAGCCCTACAGCTTGCCTGAAAGAGACAGTAGAGTGTTCTAGAAACCTGTTCCCCTTATGGGGAAAAATGCCCTGCCCACTATCCCCTCTGTTGTAGTAAGGGGTGGGGTCTAGCATTAATATTTCTGCTGACCAGACCTGTAACTGTGTTTGGGGAGGGGGTGGAGAGGAGAGGGAGAGGCAGTCTCTCAGGTAAGCCATTAAACGTAGTAGTAAAAAGGACTGACATAGGTTGCTTTAAAAAACTTAGCTAAACCAATATCAGGCACTACATCCTCACTTACTTACTTGGCTTAAAAATAAGCCAATTTAATTTTCCCCCACGCTCCCTCTCCCCCGAAATAACCAACAGCAACAGTTTTTGCCGGGGTGGGGGAGAATTAGTTTTCAGGCAGAGTGCTTTTATTTCAAGTTTCATCCCAAAGCAAATTTTTCTGACGGTGTTATAAACCCCTAAAAATTGCAGTTCATAATGGAAATGTTGGCAGACCCTGAACAGCGCCGCTGTAATGCAGTATGAAGCTTTAAGTTTTTCCACTTTTAGACCTAGAATAAAACTAAATTACAACACTTACAGGCATTTAATTCCCTCCCCCCCCCCCCCCCCAGTAACTTCTGCTGGATGCGTCCAATGTTTCCTGACTTGCTATGTTGCCATTGGACTTTTTCCTATAGACTAGGCAGTCTTGTTCAGGCAATAGATCTCCCAAAGGAGACGCTCATACAGACCATTGCTAGCCTGGGGGAAAGGAAACGTAATATTGATCAGGGAGAGGTTACTAAACATGAGAGAAATTTACACTAAATAAGTCTAGAGCTCACTCCATTGTGTGACTTTGCCATAAAATGGCAAAGGATGCAATTGCATTGTGCTCCAGAATTTAAGCATTCGTCCAAACTCCATCCCACACTTCCATACCAACTAACATAGAGTATGCAAGGGCATTTTCACAAGAGACCACAGTGTTAGCTTTAAGAGGGAGCACTTCTCGGTAATGCTGATTTTCTTTTTCCAAGTCAGAAGAAATAGAGCAGCAGTATGATTAAATGGACAGTCTTGTTCTGTGCTACAGGATTTCAACCAGGAGTAATTTCACTTTGAAATCAATGCAAAAGCAAAGGCTGCACAGGGGTCAGCAAGTGGACAAGGTTTGTTCTAGAACTGTTCCTGAAGTCATTTTTTGTACTGGGGCAGGCTGCAGGAAGCCAAAGCTCAACATGTAGGTTCTTTATAGACATTCTGTAAGTGACTTAATTGCAAATGATCTGTTTAGTTGCTTCACTCCTTAGGGCAAGATTTGCAATACCATTCAGTTGGCCTATTGTGTTCCTCACATAAGTGATGGAACCAAAAAGAGAGAGGGAGAGAAAGAAGAGCATTCTTCAGTAGTCTGAGCCCCAGCCTGGAGGGCAGTATCTCCTTAGTTGCTCATCCCAGCTCTGACACAGGCTCCCTCTTGGTTTAAATCACTTCTCTGCCTTGTTTTCCCATTTCTAAAATCCTCTGAAGTTGAAAAGTTTTATTATTTTCACAACCACGTCCCCATCTAAGGTGTTTTCTGGCTTGGGTAAAAGAGGACTATCCATTAAAATTCCGTAATTAGTAGCAAATTCTGCTGCCCATATCTTTGAGTAACAGCTTCTTCCTTGAGTAGTAGTCCTACTGAAGTCAATGGGGGTTAGTTCCAAAGGAAGTTGCTTCTCTTTGTGATTAAAGGTAGCAGAATCTGGCTTTTGAAGACTGAGCTAATTTTATTAAAATCCTCAGTAAATGACAAGTCTAAAGTATCTTTCCTTTAAGCAATTGTTAAAAAACCTCTAACTTTTTATTAAAAACTTCCAAAACTATTATGACGATTAGCCAGCCCAGGCACCAGATCTAATCGTCTAATTCTTATCGTGATAAAAATATTTTTTTCACCTGCCAAAACTATTACACACCTGGGACATTTTGTTTTTCACAGCTAATATATGTAAGATGTATATGAAATGTTGGCTTCAAACATCTTATGGAGTCTCCCTGTCTGTGCCCTCCGTAATCAGGAGTGGACTCACCTGCATGTCGGGAACTACAACATAATGTCTGCAATATGTAGTTTTGGGTGGAATGTCATCCTTATGCAGAGGACCAGCGCAAGACGTATGCCCCACGTAATTTTCACTCCAGCCCTCAAAATAGAACTTCACTGAGATTAAAGAGATCCATAGGCTTGTGCTGGTCCTTGGCATAGTGGTGGATTTCATCCTTTGTGCTTGCAAATAGATGCACATGCAGGCACTGTTAGGGAGACCCTACTGAAAATATGCTCCTTCAAATTGTGTGCTTTATGGATTTCTTCAAAAACAGTGGAAATCAATATCTATCTATCTAAGGTATTTATATGCCCCCCCTTACAACAGCATCTGAGTATCTTAAAAAAAAATTGAATGTATTTATCTTCAATACCCCTGTGCAGTAGGGAAGTGTTATCCTTAATTTATAGATTGGAAACTGAGGCAGAGAGACTAAGTAACTTCCCTGCGGTCATACAGTAACTCTGTAGCAAAACAAAGAATTGAACCCAGTCTCCTGAGTCCCAGGTTAGCACCCTCACTGCAAGCCCATGAGAATATGATTATTTTACTAGAATTACGATAAATGTGGAACATTTAAAAAGCAAGTTTAATTTTTTAGAATCGTAACAGCAGAAAAGCAAGTGTGTCGGGTGACCAAACAGGGTCACAGTTACTCATTTTGTAATGGTTTATTTTCCTCGGTATATGGAAAATGCAATTAAGACTCTTCTATTGAGACTTCTGTTTCATTTGCAGAGAAATCCTATGAGAAATGTTTAAAAACAACACACACACACAAAAAAACCCCTGCCCCCCCGAAACCCAATACAGTTAAAAACAGAAGTCTAGCACTGTAACATCTTTTTTTCAACAGCATAGGATATTAATGGCGAAAGCTCTATTTTCATAGCAAAGCAAAAAGAACACTACTCAAAAGAATGTATTTCTTAATGTACATCTAAAGTTTCAAAGTTAGTCAACTTTTCCAAATCAAATGATGTATTACTTCATGTTTCCCACTCTGAAACATGTCCCCAAGTTTTCAGTCACTCATTGTATATAACACTGGATTATAAAATCAAATGCTCTGAATTTAGTGTCTGTTGGGTATATCAGATAAATTCTAGTGCTTAGTTGTGTTCTAAAGTATGGGGTGGGGGAAGAGTAAAATAGTACTTAAAACTGCTTTTTATTTTTGAGGATCCCTCTGTTTACTTCAGCTAAAGTGCAATGCTAGAGGAAAGGGAATATGCAGAACTGGATCATTAATATTATTATTTATTATTTGTATTATATTAGTGCTAAGAGTACCTAACCAAGATCAGGTCTCATTGTGCTGGGTACTGTACAAACACACACACAAAAAGAGAGAGTTCTTGCTCTGAGAAACTTTTAATCTAAATAGCGAAGGCAAATAGAGAGAGAGTTCCTATTATGCCTATGTCAGAGGTGTGAAACAGACACAAAGATTCAGTGACTTGCCAAAGGCCACACAGGAAGTCTAGTGGCAGACTAGTGTTTTAAACTTTGTTCATCCTTCTTTTCAGTATGTTAGCTCCCTGTTGTTACCTCAGTGATTTTTCTAAAATGTTTACTGTTAGCACCAATCCAGCTTCAGTTCTGGATTCCCTTGAACTTCATCACCACTAAAATCCAGTTAAATTCTCATGAGCATATTCAGATCCCAGTGGTGAAACTTTGAAAGATCAACTTTTGACTTTCATATTTCCATATCAAATACACATAGTTAAGAGACAATAAATAATATGGAATCCTGCTATGCTGTTTCTACAAGCTCTCTTCTGGCAATAGCTGCATGCTGAGCTTTTTGTTTTTGAAGATTTCTAGGTTTATGTTACAGAAGGCCCAAGCTGTGATAAAGGTGTAAAACACATGAGCGCTGGTAAGAGACTGAACTTTATTTCCTGGCCTCAGGCACATGGATCAGGGTGCAGTGTCCACTCACTCCAGTGGCTCCTCTTGCATTAGTTTCACATTACTTTAGATGCAGAAAGCTGGAAATCTTTAAGATCTTGGTGTTTGGGGGGGATGAAGGGGGATAAGTTAATTTTTGCCTCTCAGATGGGTCTTCACAAACTTCTTCCTAAGACACTCATACATACTCTTTGTTGTTAAGCCAATAAGGAGCAGATAAATCTGATCAGTTTAGTTGTTTTTCTCTTCTTGGTTGTATAAACATTTTACATTTTATAGTGTTTGTATGGTCTCAGTGAGGGAGCACATTTATTGTGCATGTCGTTCAGTTTAGATTCTACTGCAGCACATGATTACAGCAACTTAGAGGAAAAAACTGGAAAATAAGTCCCTGATGTAAAACTGGAAACTGAGCCAAAACAGTAGTGCCAGTTATGATTTCAGTGCCTTACACACATTGATTTATGAATTCACTGCAAATGTATTTAGCAATTTATTAGGACAATTTAGCATATTAATCAATTCTCTCTAAAAGCCAAACTTAAATGAGCCAAACTCATTTTTCCTTGTCCTTTTAATATTTTAAGGAGAGGTGTTATAGATTGTAATTCTATGAGGAGGGGAAGGGAAACGCAAGGGAAAATTAATGTGCGTGTTTCATTCATTCAGGTGTAGCATTTACTGTATCCTTTCAGCCTCACAATACTTGTCTCCAACTGTTTGCATTTTGTTTCCTAATTGCAGAAATTCAACTTTCTAGAAGCATTAACGGGGGGGAAGGCATCTGGGTGGAAGGTGGAGGGGAGCAGGCAAGAACCAGATTACTATTAGGATACACCTACTGTCTAACTCCCTGACCTCATGACTTGGTCCCAGGTCTGATCCCTCCCAGGTACCTGCTCATCTGGATTTCACTCCATGAATCAGAAAAGACATACCCATCACCCTAGAAATAACATTTAGACTCCCCCACTGGCCAGGGAAGACACTTCACAAATTGGCTTTTGCTCCCTGCAAATCCAGAAGATTCACCCAGCCTTTGGGACCGCACTTTCTGCTCTGATAGATCAGTTTATGGCCAGAGACAAAGTAATTATATCCCCGGTCATCTTGCTGGACCTTGGTTCTGTTGATCACTCTCGACTTTCAAGGCCCCGTGTTATATAACATCCATATGAAATGGTTGGAAACACTGGTGAGACACCATGGGATGAGATGGCAGCAGCATGCAGACAACCCCCAGATATTCTTCTGGGTACTTGGTAGTGCCAGAGCGAGTGTTGGCTAAGGATTACAGCAGGAGACTGGTAGGTCTGTATGTTGACATTTTGGAGCCCATGGGAGCGAGACTCCCAGCCTGGATCCACAGATTTGGAGTTGTGGGGCTTGCACTAGCACTCTAAAAATAGCTGCATAGACAGTGCTTTGAAGTTTTGGCTCAAGCTTAGGTGGTCAGGTGCTTCAAAACACTGTCTACGCAGCTATTTTTAGAGTGCTGGTGTGAGCCCCAGTATGCCTAGTCTGGGAGGCTCACTCCTGCGGGCTCTAAAATGCTGTGTAGACCTACCCAAAGGGTCCACTTCTCCCTCACTCTGTATGGAACCTCAATCAATTCCCTTAACTGCTTGTTGCCACTGGTTTACCCATCAGTAAAGTGGATAGTATTGTGCTTATTACACAAGGGCGCAGTTGTGAGGCACAGTTACTTGGTTGTAAATGGGCTTTGAGTGATTTGGATGAAATGCACTATAGAAGGTCAGATTAATAATGCTGCATTTTGGTCATAACCACCAGGTCAAGTATTTCAATCCTGTCTCATTTCTTCTTTTTTTTTAAAAAAAAAAACCTCTGTATTTTTGTAACCTCCATGTAGATCACCTAAAGCACATTTACTCCCTACAATGAGGTCATTTTCCTGGATAATTGGGAAAGTTAAGTAATTGCCTGGAAAAGGTAAACATTTTTTAATGTCCATGAAGCAAGGCTGAGTTGTTTGCCTATACTACTGAAATTAAACAGTGGTTTGCATCAACATGAAATCCATCTTGTATCTATCCCATGATGTCATGTGGAACTGCCAGCGCATGTAAGTTGATGTGGGGCTATTTCAATATACTTCACTCATGATGGGGAACTTCATTGTGATATCACTTTTTCCCCAGACAGCAAATGGAAATATATATCAAGGTGGTGCTTATGTGATTGATGTGTATTTGTTGGGGAATCTGTTGACAGCTTAAGTTGCTGTTGGGAGAGCGTAAATTTCTCAAGGGATTGGTAAGATATAGGTAAGGGTAGTTGTTGCCCTTCAGTTGAAAGTTCTTCAGGGCAGGACTTTAGCACAATTTACCTGTGATTATATTGATTGCTAGTGAAATGCTGGCACCGCCCAGTACCAGAAGCTTTAGAAGAGCCTTTTTTTTGTTCTGTGTTTTTACAGTGCCTAGCACAACGGCATCCTAGTCTGTGGCTGGAGCTCCTGGCGATACGGTAATACAGAGAAATAAATAAGTTGCAAGATTCCCTTTAATGGACAAGTATAAAATAACCTGTCCATTGGGAAGTTTCTTCCTATCCCCATGATATTAGTGTTTGGCATCTGCCTTGAAGCATGAGAGTTTAGATCCCCTACTTTCTATGTAATTGTGGTTGCTGTCATTATCCATGTAAGTACATAATCCTTTTTTTAATCCTGCTAAAACTCAGTGATCCGTCCTCAAACACAAACCACTTGTCTTCACTTTTTAAATCAGCCTATCTATCCTCTTACATGCTGTTAAGTCACTGAGCCTCACCTCAGCACTGCCAATTATATCAGTCTTCGTCGCCAACCCGTCCAATTGTCCCAAAAACACCTTCACGCTTTCTCCAATACCTTTCCTTATGGAGTTCCCCATAAACATCCACAAAACCACTGTAATATCCTCCTTCAAATGCTTCCTTAACTCACGATACTTACAACACATTTGACAGTAGCTAGGCAGCTGGGATGTTAAGACTGCTGCTTCTTACCTTGTAATCATAATCTGACCAACTCATTGCTACTTCATGGTTCCCCCATATGTTTCTTGTATCCAGCTATTGTTTCTTGTCATATACTTGTACTGTGAACTCTTTGGGGCCAGGGTGGTCTTTTTGTTATCTGTGCATAGAATGCCTAGCACAATGGGGGACCCGACTGCTGACTGAGGCCTCGGAACAGTACCACAATGCAAATCAATAATAGTAATAATGATGAAGGCACTAAAGGAAGGCAATGGCAGTAGTCAATGTGTGAATTAACCAGGACTCCAATAAAATTCATGATGACTAAGATGAGGAGGAAAGGCAGATTTTAAATATTTTGCCAGCATTTGGTAAAAAGGTGAATGTAGAGAAAAAGAAGGAGAAATAAGACTTGATTATGACCCAAAGGCTAAGCACCTGCATGATGGAGAAGGTAGCAGAATTATCAGCAGCGCCCCAGAGGTAGGGGAGGGAATTTGGGAGCAAAGGATAGGAACTGCTTTTTCACAATGTTGAGTATAAGCTGGTAATAAGAAATCCAAGATGAGATGTTGCAAAGACAGGGATGAGAGGGCAGAAAGGTACATTTGGGAGGACTAGAGAATCAAGAGACAACAGGAGAGGGACAAAGACAGATCCCTGAGGGATTTCTACAATGCAAGAGGTGCTGAGGAGACACTGATGAACCAATTATCTGATTGTTGGTTGGAATGTTCTCGTGATATTTTGTAGGATTTCGCTCCCTTACCTCTTACCCTGTTTTTGGCACATAAATGTCTAAATAATTGGTACTGAATGGTTTCTTGTTATCGTTTGGAAACATTTGGCTTCCCAATTCCGAGTGAAATGCTGTTGATTTGCATCCTTTAGTGGAACGTCAAAAATGAGATTTAAAAGTTTTTTCTTTTGGAAGATCTGAACCTGTGGAGTCAGCAAACTGTGAACCCTTTTGTTGGATGGGCAGCAGAATCCTCATGTTGTTTTTCTGAATTATCAGCAATATGCTGTAGACAAAATAAACTTGTGTTGCCCTTGGAAGTAGTTGATTGCACACACAATTTTCTTACCCCTTCAGAGTTTTATCTTTCAATTGCACACATTCTTTTTTGAAAACATTAATTAGACTTGCCATTGTATCTGACAGTATTTCTGTGGCTGTTTGGTGTGACAAGGAAAAAAGGGTTCTAACTCACTGCTTCAGGAAATGAATGCATAATACTGTCACATCTGTTAAATTATGCTCTGCTTGTTCTGAAAGTCAACACTATTTTGAATTAAAATGGAGTGGCAAAGGAAAGAAGCTTGTGCATTTGCTAATGACTCCTGTTTTTAAAACAGATTTACAAGTAAGCAGTGCAAACTACACAATGGCTTCCATTGTCTGGGTTCCCATCAACCTAAGGATAAATTAACCAAAACCCAACTCTAACAGGAGAGAGCTAGGAAGGGTCGCTATAGAGCTAATGCATATGTTCCAGCTTGGTATCCTGGGAGCCCCAAAAGTATACATGCCCAGATTTGCTAAAATGTAGCTATATGATCTCTCAGGCCTGTAGGGTAAATAAACAAAGAATGACAAATAAGATTGATTTTGTATTCAACTGGGGTCGAGTTGCATGGGAGATAGGGAATCTAGCGCTGTTCCACTTTCATATGGCAGCTAGATTTCTCAGTTTAAAAAATACCATGTCCACGCTGACCTACATTTAGATAAATGATGAAGACTTCAGCTGAAAAACCGACAGGCTGCCCAGCCCTGGCTATTATCCTAGTAACCTGATCGCGTGCTGCAGGCTTTGGTACCCATCAACACCCAGGGCACCAGGTTATGCATCAGACTGCAATCATCATGTGTGCCTCTGAATTTTTACTGTGTCCTCACTCTCTGCACTGAAACTGGGGTTAATTTAAAGTGAATGCACTGCTTGTGAAAAGTGTCAGATGGCCTACTTCAGACAAAAAGAGCTACAGCAAAAGCAATGCACGCTTCCACACATTCTAAGGCCTTCTACACACACACAAGTTGTGCCACTGTAACTATACTGGTGTGAAAGTGTATATAACAGTATAGCCATTCCCGTATGGAAAGGGAAAATAAGCTATGCTGATATGAATACACTTATGCTGGTACAGTTGTGTCCACACTAATGGAGTTTTTAACTACTTTAACTGGTTAAAAAAAAATCACATCCCTAACCAACATATTTTTACAAATACAAAAACTGGGTGTAGACCAGGCCTAATTAATATCCAACAGTATTTTAAAATCCTAATACATTTACTATCATCAGTGGTACAACTCAGAAAAACAGAATATGGGATCGAGAAGCAGCATTCAGCCAGTGCAAAGTGCTTTTGAAAATCCCATTTTGAATTTTTTTAGCCCCTCCAGTCCTCTTCTCCCTACTATCCTCTCATCCTTGAAATCCTCAAGACCCACTTCTGCTGTGATGCCAAAAGAAATCAGCCAGCCAATGGTGGCTACGGTGATGAGCGGCAGTCAGGTAACTGTATTATCTTGTGACAGTTATCTCACTTGTGTCGTGTTTCAAATTTGATTATAAACACTTCAGGACAAAGATTATGTCTTGAGTGTTCGTACACTTCCTAGCAAAAGATGGCCGCCGAGCTGGACTGAGGCATTTTGAAGCTACTACAATAAAATAATGATAATTAGGGCCTTACTACAGCTGGGCAAGAACTGGAATTTCTTCCCTTGGGAAATTTCACATTTCTGCAAAATATTCATTCTGGTTTGGGAGCCCAGTAGTACTGGGGGCTCCCAAGTACTGCCTGCTGAAATTGAAACCTTCCTGCAGAAGGTGGTTTCAACAAATCAGCATTTTCTGATCAAAAAATGTTCCATCAGAAAATTCCAGACAAAATGTGTAGCCCTCGTCATTCATCCTATCAAGTTGCTCTTTCAACTATATTGTTTCCATTTTGCTGAGCAAAAGCAGAATTTGGGGCTTTGCAGATTAGTGTCCCATTTGGTACACCAAATGTACTCAAGTTCAGTTCCTTTGAACAGGAGTCCTAACAAACAATACACTGGCAGTTCCCTTTTGCAGAAACCTCAGGTCAGGCACCTCTGCTCTGTCCCCAGAAGCCTCTGTCTTTCTCCAGGGTCCTTCCCACACCCTGTGTCTGACCTGTCTATTTAGATTGTAAGCTCTGTGAGGCTGGAACCATCTACTGCTTTTGCCTAACACAATGGGGTCCCCTACTCTTGGTTGACTCTTAGGCATTACAGTAATAAACATGTTACATAATTGCACCATTGTGAATATTTTTCAAATTAAAGCACACTCATGCTTTTATAACAACCCTTTTGAAATAAGTTCACTAGAGCAGCATTTATCCCTTATAAGCAAACGATTCAGCCTTTTCTTCTGTCTGAATCATTAGAGCTATGATTTACATTGTGATGTATTAGTTAAGACTATATTGATGCCTAGTAGAAAACCACCATGAGCTAAGCCAGCCCCACTGAGGGTGTTTTGGGGGAAAAAGTTGCAGGTGTTTAGTCCTGCTTTCAGTTACCACAATCGAAGGTCAGTCTAATTACCTCAGCTCCTACCAGAACTGTAACTTGAATCCACACAGACCCCTTACAGCTAGATGGCATCTAAACCCATAGTTGAGCAAGTGGACTATGAAACTGTAAAGCCCCTGCTACTCTAGGGAACTATGTGCTGAAAACTGCAATGGACCTCAGCTCTCACCTGGCATTAAAGCGCCATACTAATAGATTTCTAAGCTGAGGCAACCCATTTTACAGCAGTAAACCTACTTTCTTCTCATGCCAATAGCCTAAGATGGTCCTGTCTTAGGGTGATCAGATGTCCCGATTTTATAGGGACAGTCCCGATTTTTGGGTCTTTTTCTTATGTAGGCTCCTATTAGCCCCCACCCCCGTCCCTATTTTTCACACTTGCTGTCTGGTCACCCTACCTGTGGTAGAAGTGGAGCTCATATGTAATAAGGTTATGACTTCTATAGAAGCTGATATGAAAGAATACTGAAAAGTAACCTAGTTATTGCGTGAGATTGTATAACTTACGTTGGGGTAGTGGAATGTTTATTATATGCCAGAACGGTTGACTTGAAAAGGGGCTGTGGGGAGAACAAACAGAGAAGCAACACAATACCGTCCCAGATAAAAGCATCTTGGTACACACTTGAGGGAGATGGGTCAAGCTGTTAGCTTTGAGGATCTTGTCTCCAGTGAGTTTCAAACCTTGTTTTGCCAGCCTGAGAGGCCAAAGTCCAAAAGAAGACTGAATAATTAAGTCTTTCTGAGAGATGGGGGGGGAGGGGGGGAAGACTGTCAAAAGTTGTTCACGGAGACACACAGTGACATAGAGACTCTGGAAGGGAGTCTAAAGTAGTTGGGCCCTCCCAGATCCAGGGAATGGTAAGCCTTAGGGAAAAGCTAGATCTGCTTACAGTGACAGGCTACTTTATTGTTTTTAAAGTATGTTTTTCTGACATACTTTTGTTCTAATCAAATAATACTTCAGGAGGTTGTTTGATCTTTAATTACCACTGCCATTGCCTGGAGTGCAGGACAACAAAATACAGGGTGCATTCATAAGTCAGACCTGCTGAGGTGATTATGATTGACACCCAGGGGACTGCATCCCAGCCCTTGGTATGACAGTGGAAGAATCATGTGATTCGATTGTGAGAGAGATGACAGTCTAAGGCCTGAGACCTAGTGGGACGTACTCTCAGACTGGGAGGGGTCAGAGGTGAAGTTCACCCTGTAACTGTGGAGGACCAACTTGTTCTTTCACCTTATTCATATTCTTTATTTTATTCATTAGCATAGCACTAATAGCATGAGATGTGTTTTACTGACTGGTATGAAGACAAAATCCTGGCCTGGAAGATGTTGCAATCTAAACAGGTCTTGTAGAATCAAAAGATGGGGAAATATGGCAAGAAGGGATGTGGTTGAATGTGCATCTTGTTAGTGTCTGGATTTGTCTGTGGCAGGCCCAGCTAGGTTGTGTGGCCCTATGGGAAGAGGTACATTTTAAAGGTAACCTGCAAAGGATTTTTTTGAAATTGGGAAATGTGCTTCATTGCTTGTTTATAATGTAGACATGAAGGGGGTTATTTTGCTGTTTGGTATTTTTTTTCTTCTTTTTAAAAATCTGCAAAATTATAAAGAAAGCAAAGTCTGCACTTTCCTAGCATTCTTGGGTGACCAATGGAAATAATAGGGGAGCTTATTGCAGGTATTTAACACCGTAGTTAAAAAGGTAATGGTGTTGAATCTTTAACAAAGGCTTCCTCTATTGAAAATGTTAATTAGCCATTGACAACAAATGCATTTTACTTGATCAGACTCGAAATCCTTTCCCTGATCAAAAGCTAAATTTTCACTTATGATTTCACTATTACATTAGTTTTCTAGTTATTGAAGATTTTCCAGCTTAGAATAGACCTAAGTTTCTAATAATCAAGAAGGGGGGAGAGGAGAAAAGGGATTAAAAAAATATATTTTACTAGTCCTTTATAGATCATAAAGAAGCAAAATAAAAGCCTGTGTGCCCCACCCTTTTGCAAGTCAGCTTCAAGGAGGGACTTGCAGGAGGCGAGGGTGAAGGTATAGCCGACCAGGACAAAGAGAGAGATTTAAAATATCCATTTAATAATCATCACTGGGCAGAAGCAGCACTGCTTTATATATCAATTTCTCTCAGTGCCCTTTCAAGGCTGACCCATACATTGACTCAAGAGTTTTGTAAAACCTGTGTCCCTGCGTGTCAAGAAACCAGACAGAAAAATCACTGTTTTGAACAAGCTGCTCATTTCTTTTCACAGTTATCAAACGCATGTTAACAAGTCATTTATTACAACCCATGAAGATACTTATTTAGTCTAGTGAGAGAACATTGGTTAATTCTAGCACACATCCTGTAACAAGTAATCGTAACTGGAAATGTGCTAGTTAATTTCTAAGCAGATCATTCCACGGCAAACAGTATACAATTATTTGCTAGTCCAGAACCCCAACCAAATCTTGAGAGAAACTATCCATCAGCTTCTTGGAAACAGAGGCAAAATTTGTTCAGATTAACTAAGAGGTCAGACTAGATGATCACAGTGGTCCCTTCGAGCCTTATAATCTAAGACCTATGGTCTCTTTGGTACCTTGCACTAAGGGTCGCTGGGCCAGTACAGAATCAGTGAGCAAGAAATTGGCTCCCTGATGCATCTCACCGTGCACCAAGCAGGACTCAAGATGCAAACAATCAAGAGATGAAATTCTGCTTGGGGTTTTTGGAGGCTGATGGACAGGCTCATCTCTGCCAGGGTCCCCTTTTTGCCCTTTAGTGCCTGCAGTGTATAGGAATGGGCTGGTAGGTCTTTAAATTGGGAGCCCGCTTGTGCCTCCCCCCACCCATTGCAGAAGCCACCAATTCCTAACAGAGTACCTGTATATATGTAGCTAGGCCTCGTATGTTCGTATATGGTTAGTAAACACGATTATTTGGAACCCAACCAAGTCTGTGCTTTCTTCATGTTATTAATGTTGTGTAGAGAGCAAAGCCACAATAGTGCCATAATAGGAAGTGGAGATGAGTCAGTGTAACTTTCTTAACTGACTTTCTATGTCTTCATATGTAAGTTTCATGTGCCTTGATTTAGTGCATTCCACTGTTTTTGACTGCAAAACATTTAAACTGGAGAGTAAGAGAACCTTTTATTTAAAAAAAGACCAGTAAAATTACATGGGTGATTTCTCTCTCCCGCTTTTCCACTCTTTTCTTTCTCCTTCCTCTTGCAAGCCCGTTAGCCATGATACAGTACCCAGAAGCTGTCTTGTCTGAGATTTCTTTCATCACCAGAATTCTGCCAGCTCCTATTGATGGATGACAAAAGAGAGGAAAAGGTTGTTCAGCAGAAGAATGTATTAATTAGCCTTTTACCTGATGACTTGATTTCAGATCTTGAGTTGACCTTAAGTGAAAAAATACAGTTGGTCTCATTCCACTCCAGTGTAATAGGGTTGTAATGCGATAGACATTTTCAACCCTCATGTTGACAGTTCAAATCCAGGTTTCGTTGTTAAAGACTGGACGTCATTTCCTTCTGGTAGTCTACATGAGTAAGTCTTGTGGTCTCAATCCAGTTCTCTTTGGACATGCGTCAGCATCACAAAACCAGCTCTGTACATAAGCATGGCTCTACTGGGTCAGACCAAAGCCCAGTATCCTGTCTTCCGACAAAAGCAACGAGGAGTCCTTGTGGCACTTTAGAGACTAACAAATTTATTTGGGCATAAGCTTAAGTGGGTTTTAGCCCACGAAAGCTTATGCCCAAATAAATTTGTTAATCTCTAAAGTGCCACAAGGACTCCTCGTTGTTTTTGCTGATACAGACTAACACTCTGAAACTTGTCTTCCGACAGTGGTCAGTGCCAGGTGCCCCAGAGGGAACGAACAGAACAGGTAATCTTCAAGTGATCCATCCCGTTGCCCATTCCCAGCTTCTGGCAAACAGAGGCTACAGCCACCATCCCTGCCCATTCTGGCTAATAGCCATTGGTGGACCTATCCTCCATAAATTTATCTAGTTCTTTTTTGAACCCTGTTAGTCTTGGCCTTCACAACATCCTCTGACAAGTAGTTCTACAGGTTGACTGTGGGTTGTGTGAAAAAATACTTCCTTTTGTTTGTTTTAAACCCACTGCCTATAGTTAATGCTAATTTATGGACTAATCTCTCACCTGTAGAGCTGTGATTCTTCCAAGGGAGTGCTGAAGCATACTAGAGGGGCCTCTCTGCCTGTGGCATACCTGTTCTGTGAATAAACGTCAATCAAATTAATAAAGCGGACTTCACTCTGCATGGGTGCTCTGTTGTGTGCTCTGTCAGGGCCCAGATTTCAGCTTTCCAAGAGTGGTAGTAGTGTTCTTGCCCTAGCAATCCTACAGAGCACAAGTCTGGACCTACTCAGCGCACACTATGCAGCTTTTCTTGCTTGTTAATCATACTTTTGACCAGGGGCAGCTCTATGTTTTTTGCCGCCCCAAGCACGGCAGTCAGGTGGCTTTCAGCGGCATAGCTGTAGGTGGTCCACTGGTCACAGCGACTTTTGGAGGCGTTTCTGTGGGTGATCCGCTGGTCCCGCGCCTTCAGCGTGCTCGCCGCCAAATTGCCGCCGAAACCACAGGACTGGCGGACCTCCCGCAGGCATGCCGCCGAAGGCCACCTGACTGCCGCCCTCACAGGGACCGTCAGGCCGGCCCCCGCGTCTTGCCGCCCCAGGCATGCACTTGCTGTGCTGGTGCCTGGAGCCGCCCCTGCTTTTGTCTAACTATTATTATAAATTATTTCTTAAGTGCTGACAGTGTGCCCAGCATAAGACAAAAAGATGATGATGTCCTGTGGTGGGTTGGAAGGGACCTTAGGAGGTCATCTAGTCCAACTCCCTGCTCAAAGCAGGACCAATTCCCAATTTTTTGCCCCAGATCCCTAAATGGCCCCCCTCAAGGATTGAACTCACAACCCTGGGTTTAGCAGGCCAATGCCCAAACCACTGAGCTATCCCTCCCCCAAACAATTTAGTGATGTAATTGCTACTGCCTTCTTCTGTGTACTGCATCTTTAAATCTCTGTTGTCTGGAGAGACAAGAAGCCATTTTGAGAAGCAGAGTTACAGTAGCTTGTTATAGAGACACACACATTGTTCTCTCTCACAGAGACATTACTTTTGTGTTCTCTCTTTTTTTATTTCCTCTAATAAATAAATAATTCATACTGAGAGGATACAGTATGGGGACCTTCATGGGTGTAAAAGTCTAATGGGTCCCTGAACTGAGGAACTATGTTTTATTAACTGATTTAGGGTAAAAATTTCAAATAGCACCCAAGTCCCATTTTCCAAACTGACTTCGGCCTATACCTGCAAAGAAGCTAGCTATGTTCTCAGGCTGATGCAGCTACATTTTTTAAAAAACTACAATGCACGTTATTGCTTATGAATGATCAAGATAATATTCAAAGAACTTGGCTAAACATTTTGGCTTGCTACCTGGGAAGCCCTATTCCTCTGTGTATGCTAAAAACAATGACCAGATTTCTAAATACATATCCTCTTTTTGAACAACTCATGCGAATGTACTTGGTGTGAAAGCTTCCGTTAAGATAGTCAATAGTTTATTATACCAGAGTTCCATAGAAGTCACAATTTTCCAATAATGTGCAGTACAAAGTCGTGTTACATTCTATCTTTAGCATGATTGCTCAATCAGAGCTAGTATGGCTATGTCTCCTTGAACTGCAATTCGTACCTTCCAGCTCCAAGTGTGGACGTACCCTAAATCTCAGTGAAAGTCAAAGGGATTTTTAGGGGAAGGCTGGTCAAAATTCTTCTGTCAAAACTGGTTTCTATAGAAAATTTCAACTTTTTGTCCCAGAAATACAATTTTGGGGCTATTGATGGGGGAAAAAATGAATCAGCAGGTCCACTTTTAGGCTTCTAAATGCCAGATTTTAAGGTATTTAAAGATAAACAAACTAGGGAAATGCAACCTAGATGGAGCTACTATAAGGTGGGTGCAAAACTGGTTGGAAAACCGTTCCCAGAGAGTAGTTAGCAGTGGTTCACTGTCATGCTGGAAGGGCATAACGAGTGGGGTCCCGCAGAGATCAGTTCTGCATCCAGTTCAGCATCATCAATGATTTAGATAATGGCATACAGAGTTCATTTATAAAGTTTGCAGACGATAACAAGCTGGGAGGGGGTTGCAAGCGCTTTGGAGGATAGTATTAAAATTCAAAATGATCTGGAGAAATGGTCTGAAGTAAATAGGATGAAATTCAATAAGGATAAATGCAAAGTACTCCACTTAGGAAGGAACAATCAGTTGCACACATACAAAATGAGAAATGACTGCCTAGGAAGGAGTACTGCGCAAAGGGATCTGGGGGTCATAGTGGATCCCAAGCTAAATATGAGTCAACAGTTTAACGCTGTTGCAAAAAAAGTGAACATCATTCTGGCATGGCAGGAGTGTTTTAAGCAAGACACGAGAAGTAATTCTTCCACTCTACTCTGCACTGATTAGGCCTCAAGTGGAATACACCCTGCACCCTCTTGTGCCCCAATCCCCTGCCCTGAGCCCCCTGCTGCACCCCTCCTGCACTCCAACCTCCTGCCCTGAGCCCCCTGCTGCACTCTGCACCCCCTCCTGCACCCCAACCCCCTGCCCTGAGCCCCCTCATACACCCTGCACCCCTTCCCTGAGCCCCTTCCTGCTCACCACACCCCCTCCCACATCCCGCACTTCCTCCCGCACCTAGCCCCCTACTCCAGCCTTACATTCATGGCCCTGCATGAAATTTCCCCACCCAGATGTGGCCCTCGGGCCAGAAAGTTTGCCCACCCCTGATGTAAAAGGTTGTTACAAGGAGGAGGAAGAAATATTGTTCTTCTTAACCTCTGAGGATAGGCAATGGGCTTAAATTGCAGTAAGGGAGGTTTAGGTTGGACATTAGGAAAAACTTCCTAACTGTCAGGAAGCACTGGAATAAATTGCCTAGGGAGGCTGTGGAATCTCCATCATTGGAGATTTTAAAAACCAGTTTAGACAAACACCTGTCAGGAATGGTTTAGATAATACTTAGTTCTGCCATGAGTTCAGGGGACTGGACTAGATGACTCGAGGTCCCTTCCAGTTCTATAATTCTATTATTCTACAAAGGTACAGATAGGCACCTAGTGGGATTTTCAAAAGGAGCTAGGCACCTAACCCTTTTGGATTTCAATGGAAATTAGACACCTAGGTGCTTCTGAAAATTCCACCAGGGGCCTGTCTGCATCTTTAGATGCTTAAATACCTTTGAATCTGACCCCTTGTTGCTACAACTAGAGGCATCTGTGTATAAATCAGGCTCCCATCAGCGACACTAAATTCACTTCAAGAAATAATATTAATTTTTCCACCTCACCAGAAAATCATGAAGCTTGCCACCCTGTCAGCTTCCCTAACAGAGCACTGCACTCAAATGCCTTTGGCAGATCCCACCCTTTCTGCTGCAGAAATGTTCCTAAGGCTGCAAACACATGCTGCTGCTGCAGTTGTCTCAAAGGCTGGTTAAAAATCCACATCACTTTTTCATGCAGCCATGATGGCCTTGGCAGGAGTTTAATTCCAAAATCCTCCTGGTGATGGATCCTTCTTAAATATTCCATTTAAAAGAGAAAATGCCACTTCAGTATTACATATTGTAAAATATCCAGCCCCTGGAGCACCTCAAAATGTAAAGGCTGAGATTGATCATGGTATTAAAAGATTACTAATTTTCTCTATTAAAAAAAAAAGAGCAAGCATCTGTTGGCAACAGTTAGCCCATTATTTTCTTTGGCTTACCCTGTTCTCTCTGTTGCAGATGCACTTCCTAAGGGCAGTGACCCAGAGGAATCCTCTTATTGGGGTTAATGAATTACCAAAATGAATTCTTGATGTAAAAATCTTGATGTAAAACTTTTTTTCATCTTGATGTAAAAATCTTAACCCCTCTTATCTGTGATTAGTGAATTACCAAAATGAATTCTTGATGTAAAAATCTGAGACCTCCAACACAATTGTCTCCAACACAATTACGGAAGCGGAGTGTAAAATTTGCGAGGATTCGGCACCTACATAAGTATGTGAATGAATTACCATAGTCAGGAGCAGGATTGGATTGGGGGCTGGAATTTATTGCCCCTGAAAGTCTAATTCCTAAACTCTTTTTGCTGCAGGATATTTTTAAAGTAACTGGTGAATGCAATGGAAAGGAACTTCAAAAGAGTGCAGCCATCCAAAAAGTTTGCCCATTAAGGTCCCTTTCTTTCTGTTGTCAGTTTCTGTTAACGTGTACATGTGCATTTAGTCATTTCCTGAGCATCAGTCTGGTTTGTCAGGCAAATTATAGGTCTAGATTCATAGGTCCAAGTTCTGTTTGTCCAACAGTGTAGTATTGATATATTTAACTACATTATAAACTCTCTAGGATGGGTGCCATCCTTTACTCTGTTCATACAGTATTTAACACACAGGGACCTCAGTCCTGATAGGCATCTCTATATGCAATCTTATTTCAAATAAGTATATATAGCCTTTTATCTACTCATTCAACATGCCTTACCAACATTAATTCTTCTTTGAGTGATTGCTCATGTGTATTCCACGATAAGTGTGCGTGCTTAGGGTTAGGGTTGCAAGTCATTTAAGCCTCGAATCAAGAGAGAGAGATACATTAGGCTCCGGGCCATCCTGATGGAGTAGGCGTTGACCCCGACTCCGGCACACCGCTCTGAGTCGGTACCGGGTACCATAGTGTTGGTACGCGGCAACCCACCGGCACCATCTACCATATATCTGTGGGGCACACCAAGAAGGCTAAGAAGAGGCCTTCTCCACCGCAGCACCGGAGCAAGACCGGGGGAGAGGCTAGACCGATGTTGGGCAGTCCTCGGTCCCCATCTAGGCCTCCGACTCAAATTGAGTGGAGTAGCCCAGCCCGTTCGGAGCAGGCTTCCCTGGATGTCTGGATGTCCTCCATGCCAGAGGCCCTGCAAGCAGCTCGGGACGTTATGTCCATGCCAGTACCAGGTGCCAATGTTGCCCCCGCAGTCCAGAGGCAAGCCGCTGCTGGGATCTCCGCAGTCGCCCCCGACTCGGTACTGGTCTCGATCTAGGGAATGTTCCTGACGCCATTTGCTGCTCAGCAACCATCCTGTGCGAGTTCCATGCAGGTCCGCGTCGACCCCCACCAGGTTGGCTGGCTGGGTTCCGTCTGACAGAGACTCCAGGCACCGCTCCGCCTCGAGGAGCAGATACCGACGGGACCGAGGCAGACTCCTGCTGAAGGTCCTAGTCTCCAAGGGGCTATCGTACCCAGTCGTGATGCCATTCTCATTCGTCATCTCGCTCCAGACCCTGCCACGGCACCGCTCCCATAGCCCCAGGCGTCGATTGCTAGCGCCTCGCCGTTGTCGATGCCCCACTGGAGCCAGTCGTGGAGCAGCTGCTACCGGCAGTACCATTCCTCCACGTTGGGGTCGCAGTCTCATGGTCAGCACCGCTCCCGAAGCCACCGCTCCTCCCGGTCCAGGGACAGCGGCAGGTTGTACGTCAGCCCAGCCTCCCTTCATAGTCGTCCATCGATGGGTCAGGCCAGCCAGGCCGAACAGCCTGTTCCACCGATGCCACAGCAGGTGCAGTGGCACCAGGCCCCGTGGCTGACACAATGGTACTAGTGGGCATCGTGGCCCCCAACGCATCCCCCGGTAGGGAGTCGCTCGATGGCCGGAGCCTCGGAACCGCCGTCGCCCTCCCTCTCCCGGCCTCTGAGGAAGGAGTCGGTGGGATGTACATCTTCGGCGCTGTGCCCAAAGAGCGACCAGGCGGTGGATCCTCCGGTGCCAGTGGACACGCAAAATACTGCGCCTGCCTCCTTACCCTCCCCTGATGAGGCGATTACGGCCCCTCCTTCCTCTGTCCTGAAGGAGGACTCTAAAGCCCACCAGGAGCTATTGAAAAGGGTGGCATCAAACCTCAACCTTCAGGGAGAGGAGGTGGAGGAGCTCTTGGATTCCTTTTTTAACATCCTGTCCACCTCGGTACTGGAAAGAGTGGCCTTGCCACTCCACGAAGGGGTGGCAAAAATTTCAAATGCCTTGTGGCAACCCCCAGCCTCATTGGCCCCCATCTCTAAGAGAGCAGAACGCAAGTATTTTGTGCCCGCCAAAGGACATGAATACCTTTACACCCACTCTGCTCCTAACTCCTTGGTGGTTGAGTTGGTCAACCACAGGGAACGGCAGGGCCAGCCAGCCCCTACTCCAAAATATAAAGATTCAAGGAAGCTGGATTCATTTGGGAGAAATATTATTCGTCCTCAAGTTTCCAGTTACGGGTGGCGAACCATCAGGCTCTCCTGGGCCGGTTTGAGTTCAATCTATGGGGCTCTCTGCCCAAGTTTGAGGACTCCCTCCAGGAGCATGACAGGAAGGAGTTCAAAGCTCTGGTGGAGAAGGATACAGCGTCAGATGCGGCGGCCACGACCACGTGGTCCATGGCCTCCGCGGTGTCCATGAGAAGGGCGTTGTGGCTCCTGCTGTCCGGGCTGTCCAGTGAGGCGCAGAGCTCCTTGCAGGACCTCCCATTTGAAGGCAAGCTCTGTTTGCAGAACAGACGGACATAAAACTGCATGGCCTAAAGGACTCCTGCTCGACGCTTAAGACTCTTGGCCTCTATGTTCCGGCTCCGGCTAGACCTAAGTTTAAGCCGCAACAGGCTCCCACCCAGGCCACCCACTCTAAATACGAGCCCCCTTATAAAAAGTAACAGGACTATAAGGAACGGCCGCAGAGATAGTCTTGGCCTGCCCACCACCCTGGGTCCTCCAAAGGCAAACAAGCAGGGAAATGGCAGTTTTGATGGGACTCCCGGGAGCGACCTACCAGTTCTCATCAGGGATCCACCCTCAATAAAGCTTCCCTTCTCCAACTGGTTGTGTGCTTTTCTCCCGGAGTGGTCACGGCTGACCTCGGACCAGTGGGTCCTCAGCACCATCTCTTGGAGCTATACCCTCCATTTTACCTCTACCCCGCCCAACCACCCTCCGTCCCCGCCCCTCCTGAGGGACCCCTCTCACGAGGCTCTGCTTGAGCAGGGGCAGCTCCTTGGCCTAGGAGTGGTGGAAGTGGTGCCAGCAGAGTTCAGACACACAGGGTACTACTCCTGCTATTTCCTTATCCCGAAGGCCAGAGGGGGACTCAGGCCCATCCTGGACCTGCGAGGCCTGAACCAGTACATGGTGAAGCTCAAGTTCCTCATGGTCTCCCTGGCCTCCATCATTCCCTCCCTGGATCTCGGGGACTGGTATGCTGCCCTCGATCTGCAGTACGTGTACTTCCACATCCATATATTCAAAGGGCACAGACGTTTCCTCCATTTCACAGTGGGGCAGGAACACTGCCAATTTACGGTCCTCCCGTTTGGCCTGTCCACTGACCCCAGGGTATTCACAAAGTGTATGTCTGTGGTGGCGGCCTACCTCAGGCGCCATGGGGTCCAGATCTTCCCTTGACTGGCTGGTCAAGGGCAGCTCCTGGTCACAGGTGCGGGATCATGTGGCGCTCCTTCTGTCCACGTGTGCCACTCTGGGCCTGTTGGTAAACTACACCAAGGCCACATTAGTCCCGGTACAACGCATAGAGTTTATCGGGGCGGTCCTGGACGCCACGTCGGCCAGAGCTTCCCTCCCTCCGGACAGGTTCGAGACCCTGAAAGGGCTCATCAACACAATCACAGGGTTTCCAGTGACAACAGCCAGAGCGTGTCTCCAACTCTTGGGTCACATGTCATCGTGCACATATGTGGTTTGTCACGCCAGACTCAGAATGAGGCCTCTCCAGCACTGGGGGCCTCAGTGTTCTCCCAGTCCAGAGATAGGATGGACACGGTCCTCACTGTGCCCAAACAGGTGATCGCCTCCCTACGATGGTGGTCCTCCTTGGGGAACATACTTCACGGGGTCCCGTTCAGAGGCAGGCCCCTGTCGATGGAACTGGTGTCCGATGCATCGGACCTGGCAAGGGGAGCCCATGTGGGAGACATTCAGACCTGGCCCTCCACATAAACGTCAAGGAGCTCAGGGCGGTTCGGCTGGCTTCCACTCGCACCTGGAGGGCAGAGTGGTCAGGGTTCTCACGGACAACACGGCCTCTATGTTTTACATCAACAGGCAAGGTGGGGCCCTATCCTCTGCCCTCTGCCAGGAAGCCTTCAGACTGTGGGATTTCTGTATAGCCCACGACATTTGTCTACAGGCCTACCACCAGAACTCACGGGTGGATCACTTGAGCAGGGACTTCTCCTCTCAGCATGAGTGGTCTCTTCACCCAGAGGTGGTGCACAGACTTTTCCAAAAGTGGGGAACTCCAGTTGGACCTGTTCGTGACTCGGCAGAACCGCCGCTGTCCCCGGTTCTGCTCCCGGGGCGGGAGGGCTGGGATGGGGCACTATCTCCGATGCCTTTCTCCTGTCCTGGTCAGGCCAATTTCTCTATACCTTTTCCCCATTTCTGCTGATCGGCAAGGTCCTGGAAAAGATAAAGACAGACAGGGCCTGGATCCTCCTGATTGCCCCGGCGTGGCCCAGGAAGCTTTGGTGCAGGACCCTCACGAGTTTGACGGTCGCCCCGCCGTGGCCATTACCGTCCCGCCCGGACCTCCTCTTCCACCTCACTGTGTGGCTGCTCAATGGTTAGGCTGAGAGGAAAGGACGTGCTCAGAAGGGATTCAGTGCATCCTCTTGGAAAGCAGGCCACCCTGCCAAGACTACTTGACAAAGTGGTCTCGGTTTTCCCGATGGGTGGCTGAGTGGGGCGTTTCCCTGGTGGCTGCCCCGATCCAGCTCATCTTGGACTACCTCCTTCACCTTAGAGCCTAGGGTCTGGGGCCCTCGTCCGTCAAAGTGCACTTGGCGGCCATATCGGTCTTCCACCCGCCGGTGCAAGGGCATACGGTATTCTCCCATGCTATGACTGGCTGATTCCTTAAGGGATTGGATCATCTCTTCATGTACATTAGGCCCCCAGTCCCACAGTGGGACCTGAACTTGGTTCTGGCCCAGCTCACATGCCCCCCTTGAGCCACTAGCTATGTGCTCCTGGTCACACCTCTCGTGGAAGGTGGCCTTCCTGGTGGCGATCACATCGGCTCTGACCTCCGAGACCCCATCCACGGTGTTCCATAAGGATAAGGTCCAGCTCCGCTCACATCCTTCGTTCCTCCCGAAGGTGGTCTCTGCCTACCACATGGGTCAGAACATTTTCCTGCCAGTCCTCTGCCCCAAGCCCCATGCGTCCAATGAGGAGCGCCGTCTCCACACACTGGATATGTGATGGGCTCTGGCTTTTTACCTAGAATGGACTAAGCCATTCAGGAAGTCTTCGCAGCTGTTCATCGCCTCGGCCGAACGCATCAGGGGTCGGCCGATCTCCACTCAGCGACTCTCCAACTGGATCATCTCATGCATCTGTACCTGTTATGACCTGGTGGGAATCCCTCCGCCGCCAGTTGTGAGGGCACACTCGACTAGGGTGCAAGCCTCGTAGGCTGCCTTTTTAGTCCATGTCCCCATTCAGGACATTTGCAGGGCTGCTACATGATCTTCAGTTCACACGTTCACCTAGCATTATGTGATCGTCTCCCAGATGGGTGCACCACTACCTGCCCTCCGGGAGACACATCTCAGGGAAGATGCCGGGTTCAGCAGGGCTGTGCTCTGTCCCGAGAATTTGTGCACTCCTACCCACCTCCAACAGATATAGCTTGGAATCATCTATTGTGGAATACACATGAGCAATCACTCGAAGAAGAAAAGACAGTTACCTTTTCCGTAACATGTTTGATATGTGTTGCTCATGTCTATTCCACATCCTGCCCTCCTTCCCCTCTGTCGGAGTTGTCTGACAAGAAGGAACTGAGGGTGGGGGGAGCATGCAGCGCCCCTTATACCGTGCCATGGAGGCACCACTCCAGGGGTCACTTGGGCGCTCCCCTACAGGTACTGCTAGGGGAAAAACTTCCACACCGGTGCACGTGGCGAGCATGCAGACCTATTGTGGAATAGACATGGGCAACACATCTCAAAGAACACCAGTCACGGAAAAGGTAACTGTCTTTTAGTTAAGCTTCACAACACCCTTGTGAGATAGGTATTATCCATATTTCACACATGAGGAAAATATGACACAGAACTTTGTCTATTCTAGGAAAATATTGCAAATTTGGCTTCAAGCGTTGCTATCACCAGGGGAGGAATACGCAAAGAGAGGAATACAGAGGCTACAGGACTTATCCATGATAACACTGTGAATTGGCAGAAGAACTAAGAAAGGAACAGAACCCAGGGGAGTCTAGTTTTAGCCTCATACTCTAACCATGATACCTGTTTGACATATTTCTCAGGTCAAATGATAATACTGTGCCTTTCAAAAAAAAGTATTCTAGAAACTTGTTTCATGTGTCCTGGTAATCGTTTATTTTTACTTCTATATAAAATCATGAATAAAAAATTGATATCAAGAGCATCGTGCCCTATTTTGGACCTAGATTTCCCTTTGCGGCCCAGGGTTATTGTTGTCCCACTTTTTGGCTGTAATAACCAAAACATGGTTAATTTTCCCAGGCCACAGTAACTAAATTGAAACACAGAAATATCATCATTTTGCTGAGTTAGGTTCACTTAAGCACACAAAATGTTGGACTGGGATTTCACAAAACTTCTTTTTTGCACCCCGAGTCCTATCCGTATTTAGCTGCAGTGTATACCATGCACGCTAACTGGCCACTGTGTCTGCCCCCTCCCCTTTCTTCAGGTCAGGTTTTGAGGGGATTCATCTGCTCTTCCTAGAGTCTGTCTAGAAGCCATCAACTGTGCACCATGGCACCTACTATTTACCTATTGTGTTGGGGCTCACTTCAGCTGCCGGGTCCAGACCCTGACAATCAGGCTCTCTTATGAGATTTCTGGTACTTCCTTCTTCTGGTTGGGCCAGAAGGATCACATCATCATCATCCCTTGTGGTATTTTGAAAGTTCTCCGGCTAACCATGACCAGAAATAGCTTTCCCCAAACAGCTTTTCCCATGAAATTATGGTATTTTCGGTCCTGACCCAGAAGTTAAATGTGAAAACTTATCCCCAGATTTCAGAAATTTAGTTTCAGTTCAGTTCTAAAAGGGGTGAAGGCTGAGGAGGGGAAGCTTTCACTTTATCATAACTGTATCACCCCAGTCTAATTACAATTTTTGTTATGATCAGAGGTGTTTTTTTTTTAAACTATCATTAAATGCTTCTTAGCTGATTATGGTCTATACATGACAATATAAGGAGAGGTTACTTACCTTGTTTAGTAACTCAAGTTCTTCAAGAGTGCGTCCCTATTGGTGGTCCACATCAGGATGTGCATGCACCTGTATGCTCTAGATTGGAGATTTTCATCACTAGTGTCCTCACGTGTGTCCTAGATAGCCTCATGGTCTGGTAAGGAGGCATATGAGGGAAGGGAGAGGTGGACCTGCTGCCATTTCAATTTCTTCTCACTGTTGGAAGATCAGCGAAGGGACACAGAGGCAGAGAGGAAAAATGGGTGAACCACTGCCTGCCCTCTGGGAGACACCTCTCAAAGAACTCCAATTACTGTACAAAGTAAATCACCTCTTCTTTTTCGAGTAGTGTCCCTGAAGGTGCTCAATGTCAGGAGTGGTACCTCAATTATGCAGGAGGTTGCTGACGAGGTGGATTCAGTACCGACAGTAAAAAAAAAAAAAAATCACAAAAAGCACATTCGTTCTGGTATCAGGCACAAGAGCATAATGCTGGGAAAATATGTGTACTGAAGGCCAGGTGGCTGTCCTGCAGATGTCTGACAGATATGTTTTTCAGTAGATAGATTCAGCCCTGGTGGACTCAGCAAACACCTTTGGGAGGGGGTGAATCCCCGAGGCGTCATAACAGGTTAAGAAGTATCCTGCAAACCATTTCGACAGTCTTTCAGTGGAAATCGGATTTCCTTTCAATTAGTTCTGTGCCTGAGATCAAAAGCCACATGGAAGCCTAAAAGGCCTACTCCTGTCAAGGTGAAAGGCAAGAGCTCTTGTTTACATCCCATATATGGAGGCTCACTTCTTCTCTCAAAGAGTGAGGCTTGGGAAAAACGCCAGTAGGTGAATCTTATAGATTAATGGGGAATTCTGAAGAAACTCTAGGTAGGAAAAGAGGGTGTGGATGTGGCATCACTTTATTGCAATAGAACACTACATATGGCAAGTTAACCATCAAGGCTCCAAGCTCCCCTACTCTCCTGGACCAGGTGATGGCTATGAGGAATGAGGTCTTGAGGGACAAATGAAGGAGGAAACAGTTCCCCATAGGTTCAAATGTAGGTTTCCTCAGTGCTTTGAGGATTAAGTTGAGGTCCTGTTGTGGAGTTAGCTCTTTGATGGGAGGGAAAAAATTGAACAGGCCTTTGATAAACCTCGCAGTGGGTGAAGACAGAAAACCCCTCAATGGGGGTGATCAAAAACTGTGATGGCAGCTAAGTGAACCTTAATGAAGCTCAGTGATAAAGCTGTGGTTTTTAAATTCAGCAGGTAATCGAGAACATATGTTAGGTCTCGAGACAAGGAATAGATCAGTGGTTTAACCAAGTCTGGAAGCATTTCCACTTCTGCAGGTAAGTTTCCAGAGATTGCATTGAGCTTTTCTTCCCGCTAAAGAAGTTCCATACAATCACACAATAGTACGTGAACATTTGTATTTTAACACAGTGAACTCCAAAGGTGTTAAAACTTAATTCAATAAAGTTTAACTTAACTCAGGATATTGCAGGAAATTGTCAGTCTGTTACAGCAGAGACATGCAAACCAATTCTGCAAAACACATTTTTCATGGCTATGCTGGTGCTATGAGGATGCCTACTAATTCTTCTGTTTCGATTTGTTTAGGACCTTGAGCAGTAAAGGCATTGGGGGATAAGTATATTGCAATACTTGAGGCCAAGAAACTACTATGGCATCTCCTGTTGAGTTGTGGCCATGCCCTCCCTTTGAGCAGAATAGTCTGCACTTCCCTTCGAATTATGTCTGTGATGTTGCACTCCATATACTTTATGAAAATATGCTTATGAATGTGAATATGATGTAACTGGAATATGCTTTATGGAAAAATCTCTTGCAAGGTATCATTACAAAGCTTATAATCTACTGAGTGTGTTCATCCTATTTGTATGCATGTATCATTCTTGTATCTGAAGCTAGAAATATGAAGTATAACTCTGAGGTCCTATTGTAATTATGCAAAATGTGGGCCATTAATGGTGATTTAGACTCTTGATGACTCCCATTGACTAGGACAATTGGTTGTAGATGGTTTAGTTACCTGCAAGCCTTCCTGTGTACCTGTGGGCCAGCCCGTGGGTAATGAAGAATGAGGTTTCACAGGACAT
This sequence comes from Macrochelys suwanniensis, assembly GCA_033296515.1. Classification (NCBI taxonomy): domain Eukaryota; kingdom Metazoa; phylum Chordata; order Testudines; family Chelydridae; genus Macrochelys; species Macrochelys suwanniensis. The sequence goes on along the minus strand of CM065777.1, from coordinate 154,443,209 downwards.
GTGACCATGTCATATGATACTGGAATCCCTCTTAAATCTGGTACTTTTCCATTTAGAAGGAGGGGTGGGCACCCAGAGAGAGAAAGGATTCCCGCCTTGTGCAAAAGCTATAAAAAGGGGGTGAAGCAGGACAAAGAGGCTGCCAGTCATGAAGAAACCCCCGCTTTCCACCCAAGATGTCTGCTGGAACTAACAAGGACCAGGGGAAAGGATTGGGCCCAGACTAGGAAGGAGTCTAGTCTGTGAAAGAAGCTTATTGGAACATCTCTGAGGGTGAGATATTGCCTGTAATCAGTTTCTTAATGTATTAGGCTTAGACTTGCGTGTTTGCTTTATTTTGCTTGGTGACTTACTTTGTTCTGTCTGTTATTACTTGAAACAACTTAAATTCTACTTTTTATACTTAATAAAACACTTTTGTTTATTACTGAACCCAGAGTAAGTGATTGATACCTGGGGGAGGAAACAGCTGTGCATCTCTCTCTATCAGTATTATAGAGGGCAGACAATTTATGAGTTTACCCTGTATAAACTTTATACAGAGTAAAACAGATTTATTTAGGGTTTGGATCCCATTGGGAGCTGGGTGTCTGGGTGCTGGAGGCAGGTAACCTGCTAAGCTGTTTTCAGTTAAGTCTTCAGCTTTGGGGGTGTGGCCCAGATCCTGAGTCTGTGTTGCAGCAGGTTAGTGTGTCTGGCTCAATAAGGCAGGGTTCTGAAGTCCCAAGCTGGCAGGGAAAACAGGCTCAGAGGTAATCTCAGCACATCAGGTGACAGTCCCAAGCTGATCTCTGTGACCGAACCTGTCACGGTGTCATAAAGAGATCTGTCTCTGGATGACCCCAGGTAAGACATATCTCTTGGAATACCTTGCTGTTCAGCTCCCAATCATGGTTGATGTGGAAATGCCTGCTAAGGGAGTTTATCCACCAGGACTACAGAACACAGTGGCAAACAGCTCAACTCTATATCCGCTATGATATACACCAGTTCCATAGGTTTATGGATTTGGAGCCATGACTGAGATCTTGCTCGTCATTGTCAATTGATGTAATACATTGCTGCTCTGTGTCAAGCATTATTTTGATTGGGTGATCTCTGACATGGGGTAGGAAGTGTTAGCAAGCATAACAAACAGATCTGAGCGCTAATATGTTGATATGGAGGATTGCCTCCTGAGGAATCCATTTGCCCTGAGCTGTGATATTCTGAAAGCGTGGATAGGAAGAGGGGATAGAAATCTGGCCTTCATGGAATGCGAAGAAAGGATAAAGAACAAGGTGACATAAAGTAACAGAAATGGGACAAGTGCAAGTCCAAGAAGAATTTTGAAGCTGGAGAATGATAGCGCTGGTTCCAGAAATGGAGAGGAGGCTAGTAAAGAATTCGAAGGATCAAGATGATGTGTTCCTACTCCCTGTGAATGGATGAAAAGATGAGCCACCATATTTTGGATACCTTGAATTTTGGAACAATCTGACAGACAAATCTTGAGCCAAGCAATTACATACAAAATCTGCATTTGCAGGAAGGCTGACTGGATGATCTCACAGACCTCGTCTCTCTTTAATGCCTCTGATTGCATTTTAATACCTAATGCTGCCAGTTATGCAAACTTCCAGCTGAGAGAAGCTTAGCTCTCCATAGGGGAGACTACTTTTTGGCTCACCCATTAGATCTAGTGCCTATGGATGTTTGGAACTTGCTTCCTCTCCAGATCTGTAATAGCTTGAGTTTCTTAGCCTTTAGCGCAGGCCTGCACAACTCGTAAAGCGGTGAGGGCCATATTACTCCGAAGAAAACAGCCGAGGGCCGAAACTCTTCTCCCGCCGCCAAAGTTGTTGAGCAAAAAAAAAAAAAAAAAAATACACACATAAATACCGCGGGCCGTATGTTGTGCAGGCCTGCTTTAGAGAGTGCTGCAAAGTTCCCTTTTGCTCCCTTGCGCATTAGCAGATGGGTGTTGAGTAAGGCCGGGTAGCAATGGCATAAGAATCAGGGTTCTGTGGGGAGGCTTGCTATATTTATGCTGATGCTGGTTTTTTAAATCTAATTTGATTAAAAAATTGAAAGATCTGTTTATTCAACAGTGTGTTTTAAAAACTGTCAAGGGCAGCTGAATCATTGGATGGGTGCTCTTTTATTGTAGTTTGTGAAAGTCCAAATAATAAAATATATCAAATAAGGACCACAAAGGTTGCTTATCGAGTCTCAGTCATGGTAAGGTGCAAGACACAAACACAGATAAGGGATTCCACGAAGGAGCTACATCCACTCTAGTGTCTGACAGTCACATCAGTACCAAGACATGAAAGCAAGAACAGTTTTGGCAGCTAATGATTGGTATGCTTAGGATGCTAAGAGATGTTGGATACAATATAATGCATTGGCTGCATTCCCCCACTGCCACCCCCTTTTAAACACTCTGCCTATGACTTCTACAAAAGAAGTATACAGTAAATCAGAAAACAAATACAGTGTAAGTTCAAATAGATGGGGAGGAAAAGACACATTCTGTACAACTAATAGCACTGAATGAAACCAAACCACCTGCTAACAGCTTTTGAGTCTTTAGTAATCACTTTCATACAACCTAGCTTAGACTAAACAATTAAACAAACAAAAAAAGAAAGGATTCAGGTAGCCTAAGTAAGGAAATCTGTGAATAGTTCATCCATTAGTTAATATTTGCTGAAAAATCATATGTTACAACAAAATTAAACTCTCTGGCACTAATACAAGTTTGTCTGGCCCACTAAGTTAACAAATTTGTTACTACACATCATTTATAACTGTTGTTTTCCCTCCAGAGTAGCTAAAGCTATGACCCTTTGGTTATGTGTGTTCCTTGAACCTTACTCCATGAAAAGTACCATGGAGTCAGTATGTTGTCACAATGTGCTCACTGAAAATGTCCACTAATGACCGGGGAAAGTAAAACAGCCCTTTGAATGGTTGAAGTGAATATTTAGGAATTCCTTCATGCAAAGTTGGGCACCCTAAGAGAAAAATGCTTTCAAGGTCAAACTGTTGTTTATTTTGGAGCCTATTTCTCTTTCTGCTTTCCTGGTGACCTAGGAATGAGCTCACAATTGGAAGCAAATCTCTCTTCTGTTTCCACTCCTAAAGAATTACCTACTCTCTGAAAGCTCACAGGATTATCGATGGCCTTGCACCAAAAATACGATTTGAAATCCTGTGGAAAACACACGCACACGTGTGCGTGTGTATGTATGACACTGACAGATTTAAGTTAAAAAAACCAAACTGTAGATACATTAAAATGAAAAGTGATTGAATTCCTAGTAAATAGAAAGCTTCCCATATTCACAAATGCTCTGCTTTGTGCTTGAAAGCGAGACTACCTAATCTAGCATGACTCTACAGGACAGCAAAACATGTGTATAACTTTCATACTGTCTAGCAGCATCTTAAACTGAGATCCAATTAATAAACAAACTTTACTCAGGCTTTGAGTGTGGTTGTTTTAATATGGTTTTCTACAAGTGGGTACTTTTAACTGTTGAATGCAATTATGATGTTGATGACGTGAACCAAAGCACTGTCTGCCCACCACACCCACACACAGAGTCCTTCTGAGGACCAATCCTTCTGAACTAGAAGACTATATCACCAAAGGCCAAATCTCGCTCGCCTCACTTTTGTCAGCCTGCCACTGGGAATTTGCAGACGGTAAGGCAAGCAGGATTTGGCCCCAGCAGGGTTCGCATTAGGTATAGATCACTCTGACAACCACCTAGGGCAGGGGTAATCAATAAGTGGACCGTGGGCCAAATGCAGACCATCAGATGCTTTTGAACACACCACAAAATCTTTGTATTTACTTATTTATTGTTATTGCGGTGTGTAGTCTGGACCTTGACTATATATTGACCAAGAAATTTGGACCTTGAAAAAAATAATTGACTACCCCAACCTAGAGAGTTGATTTTTCAGGGGTATATCCATCTTATTCTTCTCCCCTGCATAACTTATGTGGGGTCTTCCTTTTTAAGGGCACCCTGTCTTCCTTCCAGTCCCCCACACAACTGCAGCTAGGGTCAGGGGCCAGTGTACAAATGCAGCTCCAGCTCACCCATTCCGGCCTCGGCCCCAGATAGTTTTCAGGGGAAGGATTCCTAGGATGGCTTAATGTTTAGCTCCAGCTGGCCCTGAGGAGGCATATGAGGAAATTTGTTTAAATATGAACTGAACTCGGGAAAGGTCTGACTGCATTTTTCTTTTGCAACAATCAGTTCATTACAATAAATCCTGACAGGAAGACCGATACCCCAGTGATGGGCATGCTTTGTGAATAGATTAGAAACAGGAGAAAAGGCTATAACTACTGTATTTAGGAAATGCGTCATCCTACTCCATTACCTCCAAAATCCCTGGAAAATTACTTGGTAACTGAATTTTTAAAGTTTGCTTTGGTTCCTCCTCATACACACCTCTCCTTCCCCCTTTCCTGTCTTTATGCCTCCATCCTTCAGGCATTCCAGAAGGAAGAATTATAAAACACAAAACCCACCATAAAACCCAAATCTACATATGCAGGAGAGACTTCTCTTAAGTCATTCCTTCTCTTTTTTCACTGATGTATTCTCTCAAGAGTGATAATAATCTTTTTTGAAATGCAGGTCTAAGACGGAAGGAATTTTTATCTGGAAGAGTAATATAAATTAGCTTTGACTGCCAGTTTCCACTGATTATTACTTTCCAGGCGGAATTCCTACAAATTCTTGAGGCATGACCTCTGATGAAAAAATAAACCCCTTTAAAACTTGTTGAGAAATTCCAGATAACTTTCACAAGAGATTTAATTTTAGAGCATTAACACAATCTTGGTTGGAAAGATAAAACTACAATGCAGTTATTTGGTAGGAGTCATTACTTAACAGTGAAGTCATTTGAGCTTATTTTACTGTGCTTAACTTTTTTTTCCCCAAGCTAATTTTATTATGCATTACTTAATGCACTTTGGATTCATCCTCATAAAAGGATAAAGTATCTCAGCAGATAACCAGTCTTATACAGTCAGTTTGAGAGTAAACGTGTGAGCATTAGCTATCTACCACCAAAAAGTCAGAGTACGGGATATCATCTACACATTGTCAGTTAGCATTCATTAGCTTGTAAATCTTGGTTTTGTGAGGCGTAGGAAAAGGTAAAAGCTGCCATAGATAGAATGGAACTGTTTTAAATACCAGTGCCAAGCAGTTAC